>JAUDYJ010000001.1:208378058-209053058 GCA_030761175.1 Masticophis lateralis
GGCCAGGGGGTGTGACAGGCAGCACACAGCCTCCTGCACTCCCCTGGGAGCAAAAATGGGCTGCAGGGGGGGCATGACACACAGCCTGTACCCCATTTTGGACCTAGGAGGCCTCCCTGCAGCCTCCTGGGAGCATAAATAGGCGGGGGGGCGCTGCACCCCCTGTGCCCCGTTTTGGGCCTAATAGGCCTCCCTGCACTTACCTGGGAGCCAAAATGGGGTGCGTGGGGACTCTTGGAAGGGGAGCGGAGGGGTCAGCCAGCAATTTAACAACTGGTTTTCCCGAACCAGCCTGAACTGGCTGAATCCCACCATTGAATATCACTGATTAACTATGTTTATTGCTGAGCTGAATGCAGTCTCACTCTCACTCCCCAAACGCTGTAAGGTGAGAATCAGAGAGAGGGGATTATCAGGCTCTGTAATTCTCTATAAAGGGACCAATGCCAGAAGCTTGAAGGTGCCAAACCTTTCAGGAGTAAAAGCTATTCGTTCTTGAGTAAATCTTTGCCATAATAATATATGACCTTTCATTTGTTTACTTGATTTTTAGACCATGCAACATTGGGATCCCTGGTGATGTTTTCCATTTAGAAGTCTGATATCCAAAGCAATTTCTCTCCTTTTAAACGTACACGTGTGTGTACATTTACATGCCTTTTGCACTGAGAATTGTGAGCGCTGAAGTCCAAAGTACTTCATTGGAAAATAATACATTGCGCTCTCTCTCTTTATCTAACTTTTTTGTGTTTAACAATTTTATTAAGTTATAAAGTATTATAAAATACGAAATACAAAGTAAATAGAAAAGCAGGGGGGAAAGGGAAGTGAGGAAAGATAAGAAAGAAAAAGAAGTACTGACTTCTCTCATCAAATCACAAATGTTTGCTTTTTCATAATAATGTGAACAAGCCATTTCTATAAAAGATCTATCAGTCTAATCGGTAAAACTTTTTTGTATTAAAATGCAATTTGTAACGTTGGGCACATAAGAGTGCATGTTCTCATAATCAAGAAAGGAGATACTATTCTCACTGACTCTTCTCTGTTCCTCAGGTATTTGCTGCATAGGTGTCCTTTCTCCCAGCTGTAGTATCATGCTCCTGGTTTCTGTGCATAGTGTGGTAAAGGCACAGCCCAGTCTTTGTGCAGATTCTCTTAAAGCCTAGCTTTATTGTAACTTTTGTGGTGGAATATAGCTTGGATTCCCAGGAGACAGGAGCTGCTGTCCGGAGGACAAAGAGGCAGCAGATCTTGGAAAATTTGTTTGGCAGAAAGAGGGTTAAAAGAACTCTTCCTTAACTTTTCCCAGAGTGTATTTATGGCTATGAAAATAGTTGCTTTGGTCTGGCAAGATTCTGTCTATAGGTAAAGAATAATAAAGGAAACTGTTCTTAAGTAGCTCCATGTGTTTTTCTTGGTTTTTGGGGCCTGACACCTTCCCCTAAACTGTTCTCTTTTCCCCCTTCTAATGCTGGGATGTAATTAAAAAAAACAACACCAAGACAGAATTTAAAAATTGGGACTCAAAAATCCTTGCAGACTTCCTGCACTGCACCAAGGACTAGTATGCCTAAGGAGTTTTAACAGAGTTTCAAACAGTGAGTAAAGAAGGAAAGTGAGTGAGACCCTAGGCTTAACCTGTCATGGGACCTAAGGAATAATGCTGTGCCAGGTCCTACACAGAGAAAGCAGAAGGCAAAACAAAAACAACGATCAGGCCTAATGAGCCTTTCGAAAGGCAAGGGAGGAAAAATCCTCAAAATGAAAGAGTGGCTGAGCAGAGCAAGGCTCAAGTGGATCAGCCATAGTGTCACCAGATTGATCCAGAGTTCACTGCCTATCAAATTGCCTTGTGTGCTCAAGAAAGAGAGAGAAATGTTTGCAGGCTTGGGCTGCCCAAAGGTTAATAAAAGGGAGACAAGGACCGAAAGAAAAAAAGAGAAAAAGTCAGTGCCACATAGTTAGAATAGAGTAAGCACTTGATATGCACAGTATTCGAAGTTACTAAGATTTGTCAGCCAAGCTTTTGCCAGAGAAATAGGCCTTGGGAGACACTGGCATTTCTCAAAGTTTGGTAACATTGTGCACCATACAAGTTCAGCAGGAGCAGTAGAAATCCTTTCTCTCTGTTTGCTATTTTCACTGAAAAGTTTAATAATAATAATAATAATAATAATAATAATAATAATAATAATAATAATAACAACAACAACAACAACAGCAGCAGCAGCAGCAGCAGCAGCAACAATAACAATAACAATAATAACAACAACAACCTGTATCAACGATCAGAGACAGTCAATGATATTTGTGATACATTTTTAAATGTTGAGTTGACTGAGTTTATAATGAGTATTAGTATTTGTATTATTGATCATCACACAGTCAGCCAGATGGGTTTAGCATTTTTGTCTACCTATTGAGTCCTTATCAATTAATAATAATAATAATAATAATAATAATAATAATAATAATAATAATAATATTGATCACCGCACAATCAGCCACAGCACAATCAGTTCAAGAACAAGCCCTAGCCACAAACTGCATGAAGGCAAAAATTCAACATGTTACCACCAACAGCAAATGCCGCCTCTGTAATGAGAAAGATGAGACAGTTGACCACCTGATCATTGGGTGCAGCAAAATTTCACAGACCGACTACCTACAACGCCATGACCGCGTTGCTAAGATCATTCACTGGTAATTGTGCCAGAAGTTTGGATTTGAGTACAGCAAAAACCACTGGGAACATCAGGTTGAGAAAGTTTTAGAGAATGAGAAACTCAAGATCTTGTGGGACTTTAGGATTCAGATTGACAGGCACTTGGTCCACAACACACCTGACATAACAGTAGTTGAAAAGAAAAAAGTATGGTTCATTGACATTGCAATACCTGGTGATGCACGGATTGAAGATAAGCAGCAAGAAAAAATCACAAAGTACCAGGATTTGCAAATTGAAGTTGAGCGACTGTGGAAAAAGAAATCATGTGTTGTCCCGATTGTAATTGGAGCCCTTGGAGCAATACCCAAAGGGCTACCCCGCTATTTAGAAATTCTAAATTTACCAGACTTGAACATTTTGACTCTACAAAAAACCACCTTACTCGGAACAGCTTACATCCTCCGACGATACCTTAACAGTTCCTAGGTCCTTGGTTAGGACTCGAGCTGCTGAGCTATTAACCAGCCTCAAAGGCTGTGAATCTTACTACAGATTAACCAGATAATAATAATAATAATAATAATAATAATAATAATAATAATAATAATAATAATAATAATAATAATCACCGCACAATCAGCCAGATGTTCAGACTGGATTTGGCATTTTTGTCTACCTACTGAGTCCTTACCGAGGACCTGGGATAGGCAAATCTGGATGTTTGACGGTGTTACAGATATTGTTGCAAGATGAAAGTTGTTCCAAATATGGCTGCCTTCTGCAATTGACTGATGGGAAATTTGTCAATACCTATGATGTTCAAGTGCTGCTCCATTTTTTTGGGATTGCACCCAAGGTACCTATTACTATTGGTACTACCCTTGCTTGCTTTTGTATCATCATCATCATCATCATCTCTCTGAAGGCTTCTCAGCAGGCATATCTGAATTTCAGAACTCCTTTCGGAACTTTAAAAATATTTAAAGTTTGTAGAAGTTATAAAAATTCACAAAACTGACTTGAGCAGGTATCTAAGATGACAGAAAAAAAGGAAACATGAAGAAAAAAAGGATAAAATAGCATAATGAAGAAAATAAACAAAATGGAGGCTTCAGTTTCTTTTCCTCCAACTCCCATTCCCATCCTGTCAGAACCAATCCTTCCACTACTCTCATCATCCTGCCAGAACTGATAAAGCTTGTTGGATGAGGAGTGAAGCGTTTTCTTCTTCTTCAAGGGGAAAAAAACCCATTCCAGTTGCCTTTTGAAAAAGCACCTTTGAGACTTTGCTTTTCCATTGTTCAGGGTCCCTCATTCTTGTAAAGTAGGCACCCAATGATCTTTGCAATAAATCTTGGTTCTTCTCGGTGTTGTGTTACTTCTTCCTTCTGAATCCATGAGAGTAAATATTATAGGTCCTTCTTCTTCCTCCAGGTACATTCCCTGTGGAGTCCTGCTCTGAGTGATCCACCACATGTAAAAGAACAAAGCAGGGAATTTTCTGGAAATCTATATCCCTGTCCAACGAGATTCGCCTCAAAGGTTGCCACTTGGCCACTATGTTTTTTATTGTTTTTAATCTCTGGTTGGCAGGGAAGTACAGTGTAGAAAATGTAACTCAAGACAATCTTCTATGCTTCTCTCTTGTATAATTTAAGGGTTCTTCATCTAATTCTTAATCATGCAAGCTGAGTCCAGAAATTGTTTTATATATTAAAGCAATGGAGGGTGAGTGGTTATTAAGTTTTTAATTAAATGCTAAAGAACATGAAGACCACAATATCCAATGTGCTTATAGTGGGTCACAGGCATCCATTACAAGTCACATTGATGTCAAAATGATGGCAGTCGTGTCTTGATGTTATTGTGCAGATGGCACAGTTAACTAATAGTCAGAGTGTCCACAAGGTATGGTCAAAATAGTTAAGGTGGCCACAGTGTTTTTATGTGCATCTCATAAAGGAATTTTTTTTTTACTGTATCCTGCAGACAACCCCATGTGATGGTGTAACAATCATCCTGCCCACAGGCATTGGTGATTCATACAGACTGTAAATAGTCCAAACAAATAAATAAAATTCCTGATTTACCTTGTGCCTTATCTAAGGTCCTAATAAATCCACAGAAAGAAAAGAGTAAAGCAGTTTTAGGAGGAAGTAAAACAAACCAGGAATTGCCTAAGTGATCTTCCCCAACACCTGTCAACTTTTAAAAACTGGCATAGATTAGTTCTGTATGCCCTGCTTAAAACAATGTATACCTAAATATTACTTCTTGATGAAATCTAACTACCTGAAACCAACCAGGCTACAAACCCAGAATACAATGAAGTAAAGTAGCACCGGAAATATGTCATGTGAGTGCAACACAAGAACATCCAGTGAAATCTTGCGAAGCTTCTTCCCTGGCAATATTGTACTGCAAACTAGGGCATACAAAACCTTTGGTAGACCAATTCTTATATACAGCTCATCTTCCTGGAACCCGCACTGTATATTGGACATGAATACAATTGAGTGAGTCTAGAGGTATTTCACGAGGAGCGTACTCCACTCCTCTGTTCACAACAGAATACCTTATGCCACCAGGCTTGAAATTTTGGGCTTAGACAACTTAGAACTAAGCCGCCTTCTGTCTGACCTAAATGTATTACATAAAATTATCTGCTACAACATCCTACCTGTCAATGACTATTTCAGCTTCAATCGCAATAATACAAGAGCACACAATAGATACAAACTTAACGTAAACCACTCCAAACTCGATTGCAGAAAATACGACTTCAGCAACAGAGTGGTCAATGCCTGGAATGCACTACCTGACTCTGTGGTTTCATCCCAAAACCCCATAACTTTAACCTTAGTTTGTCTACCGTTGACCTCACCCCATTCCTAAGAGGTCTGTAAGGGACATGCATAAGTGCACCAGCGTGCCTACCGTCCCTGTCCTAACATTCCTTTTTATTCATATACATTTCAGGTATTCATGATCATGTTTATACTTGTATCTGTTATTTTATACATGTTCGACATAAATCAATCAATCAATCAATCAATCCATGGCTCAGGGAGATTTTGTCCCTGGTTCCCCCCACCCCCTGTAACCAGAACTTTAACTGGAGTTCCTACTACCAACACCCCCCCCCCCCGCTGCTTCTTTTGACATGTGTAGACAAACCTATTTGGCCTATAGGTATTAATAAAGGAAGATACTGAGGAGCAAGAGAAAAGAGAAACAGAAAAGACCCTTGGAAATTGAGTAATGAATGTCAATGAACAAACACAGAGTGCCAAAATAACATTGCTCCCAAAAATAAATCCATTCCCAAAGCAGGCAAACATTTTTTTTTTCACACTCATCGTTGATATTATTAATGCTCCCTGTCACCTCTGCCTCTCACTATTAAGCAAAGCGGAGGCCGGGCCTGCGTTTTGAAAGCCTGGTGGGGAGGCAAGCAGAAGACGGGCCTGTTTGTGGCAGGTTACAATATTTAGACACCTCAGCACCTCTGACTTAGTGGACTTATTTTTGATAAGTGGCACTTAAAAGTGTTAGTATGAAGCACAAGTAGCTAATGCAAATATGTTACCGACCCCTACCAGAGTCAGCAATTATGCAAATATCCCAAGCCTTCATCTTTTATAATTAGATGGAGCTCGCTTATGGTGAACTCTCATTTTCTAGCTCACTCCTTGCTGAAATATTCCACCAAAAAGAGAGTGGGGAAGAGAAGGGAGGGGAATGGCGGGAGAGCCACGAATAGGCTTGAAATCAGATAAACAGTGTATTCTCTAAAGGGGCTGAAGGGATGGTCTGTATTTAAAAAGAAGGAAGCTGGGAGGCTTTCGGCAATTATTTTCTTGTTTGTTATGCATGAGAGATGCAGGAGAAGCATGGAGACATCAAGAATAAGATTGTAATAAGCATCCTGCCAAATTCATCTCAAGTGGACGAAATGTTAATTAATACTTTCTCCCTGCCCCCCACCCTAAGTTATGTTTTGTTAGCTCAGCAATGGAAGGGAAAAAAAAGGAGGGAGGGAGGTGGTTGCATGATTGCAAGGCAAAAAGGCCTTAAAAGTATAGTTTTCCCAAGGAAGTTGTGCTGTCTCCCCTGGAAACTCTTCAGTGAAGTTTTCCATAAATCCCCATGGAAAAGCTGTTGTTTTTGTTTTTGTTGTTGTTGTTAGTTGCGAAGTCGTGTCTGACCCCATGGACAAAGTTCTTCCAGGCTTTCCTGCCCTCTACCATCCTCTGGAGACCATTTAAGCTCACGCCTACTGCTTCAGTGACTCCATCCAGCTACCTCTGGATGTCTCTGTCATCCCCTTCTTCTTTTACCCTCAGTCTTTTCCAGCATTAAAGCTCTTCTCCAGTGAGTCCTTCTGTTAGATCGGCGCAGGAAAGAAGAAGTGACCAGCAGAGTTCAAGTAACAACGTTTATTAACAGGAACTGAACTGGCTTTGCACTGCCGGAGCTCTCCTTATATTTGCTCCGGCAGACGCACCGCCCACTGACAGGGATTCAAATCTCCCGCCGAAAGGATCTTCAGCCAATCCCAGGCGGATGTCCTTATAAGGACATAACACTCCTCCCCCCTAGTTCTTAGTCAGTCAATCAAGGTAGGAAGTCACTAAGGTACACAGGACGTCTACGTGCTCGCGTAGACCTGCGCAGTTAATACCCAAGTTGGGTACTCTCCCGGACGGAGGGTGCTTTCTCGGCTCGGGGCTTCCTCCCTGGTGCCGGGCTGGATCTGGCCGTCGAGGGTGCGGGTGATGTTCCCGAACCTCCGGCCGGGTCGAGGACCTCCGCCTCCGGGCGATGCTGGTCTGCTTCAGTCCTGCTTGGATCTTGATGTCGCCGGCACGGATCCCTGCTCTCGACCGGTCCAGAACTCCTGAGCCATGGTGGGTCCCTGGGTCTCCCTCGGGTTCCCTCTGGGTTGGAGTTGCGTTGGTCCGGTCTTGGGTGCGAGTCCGGCGGCGGTGGCTGGGTTAGGCCCCCAAGTTCTCCGGTTGAGTCCGATTCACTCCCGGGGCGGCAGGTGGTACGGGTTGGACATGGGTCGGCCTCGTCGGAGTGGTGCGAGCCTACCTTGCAGGGGTGGTGTAGGCCCTCTCTGCATGGTTGGCGTTGTGGTGATGGTCGCCGCCTTCCGTTGTTTGGGTGTTCCCCCTGGTCTGGCTGATGTAGGCCTACCCTGCAGGGGTGGTGGAGGCCTTCCTTGCAGGGTTGGTCTTCTGCGCGGTCGGGCTGTTGTTGTGGCGCCCTTTGGTGTGATGGATGGAGGTTACCTTCCTTGGAGTGTCGGTCGCCCACTTCGCAGGGTTGGTGTTGGCTTCCCCTGCTAGGTTGTCCCCGGTCTACTCGACTCCTGTTGTCAGGGTGTAGGTCTCGGTTTTCGGGATGTTGGCTGCCATCTACCCCGCGGTGTTTTGGGGTTCCCTCTGGGCCTTGTCCCCGGTCTACTGACCTTGCTGAGTCTTTAGCTTGGCTCGGTGTTGGAGTGGCCGCTCCTCCCCTGTCTGGGTGGTTTAGGCCTACCTCGTCTTAGGCCTACCTCGTCGGGGTTGTTTAGGCCTACCTCGTCGGGGTGGTTTAGGCCTACCTCATCTGGGTGGTTTAGGCCTACCTCGTCGGGGTGGTTTAGGGCTACCGCGTCTGGGTGGTTTAGGCCTACCTCGTCAGGCTGGTCTTCGCCCGCTTCCCTCCACCTTTTGCGGAGTTGGTCGAGGTGACGTCTCACGATCTGTCCATTTTCCAGCTCAACACGGTAGGATTTGGGACCGGTTGTGCTGTGTACTGTAGCTTTAAGCCATTTTGGCGAGCCGTGGAAATTGAGAGCGAAGATGGCGTCGCTGATGGCAAACTGTCGTAGTTGGCGGCTGGCAGTGGCGGGCACCTTGGAAGTGTATTGAGGGTGCAGTCTGTCCAGGGGTGACCGGAGTCTTCTGCCCATTAGAAGTTCGGCAGGGCACTTTCTTGTGGCAGAGTGAGGTGTGATGTGCTGGGTGAGCAGAAAAGTGTCAATGCGCTCCTGCCAATCGCCCGGGCCCATCTTTGCAAGTGACTCCTTGGTGAGCCTCACCATCCATTCAGCCTGTCCATTTCCGGCTGGTCTGTAAGGGGTGGAGAGGGCGTGGCGGATGCCCAAGCCTGCCAGGAAAGCTTCCATGGGCACGGACGTAAGTTGGGGCCCGTTATCGGAGACCAAAACGTCTGGAAGCCCATGAGTCGCGAAAAGATGCCGAAGTGCACGGATTGTGGCTTCTGTTGTGGTGGATGCCATGGGGATGACTTCCAACCATTTCGAGTAGGCATCGACCACGATGAGGAGGTGGCGCCCTTGGATAGGGCCTGCAAAGTCTATATGGATGTGCGACCAGGGAGAGCTAGGAGTCTCCCAAGGCGTCGGGTCAGACTGAGGTGGCGCAGCTCTGACTTCTTGGCACGGGCTACACCTGGCGACCCAATGTTCAATGTCTTTGTCCAGTGTTGGCCATCAGACGTAGCTCCGTACCAGGGCTTTCATCCGGACAATGCCCGGGTGTCCTTTATGAAGCGCTTCAAGAGTCTTTCATTGGAGCGTGCTGGGAATCAGCACCCGATCTCCCCATAGTAAACAGCCGCTCATGGTGGACAGCTCCCCTTGCTTGCGGCTGAACGGGCTGAAATCGTCGTTGTCAATTCAAGCCAGCCATCCCCTCAGTACCCAGGAGTGGACTTGTCGGAGGATGGGGTCATTCCTCGTGTGTGTCGCCACGTCGGCAGATGTTACTGGACAGCTGCTGTTGTTGTCAATATGCAGCAGCTCAAGTGTGGGAGCCGGGTCTTCCACGGAGTCAGCAGATGGGCATCTGCTTAGCGCGTCGGCATTCGCGATGGACTTCCCCGGCTGGTGGACGAGTCTATATGAGTAGCCGGCGAGGAAAATAGCCCAACGAGTCATTCGGGGTGACATGAAGGCCGGGGTCTGCTTGTCACCTGCAAGGAGGCCCAGGAGCGGCTTGTGATCGGTGACAATAGTGAACCGCCGTCCATAGAGGTATTTGTGGAAACGCTTCACCCCTGCGACAATAGCCAACGCCTCTTTGTCCAGTTGGCTGTGGTTGCGTTCAGCACTGGACATAGTCTTTGAGAAATAGGCGATGGGGGCTTCACAGCCGGTAGGCAGTTCGTGGCTGAGGACAGCGCCGACTCCGTAGGGGGAAGCGTCACAGGTGAGCCTGATGGGCAGCGTCTCATTGTATTGAATGAGCACGCTGTCAGAAGTCAACAGTTGCTTAACGGCTCTAAATGCAGACTCTTCCTCGCGGCCCCACCTCCAGGAAGCCGCCTTTGCCAGTAAGCGATGGAGCGGTTCAGCAATAGTGGCTTTCTGTTGGAGGAAAATTGCATAGAAGTTAAGCAATCCAAGGAAAGCCTGAAGCTCCGCTTTATTTTTGGGGCTGGGAGCTTCATGGATAGCTTTAACTTTTGATTTGGTGGGGTGGATGCCAGAACTATCTATGAGATAGCCCAGGAACTCGACTTCCTGTACCCCAATGATGCACTTGTCCCATCGGACCCTCAAGCCCTTCTCTCTGAACCGCTGGAGGACAAGCCTCAGCCGGTCAAGGAGTTGTGCCTTTGAGTCCCCGGAGATCAGTACATCATCGAAGTAAGGCACCACCCCTGGAACGCCTTGGAGAAGGCGTTCCATCATGGATTGGAAGATGCCTGGGGCTGCACTGACTCCAAACTGGAGACGGTTGCACTTAAACGCGCCTCTATGGGTGACAATTGTCTGAGCCTCCGCCGTTTCCT
This sequence comes from Masticophis lateralis, assembly GCA_030761175.1. Classification (NCBI taxonomy): domain Eukaryota; kingdom Metazoa; phylum Chordata; class Lepidosauria; order Squamata; family Colubridae; genus Masticophis; species Masticophis lateralis. The sequence goes on from JAUDYJ010000001.1 coordinate 208,388,539, forward strand.
GATCGACTGGCAGTTGCTGGTAAGCCTGGGCCAGGTCCAGCTTTGCGAAAATTTTGCCCTTGCCAAGTGAGTGAAGCAAATGTTGCACTACCGGCACAGGGTATGCGCTCTGCGGTAACGCCTTGTTGATGGTCACTTTGTAGTCGGCGCAGATGCGCACAGATCCATCCTGCTTCATGGGGGTCACAATGGGAGTTTCCCATGAAGCATGATCGATGGGTTCCAGGATGCCTTGGGCAATCAGGTTATCTAGCTGAGCATCTACTTTAGCCCGCAAGGCAAATGGAACCCGGCGGGGCTTGAGCCGAATTGGGGTTACCCCCTTGTCCAGATTAAAGGAGATGGGTTTCCCTGTAAAGGTCCCTAACTTACCATCGAAGACTTCTTGGAACTCTCCGATGAGTGAGTCGAGTTCGCCTGAGCTAATCTGGTGGATGCCTCCAATAGAAAGCCCCAACGGCTGGAACCACTCCACGCCCAACAGGGTCGGGCGGCTATGCTCCACGACGGTGATTGGGAGCTGGCCTCGGAACTGTTTGAAGGCGATCTGGAGGCTGGTACGTCCAATGACGCCAATGGGGTTCCTTCCGAAGTCCACCAGCTTGGAGTGAAGGGGTTCAAGTTGGCGCTTAGTAAGTGCCGGCTTCAGTCTCTTTACTTGGTGCCACTCAATGATGGAATAGACGGAGCCAGAGTCTACTTCCATCGTGCACGGCAAGCCTTCAGCCAACAGTGTCACATGGAATTTGGTGGCACTGTTGTTACTGGTCAGGGCGATCATCGTCTGGTTCACTGCGCCGCCCTGGGAACCGTTGCGATCGTCGCGGCTGTGCTGGAGTAAGGACCGGTTGGATGACCTCTGGGAGTCGCGGCGATTTTCGGGATTCCGGGGCCTGATCGACTCTGGAACCGGATCAGAGGCTCTGCATGCCTCAGCGATGTGCCCCTTCTTCAGGCAACGTCTGCAAGTTGCGTTACGCCAGCGGCAGGATTGGCGGGGATGGTGTCCCTTGCAACTGCCGCACTGAGCGTTGCAGCAGCCATCTTTTTGAATTTCCCGCCTAGACGGGCGGGAAACTTTCAAAACGGTTGACTCCCCCTCTGAGTTGGATTGTGTGGCGGAGTCTTCAGAAGATTCTGAGGACGACTTGCGGATCTTATGGATCCCTCGGGACTGGAGCATTGCGGCGGCGGCTTTCTCGGATGTTTCAGCAGCTGTAGCCTCCTCAAGAACGTCTTTCAGAGACAGTCTTTTCCTGCTCAGGAACTTCTTTTGGAGGCTTGCATCTCTCATCCCGAAGACGATCCCGTCGCGTAAGGCATTGTCAACGTTTTCAAACTCGCAGTTTGCTGCGATTTGACGCAATGCCGCCACAAAGTCTTTGATAGATTCATCTTCCTTCTGATTGCGTTGGCGGAAGGTGAACCGATTCGAGATGGGGGTGCCCGTTGGTGCATAGTGGTCTTGTAGGGCAGTCTGCAGATCCACCCAGGACATGACTTCAATGTCCCTGGGTGCGACGAGGTTGACGGCGAGCTCCAAGACGTCGGTGCCGCAGTGAGCGAGGAAGAGAGCCCTCTTCCTCTCATCCTCTAAGTTGTTGTATCCGTTTCCCCGGAGGAATTGGCGGAAACGGATCATATAGGAGCTCCATTTCTCCCGGCTGGGGTTGAAAGGAGCCAGCGAGGTGAACGGCGCTTGCGGCGTTGCCATCTCTCAGTCCGCGTCGAGTGACTTCAGCTGGTTATGGCGATCGTGCCACGCGGTGGTTCTTCTCTAGTCCTTCGTCGCCAGTGTTAGATCGGCGCAGGAAAGAAGAAGTGACCAGCAGAGTTCAAGTAACAACGTTTATTAACAGGAACTGAACTGGCTTTGCGCTGCCGGAGCTCTCCTTATATTTGCTCCGGCAGACGCACCGCCCACTGACAGGGATTCAAATCTCCCGCCGAAAGGATCTTCAGCCAATCCCAGGCGGATGTCCTTATAAAGACATAACACCTTCCTTCTCATTAGGTGACCAAAGTATTTGAGTTTCATCTTCAGGATCTGGCCTTCTAAAGAGCTGTCAGGGTTGATCTCCTCTAGGACTGACCAATTTGGTCACCTTGCAGTCCACAGGACTCGCAGGAGTCTTCTCCAGCACCAGGAAAAGCAGTTAAGAGATGTTGATGGCACCAGGTATAAATTCAAGTGTTGTTATTATTTTTACCAATACTAGAGAAATAGCTAACAAGGCACTGTACTGGTCACAATACTTTCTTTCAACTACTGTTGCTGTCTGGTACATAAACCATTTCCAGCTATAGTGCCAAGCCAATGTTTCCCCTCACGCTGCACAATCCTTGTTTGAAGACAGGGTTGTTCAGCAGAATATATTAACCAAGCTTAATATAAGATATAACCAAGATAAGTCATAAAGTCTCCTTGAGTACTTCTGTCTTTAAATGCTGCTGCACTATCAAGACATTAGTTTAGATATTAGTCCTAAATGATTTTTTTTATCCCGCCTTCATTATTTTTATAAACTTCTCAAAGCAGCACACCCACACAATGTTCCTTTCACCTCCTTATTTTTTTTCTTTTTCTCTCCACAAAAACAACTCTGTGAGGTGGTTTGGACTGAGAGTGAGTAACTGGCCCAAGGCCACCCAGCTGGCTTTCATGCCTAAAATGGAATTAAAATTCACTGTCCTCTGGTTTCGAGGCCAGCATCTTATGCTTGCTTAATGCATGCTTGGAAGTCCCAACCTGGTACAGTGAGGACAAATTCTAATTCACATCATGTCTGGACTAACTCAGGACTGGACTGAAGTCTACCTAACCCAACTGAACTTCGTACCTCCTTTGTACTTGAGGGACATTTAAACCTCAGACTAATTCAGCTTTAAATCCAACACTCTATCCAATGCTAGATCAAAATGTGCCTTTCAAATTGTCAAAAAGTTAATTTTCTCGACAAAGCAGTCTTCTGTCTTATTCTACGGCTTCTGAGAGACTCGCTTTCCAATTTCTTTTGGTGGCATTTTGAGTTTACTTGATTGCTAGAGGGAGTCCATAGAGCAGCTGGTTTGTTGTTTTGTATTACACATGCCTCCATCATGCATTTCTGAGTCCAGACAAAAAAAAAACCATTAAAAAAAAGCACATGAGAATATCTCGCTTGACAGCTTCCTTTGGGATTTAACTGAAATGTGGGAACTCAGGGAGACTGGAGACAGCTGGGATCAATCATCCCAAGTAAACCAGAATAATCACAAATTGGTCAATAAATCCACCCGTGAGAATCCAACCAGCATCCTCTTCTTTTTGAAAGAACTTTTGAAAGCAAATTCTTTCATCCAAGTGGATGAGCAATTGTAGAAAGAAAGAAAGAAAAAAAGATGCAGGGGAAATGTTCTGGTTTGCCTTAAATCTGACCAATGAAGACCATTCAGGCAGTGGTAAACTGGTTTAAATCAGATCAAATTAAGCAATTTCCTCCCAATCTCCCTTGGTGAAGCCTCTTTTCCCTCCTTCATCTTAACCTGCAGTCCAGGTGAATAGCAGGTTTAAGTCAGCATGTATATATTAAATTTATAAATTCAAATATATAGTCAACAAGTTCTCTCCTTTCTCCCCCCCTTCTTCATTTTACCTCCCCCCTCTGTCTCCCTCTCCCTCCCTCCCTCCGTCCCTCCCTCCTCCTCCTCCTCCTCCTCCTCCTCCTCCTCCTCCTCCTCCTCCTCCTCCTCCTCCTCCTCCTCCTCCTCCTCCTCTTCTTCTTCTTCTTCTTCTTCTTCTTCTTCTTCTTCTTCTTCTCAGCTGCTCTTCAACTGATCAAGTAATTTGGCTGTGCTCTATCTGGCCATCTTTTGGATGATCTTTTCCCAGCGCACAATGGTTCTCTGTGGTCAATTAATTAATGTTTGTGAAGCTTATTGTGCCTCTTGAATGAAAGGAGTTACAGGCTGTAAAGTCATTGTATTACGTGGATGATGACTGATGGCTGTGATAGCATGAAGCTGCTTGCCCAGTGCAAGTGCCAAGGAAGGTGAAAGTTCAGGGCTAGTTTATGTATCAGATTAATTTGCTATTAAAAAGTTGATTTCAGCTGGAAAAAAAAATGAAGGATGGGAAAATTCTGTTATGAAATACAGCAATCCTGATAGAAGCTCTTAGTCGTTCTTGCTCTGCAGATTTACTACTGTGGGAGTGATTAATCTGTAATTTCAGCAGAAAACTGACATCCTGATAGAGCTACCGTTACATCTATGAAGCAACTCCCAGCAAGATTACTTATTAATTTATTCCAACTGTATCCAGTCTTTCTTCAGTTGTCCTTCATAAGCAGAACTTATTTTAGTTTCACACCAACAACCTTTTCAGGTCAGAGAGACATTGACTAGTTCCTATCACTCAGTGGTCTAATAGACCCTTTGAAGTAAGATCTTGCTGATCCTAAGTTGAACATCTAAACCACTATACCATATTAGTTTTCCCACTTAAAGGCTGGATGTGACCCAAAGCCTATAGCATGCAGCTCCCAGTGCTCAGAGTTACCGTGCTTAATAAGACATAAGGAAGAAATCATTAAATATAGGTGGAATAATGAATAGTTAGTTTGTCAACGTTCATTACTAGCAATAGCAGTAGCTCTTAGGCTTATATACCGCTTCACAGTGCTTTACAGCCTTCTCTGAGTGGTTTACAGTGTCAGCATATGGGCCCCAACCATCTGGGGCCTCATTTTACCCACCGTGGAAGGATGGACGTCTGAGTCAACTTTGAGCCTGGTGAGATTCGAACTGCCAAACTGCAAGCAGCCAGCAGGCAGCCAAAGTAGCCTGCAGTACTGCATTCTAACCACTGTGCCACCATGGCTCTTAAATTAGATTGTAATTTATGCAATTTAAATTAAATCCATTTCAGTTTTTCTCCTAGCCCCACCCACGTTTTCAAATTGCATTCTTTCAATACATCAGTCAAAAGCCAAAAGCCAGTCAGACCAGAAATATTGTCTTTTCTCATATTCCACTCACTGTCCCATTTCTTCTGATGTAAATCAATTCTCCCCCCCCCCCCCCATAAATTTAAACAGGCCTATGCCTGTATTCAAATCTGATCACCTGCTTAGAGTTTCATGAGCTTTCATAGCAAGAATTAAGGATGCAATCTTATATCCATTTACCTGAAGTAAATCCATAGTCCTGAACAGCTATTCATGCTGTTGTGGTGCCAACCAGAAATTTAGTTCTGTCCTTGCAACCAATGTCTATGGACCACTTTTATTGGATTAACATGTCACAGGGGTTCTCTAATAGTTCTTTTTTGCTGTTTACTGGACAGCAAAACTTGACATTATGTCAATTTTTGCAATGAAGTAGAATTCCAAATTCTAATGTTTATGACCAAAACTCAGTTGCCAGTTGCAGAGTCATATAGAGGAAGCTCTTATCCTGTCCCATCAACTCAGACCGAAGCCAAGAATGGAGCTGCTCTTCTTCCTAAATTGATCAACAAGCTCTGGTGTACAGTTGCACAAAGACCATTGAGCTGCACAGTTCATGACCTAAATCTAATGGTTACCTTAGTCATCTGCGCTGGACAATTAAGTGACGGAGGAGTGAAACTGACATGGAGGAGCAGATTTTTGCCTTCCAGCTGCTTTCAAGACTTAGATTTCACTGTATCATGTTCAGAAAGGTCACAGCTCTGGCCAGATGACCAGCCCGGAGGTGCAGATGGCTCCGTTTGTCACCTGACGGACGAGGGCCTCCACAACCTGCTGCAGAGGGCCAAAGTTCACAAAAAGGTTATGGGCCTCTACAAAGTGTCTCGCATTATTAGTCCATCAGCAATGGGACCATCCTTTCATTTAGCTATTCCAAAACTCAGATTAATTTCGTACAATAGCCAAACCAAAGCTACAAATGGATAGTCATTCAGAAGAGAAAGCCACTCTAGAAATGCTGTTATTCAAACAGAGGGGGGTTGAATTCTATCCAATCTCTCAAGGGGGGAAATGTGCCATATTTTCTAATGAAGTGGGTGTTGTTGTTTTTTTAAAAAAACAACAAAGCTGATTATTGCAGCCTGATACTCACAACTTCTGGTTATTTAAGTGTCATCCTTTCTAGTGAGCAAATGGAAGGTCGACAGGATATCTTATGTGTTGAAGAGATGGTCTTAAATTCAACTGATATCAAGATCCATGAAAAGTAATGGGCTTTTCTCTTGTTTCCAGTTCTCTGCCTCCACGTGCAACAGATGTTCTTAAGTGCTTCTCGGTTTAGGCCTGTGTATTTTTACTCTAATGGGTTTCCTGCTTCAACTGCATTGCGAAGCCTCCATGATTTTGAGATACAGTATGCAGGCTCCGTTTCATGAATCACGATTGTGGGATGAGATCTTGCAACTGATCGCGACAAACTTTTGGGCTTGTGCAAACTTGCAAAACTCACCTGGGATATCGATTTAATTTCAGTCACCTATAGGTGACTGCTGGGCAAAGAAGATCAAAGAGAACTCTGTCAGTTTCAGTGGCTGTTCATCAATTGAAATGAATATGAAAATCAGCTTCTTTGAGCCCATAGAAGAATATAAAGATGCCCGTTGACTTTGGCCTCCATCATAAGAAGAGTTTGACTCATTGCCCGTAAAATGTTGAGATTTGACAAATGTTTCAACACCTGGAGCACAAGCTTTCTACATCTACAATCTCTGGGCTCTTCACTTAGAAAGGGGAAGGGAAACATCTTATGGTAGATCACAGGTTCAAAGAAGAAGAAAAAATATATACAGGAGCTGCATAGTCACAAAAAAATATACAGAAAATCATCCGGCTCTTATCTGTCTACCTAAAAGACATAAGCATTGAACAGATCATTCAGCTGTGCCGTAGGCCAGCCCAGTCTGACTCTTTTCAAATTCAAAGTAACCTGTTGTTGGCTTTTATTTCTTTTTTGAATACTTGAACAAGAGCTTTGGAATTTTGTCTCTACTCCTTGAAGCTCTGCTCAAACTAGAGCTCCCACATCGGTAACTTACATATATTGTAAAGAACTGATTTACTAAAACAAGTACAAGTAATCCTTGATGGCCCCAATTGAGCCCAACATTTCTGCTGCTAAGCGAAACAGTTGCTAAGTGAGTTTTGCTCTATTTTACGGCCTTTCTTACCACAGTTGTTAATTGAATCACTGCACTTTTAAAGTTACTGACATGGTTGTTAAGTGAATTGGTCCTGTCCCCCCCCCCCCCGCACCCATTGACTTTGCTTGTCAGAAAGTGGCAAAGGGTGATCACAGGACTCTGAGATGCTGCAATTGTCATAAATATGAACCAGTTGCCAAGCATTTGCATGTTGATCATGGGAATGCTGCAATAGTCATAAGTCACTTTTTTCTGTGCCATTGTAACTTTGAATGGTCACTAAATGAATTGTTGTAAGTTGAGAACTACCTGTACATCACTTTTACACAATGTAAAGAACAGTGGTGGGTTCTACTTACCTTTACTACTACTTCGCAACAGGATAGTGCATGCACAGATCGCTGAAGATGACATCTGGGGTGGTGGGCAGGGCTTCCTGCCGGTTTTACTACCGGTTCTTGTGAATCGGTTTGAACTGGGGACAACCCACTGATAAAGGACAGGTGTCAGAGAGAAATGGTCAATCCAGAGTTTCAGACTGCTTTCTCACTTCATACCAAATAACAAAAGTCTCTCTCTCTCTCTCTCTCTCTCTCTCTCTCTTTCTCTCTCTCTCTCTCTCTCTCTAACAAAGACCCTTTGTTTTGCTTTACTATTTAAACATTGTTTTAATTTTGCAAAATAAAACAGGATGCTCAATTAAGCAGCAACCTTTAGCATAATTTTTCCTCTTGAAATTTTCTTTATTTACTCTTAAGATGTATCTATGGAATGTTTATACGTGACCCAGATAACTGCAGGAAGTCTCTTGCTGCATACCTGTTCTTTTAAATTTCTGGCAATGTTACAATCTTACTGGTCCCCGAAACCTGTAACTGTATGACTTTTGAATCTGCTTGCTACTTATGCTAACTATTTCATTTGTGTTTGTTTCCTCTTTAACTCAAGTGGCTGCTATTTTCATAATTATATTACATCTGAATTATCAGTTTTTCACTTTTACCTTTGCTCGGTTCTTTCATTATGGGTCTTCTGGAGACCTTGAAAATGTCTTCAAAAGTTTAGACTTATGATATTTGTTTCCAAGAATATAATCATATGTAACGGGAAGAAAGAATAACCCTGAGGAAGAGGGGGAAGAGGCACAACTAAGCCAATGGTAAAATAAAAGAAATTTGAGTCCAGGCCAGAACTGTAACCTGAGTAAGCACCCAATTGAAGGAGCAGAAAAGGTCATTCAAACTTGATTACTAATAATAAAAATAGCATTAATATGCATGAATTTGATTTCCTAGTCCCTTGGGAGTTGGGCGGCATAGAAATGCAACAAAATAAATAATAAATAAATAAATAATAGTTTAGTCTGTCTTAAAAGGTTGATAAATAGTGACCAAAGATATGCTGGGGGCAGTTCAGAAGACAATAAAATAATCTTGAATACATTCTGGGTTTCATTGGCTAGAGTTAAGCTTCAATAGATCTTGAAAATATTTTATATGTGATATAATTGATAGCAGCATATAATCTATTGCACTGGTCTTGTATGATTCCTGTAAGTATTGTGACCAATCTGAAATAGTTGGGCAATAAATTCAATTTTACAAAATAACCATATGAATTTTCATGTTGAACACACTTATTTGATTCTAAATTGATTCTTTCATTGATTGATTGGTTATGGGCTATAATCTAGCTTTTCCTAATATATATATTTAACATATAGATTGAATAAATAAGAGAAGGGATATACAATCTTGTCTCATTCCTTTGCCAACCTGTAGTTAGTCTGTTTCACCCTTTTGCTGAACTACTGTGACTTCCTAACCTGCATATTAGTTTCTCATGTGGATAATGAGATATTGTGGGATTCCCATTTTTCGGAGCACTTTTCACAATTTAACGTGATTGACACAATCAAAGACCTTTTCATAATCAACAAAAACTTACTGACTTCTTTTTGGTGTTCTTTAGCTTTTTCAATTATCCAGCATGCATCGGCAATAATGTCTCATGTTCCATGACTTTTTTTAAAGCCAACTTAAACATGGCATCTCTCTTTCCATGTATCTGTCTTGGATGATGCTAAGCACTATTTTTCTTGCATGGGAAATAAAGGATATTCTATAATTGTTTGCACGCTGTAGCATTCTAGCCTGTCAGGGCTGCATAGCGTGTCTAGCATGTGTAGATTTCACTGATATTGTATGCCATATGCTAAATAAATAATTAATTCCTTGTACACATATTTTTGAGGCCTAAATGATTTTTTTTAATGTAGCAATAGCAATAGCACTTAGACTTATATACTGCCCCATAGTGCTTTATAGCACTCTCTAGGTGATTTATGATGTCAGCATGTTGCCCGCCAACAATCTGGGCATTTTACTGACCTCAAAGGATGGAAGGCTGAGTCAACCTTGAGCTCTGCCAGGATTGAACTCCAAGCTGTGGGCAGAGTTTGCCTGCACTACTGCATTCTAACTACTGTGCCACCATGGTTCCTGATAAAGTCAGTTTAGGTCAAAACCTTCCTATTTTGGAAGAGGCATAGAAGAAACACAAAGACATGTCATAAGTCAGTTCTTATAAAGGTAGACAAGATAGCTCTACTGCCTCCACTGTCTTCATATGTCAATCTGGGAATTAGCTGCTCCAAATTTTCCATTGTTCTTGTTCCCTTAATTTTTTTTTAAAAAAAAACCCTTTTCTCTTCCCATCATCTATCTAACAAACATTGCCATTTTTAAACTTTAGAATAAGGCATGAAGTAATGAAGTATCATCAGTATATCATATTATTTTACTCCCTTCTCCTTACTTGCTTGCATACCTTGTTTATGTTCAGATGAGACAGCTCATCTGTCTGGAACCCACACTGCATATCAGACATTAATACAACTGAATGTGTCCAGAAATATTTCACAAGAAGAGTCCTCCATTGCTCCGCTCACAACAAAATACCTTATTCCACCAGACTTGAAATTTTGGGCTTAGAAAATTTAGAACTACACCACCCTCGGTATGACCTAAGCATAGCTCATAAAATCATCTGCTACAATGGCCTACCTGTCAATGAATACTTCAGCTTCAACCACAACAATACACGAGCACACAATAGATACAAACTTAAAGTGAACCGCTCCAAACTCAATTGCAGAAAATATGACTTCAGTAACAGAGTGGTCAATGCCTGGAATGCACTACCTGACTCTGTGGTTTCTTCTCCAAACCTCCAAAACTTTTTATTTATTTATTTATTTATTTTTAATTAGATTTATATGCCGCCCTTCTCCGGAGACTCAGGGCGGCTTACAATACGTTAAGTAATAGCTTTCATACTATTGTATATTTTATACAAAGTCAGCTTATTGCCCCCCACAAACTGGGTCCTCAATTTATCTACCTTAGAAAGGATGAAAGGCTGAGTCAACCTTGAGCCTGGTGAGATTCGAACTTGCAATAATTGCAGACAGCTGAATGTTAATAACAGGCTTTTAGTCTTTTGAGCTATCCAGGCTCTTTTTAAACTTTAATCTTAAGACTGGCTATTGTTGACCTCACCCCATTCCTAAGAGGTCTGTAAGGGGTGTGCATAAGAGCACCAGCATGCCTACCATCCCTGTCCTAATGTTCCCTTTAATTGTATTCATTTTATGTATTCAATTCATGCGTATACTTATATATATATTATCTAATACTTACTCAACAAGTAAATAAAATAAAATAAAAATTTATCCAAAGCAGAGTACATGGAATGATCCTATATAATGCTTACAATAACTGTGGGGAGAAGGTGATGCTAAGGAAACACTGACTGAGCCAAGGAATTTCATGAATAAGTTGATATAAATGCAAGCTTCATTAATTCTATATCTTAGCCTTCCCTAACCAGATGCGTTGAGACTACAATGTCCAAAAGTTCTCTCCTCCTCTCCCTCTTTCCCTCTTTCCCTCTTTCCCTCCCTCCCTCCCTCCCAATATAAATTGTCCTCTTTCAATTTGTTGGCCATTATGCCATTCTCCAGATTTGCTGGCATAGGTTGGTTAAAACTTGACTGATTCTTGCTCTGTTGTTTGCCATTTTCAGTGAATGTTTCCTCCCAAACAGCTGCTTGGACAATGACTGTTCCTGGGACTAAGCAGTCAGCTCTGATTTCATTGCAACTTACTCAGATCAGTCTTTCCTCTATGGACTTATATTCTATTGGAGCATTTTCTGTTAATAAGTTTAACTCTTAAAAAATCCGTTTCACTCTGTGGGATAACTGATTGTATCAGGAGATGGGGCTTTGGATTTAGTAGAATTAGGCTCATGAGCTGGAAGAATAGAAACTTTGATGCTAGTAAAATAAAGGCATGGAGTCTATTGCCATCTAGGGGGCAAAATGTTTTTTCACATTGATTCCCCACCCCTTCCCCACCCCATGTACTGTATCCTTATACAAGAACATGATTGTGAAACAATGGATCTGAAATTAAGCCTTTAACAAAACCTGTCAATCACAACCCCAAGAATTAATTAGCATGGGAACAATTGCTATAGTACTAAGAGGATTTAAAAACAAAATAAAATGAGGATTTGGAAATATTACATGCGTAAAAGAATAATAAATTTACGATCAGAAGCATTCTTTAATGTGCCCAAGCCAAATCAGCACTGCCTTTTGACAAATACTATATAATACTATTGACAAAAGACTATACAAATATAGATCCATAGAGTATCCATAGTCCTTTCACTGCAAACAATTCTCTTGGCACACATCAGGTTTCCATTTTTGTGTTATATAACAGAAGAAGAAAAATATAAGTGGGAGGATGGCACAGAGTTCAACAAGCACCAGCATTAAGAATAATCTACAGAATGTCTACAGGAACCCCATATAAATTATTTTTTAAAAAAACAATTAATTGCTGCAGTTTAGTACTCTTTGTCAATGTGTGCCAACTTGGCCGGGGGGGGGGGACTTCTCAAAGGTTAACCTTGGGGGGAAGTGGGGCATTCCTGGGAACTAGAAGATATAACATGGCACCCAACCTTCCTGCTTTGGACCCCTTTCTACAGCAGCTCTCTTCTGAGAGCATCCATGCCATGTTCTCAACTTTCCAAAAGGACTGACTGAACTTGGCTCAAAGGTTTTGGGGCTACAGGATTGACTATGAGAAGAAGATGACTGCCCAGTTTCTACTTCAATACTGTCCATAAAAGGGGACCCATCATTCATCTGAACGCACTCAGATGTTCAACAAAAATTCCCTCCCCCACAATTCCTATCAACTGGGTTTAATCATGTTTGTACTACCCTGTTTTCCCCAAAATAAGACATCCCCTGATAATAAGCCCAATCGGGCTTTTGAACGCATGGCAATAAGGCCAAGTGCTTATTTCAGGGTTCAAAAAAATATAAGACAGGGTCTTATTTTCGGGGAAACACGGTATGTTATATTTTGCTACGTTTCTGGCTATGAGTGCTATCTCTTCCTTCCTTTTCTACATGGCACATTAGAAGAAAAGATCAACAGACTAGGTATTTGTGAAATAGTGTTGTTCCTACCATATAAATATGGGGTAGCATTAGATCAAGAGTGTAAAACTGGTGGCCTGCAGGCCAGATGCGTTACGTGCAGGCCACACCCACCTCAGCTCCGCAAAGGAGAAAAACATTGCAATATGCAGTGGTAGAATGCTGCTGGTTTAACAACCGGTTTGGTGAGCGCATGCTGAAAATGGAGCATTTAGAAGCTCAGCTGCTTACTTTCCAAGTCAGCAACGGTAAGTAGAATAGCGAGGTGGGGTGGAATCTGCTATGCCACGCAATTGAGATAAGCTACAAAGCAGGAAATAAAGGACAGAATAGAGTGGGGGCAGGTGGGCGGGGATCATCAGAGCTACAAGTTCACCTGAACCAGTCCGAACCAGCTGAATATCACCTCTGGCGATACATCATGTGACAGCAACGTGACATGGCGAGTTTGACACCTGTGTGCTAGATAGAGGGAGGAAGAAACAGTCTAAGAGACCACATGGGTTCCAGCCCCTGAGGTGTGGGCAAGAGATATTTATCATGAGTTTCTCATCACTTATCTATTCAACAGGTGAAAAAACACTACCAATTATCGTGAATTACAAAGACCCAAGATTGTAAATCTGGAGCTGCACAGTCAGTAACATATAACTCTTCTCAATCTTACTCTCAGAAAAGAAGTCTGTCCTCATTCAACAAAGAACGGAATGCATAAATGCTGTTTGCATGTGGTCAGTGTCATGGACATCCCTTTTAATCTTAACTCGCTCCCTCCCTATGGTAGCTGCCATTACTATCACTAATGGGAATTCCCCACAGTGCTAACAGCAGAGACAGGGGAGAAATTTCGGTAGAGGGAGATCACAATAAAAGATAAAAGGTTAGCAGGAGCATCCTTTTAACTATGTATACAAGGGCTCAAAAAAAATTGCAGGTATTTAAGATGTGCATTTTGACACTTTTGACTTGGCCTTCGGCATTCAACAGGTCATCCTGAAGAGATTCTATACAGTCTCCCAAGCCTGCCTTGCTGTTAGGGTCTTGATTTGTATGTTGTGCATGGTTAGTCATCCTGGAAAGACTGCGGTTTTCAAAAGATAGCTAAGAAATGTAAAAAAAGAAAGCAGAAATACTGTTAACTACAGTATTGGACCTGCTGGCTGGGATTTCTAGAATTTGTCATTCAACAACATATGAAACAGGGATGCCTGCAAGTAGAAGGTCAAAGAAGTCCTGATGGTGGCCACACTTGTGGGACAAAGGCCCATCCCTTGTTGATGCCCATCATACATAAAAAAGAGTTGGGCATTTGTCATTCAGTAGAGTGGTGTAACAGTGATGGTGCCCTAATTGTGAAGATACTCACCTCCCACTTGGAAGGTTGAGAGTTCAATCCTAGGTACCGCTAGATGTTTCTTTCTTAAGACACAAAGAGAAAATATCTGCTGAGAACTCCACATAGATGTCAGGAAGGGTATCCGCCAGTAAATGCTCAGTTCTACCCAGTCACCCAAACTGTTCCCCAAATAGGGGCTACAGAGTTGTATAAAGGGAGTATTTTATTATCTTTCAGTAGGGTCTGCTATCTTGACCTTTTCAACTCATTCCTCCATGAATGTCCTGTTCTGAACAACCAAAGGTCCCTTCCCAAACTTTATATGGTCAATTTTAGCTTCAAATGCTAGTTGTGCCATACAAACAGGATACTAATTACTTCATACCAGTTCTCAGTGTCAAACTCAATTTCATTGAGGGTTGCATCAGTGTTGTGTTTGGCCATGGGGGGCCGGGGTATGGCATGGTGGGCATGGCCAGCTCAACATCATTTGTGTTGTTGGGGCATCCATGTTGGTCCTGAGCTCCATTTTCGACTGCGATGGCCTCCTGCAACTCTCTGTCAGCAAAAATGGTGCTTGGGTGGGCTGCATGCAGCCCTTCCAAGCTCCGTTTATGCTGGCAGAGGCACCATGGGCCAGTCCTTCACTGTTTCCAGGACAGCCCCACAGGCCAGATCTAAGCACCTCATAGGCCAGATCCAGGCCCAGGGCCTTGAGTTTGACACCCCTGGTGTACAGTATGTGCTTATCTACAGAAAAAAAAATGCTCTTTTACACTGTGTCTCTTCTCACTGTTATAATGTATTGGATGCAAGTTTTTTGTTATTATTTTTATAAAAGAATTCCAGAGTCTGAAGTGATAACAAGTCAAAATTCTCCCAGTTCAGCCCTTGGTTCACCCACTTCATTCTGTGTACTTTGCCTGTTGCCTGCTAACCTGGTTCCAGACCGTTCTGAAGAGTGACAATTGCTTTACACGTGTACTTCATAGATACTGTGAAATGTGTTGCCATTTTAAGAATTTTATTCAAAGGAACGCTCCCTTAAGGCCTAGGTAATTAGCAATTTATGGGTGACAATCTCTATGGCAACAATGTATTTTTCATTCACGGACTGAAAGATATTTGAAAATAAGGATGTTTATTGTCATTTAAGGGAAAGCTGCCCCAAAGGGCACTAAAACATCAGCACCAAGATGCTGAACTAGCTTGAAAGATTTCATAATTGGCTGTCTGGGTTGATGTGCATGAATACACAGCCCTCCATCTATCAATATATCTGGCAACGTGGCCCTTTAAAAGACAGCAAAATAAAGATCTCCGAGCAGACACTTCTTCAGAATAAGAGTATGAGCAGTCTAGAATAGTGATGGAGAACCCTTGGGGTTCAGCATGTCAAAAATTGCCTAACATGACTCTACTGGTGTGTCACACATACTGTACATCCTTCCAACAAGGCAGACACAAGTCTTTATGTCCTTTTTTTATTGTAAAAAAATAAATACAGTCCAATTATGCGTTGGTACTATGCATTATATAAAGGAATGGCAAATAATTACAGAACTGGAATATGAGGAAAACGCTCGTTTTCAGAATCATGGTTTCGAGAATTGTATGTCACCCAAGATGTTGTGGCATGTTATGTTTGACATGTGTGTCGTAGGTTTGCTGTCATTGGTCTAGAACTACATACGAAGGAAGGAAACACTATGGACAATAATGAGGTGGCATCTTCTCTCTCTCTCTCTCTCTCTCTCTCTCTCTCTCTCTCTCTCTCTCTCCCTCCCTCCCTCCCTCCCTCCCTCCCTCTCTCCCTCCCTCCCTCTCCCTCTCTCCCTCCTTCCCTCCCCCACAGGATTGATGTTCTATAGAAAATAGGGATGTGATTACTGATGAAATTGTTTTTACGTACTCTCCACAAAGTATTGGTTTTTTTCTGTGTTTGTTTTGATTTTTTTCTTCACTGCAAACTACCTTGATTTGGTAACCTTATTGTATCAATGACAGGAGAAGGAAGTAAATCCATTTTGAATTATATCACTTCAGACTGAAACCGAGGGTTCATGTGATGGTGGGATCTCCCAGATGAATTATAAAATTCCTCCACTTCGTTCACAAACATTACTGATAAGCGAGACGTTCCAGTTATAACCAACCCATCCAATGGGGGTTTCAAAAATTTTTACTACTGGTTCTGTGGGTGTGGCTTGGTGGGCATGGCATGGCTTGGTGGGCATGGCATGGTGGGCGTGGCAGGGGAAGGTTACTGCAAAATCCCCATTTCCTCCTGATCAGCTGGGACTTGCGGAACAGAGAAGAGATGGGGACTGGGCCAGTCAGAATTTTTACTACCGATTCTCTAAACTACTCAAAATTTCCGCTACTGGTTCTCCAGAACTGGTCAGAACCTGCTGAAACCCACCTCTGATCCCATCCCAGCAGGCATAACCAGTAAAAGACCAGATTTGTGATCTGGAAAGCCTAGAGCAGGGCTGTCAAACTGGTGGCCCACCGGATATGTCACATGCAGGCCACACCCACCCCAGCTCCGTGAAGGAAAAAAATGTCACAATACTTAATATGACGGCAATGCAACGTGGCAAATTTGACACCCCTAAACTTAATAGTTTAGAACAGGGGTGTCAAATTCGCAGCCCACAGGCCAGATGCATTGTGTGCTGGCCACACCCATGCCCAGTTTAGCAAAGGGGGGGAAATGTGACGATGCCATGACAATGTGAGTTTGACACCCCTGGCTTAGAAGAACAAGTGGAAGCTGTAACTTAAAGAGCCTTCTCCCAGCTGTGCCTGGTACCCCAATTGCAACTGCATTTAGTACAGGAGGACCTGGTTACAGTGACTCATACCATCCGGCTGGACTACTATTGTGCATTTGGCATAAATCTGCCCTTATAAGACTGGGAGAAACTACAACTGGTCCACAGTACAGCAGCCTGTGCATATACTGCTTCTCGGAGTTCGGAGCATAAAACACCAATCCTGAATGCCCTGTAGTGGTTGTCAATTGATTTCTGTATATTTTTAAGGTTCTGGTGTTGACTTATCAAGGACTTCATGACTTGGCATCTGGGTATCTGCAGGACTGCCTTCTCCGAGCAGAATTGGTTCTAATAGCTCTTGTCAGGAACAGCTGCTAGTTTTCAGTGCCAGCATCGTTGGCTGCTGGCCAATGAGATGGCATGCTGGATGCCTGCCACGGTTCAATGGCATGCAACATTCAAGCAGAAGTTTTAAAAGCCAAGAGTCCTTTTTTACCTATAGCTAAAGATGTCTACTGTAACATAGTCAAAGGCTTGGCACAGGAATCCAAGAAACAAATGACAAATCCAAGACAAAAAACCCAAGAAATGTTGAGGTGGAGTCTCAAGTTCAAAGTATGACCTAGCAAGGTAAAGACGACACAGCTGACACTTGAATAATTGTTCTTGGTGTTTTCTCTCATGGAGGGAGGCCAATACATCGGCTTACAACCACAACTGAGCCCCAAAATTTCCATTGCTAAGTAAGACAGTTGTTAAAATGTGGAGTTTTGCTCCACATTTATGGCCTTTCTTCTTTACAGCTGTTAAGTGAATCAATTCAGTTGTTGGTAACACGGTTGTGAAATGAATCTGCCTTCCCCGTTGATTGCGCTTGTCAGATGGTCGCAAAAGGGGATCATGTTACCAGAGGACGTTGCGATTGTCATAAAGGTGTCTGAATTTTGGTCATGTGACCGTGGGGATGCTACAGTGGTCATAAGTGTGAAAAACAGTCATAAGTCACTTTTTTCAGTGCCGGGGTAACTTCAAACAATCACTAAAACGAATGGTTGTAAGTCACCAGGTATCTGCAGGACTGTACTTGTAAGTCCCACTCAGTGCACTTGTTGTGCCGCCACCCAGTCGCATGGCTGAGGGACAATATTTGTTGGAATCTATTCTCCTGCTGGTTTATTTCTTGGCCAGTTCGTCTGACTTGCTGAGCTCAGCTCTCTGCTGTTGAATCATCAAAAGCTGCCTCTGCTTGGGGGCTGGGTGGTGAACATCTGAGAGGCCCTCAATGCATCCTAAGGACTTGCTGTATCTGCTCAACCAGAGTGGGGGGATTGGCTTCCACATTGCTAAAATCCACCCCTCACCCCACACACACACACATCCCAAGACTATAAGAGGAGGAAGAGAAGGAGTCCAGTAGCATCATAACAGTAGGATTGTAATCCCAAACTTCTGGAGGTCCAGATCAGATGCCAATGGTGCTCTCTGGCAGCAACACAGTTGTGGAATGGCTTCCCCCCACCCCCACCCCTTGCTAACCTTCAGGAAGTTATTAAAAACTGAAATGTTTCCTGATTTAATGAATTGCAGCATTTTTAATAGTTTATTAACTTTAAATTTTATTGTCGTTCATGTTACTGTTTTACTATGGATACTTTCTTATATGTTGTATAGCTTGTAAACCTCCATGAATCTTTTGATCACCATAGTTATAAGCCACATACATTACATACATACATACATACATACATACATATATACCAGTGGTGAGTTTCAAAAAATTTTTTTTACTAGCAGTTCTGTGGGTGTGGCTTGGTGGGTGTGGCAGGGAAGGGATACTGTAAAATCTCCATTCCCACCCCACTCCAGGGGAAAGTTACTGCAAAATCCCCATTTCCTCCCAATCAGCTGGGATTTGGGAGGCAGAGAAGAGATGGGGGTGGGGCCAGTCAGAATTTTTACTACCGGTTCTCCGATCTACTCAAAATTTCCACTACTGGTTCTCCAGAACTGGTCAGAACCTACTGAAACCCACCTCTGATACATACATACATATATACATACATTACATTACTTACATACATACATACATACATACATACATACATACATACATACTACTGTGAATTCAATAATTCATGGGCAACTGAAGTCTAGTTTTATCTCTGGTTGTCCAGGGATTCTACTGCAGACACCAGTGCATGAACCATAATTTCCCACCTCAAGTACAGTGAAGGTCTCTGATAGTTCATCCAGCTCTTTCATTTTTAATTCTGGTTTACTTTGTTTTTCAATAATGCAGATTAGAGATGCAGATGCAGAAACTGGAGTGCTTTCCAGTTTCCTTCTTTTTAGAAATCAAAGCTTGAACCACTGTGAGGAATTAGACTCCTCCATCTGTTATTCTCAATACCAAAAGAGATTCTGAAATGCACAAGAAGCCATAATTGACCCAAACTTTTGTTTTTCAGTCATGATATGACATTAATACACTTTATTCTGTGGTCCTTATCTAAACCAGGGGCTAGCAGGAAGGTACTCAAAGGGATGCAAGCCAGGGGTGGATTCTACTTACCTTTACTAAATTTACGGTTCACAGCAGGGCTGCACGCGCGCGCTCTTTTTGCTTGCGCAGAAGTGTTTTGGTGACATTGGGGTCGGTGGGCGGAGCCTCCTACCAGTTTTACTACCGGTTCTATAGAACCGGTGAGAACCAGGGGCAACCCACCACTGATGCAAGCTCCTTTTAAAGTTTATAGAAACACAAATCATTGCAATATCTCACAAGATACACAGTCTTATTCTGTCTGTTTGGGGAATCTCTGCCATCTTGAACTTTTGGACATTGTAGTCTCAGCGCATCAGGTTAGGGAAGGCTAAGATATAGAATCAATGGAACTTGCACTTATATCAACTTATTCATGATATTCCTTGGCTCAGTCAGTGTTTCCTTGGCTTCACCTGCTCCACACAGTTATTGTAAGCATTATATAGGATTGCATTCCATGTAAGTTACTCTGGATAAGCAAGGTATGCAAGCAAGTACAGAAGAAGGAAATAAAATACTATGATATACTGATAATATTTCATTACTTCATGTCTTATTCTAAGACATGTCTTATTCTAAGACATGTCTTATTCTAAATTTAAAAATGGCCGTGTTTGTCAGATAGATGATGGAGAGAGAGAGAAGGGTTTTTTTAAAAAAATAAAAATAAGGGACCAAGAACAACACCCTCCAATCTATGTGCTAAACTGGGGCTGTCTCAAATTTAAAGCTGCCACAGTTTCTTCCCTAGTAATATTGTTTGGGTTGACTTCTTCATGCATGCTATCAATTCAAGAGTGGCTGTCCCATCGAGCTCTCTTATCAGAGGAAGAGAAAAAGGTCAATGAAATAAGTGAGAAAAGCTTGAGAATTATGATCTGATTTGGTTCTCTTGTACTGAGTGTTTTTGAGCTGCTTAAAGCTTGCTGGTATGGGTCAGCTGTTCTACTCTGAGATAATTATTTCCTATGTTTTCCTTCTTTTCTTTCATTTTTAAAAGGCTTTTTTATTTATGTTCTCCATCTTATTCTCTTTGATTCTCTTATTTGGACTTTGTGGATTCATATTTGCCCTGGCTTTGCGTGCATGGGAGCTGCCAGCCAAATGAAAGTGTGAGACAGGCAGATGGGGGAAACATGTCAGAGTCACAGCATATTGGGTGAATGGTTGATTATTCAGCAGGGACAGAATATTTCAACAATCCCCTGCTGTGAAATCAATTCACACTGAATCACAAAAAAAAGAAAGTGTTAAAAGAGATGGACAGTTGATTTCAACTGGGGTGGCAAGGAGGACATTTCCCAAGTAGGTATCACCACAGCAAATCTTTTGCAGATCCTGGTAAATTAAACCTCTGGACAGCTTTTGTTGACTTTCTCACATCTGGTGCTCTCCAGCTTTTAAGGACTGTAGCATCCAGGATTTCAAGAAAGAGTAGACAGAAGGAGGACTATATGGCTATGATTTTATCTTCATTGCCAGGAATAAGGACTTTGTGGATTTTTTGGCTCATGGAGTGAAAAAGCTGAGTGGGTTTGATATGGAGAGAGAGAGAGAGAGAGAGAGAGAGAGAGAGAGAGAGAGAGAGAGAGAGAGAGAGAGAGGTTGGCAGGCAGGCGGGCAGGCAGGCAGGCAGGCAGAGATAGATAGATAGATAGATAGATAGATAGATAGATAGATAGATAGATAGATAGATAGATAGATAGATAGATGATAAAGAAATAAAGGGAGACTAGAATAGATCTATTTGAAGCTATTTAGCTCTCATCAGCTAGCCATACCCTTACTTGGATTCGATAGAAAGGAGTGAACTGCCAATAATCTTTTCTGCCGTCCTCACCACTCTCTGCACTGCCTTCCTGTCCAAAGCAGTAATGCTTCCAAACCAGACTGTAACGCCACATGACAGGATGTTCTCGATCATCCCGCTATAGAAAGTGGTAAGGACAGGCCTTGACATAGGCAAGATGGAAAGAGGAATATGTGCTGCTCCTCTGTCTCAGGCAATAAAATATTTTATATTGGCCCTAAGAACGAGCCTGGGTAGCTCAGCAGACTAATGCATTGCGCACTGTGATTAACTCCAGCTGTCTGCAATTACTGTAAGTTCGAATCTCATCAGGCTCAAGGTTGACTCAGCCTTCCATCCTTTCAAAGGTAGATAAATTGAGGACCCAGTTTGTGGGGGCAATCACTGACTTTGTATAAAATATACAAAAGTATGAAGGCTATTGCTTAATGCATTGTAAGCCACCGTCAGTCTCCGGAGAAGGGCAGCATATAAATCAAATTTTAAAAAAAAAAAGAAGAAGAAGAAGATACGGCATCAAACACAATGTTCTAAGCCCAGGGAAATCACGGTGGGACCAGGAGAAACACTGTAACTCCAGAGCCTCTCTTAGTATCCCACTTATTTTAATTTTTTTACATTATGTACACAGGTGTGTATTCCTTTCTGCTCTTCGAAAGGAAGGAACTGGTCGGTCGCATCATCATATGTATTTTTGAGAAAGTTCCACAGCACTAAGATGGACCCCATAGGTTTGACAGATAGCTGGAGAAGAGTGCCTTGTATATAAATATACCCACTTACCCAAACTATAAACAAAAATAAGAGGAAGAGAAGTAGTAGGTATCTTTCTAATAAACTGATATTTAGTGACTGATTCCATCATCTGTGGCTATAGTTATGTATGTGGGCAAATGCTCTAAGTTACAGGTGTATCCATCAGCCCCAAACAATTGGAGGCAATAAAAGAAATCTATAAAGATAGCCCTTGACTTATGACCACAGTTGAACCCAGGATTTATGTTGCTAAATGAGACGGTTATTGAATGAATTTTGCCCCACTTTATTGTTGTTGTTGTTGTTGTTGTTGTTATTACTACTATTACTATTACTATTACTATTACTATTACTATTATTGTGATTTATATGCAGCCATTCTCCCGAAGGACTCAGGGCTGCTTACACACAACAATCATCAATACAAATCACAGTATGGAAATTAAAATAAAATTAAAACCCCCACTAAAACCATATTAAAATTATAAAATTGTACAACCCCACAATCAGATTATTGCTGGAACAGCCACGTCTTTAGACCGCGGCAGAAGGAGGGGAGGTTGGGGGCCATCCTGAGATCGGTGGGCAGACCATTCCAGAGGGTCGGCTTTCCGACAGAGAAAGCCCTCCCCCTGAGGTCTGTCAGACAACATTGTTTGGCCGACGGCATCCTGAAGAGGCCGACTCTGTGGGAGCGCACACGATGATGGGAGGAAGGCAAGAGATGGTCCTGTAAGTACCCCAGGCCTAAGCCATGTAGGGAATTATAGGTAAGTACCAGCACCTTGAAATGGACTCAGAGAGCAACCAGTAGCCAGTGCAGCTCGAGCAGGAGAGGTGTAACACGGCAGTAACAAGGAGCCCCCATAACTACTCGCACAGCCACATTCTGAACTAACTGGAGCCTCCGGATGCCTGACCTCTCTTGCCACAGTTCTTAAGTGAATCACAGCAGCTATTGTTAGTAATGCGATTGTTAAGTGAATCTGGCTTCCCCATTGACTTTGCTTGTCCGAAGGTCACAAAAGAGGATCACGTCACCCCAGGACACTGCAACCGTCATAAACATGAGTCAGTTGCCAAGCATCTGAGCTTTGATCATATGACCATGGGGGTGCTGTAACG
The DNA here is from genome assembly GCA_030761175.1 of Masticophis lateralis. NCBI lineage: Eukaryota > Metazoa > Chordata > Lepidosauria > Squamata > Colubridae > Masticophis > Masticophis lateralis. Next base: position 208,411,547 of record JAUDYJ010000001.1, read on the forward strand.
GTCGCAAGTGAGAAAAATGGTCATCGGTGACATTTTTCAGTGCCAGGGTAACTTTAAATGGTCACTAAATGAACTGTTGTAAGTCGAGGACTACCGGTGGACATATTTCATTTTAATTATGCAGAATGTATTATGAGCCGCAGTGGCGCAGTGGTCAGAGTGCAGTACTGCAGGCTACTTCAGCTGACTGCCGGCTGCCTGCAATTTGGCTGATTGAATCTCACCAGGCTCAAGGTTGACTCAGTCTTCCGAGGTGGGTAAAACGAGGACCCAGATTGTTGGGGGCAATAGGCTGACTCTGTAAAGCGCTTAGAGAGATGAAGCAGTATATAAGTCTAAGTGCTATTGCTATATGAACAATGATATCAATATGAATCTTCTATTCATGCAAAGATGTGGTGGCGTGGCATATCAGCGAACTGAAAGGGAACGATAGTCAGTGGTGGGATTCAAGTAATTTAACAACCGGTTCTCTGCCCTAATGATTTCTTCCAAAAACCAGTTTGCCAAACTGCTCACAAAGTTAACAACCGGTTCTCCCGAAGTGGTGCGAACTGGCTGAATCCCACCACTGACGATAGTGGAAGAAAGAGCTTGTTTCCAAACAAGCTACTTGGGAGGTAGGCTGAAGGAATGGAAGGATCACTTTTTATTCCTTAAAAGTTCCCAGAACAAGGTCCCCAAGAAGACTAATGAGATCAAGGATTGGCTTCTTGCATGAATCTCTCTTTTAGACAAGCATCTGCTTTCCTAGGCATTTGATTAGGGTTATTATTGTAGGACTGTCACATTGGTGCTGCAAAAATCTGAACTGACTGCTAGAGTGTTATCCATAGTTCTTTGCTGCCATCTAGTGAATTTTTGGGGTGTTGTTTTTTCCCCCCTAAAGAGAATCCAAAGAGAAAGTACCAGTAAATATATAGTATGGGGCGGTCTTCTGTATAACTAGCTGCTTGAAAAGAGAAGTAAGCTCTTTTTGGTAATAATTTAAAGAAATAAGGCTTGATCTTAATAGGAGAAATCAACTCTTATCCATATAATGTTGAGAGGGTTTGTAATATGAATTTTCCTTCGTTACGCAGGTGCTACGTAAAAAGCAGACACTATTTTTATTTAGCATGACATCAACGGAGTTGTACTTTTCCATTACAAGAATTCATTATTTGCACGTTGTAATAATAAATCTAAGGAGGTGAACAGATGGAAAGGGAGTTGATATATGCAAGATAAAAAGAAGATACGGGGTTTTGAAATATACACCGTCCTGAAAAAAGCAGCACTAGATGGCAGAAGAGCATTCTTTTCTGCTCTTACCAATGGGACTTTTTGCAAAAAGAAGAAGGAATGGATAATAGGGTGCTTTATCTGGACTGCCAAATTTCAGGCAATGCCTAGTTGGCAGCAGTAGCCTTGATCTTCTCCGATGACATTTGGCAAAAAAAATATTTTATTTTATTTTATTTTATTTTATTTTATTTTATTTATTTTAATTTATTTATTTTGTCAAGCATGTATTTGATAACAGACACAAGTATAAACATGATTATGAATACAGGAAATGGATACAAATAAGAAGGAATATTAGGACAGGGATGGTAGGCACACTGGTGCGCTTATGCACTCCCCTTACAGACCTCTAAGGAATGGGGTGAGGTCAACAGTAGACAGTCTAAGGTTAAATTTTTGGAGGTTTGGGGAAGAAACCACAGAGTCAGGTAGTGTATTCCAGGCATTGACCACTCTGTTGCTGAAGTCATATTTTCTGCAATCAAGTTTGGAGCAGTTTACCATGAGTTTTTATCTATTGTGTGCTCTTGTGTTGTTTTGGTTGAAGCTGAAGTAGTCATTGACAGATAGGACATTGTAGCAGATGATTTTATGTACTACGCTTAGGTCTGACTGAAGACAATGAAGTTCTAAGCTGTCTAAGCCCAAAATTTCAAGTCTGGTGGCATAGGTATTTTGTTGCAAGCAGAGGAGTGGGGGACTCTTCTCGTGAAATATCTCTGGACCAGGGGTGAAATGTAAAATCTGTTACTACCGGTTCTGTGGGCGTGGCTTGGTAATGTGACTGGGTGGCCGTGGCCAACTTTTTTTAAAAAAAAACTTTTCAAAGCATTTTTTCTAATGCTTTGAAAAGCCTCTCTGTGATCAGGGAGCTTAGCTGGGAACGTCAGAGACTTTTCAAAGCATTTTTTTTACCACTTCTTCGGCAAAGAGGTTGCAGAAAAAAATGCTTTGAAAAGCTTCTCATGACCCCAGCTGAGCCGCGCGATCATCAGAGGCTTTTTTTTTTAACTTTTAAAAGCGTTTTTTCATCGGAAGAGGTTGTAGAAAAAATGCTTTTAAAAGTAAAAAAAAGCCTCTGATGATCGTGCGGCTCAGCTGGGCATGGTGGGGTGGGGGTGGGGGAGCACGAGGATTCTTGCTACTGGTTCTCCGAACCACCCACCGCCATTGCTACTGGATTGGGCAATCCAGTCCGAACCGGGAGCATTTCACTCCTGCTCTGGACTCGTTCGATTGTATTAATGTCCGATATGCAGTGCGGGTTCCAGACAGATGAGCTGTATTCAAGAACTGGTCTGGCAAAAGTTTTGTATGCCCTACTTTGCAGTTCAATATTACCGGAGAAGAAACTATGCAAGATTAGGTTAACAACTCTTTATGCTTTTTTAGCAATGCTGTTACAGGGAGCTCTGACACTTAGATCATTTGAGATGAGTACTCCAAGGTCTTTGACAGAGCAAGAGTCATCTATTAGGTCGTATCCGTCCAGCTTGTATTTTGTGTTCTGAATTTTTTTTTGCCAATGTGTAAGACAGAGCATTTGTTGGTTGAGTTTTGGAGTTGCCAATTGTTTAACCATTCTGACTCATAGTCATAAAAATATCGGTTTTGTACAACTCAGATATAGCAATCTTAACATTAAAAACCGGCAGTTACCATATTTTTCAGTCTATAAGATGCACTTTTTCTGCCACAAAAGGGGTGGAAATGTCTGTGAGTCTTATACAGAGACAGAATTTTTTTTTCTTGTTTTCCTCCCCAAACGCTAGGTGCATTTTACGGTCCGGAGCATCTTATAGTGTGAAAATGTGGTATTTGTTTCTTTGTCTGTAATGATGACAGTTTTGGGTGGTGTATAATGCTTCTGTAAATCCTGTCTCTTTGTATTGACTTGTGTGTGTATGTATGATTGCCGATAGAAATATAGCAACTATATAGTATCTACTATAAATATAGATCAATATAGTATCGTATTTACTATATTTAGATATAGAATCTAATCTAGGATCTACCTAGATGCGACATAGATAGATGAGAGAGAGACAGAGACAGAGAGAGAGACAGAGAGAGAGAGAGAGGAAGAGGGAGAGAGAGGGGGGGGGAGAGATTGAGAGCCTGAGAGATCAATGGATACGTAGACAGTACAGACCTGTCAACTCTTAGACTGGGATCTATACAACAATTTAGTCTGTCCTACGTGGTGCTCTGAGCTAGAGAGCTAGTACCACTGTCACCCCCAGGGAATATTTGCTGGCTGCTCTTTCTTAAAGTGGTTTGTTTACACACGTCTTCCTTGTTTTGTGATATATGCCTGCTTCCCAGGAAACAGCTTTTAAGCCAAAGTAGAAACAAATCTACCCAGCTTTTTCTAGAAAATTATAATAGCGCTGTATGAGTGGATTTATACTAGCTTCGTCATTATGCTAATTAGTGTTAGGGTTAATATTTTGGAATGGGATCAAGGAAACTCGGGTTCAGATCTATCCTCAGCCATGAAAGCTCTTTGAGTCACTTCAGAATCTAAATTACCCTATGTAAATTGCTTTGTAAAGAAAAACAGGGGGAAGCAATAATATTCTTCTTTGCTGCTGTTAAAAAGGTAGGATATAAATGCAGATACATTAAAAAGTGAGCAATTTGGTGGAAAACCTCAAAAATCCAGGATTATGGGGAACATCTGAACAGTTTGTGTGCCCTGGTTATGGCTATACTTGTAACACTTCTTACTCTTATGCAATAGGATCTGGTGCTTTTATCTATAATAAGAACAACATAACATTAGAAGTACTCTGATAAAGGATGAAATCCAGCAGGTTCTGACAGGTTCTGGAGAACAGAACCCACCAAACCACACCATGCCCACCAAGCCACGCCCACAGAACCGGTAGTAAAAAATTTGGATTTCACCACTGCTCTGATAGGTTTATGCAGAGCCACTGTCTGGAAGTTCATAAACTTCGGTGGAAGGTCTGCCTTGTACTGCAAAAACTCCTAGATTGTCCTCTCCATTCCAGAAGATTAGCATAGCCATCTTGGAATCACAGCAATCCACAAGGATACACGCTTCTTGAGCAGAGATGGAAGAATGAGTGAATGCTATATGAGTGAGAACTACAGTTCTTACAAGCACCGAAACTTTCATTGATAGAGAGAGCGATGATGGGACATTGTAACCTGGCCATTGTAAGGAAAGGATACTGGTTTGTGGGACGATGGCCTCCCTTCACTTCAGGTAATATATTCACTAAAGAAATCAAGGTGACTTGTCGGTAGCACCTCCAAATCCTGCAATTGCTACCGAAACTGAAGAAAATTTTCACCTGGTGGAAGATACTCCCTGCAAGTGGTAGCAATAGCACCTAGACTTATATACTGCTTTATAGTCTGGTGACGCATCAGACTAAAAAAAGCCTGTTATTAACATTCAGCTGCCTGCAATTACATTAAGTTCAAATCTCACCAGGCTCAAGGTTGACTCAGCCTTCCATCCTTTCTAAGGTAGGTCAAATGAGGACCCAAATTGTGGGGGCAATAAGCTGACTTTGTATAAAATATACAAAAGTATGAAGGCTATTGCTTAACGCATTGTAAGCCGCCCTGAGTCTCTGGAGAAGGGCGGCATATAAATCAAATTCAAGAAAAAAACAACAACCAGTGCTTTGCAGCTCTCTCTAAGCGGTTTACGGAAGTTAGCATATTGCCCCCAACAATTTAGGTCCTCATTCTACCCACCTCGGAAGGATGGAAGGCTGAGTCAACCCCAAGTATAGTCAAGGTAGTCCTTGACTTACCACAGTTCATTTAGTGACTGTTCAAAGTTACAACGGCACTGACAAAAGTGACTCATGATCGTTTTTCAAAGTTACGACCTTTGTAGCATCCCCATGATCATGTGAACAAAATTCAGATGCGTGGCAGCGGATTCATAGTCATGAATCAGTCGCTATGTCCCAAGGTCATATGATCACCGTTTACGAACTTCTCACAAGCAAAGTCAATGGGGAAGACAGATTCACTTAACAACCAAGTTACTAACCTATCGATTGCAGCGATTCACTTAACAACTGTGGGAAGAAAGGTCACACGATGGAGCAAAATTCACTTAACAAATGTCTCACTTAACCCCAGAAATGTTGGACTCAATTGTGTTCGTAAGTTGAGGATTACATTGAAACACATTTTGCTCTTTGAATCAGGATGCCTGCACAGTCCTAATATCTACTATTCAGATTTTAGCCTTAGATAAAAGTGCTGACCTAGCATGCGACACAAAGACCTAGCTGACAAATGGTGTGTTCATCTCTTCCAACCCTGTACTCCGTGGGATACATCAGGCTAGAATTGGAAACTGGGGAAATGCAAAGGTCTATAGGAATTTCATCTCAAAAACCAAATGCCCCAGTTAGCAATTGCTGTTGTGTTAGGGTAGCCAGGACAGAGTAGACATACTATTAGTGTGCCATCTATCACATTGCCTAAATGTAAGAGCTTGTTCTCAAATAGCCATATAAAGAGACCTAACAAGAATTCACAAATAATCCACCACCGGCTCCAGGAATGGGCTGTTAGGGTTCACAAGGGTTCAGGAGAACCTCTAGCTAAGATTCTGTGCAGTTCGGAGAACCCCCAAATCCCACTCCTGGCTGCACCCCTACCCCACCCCACCCCTCTCAGGAGTCCCCACATGGCCTGATTTGGATGCAGGTAAGTGCAGGGCGCATATGGAAGCTCGGGGAGGGTGAAAAACGGGCCTACCGGAAGTTCAGAAAGGCCAGAAATGGGCCTGTTTCCTTCCTCCAGAGGGCCTCCAGAGCTTGGGGAGGCCGTTTTCCTCCTCCCGGAGGCTCGAGAAAAGCCTCTGGAGCTCAGGGATGGCAAAAAAGCCCCCCCCCCCCCCCGCCGCCATGGTGCAGAAGGCCAACTAGGCCATGCCCACCATGGCCACGCCCACACAGCAACCAGGCAGAGACCCCTTTGCTAACATTTTTGAAGCCCACCCCTGGCCAGATCCACCTGTTACTAGAGCCAGACCAGGTGGAATCCATTGCTTCTGAACAAAAGAGAACTGCCTTAACCCCATTATATCATGGAGGCAGGAAAACGAGGCAAAGAGTTTGATTTAAATATAAATAGGCCTGGCATTTGACGCATAGTGCTTGCTGGAATTCTTTTGTCGTAGTTTCTTTAGCGTTTCTACAATTAGCCCATTATTTCAGGTTTTCTGGGTCCTTGGAAATCTATTATTGCAATTTTTCGTCCTGTCATCCATGAGAAGTCTGGCATGAACTGCGTTCCCAAAGGAGATCCCGTAGTCAGAAACGTAATTTGATTTATGTTTAATTAAATGAAATTAAATTAGGTAAAACTTTGCACAGTTCCTTGTTATATGTTTCAGCATTGTTTCCTTCATGTTAAAAATTATTTGTGGTCAACTGTTGGAAGGCTTTCAGAGGTTTCACATATCCTTGGGGATCTCAGGGGGTCTGCCACTGCTCCAGGGGTGGTATTCACTTACCTTCCCTACCGGTTCGCAAATGTGCGTGCACGCGCCAACTACCGCACATGCTTCTGCGCATGCACAGAGCCTCAAAAACATGGAAAAATGGGATGTCATGACATTTGCATGGATGGGTGGGGCATCCCACAGTCGCCCCTAATGGTTCTCCCGAACCGGATAGAACCAGCTGAATACCACCATTACACTGCTCCATTTGAATGACTGCCCCATTTAAGTCAGGTTTAAAGATAAGAGCCATGGTCAGGAAAAACAGGAGCTTTGAAGTTATTCATCAGTGAATACAGTTACAGTATATACTCGAGTATAAGCCGAGTTTTTCAGCCCCCCTTGGCTTATACTCGAGTGAGGGTCCCACTTACCTGTTCTCCGGTGCAGTGAGGGTGTTCTCCGGTCTCCCCTGCTCATCTGCAGGTGCCTGCAGCCTCTGTGGGTGGTCCAATAACTGCTTGTCAGATGAATGTCGGATGCAGCCGCTCTTCTTCTCCCGCTCTTCTCCAGGGCTGTGACCAATGACGTAGTCTTTACAGTCTAACCCATGCTTGGTCACGCCCCCTTGCTCCGCCCAAGCATTGCTGAACACAAATACCGGTATATCTCTGGTCTTGGATATACAGTACGTTTATTTAGGATATTAACTCTTGTGTTTTAGCTTGGTTGCTGATTGACCTAAGGTTTTTGTACTTTTAAAGTTATTGTTGATACCATATTGTTTTTCTTGACCCGCTTTTCCCACACTAGGCTTATACTCGAGTCAGTAAGTTTCCCCAGTTTTTTGTGGTAAAATTAGGTGTTTCAGCTTATATTTGGGTAGGCTTATACTCAAGTATATATGGGTAAATTCGGGGGGGGGGAATCCAGCAAGTTCTGACAGGTTCTAGAGAACTGGTAGCGGAAATTTTCAGTAGTTCGGAGAACTGGCAAATGCCACTTCTGGCTGGCCCCAGAGTGGGGTGGGAATGGAGAGTTTGCAGTATCCTTCCCCCAGGAGTGGGGAGGGAATAATGATTTTGCAATATCCTTCTCCTGCCATGCCCACAAAGCCATGCCCACAAAGCCACACCACGCCCACCAAGCAAGGTTTACTACCAGAGAACCGGTAGTAAAAAAATTTGGATTTCACCACTGGTTAAGTTCATATATCTACCTCACATTCTTCCCCACTTGTTAATTTTCTCACATTTCACATAGAAATAACATTGCTATTAAACTATAAAATACAAATTTACAGAAGTACATATACAAATCTCAATTAGAAGGGGAAAATTAGAAGGGGACCGCCTTCTGCCACAAATAGCCTCTCACCGACCAGTCCGCTCCCATAGAGAGGGTCTCCTTAGGGTGCCGTCGGTCAAACAGTGTCGACTGGCGGCCCCCAGGGGGAGAGCCTTCTCTGTGGGGGCACCCACCATCTAGAACGAGCTCCCCCCCGAGATAAGGAACTTACATGACCTGGGTACTTTTTGCCGCGCCTTGAAAACATTTTTATTTGAACAAGCTGGGCTGGCTTAACCTCCTTTATTTTGGGTTTTTAAATTTTATAATTATAATTGGATTTTTAAACAGTTGAACCAAATTATTTAATTTGTTTTAATGATTTTTTAACTTTTGTATTTATTGTATCTTATTCCGGCTGTTCACCGTCCTGAGTCCTATCTGGGAGTAGGGCGGTATATAAATTTAATAAATAAATAAATAAATAAATAAATAGAATTATAGAATAGAATTCTTTATTGGCCAAGTGTGATTAGACACACAAGGAATTTGTCTTTGGTGCATAGGCTCTCAGTGTACATAAAAGGGGAAAAAATGGGGGGAGAGAGGGAAAAATACATTGATCAAGAATCTTAAGATATAACACTTATTGATAGTCATAGGTTACTAATAAGCAATCAAATCATACTAGGAAACAACAGAACAATATAAATCATAAAGATACAAGCAACAAAGTTATAATCATAAGTAGAAAAGGATATACCCTGTTTCCCCCAAAATAAGACACCCCCTGATAATAAGCCCAATCGGGCTTTTGAGCACATGGCAATAAGGCCAAGTGCTTATTTCAGGGTTCAAAAAAATATAAGACAGGGTCTTATTTTTGGGGAAACACGGTAGGTAATAGGAAGAATGAGAAGAATAATAGAAATACAGTGTTAGTAAATAGTTCGACAGTGTTGTGGGAATTTGTTGTTTAGCAGAGTGATGGCATTCAAGGAAAAACATTTCTGACAGTTGCAGGGGTCATGTGATCACCATTTGCAACCTTCTAACAAGCAAAATCAATGGGGAAACTAGATTCAATTAGCAACCATGTTACTAATTTAACAACTGCAGTGATTCACTTAACAAATGTGGAAAGAAAAGTCGTAAAATGGGGCAAGACTCACTTAACAGATTTCTCACTTAGCAATTTTGGGCTCAATTGTGGTCGTAAGTTGAGGGCTACCTGTATTGGCAGAGGAGTGAAAGAGCAATTTTCACATATTCGTTTCATATTTCTCCTCATCGTATACCTAGTGGTTCAGAGGCTGCCAGCCTCTCTCTTTTTTCCTGTGTCTTAAAGAGGAATTGGTCCAGTGGTGAAATCCAAATTTTTTTACTATCTCTGTGGGTGTGGCTTGGTGGGCATGGCAGGGGAAGAATACTGCAAAATCTCCATTCCCACCCCATTCTGGGGCCAGCCAGAGGTGGTATTTGCCAGTTCTCTGAACTGCTCAAAATTTCCGCTATCAGTTTGTTAGAACCTGCTGGATTTCACCCCTGAATTGGTCCCACAGTGGTATAGGACAGCTCCAAATAAACAACAAGCTTGATGCTTGCTCTCCTTTACATGGTATCCATTTGGTTCCCCTTTGTTCATTATTAGTTGTAAACTTGTGACATAGTTGTCTTGCTGCTTTTCCAGATATTCTAGATCAGGGGTGTCAAACTCAGGGCCAGGGGGCTGGATCCAGCCCATAGGGCACTTAGATCTGGTCCAAGGGCCTACCCTGGAAACAGCGAAGGACTGGCCTGCGGTGCTTCTGCCAGCGAAAACGGGCTCCTGAGTTCCATTTTCAGTTGACACTGCCTCCTGAAATCCACTGCATGAGGACCTCCCAAGCTCCTTTTTTGCTGGCAGAGGGTTGCAGGAGGCCGTGGCAGCTGAAAACAGAGCTCTGGAGCCCATTTTCAGTGGCAGAGCACTCGGGCCACCACAGGCACCCCTGACATGAGTGATGTCAAGCTAGCCACACCCACACTGGCCACACCCACCCCGCCCCCCCAAGGTCAAACACAAGCCTGATGTGGCCCTCAATGAAATCAAGTTTGACACCCCTGCTCTAGATCAGTGATGGTGAACTTTTTGGGCTCAGCATGTCAAAAAATCAGAAAGTGCCTAACCTGATTCTCCTAGCATGTTTTAAACACACACACACCAAACAAAAAAGTTCTTTACATATTCATTTATTTTTTTTAAAAAAATACACATGTGATTCTTCAGGATTTGCCACATACCGCTTACCTTCAGGCGGTGTTCCCTTTCTGTTAACAGGCCTCTACGGCCCAAACTGAGGCAGCTCCAAGTTGCACGAGGGCCTTTTTTCTTGAAGTGGCTTCTGCAGCCTTCAAAACCCATGTCCCCATTCTCGCACAAATTTTTGGAGGCTGGTGAAAGATGCACAAGAGCACAGCCGTCTTGCACAACTTCCAAAAAGTCTGGAGGCCATGTGAGAGCACACCCATTCTCACGCAGCCTCTGAAAATCAGGCAAGAACAACTCAGGCTTTGGAGAATAGTTGTTGTTGGGTTTTGGTGAAGTGCTGGCTTCTCACCCAAAACGTGGCATTATCACCTTTGACACATGTCATAGATTCAAAAACACTGCTCTAGATTCCTGAGACTTCTTGTTTGATGCTCATTGTGCTTTGCTTTCTGCCTGCATATTTCTTCTAGATGTGTGAATCTTGTTTTTTTTTTCTTTTTTCCCATATTCTTATTGCCTCAAATGTAAATTTGGACCTCAACAGATTCTATTTTCTATTTTCTCTTGCTTAAACTCCCACAGTGGTGAAAACCAACCAACCAGCCAATAGAAGAAGCCTTAAAAGAGCATAACTGCATTTCCCCCCACCCCTCTCAACATAGCAAAGGGAACAGATGGTTCAAATAAAAGGATTAAATTCTCTAGGACTGCAGTGAGGCAAAACTAAAATTAACGCTGTCCCCAACTTAACTTTTAGGAACCCGAGCTACAGCATCCAAAGGAAATGTGCCGTGTATTTGTTTAATCAAGTGATCAATCACAAAGAAAGGGATTCAAAAATAAATATTCTGCCCCCCCAGGGTTTAATTTCCTTCCTGCAGTTGCTTGGAAAAACTCAACGGGTTGTGTTCAGTGGGTGGTTTTTTTAAGGGTGAAAAGTGCTTTTGCTTGCAACTGTGATGCCCAGTTTTTGCTGATCGCTGCCTAAAAGTTTCTTCTTGCTATGTTCTGTTCCAGAGAATCAGCCTCTGCCATTTAGAATTTGCACTGTGGGAGAGGACCTTAAATAGGAAAAAGGAATTTATGACAATCTGTTGCCCCAGTTTAAAAGCCCTAAAGTGTTCATTACTAAATGCAAATATTCCACTGGATATGACCCCGATTATTATCATGAATACTCAAAACAGAAAAATGCATATTTTGGACTGATTCTGGATGGGTTGTGAATGTGGAGGTGCAAAATTTGCATTCCCCATCATACATATGCCCAATGATTACAGATTTAAAATGATTTATGCCCATATGATTACAGATTTAAAATGACAGATGTAAAAAAGATGTTAAGACTCTAGAAAGACTGCAGAGAAGACAACAAAAATGATTAGGGGGACTGGAGGCTAAAACATATGAAGAATGGTTGCAGGAACTGGGTATGTCTAGTTTGATGAAAAGAAGAACTAGGGGAGACATGATCTCAGGGATTGCCACAAAGAAGAGGGAGTCAAGCTTTTCTCCAAAGCAAGGCGAGACAAGAAGCAATAGATGGAAACTAATCAAGGAGAGAAGCAACCTAGAATTAAGAAGAAATTTCCTAACAATTAGAATAATTAACCAGTGGAACAACTTGCCTCCAGAAGTTGTGAACACTGGACATTTTTAAGAAGAGATTGGCAACCACTTGTCTGAAATGTTATAGGGTTTCCTGTCTGAGCAAGGGGTTGGACTAGAAGACCTCCAAAGTCCCTTCCAACTCTCTTCTATTATTGTTGTTGTTGTTGTTGTTGTTCTATTCTATTCTATTCTATTCTATTCTATTCTATTCTATTCTATTCTATTCTATTCTATTCTATTTATTTGTTCAGAGCAATTATAACCTATGTTTTTCCCTGATACCTTGTGATACCTTTAGAGTAATCAACCAAGATAATATGAAGCATGTGCAAGCTTTTGAATTCTCCAAAATTCCTCCTGAAGTTTAATGATGAATATAATAAAAAGAAAGGGCATAAGCCCCTGATTACACTGGCAAAGGCAGCCAGTTGATAGTTGTAAGTTGCTGCAGGGATGCCCGTGATGGTCTTCCCAAAATTACAGTGATGATCTGGATGTTTCAGCTGGCTCACAAGAATGTTTTTCCAATTGCTAATGTGTCTAGGAACATACAGCTCATCCTCAGATTATGACCATTCATTCAGCAACTGTTGAAAGTTACAACTGCGCTGAACAAATGATACTTACAACCAATCCTTGGCTTTAGCATGTGTCCCCACAATGATGTGGTTGCCAGCTGGGCAGTGGGTGCTCAGCTACCAGTTATGACATTTCAGAGAGTTGCAGTCATGTGATCCCAATTTCCAACCTCCCTTGCCAGCTTCCCACAAGCAGTCAATTGGGAAGACGGCAGGAAGTTGGAAGTCACAATCATATGAGGTCCTTGCTCAACAACCAGCATGGTCCTTGAGTTATAAAGACAATTGGGACTGGAATTTCCATTGCTAAACAATGTAATCATGTGATGTTTTACTTCACAACTGCATTGCTTAGTGTTGGAAATTCCAGCCTCAATTGTTATCATAACCCAAGGACTACCCGTAATTCTAAAAAGAAAATTTGTTTCTAAGTATCATATGGCATTCCAGAAAGCGAAGTGCTTTGTATTTTGTCATAGATCAGGGGTTCTCAAACTTTTATTCACCACACACCACCTTTAAATACCTTTTGTGGCCATGGACCGTGGACACAGACCATCAAGACTTAAATTTAGATCATAACATTTATTCAAATCTTCGCAGACCTCTGTGATGACACCATGCTCCCCCTCAAGGGTTCACGGACCCCAGGTTGGGAACCACTGTCATAGAAGGTTAAAAATTGAGAAAATAGCAAATGTCTTATAAGATATGATCATGTATTCTGCATGAGTCTTCTTCATTGATACAAGGTATTACCATTAGCAAGGTAATATAAGCCAGCCTTCTAGTTGAATTTCAGCTTCAATATCTTCAGAGCCCTTTTGTGATTCAAAGCTTTTTTTTTTCACCTGTCTGACAAATTGTGGCCTTAAAAACACCTTAAACTTAAAATTTACATTGTACTAAGTGTACTTTTCTATAACCCTGTTGACAAAATATAACATGAGTTTTGTCTTGATGCAATGGATGAAAAATTTGCAAATTGTTGATGGCAGACTTTCATTTGATAGAATTGTCACATCGAAATAGATTCAGACATTGAAAGGGGGGGGGGGCTGCTTCACAGCAGTAAATTGAATTGGATGACCTGATAGTCTTTGCAAGTACCTATTTTATTCAATAAGGGATGCGGTGGTTCAGTGGCTAAGATGCTGAGCTTGTCGATTGAAAGGTCAGCAGTTCGGCGGTTCGAAAACCTAGTGCCACGTAATGGGGTGAGCTCCAGTTATTTGTCCCAACTTCTGCCAACCTAGCAGTTCGAAAGCAGGTAAAAAATGCAAGTAGAAAAATGAGGACCACCTTTGGTGGGAAGGTAACAGCATTTCGTGCGCCTTTGGCATTTAGTCATGCTGGCCACATGACCACGTAGACGTCTTCGGACAGCGCTGGCTCTTTGGCTCAGAAATGGAAATGAGCACCGTCCCTAGAGCCAGAAACGACTAGCACGCATGTGCGGGGAACCTTTACCTTTACCTTATTTTATTCTGGGGTTGTGGCAGCAATACATAAGGTTGCAACTTTACTTCCATATGCACAGAAGGCTGGAGAGGACTGAATGATATGTTTGACTTTCTAACATTGCCCTGAGTAGCCGGCCAATAAATTTGTTCACTTCATTAAACTCTCTGCTTCTCAGGGCTTTTTTTGGGGGGGAGGGGGGTTGTCAAGATTAACATTGCTTTGGGCTTCATTCACTTTTTCAGCTGTTAACTCCCTTAATGGGGCCAGCCATTAGCCCTAATGTGCTCGTTTTGATGCTAATAGAATGTTACACTTCTAGGTAAGTCCTGCACCTTGCAGCTCATGAATCAGCATTTGGAAACTGGGCTCAAGACAAACATTTAAATTCTGCATGACTGGATCAAATTGAAGGTTTCTCAGAAGTGGCTAAGCTTACCAACTTCTTGCATCGCAGAAAACTCAGCATCTGGAATCTACCCGATATAGGGAGAAAAAAATAGTTATTTTTCCTATCTTGCCAATGTACTCTTCTCAGCTGGACAACTTAATAATCCTAGTGACATGAGAGTTCTTTCCAATAATGCCAGTCACCTATGCCAACCTCATGGCATCCCAAGGAATCAAATGATAAGAGACAGTCAAAAGTCATGAAGCCTTTCTTCAGTGACATGAAAAGCAACCCAGAAGGCCAACTGGAAATGCAGCAAACAGTTTTAAACATTTATATTTTAAAATCAAAGAAGACCATCTTATGCATTGCTTCTGTCAATTTCTCAGTAAACTCTTTGGTAGTCAATATTGTCTGTTGGCTTGCCCGTCCTTATTCCTATTATCACTGCCCTAAAATTGTGCCAAAATGCAATACTTCATTGTGGTATAACGCTCGAAGATATATAGCTGGACTGTAGCAAGGTTAAATGTCTTCAGAAAAATCCACCTAATAAGGCTATAATAGGGGATCTACAGTATCTATCCTCAGATGAGGAAGAAGTGGTGCCAGAAACATCAAGTAGCTGCAATTCTGGTGCTGGAATAACACCACCCATCTCCTGTTTACAATAGAGTCCTTTCAGTTCTAACAAGGCTTCATACCCATTTGCACTATTCAAGTGATCCTGAAGGCACAAATAAACACCCAAGTGGCCTCAACGACTTTCAGAAAGAGTGCTAACAACCAGATGACTCCAAGGAATATAAATCCTTCCAACCTCCATCACTCAGTCAGAATTCAAGAAGCTTCTTAGATGAGAAGCGAAACATTTTCAGCGAAAAACAAAGCTGCCTTTTGAAAAAGGACCATTGGGACAACCATGACCTGTCTTCTGTCCTCACTACACGTTAGTCTGTGTGCAGCTCGACACGCAGCCAAACCCACCTATCCTCCAATAAAACAGACCATGTGGGTAGATCTGGATCAGGGGTGGGTTCCACTTACCTTTACTGCCAGTTTGCAATGGGGCAGTGCACGCAAGTGAAAGCAAGCGCAGAAGCGTTCTGATGATGTTGGGATCGGTGGGCGGAGCCTCCCACTGGTTTTACTACTAGTTCTATAGAACCGGTCCGAACTGGGGGCAACCCACCACTGATCTGGATGCTTTATTGAAAGAACAGGATATAGTGAAACTGTGGAAACTAGGAATACATTCAGTGAGAACCAAATAACAGTATTGAGCAACTTATCTAAGACTAGGCTGTTGTCTTGTGTTGCCAATGTCACTGCTTTGGACCTTGGATTGCTTTTGACATTGTCTCTTGCTTCTCCTTTGGAGCTGATGCCTGATTGATTGCTGGCTTTTACTGGGTCTGATTGTGTGCTGGCCTTGATCCCAGTTTGCCTATCTGACCAAAAGTATTCTTTGAGCCTCAAAGGTATGGCAAGAGGACTTTTGCAAAGCCTGCTTTCCTCCAGGTAGCTGCAACCAAGTCTGATTATCTCTGGCCTAGAGCAGTTTTGGTAGCTTGCCTTCTGGCAGCCAGCTATCCTGGGCACAGAAAATAACTGTGTGCTATTTTTGTCCTGGTTGCCAAAAAAATGATGCAGCTTTAAGTGATTTGAGCTTTCCCCATGATTTATTTTCTCCCAATACTGAATCTCAAAATAAGTGCAATTAGTTAGCATTTGAGTGTTACATTTAAATTGATTCTGAACTGATATTTGCAACAGAAATTGTTGGGAGTCCATTGTGAAACTGATAGTATAGAAATTTGGCAGATAGACAAACAGGCAGACATATATAGATAGAATATTACTTAAAAGTGTTAGATTTGCATATGGTATGCCTATATTAACTTCTCCTAAAATATTTTGAACAGATTGATTAAGGACTTTCTATGGCAAGAACAAACTCTGGATTCAATGATTTTCTTAGCAAAACAACAGTAATTACATGAAAACAAAGAATTTTCTAGAATTTTAGTTGTATCTTTAAGGCTGATGTTCCAGTTTTGATTTTCCTATGGAATGCAAGTTATCAAGTAAAACATATACTTGGGAAATAATTATAAAGTATAATCTTTCTAACAAAATGGTAGGATTTTGCCTCAATTTTAGTGACAGTTCTGTCACATTTCCCAAAAGACCCATTTTGAAGGTATTGGTTTATATAGAATTATTATTTTGAGCTTTGCTCATAAAACATATTTACACACCATTATCATCTCAATTTGAAAATAGCTGGACAAGTCATGGGCTATTGGTAGCTTTATTACTTTAAATCAGCTTATTGCAAGTCAAGTTTTTAAGCCATTGAGTTATTGCAAAGAAATATAAACTGCCTAAAACACAAAATTGCAAAGTATAGCTCCAGGCAGTGAATTGGAAAAACTTTCTATTGAATATTTATTGGACTCATCGGTGAATATACAAAAATGATTGCTTACTTATTTCTAATGTGTTAGAGATGTGACATGGATTTTAAAAAACCCCACTCATTTGATAGTCCAAAATCAGAAAGATTCTGATAGCTTCTTTCTGATTAACAAGTTTTATTAAAATTAAATCATGCATATATAACAATCTAAAAAAAAATCTTAGAAAAGATATTTGGAATTTAGCAGAGGAAAAGCTATGAATTTGTTGTGTATTGCTTGAGTACAAAGAATATAATTATTCAGATATAGAAAGATAGTTTGCATGGGTATTTATACTCTTTCTGTTTATAAACTGGAATAGCAATAGTACTTGGACTAATGTATTGCTTCATAGTGCTTTTATAGCCCTCTCTAAGCAGTTTACAGAGTCAGCATATTGCCCCCAATAATCTGGGTCCTCCTTTTAACCACTCAGAAGGATGGAAGGCTGAGTCAACCTTGAGCTGGTAAAATTTGAACTGCCAAACCGTAGCTAGCAGTCAGCTGAAATAGCCTGCAGTACCACACTCTAACCACTGCGCCACCTCGCCTCTCACCTCAAAATAGAAATATTAATGTGGTTGTTGTTTAATGAGCAATGTAAATGTAATAAACTAAATATCAATAATAATTTCTTTATTCTTTAACTTTTCCCCTTCTTCTTTGTAAGTAATACAATTTTCTTAAAAATTGAATATGCATTCTATAAGGGATTCCTATTTTAAAAACCTGAATGTTTGCCTGGATACCTTTCTTTCCAGCTTGGTTTAAAGGACTAAGATGATGCATGAATGCTCATCTGTAAAGCCATTGTAATATAAAAAATACACCTGAACAAAATCTCTACGTCATATGGGGTGTAGATAGTAAACTGCATGTTAAATCAGACAACGTTGGCAAGTTTCTTTTAAAAAGCAGCCATCTTTGGTTTACATAATATAGAATAATAATGAATTATGCCAACAAGGACATTTATTTTCAAGAACATTCAAGATTGCACATACTTTTGGTGCAACAGGTTAGCATCGTTTCCTTCTGATAGCAATAGCACTTAGACTTATATACCGCTTCACAGTGCTTTACAGCCCTCTCTAAGCAGTTTACAGAGTCAGCATATTTCCCTCAACAATCTGGGTCCTCATTTTACCGACCTTGGATGGATGGAAAGCTGAGTCAACCTTGAGCCGATGAGACTCAAACTGCTGGCAATCAGCAGTCAGCAGAATTAACCTGCAATACTGCCTTCTAACCACTGCGCCGCCACAGCTTTTGGTATATTTCATTTTAAATCGATGTATAGTATTTTAAATAGGATTGCATACATAAGCATCCACAGTGGAGGGGAAGAGAGGGAAATTTCCGAGTTTGAACATGCTGTAATGCTCACATTCTTAGGTTTCATTTTAAAAAAGCCCCTCAGAAACAAGTTACTGTTGTCACTATTCTGCCCAATTTATGCCAAAGGCCTGGTCCTGCTTTTCACTCTTTTTGGCCAAAAAGCTTTGTAAAAACTCCTCCTTTCAGGAAAGTGATTTCCCCCCCCCCCCGCCCCCCAAAGAGAAGAAAACAGGATGTGCAGTCAAAATATCTAAATAGTCTTCTAATTGGGACTCTTGATAACAAAAGCTGAAAAATGGAGGATATAATTAAGATCACAAATTTTACAAGATAATGTGGCAGAGGACTAGTCTAACAATTGTACAGGGTTTTTTTTTTTTTTTCATTTTGTGATTCAGCAGAATTATACACCTTTTCTACCAATTTGCATCATTCCTTTGAAACAATCTGTTCAAATTAGGGAGCTTGTTATTAAAACAGTAAAAAATTTAAAATGAGCCAGTATTGTAAAGCCATTATAATTTCATTGGCAATCCCACACCATACATTTATTTACTTTTTTTAAAATGTTGTACTTTTTTTATAAAGTAATGCTTTACCAAGCATTCAGAAAGAACACTTAAATGCTCCTTTTTATTTCTCTCTGCACTATGCATTCATATAACTCTGTCCATTTCTATAACTGATTTTTTTTAAACAATATCCTTGATTATTATTACTGTATTATTTTTCTTCTGTGAACTTAAACTTTCATTATAAAATCTAAAGTAGGGAAACAAAAGGTATTAGTAGCTGAAGTCTTCATGTAAAGGGAATATCTATATAGAGAAAAACATCAAGAAATACCAATGTAGAGAGATGTGAAGATTCGATATCCTATGTAGATTAAGGATTGAGAATAAGGACCAAGAATTTATGAATCTGTTGTATCTCTGCAGCTTTGGGGAGCTAGTTGCTGCTTTCTTTTCCTCTTTCTTCTGAATATGTTTTTGATTTCTTTTCATTCTTTCTTTTGTTTCCATACAAGTGTCTCTTTGTTTTAACAGCATGCCTTTGACAATTTGTCTCTTTAAAGACAAAAAAGAGCCTTGGTGGCGCAGCAGCTTAAGTGGTGTTGAAGTGACACCAGCTGCCTGCAATTACTGCAAGTTTGAATCTCACCAGGCTCAAGATTGACTCAGCCTTCCATCCTTTCAAGGTAGGTAAAATGAGGACTCAGATTGTGGGGGCAATAAGCTGACTTTGTATAAAAAAGAACACCGCTTGGGGGGGCCGAAAGCCCTACTAAGCAGGTATATACAAAAGTATGAAGGCTATTGCTTAACGCATTGTAAGCCGCCCTGAGTCTCCGGAGAAGGGTGGCATATAAATTAAATAAATAAATGAAAAAAAAAGGTTTGGGATAGAATTATCCCAAATTATACAATTATGTAACTCTAGGCATTTTCAACAGTTGGATCCATCACAAGACCAGACAATTGATACAATGCTAATGCAATTCTCTGGATTCCCCTGCAGGCCATCCTTTTGTCTCTCTCTGTCTCTGTCTCTGTCTCTCTCTGTGTGTCTCTGTTTCTGTCTCTGTCTGTCTGTCTGTCTGTCTGTCTCTCTCTCTCTCTCTCTCTCTCTCTCTTTCTGTCTCTCTCTATTTCTCTCTCTCTGTGTGTCTCTCTCTTGCAGTTCTTCAGCTTCAGTTTGACAGCAGTGTTTGGAGCTCATGAAAAGACAAATGTACTACTTCTCTATGACTCATTAAAGCAGTCACCTTAATGTAAGCCTTCCCACAGCTGTATAATCCTGGAAAAAACAACACTGTTTTAATGTGTCATAGAGAAGTGATGCTTCACACTTCTATACATTCCAAAGCATATTTTCCAAATCGGATCTGAAGTGTTACACAACATTGTGGGAGTATTAACAATAACCTGAAATCAATTATCCTATTTTCATGATTTTTACATTCTATCTGGAGGCCAAGATGTGGAACTATCCCATATAGCAGATGTCTGAAACATTGATCAATGGCACAAATAAGCAAATGCATTTAGGCATTAAAGAAAAAACAAAATTCATTAAGGGAAAGAATAGAGGGGGGAGAGAAATGCTTTTTTAGCAAAAGCTCAACTAATGCATTACTTTTGCATTTACATGTAATTAGACCATTATATTGAAAGACAAGCAAGTGAATGATTTTAAATTACTGTCTCCTAATTTATAATCTCTCCCCCATTCACCAGAGCAGTCATGCTATTAATTTAATATATACTGCATGACATTCTATTTCCTATTCTAGCCCAAAATGACTTTTGAAAGGGAGCTGCTTCTCCTCAGCAATTTATAATAATTATCAGGACCTCTGGGTATCAGCAAGATGATTTAGTACTTTTGATTATAATGGCTAATTCAGCCCCTCCACTGTAGGGGCCTTGGGAAAGAGTATTTACTTCTTCTAGGAACTGTTGAGCAATCCCACTAAGTATCGCTTATTCTATCAATGCAATTCCCAAAGTTGCATGTGAAATAAAACAGATGCTAAGAGAAAAGAATCATTATGACCCCAAGCAAGTATACTTTTTGCTGAGCTGTCTCAGTTTTGGGCTCTGAGTCCTCAAGTGCATCAAAATGAATTACAGCAAATGGCTAACCAGGTGCCTACTTTAATTCACTGTGGACAATCCCGATTTGACATCCATTTCTGCTCTTAAAAAGTCAGCAGGAAAAAAAATGCAGATTGTACAAACATTTTGGCCTATTTTCACATGTGAATCATACTCAGCTCCAAGTTGATGACAGGGAAAGTTAACACTGAGGAACAAATTGGTTGTCTGAGACCCAAAACTTCTTGTTCTAAATGGAGAGCACTACAAAAGCACATTTTGAAGTTTTGCATCTGACTTACTTTATGGGCTCAGTGCAGTGGTGAAATCCGAATTTTTTTTACTAACTGTTCTGTGGGCTTGGCTTTGTGGGCATGGTGTGGCTTGGTGGGTGTGGCAGGGGAAGGATACTGCAAAATCCCCATTCCCGCCCTATTCCAGGGGAAGGATACTGCAAAATCCTATTCCCTACTTACTCCTGGGGAAAGGATATTGCAAAATCTCCATTCCCACCCCACTCTGGGGCCAGCCAGAGGAGGTACTTGTCAATTCTCCGAACTACTCAAAATTTTTGCTACTGGTTCTCTAGAACCTGTCAGAACCTGCTGGATTTCACCCCTGGCTTAGTGCTATTTTCAACCCCATGTTCAGTGAGGGATTACAACTTTTTTCTGTTTATCATTTTTTTATTAAAAAATATCAACAGGAATAATAAAAACTAGTACCAATTAAATAGAACAGAGAAAGCAAAAGAGAAATAACAGAAAAAGCTAAAAGTGCAATTAGGAGGAAGAAAGTACAAAGAAAGATAAAAAGAAGTAGCTTCTGATATTCTTCACAACAGTTACAATATAATTAGATTTTATTTATTTTTTTTTTCAATAATCTTTATTCAGCTTTTTTTAGTTTTAATATCACATTTCACATTTTTACAGCGTTCAGTTATCGGTATCAATTCTAATGACATATTTTCCATCTAAGTATATAAAACCTTTTACTATGTTATACAGTTATTCATCTTCAATACACATTTTATAAATTCTTTATATCTTAACTATACTTATTAACGTCTTTTCTCATATTCATAAATTTATATGGTTTTCCCTTTAACAGGATTTCTATATATATTCTATACATTTATTTTATTTATTTATTTTATTGAATGTATATACCCCCTACTCCCAAAGGACTCAGGGCGGTGAACAGCCAGAGATAAAAATACATCTTACAAAAGTTAAAAACCCATTAAAAATACATTAAATAATTTGGCCCAAGAACGAATTTAAAAAACATCCAATTTACATAAAACTTAAAAACACATTTAAAAGGGAGAGTCAGGCCAGACCAGCCTGCTGGAATAAAAATGTTTTGAGGGCACGGCGGAAAGTGCGCAAATCTGGGATCCTCCGTATCTCCAAGGGGAGCTCATTCCAGATGGCAGGTGCCCCCACAGAGAAGGCTGTCCCCCTGGGGGCCGCCAGTCTCATCTAGTTACATCTAGTTTGCATCTAGTTTCTAGCCATTTATACCACACGCTCCAGATCTTATAATACTCAGTTTCCTCTCTGTCTTTTAACTCCATAGTTCATTTATCCATTTAGGCGCAATTGAGCACCTTTTTTTATTATCATTGCATTTGATGGTATGTCTTTCTGTATTCATAAAATAATAGAAAATAATTATATTTTAACTTCTCTAAAATTATATCATGGCACTCTTCTTTCTATAATCTATCCGGTCTAATCATCAAAACTATAAATCAAAATTTCATTTTTTTCACTTTTACGCAAAAAGTCCATAAGAGGTTTCCAGTCACCAATACACGTAGATATGACCCTTTTGCTAATCAAAGAATTCAGTTTGTTCATCTCAGCAAGTTCTGTTAATTTCACCAAATCAGGGATGTCAAACTCGCAACCTGCTGGCCGGATGCATCACGCGCTGGCAACGCCCGATTTAGCAAAGGGGAAAAAAAGTCACGATATGACACATGACGATGCCATGATGATGTAAGTTTGACACCCCTGCACCAAATCATTCCTCCATTATGAAAATTGCTGAAGCTTTCCATTTTTATGCATATAGTAATCTCGCCACAGTAATCATATACAGGCAGTCCTCAAATAACAATTACAATTGACTCTGGAAATGTGGTCATAAATTGTCATGGTCATTACACGGGTCACCATGTCCATTGAACTTGATTTTGCAAGGGATTTTATGACAGTTGTAAAGTGATTGCCACAGTTATTAAGCAAATCATGTGGTCATTAAATGAAGCACGTTTTCATGAAGTCTATTCACCTATTCTTCCAAATGAGCCCCCTTTTTTTGATGGAAACTGGGCCATAAAAGATACAAATCATGGTGACTCAAACAATACAACTGGCCATAAATGCAAGCCAGTTCCAAGTTCCCAAAAGCAATCACATGACTGGGGTATGTGTTGTAACTTTGAAGGTGGGTCCCAACTTTTGGGGAATCCATTGTTGCTTTGAACAGTCATTCAAAGTGAGGATTACCTGTATTGAAATAATTTTCTGTGGCTTTTTTAGAAATCCTAAAAGAAAAAGTTCTAGCTTCAGTTGAATATTAAACTTTAAAATCTTCTGAATCAATGTATTTATTTGAATTGTATTTGAATCCTACTTTTTTAGCTTTTCACCTCTCCACTAAGCATAATAAAATATTTCTCCCTGTTGTTCATATTTCCAACAGATATTTGACATGCCTTTATATATTCTTGCTGATTTCTCTGGCATTATGTACCAACAATATATTGTTTTATAACATTTCTCTTTAAGATCATAACATATTGTAAGTTTCAGTCTTTTTAACAATATATTTTTCCATTGATCCATCTGTATATTATTACCAACATTCTTAGCCCATTTTTCATACTTTCTTTAACCTGTTCTTGTTTCAAGTTGCCACAAAATCTAACTAAAATTGCTATATATTCTAGCTAAAATTGGTCTGTACAGTATTTTAGCAATTGCATGTTCTTCATCAGTACAACATTGTGCAATAATTCAAATTCTCTTACTTTGCTCCATATCTATTTTTAATTTTTGTAATAACTGTAAATGAGAAAATTGTTGACTGTATTCTTCTGCCTTTAATTGCTCTGTTGATTTAATTTTATATTCCTGTTGATGATTTTTAAAAAAATCATCAACAGAAAATCTGTTTCTTTTTGTTACTTTGTTTTCTCATTTGCAGGTTACATGACAGCACTAGAGCGTTCCAGCAAACCTAGTATTCTCCATTGATCATATGATGCTGGTTTTATCTGATCCCTAACACACAATTTAATTAGTCTTTTAGAATCATAGGCCTATTGACCTAAATGGAGCCTTCTAAGTCTAACATTCTAACATTCTTCTTAATGCAGGAATCCAAATTAAATCACCACAGGTAGCTAGCAAACTAGCCCCTTGAACATATCCAGTAAAAGGAAGCCTACATGTGGGTAACTTGCTCATAATTGGTTCAAATTGCTCGTGGTATTAGAAATAGAATAAATAGAATAACAGAGTTTCTAGAGGACCTTGGAGGTCTTCTAGAAAGTTTTTCCATATCCCCCCTAATATTTTACGAGAATCTGATTTTTTTAAAAAAAACACCCAACAGTTACTTGAATACATTATTTCATGCCCTACACTCAAACAATAAACAAGGTAGTCTCAAAGGTGCTTTTTCAAAAGGCAACTGGACTATTTTTTCCTTGAGGAAGAAGAAGAAAATGTTTCGCTTCTCATCCAAGAAGTTTTATCAGTTGTGATGATGGGGGGATAGAAAGATTGGTTCTGACAGATGGGGGGAGGGATGGAAGGATAGGGACTGGTACCTATCCTTCCATTCCCCCCTCCCACACATACACCCCATCACAACTGATAAAACTTCTTGGGTGAGAAATGAAATGTTTTCTTCTTCCCCAAGGAATAAACATAGTCCAATTGACTTTTGAAAAAGCATCTTTCAGACAACTCTTACCTGGACAACCGAGAAGGGTGAAGGACAACTTGCTGCAGCCAATTCACTGTGGAACAACTCCCCACAGCCAACTTTCTGCTGGATAACTCATCATAGGACAAGAGTTACACTAATATCAACAGACTTCCGGTTTGGCGTCACGGTGATGCAGTCGGGGAAATAGCGGGGCTTTGATGAGCCCCACAAAAACCCCGACTGGCAAACCGCCGCTGACAGGTCTGTCGACCTATCCTGTCCTGAAGGGACAGGGGAAGGAGAGGGACCCCTTGGGTGGCCGAAAGGAATGGGCAAGTTCCTCGGAAAGCAGAGGCAACCCTCTAAGTCAGCAGCAGGGGACGGCAGCCATGGAGGCTGCCTCGAGACTGTGACAAATCGGGACAAGTAATGTGCAGGAGGAAGGAAGAAAGGACGATGTGCTTCAGAGCCAGGTGAGTGACACCAATCCAGGTGAGAAACAACGTGTGAATAAGGATATTTACAAATAAAACTCCCAGCCTTTCCTAGTGGCTGAAGATCTGAGGGCCTTGAAGATTTTGCAAAATAAGGAAAGGAGTTAAAGACCCTTTAAGAATTTTACTTTAGCACTGATTGATTGGAATGAATTGCTTATTAACCAAATAGAGCTGGATATTTGAACTTTCTTGTTAAAACTGAAAAGTTTTGGAAAAGAGAAAAGCGATAAGGATTTGCCATCTTTAAAAGCCAGATGAAGAGATTAAACGGATTGCTACATAAATGTTTCAAAATGACGATTGAAGCCGTGACTAAGTGAAAGTGTTGATTGCGGAAACTTGTTTGCCAAAATAAAGCATGCTGGAAATCAGCCAAAACAATGGAAAATGGTGGTAATCAGCCAAATAATAGTTGAAGTTATGGAGGAGAATATGCTGAAAACTCAGCTAAAATAAGTAATGCTGGAAATCAGCCAAATAATAATGGAGTGATGGAGGAGAATGAGGAGAATACATTGAAGAATAATTATTAATAAGGGGTGAAAAAGAAAATGTTGGGCAATAATTAAAATGAAATGGAAAATTTTGAAATGCTTGTGTAAAAGTTTAAGATTAAAAGATAAGATGAATTGCGTCTAGAAAATGAGAAAAAAGAAAGAAATTTTGATTAATAAATTGAAATAAAAATTGAGTTGTATAATTTGAAAATTAAGATTAGTGGTGATAAGATTGTACGGTAAATATATAGATTAATAGATTAGACTGTTTTTGTGTTTAATGTTGGTGTTAAAAGGAGCAATGGAGAAAAATTTAGACAGAGCGGTATTGAATTTTGATTTATAATTGAATTTATAATTGAATATAAAAATGAGTTTTGCTTTAGTAGGAGATTAAGATGTATGATGAGATAATAGAAAGATTTGAATTAAGATGTTGGAATTTATGTTAAAAACATCTGTCTTCATTTGTTAAACTAGTATAGCCATTTGTGACCAGACCTAGACTTCGTTCCTGAGAAAAAAAAATGTTTATGTTTATGTTGGAAAAAATAAAAAAAAATTATCAAAAAAAAAAGAGTTACACTAATATCAAAGAAATTATGCAATAGAATCATTAAAGAAAGGATGCAAAAGGAGGGATGAAATGAAATATGAATGACAAAAATTAAAATATCTTTCATTATTTTAAAAATTTAAACTGAATGGTTGAATTGTCCTGCAGCGAGTTGTTCCACAGTGAATTGGCAACGGTGAGTTGTTCTGACACAAGTTGGCCATGGTGAGTTGGCTGCAGCAAGTGGGCTACACCAAGTTGTCCCAATCCGGACTGAGAATCTCCACAGACAATAAATGAGGAAATACCTCTTTGTGTGCTTAAAAGGCAACACCCTATCCCTCCACAGGGTTTAGTTTTCTGAAAGTTAAATGTGCCCATATCTTTAAATTTCTTTTTATGTGTCCCAGATTCTGGTCCCCAGATTATCCGCACTGCCCTTCTCTGAATCTGACTTTACCTGAATCCTTCTTAAAATATAATGTTCTGAATTACACACAGTGTTCAAGCTGAACTCTGACCAAGGGAGAATAATGTGGAACTATGGCTTGGAGACCATACTTCTGTTGGCAAAATGTCATCACACTGTCAACTCATATCATGTTTCCCTGAAAATAAGACCCTGTCTTATATTTTTTGAACCCTGAAATAAGCGCTTGGCCTTATTTTTGGGGAGGTCTTATTATTTTGGGGCTCATGAAGCAAGATGGGGCTCCTCTTGCCATCTTACCTGATTTCCAGCTCTGTGTTTAGATATTTTCATGGAGGGCTTATTTTCGGGGGAAGGCTTATTTTAGCGCATGCGCTCAAAAGCTCGATTGAGCTTATTATCAGGGGATGTCTTATTTTCAGGGAAATAGGGTATTTAGTTTGCAATTAACTGGTGTCTACAGAGATTCTCAGACATCCAGATCATGGTTGTCCCAAAGGTGCATTTTCAAGAGACAACTGGACTTTCTGTCAGAAACAGAAAGTCCAGTTGCCTCTTGAAAAAGCATCTTTGAGACAATCAGCTGGTGCTTCTCCTGCATAGGGAATTTGACTGCAAACTCTTCGGAATGGCTTTACTGGGAAGGACTACAAAGGTACTCTGGCTGGTTGTTTCTCCATTAAATTCCACGTTTCATCTCTATAGTTTATTAGCTGTAAAACCAGGTACCTACCATTTTATCTAGGGTAGGTGCCAATGGTGAGATTCAAGTAATTTAACAATCGGTTCTCTGCCCTAATGATTTCTTCCAACAACCAGTTCACCAAACTGCTCAGAAAGTTAACAACCGGTTCTCCTGAAGTGGTGCGAACTGGCTGAATCCCACCACTGGACTAG
Organism: Masticophis lateralis; assembly: GCA_030761175.1. Classification (NCBI taxonomy): domain Eukaryota; kingdom Metazoa; phylum Chordata; class Lepidosauria; order Squamata; family Colubridae; genus Masticophis; species Masticophis lateralis. Next base: position 208,439,084 of record JAUDYJ010000001.1, read on the forward strand.
GTGTCCTGTTTAAATGCTTCTATCCTTCCAATTTTAGAAGGATTATCAGGCCAACTTCAAGGTTCTGATACTTGGGTGCTGAATCAGAAAGAACATATGTTCCTATGCCAGTCAGCTTTTGCTTTAAGACTTTCAACTTAGCTTCTCTTCCAAGTACCTGCTTTCCAAGCAGAATATACTGTAAAATTGTAGGGAGTATAAGCTGTCAGCTGACAGATTCAAAGTCTGGGGTACAAAGTCTGGGGAGGGGATGCAATTCATCACTGTGAAGGATCTGTGTGCAGCTGCCATGTATTGTTGACTGCTATGTGAACAAGTGTGGAAACCAATGGGAGCCTGCGACGTATGTTTCCTCACCAGTCACATCCGTGTTGAACATACCTGATTCAGAGCAGAAGGAATGCAAATCTGGTCAGCAAAGGAAAATTGGAAGCCACAAGGTTCTTTGATGAAGTGACAATTGTGCTCTTTGTAAGAGCTGAGCATCCTCACCTGAAAGATTAAAGTTGCTGAACTGGGCAACAGATAACCTATGCTCTAGTTCATCTGAGCTAAAATCACAAAACCAGGTTTTTAGCTAAAACCACTGTGAGGGTGAGAAAGCTTGGATTATACCAGCAGCTTGGACCTGATTTACATGACTGTTTTTGCCTTGCAGGTGCAGAAACAAAACAAAACTAAACTAAACCGGCTTTTTGGTCAATTCTATCCTGTTTAATGTTTTTCATGCCTAATGTTTAAAAACACCTTTAGAATTAGAATAACAGAGTTGGAAGGGATCTTGGAGGTCTTCTAGTCCAACCCCCTACTTAGGCAAGAAACCGTACACTACTTCAGACAAATGGTGATCCAAACTCTTCTTAAAAACTTCCAGTGTTGGAGCATTTAAAACTTGTGGAGGCAAATTGTTCCACTGTTCAATTGTTCTAACTAACCCAGTTTTCTGCTGACTTTTATTGGAGCAAAGCAGGGGTGCTATTCAGCAGGTTCTGACAGGTTCTGTAAAACCGGTAGCAGAAATTTTGAGTAGTTTAGAGAACTGGCAAATACCACCTTTGTCTGGCCCCAGAGTGGGGTGGGGATGGAGATTTTGCAGTATCCTTCCCCTGGAATGGAGTGGGAATGGAGATTTTGCAGTATCCTTCCCCTGGAGTGGAGTGGGAATGGAGATTTTGCAGTATCCTTCCCCTGCCACACCGATAGAACCGGTAGTAAAAAAAATAATTGAATTCCACCACTGGAGCAAAGTGCTATGTTTTGTGTGCTGTTTGTATGTGTTATGTCCTTATAAGGACATCCGCCTGGGATTGGCTGAAGATCCTTTTGGCGGGAGATTTGAATCCCTGTCAGTGGGCGGTGCGTCTGCCGGAGCAAATATAAGGAGAGCTCCGGCAGCGCAAAGCCAGTTCAGTTCTTGTTAATAAACCTTGTTACTTGAACTCTGCTGGTCACTTCTTCTTTCCTGCACCGATCTAACACTGGCGACGAAGGACTAGAGAAGAACCACCGCGTGGCACGATCGCCATAACGAGCTGAAGTCACTCGACGCGGACTGAGAGATGGCAACGCCGCAAGCGCCGTTCGCCTCGCTGGCTCCTTTCAACCCCAGCCGGGAGAAATGGAGCTCCTATATGATCTGTTTCCGCCAATTCCTCCGGGGAAACGGATACAACAACTTAGACGATGAGAGGAAGAGGGCTCTCTTCCTCGCTCACTGCGGCACCGACGTCTTGGAGCTCGCCGTCAACCTCGTCGCACCCAGGGACATTGAAGTCATGTCCTGGGTGGATCTGCAGACTGCCCTACAAGACCACTATGCACCAGCGGACACCCCCATCTCGAATCGGTTCACCTTCCGCCAACGCAATCAGAAGGAAGGTGAATCTATCAAAAACTTTGTGGCGGCATTGCGTCAAATCGCAGCAAACTGCGAGTTTGAAAACGTTGACAATGCCTTACGCGACGGGATCGTCTTCGGGATGAGAGATGCAAGCCTCCAAAAGAAGTTCCTGAGCAGGAAAAGACTGTCTCTGAAAGACGTTCTTGAGGAGGCTACAGCTGCTGAAACATCCGAGAAAGCTGCCGCCACAATGCTCCAGTCCCGAGGGATCCATAAGATCCGCAAGTCGTCCTCAGAATCTTCTGAAGACTCCGCCACACTGTCCGACTCAGAGGGGGAGTCCACCGTTTTGAAAGTTTCCCGCCCGTCTAGGCAGGAAATTCAAAAAGATGGCCGCCGCACCGCTCAGTGCGGCAGTTGCAAGGGACACCATCCCCGCCAATCCTGCCGCTGGCGTGACACAACTTGCAGACGTTGCCTGAAGAAGGGGCACATCGTTGAGGCATGCAGAGCCTCTGATCCGGTTCCAGAGTCGATCAGGCCCCGGAATCCCGAAAATTGCTGCGACTCCCAGAGGTCATCCAACCGGTCCTCACTTCAGCACAGCCACGACAATCGCAACGGTTCCCAGGGCGGCGCGGTGAACCAAACGACGATCGCCCTGACCAGTAACAACAGTGCCACCAAATTCCATGTGACACTGTTGGCTGAAGGCTTGCCGTGCACGATGGAAGTAGACTCTGGCTCCGTCTATTCCATCATTGACTGGTACCAAGTAAAGAGACTGAAGCCGGCACTTACTAAGCGCCAACTTGAACCCCTTCACTCCAAGCTGGTGGACTTCGGAGGGAACCCCATTGGCATCATTGGACGTACCAGCCTCCAGATCGCCTTCAAACAGTTCCGAGGCCAGCTCCCAATCACCGTCGTGGAGCATAGCCGCCCGACCCTGTTGGGCGTGGAGTGGTTCCAGCCATTGGGGCTTTCTATTGGAGGCATCCACCAGATTAGCTCAGGCGAACTCGACTCACTCATCGGAGAGTTCCAAGAAGTCTTCGATGGTAAGTTAGGGACCTTTACAGGGAAACCCATCTCCTTTAATCTGCACAAGGGGGTAACCCCAATTCGGCTCAAGCCCCGCCGGGTTCCATTTGCCTTGCGGGTTAAAGTAGATGCTCAGCTAGATAAGCTGATTGCCCAAGGCATCCTGGAACCCATCGATCATGCTTCATGGGAAACTCCCATTGTGACCCCCATGAAGCAGGATGGATCTGTGCGCATCTGCGCCGACTACAAAGTGACCATCAACAAGGCGTTACCGCAGAGCGCATACCCTGTGCCGGTAGTGCAACATTTGCTTCACTCACTCGGCAAGGGCAAAATTTTCGCAAAGCTGGACCTGGCCCAGGCTTACCAGCAACTGCCAGTCGATCAGGAAACGGCGGAGGCTCAGACAATTGTCACCCATAGAGGCGCGTTTAAGTGCAACCGTCTCCAGTTTGGAGTCAGTGCAGCCCCAGGCATCTTCCAATCCATGATGGAATGCCTTCTCCAAGGCGTTCCAGGGGTGGTGCCTTACTTCGATGATGTACTGATCTCCGGGGACTCAAAGGCACAACTCCTTGACCGGCTGAGGCTTGTCCTCCAGCGGTTCAGAGAGAAGGGCTTGAGGGTCCGACGGGACAAGTGCATCATTGGGGTACAGGAAGTCGAGTTCCTGGGCTATCTCATAGATAGTTCTGGCATCCACCCCACCAAATCAAAAGTTAAAGCTATCCATGAAGCTCCCAGCCCCAAAAATAAAGCGGAGCTTCAGGCTTTCCTTGGATTGCTTAACTTCTATGCAATTTTCCTCCAACAGAAAGCCACTGTTGACTTCTGACAGCATGCTCATTCAATACAATGAGACACTGCCCATCAGGCTCACCTGTGACGCTTCCCCCTACGGAGTCGGCGCTGTCCTCAGCCACGAACTGCCTACCAGCTGTGAAGCCCCCATCGCCTATTTCTCAAAGACTATGTCCAGTGCTGAACGCAACTACAGCCAACTGGACAAAGAGGTGTTGGCTATTGTCGCAGGGGTGAAGCGTTTCCACGAATACCTCTATGGATGGCAGTTCACTATTGTCACAGATCACAAGCCGCTCCTGGGCCTCCTTGCAGGTGACAAGCAGACCCCGGCCTTCATGTCACCCCGAATGACTCGTTGGGCTATTTTCCTCGCCGGCTACTCATATAGACTTGTCCACCAGCTGGGGAAGTCCATCGCGAACGCCGACGCGCTAAGCAGATGCCCATCTGCTGACTCCGTGGAAGACCCGGCTCCCACACTTGAGCTGCTGCATATTGACAACGACAGCAGCTGTCCAGTTACATCTGCCGACGTGGCGACGCACACGAGGAATGACCCCATCCTCCGACAAGTCCACTCCTGGGTACTGAGGGGATGGCCGGCTCAAATTGACAACGGCGACTTCAGCCCGTTCAGCCGCAAGCAAGGGGAGCTGTCCACTATGAGTGGCTGTTTACTATGGGGAGATCGGGTGCTGATTCCCAGCACGCTCCAACGAAAGACTCTGGAAGCGCTTCATAAAGGACACCCGGGCATTGTCCGGATGAAAGCCCTGGCACAGAGCTATGTCTGGTGGCCAACACTGGACAAAGACATTGAACATTGGGTCGCCAGGTGTAGCCCGTGCGAAGAAGTCAGAGCTGCGCCGCCTCAGTCTGACCCGACGTCTTGGGAGACTCCTAGCTCTCCCTGGTCGCGCATCCATATAGACTTTGCAGGCCCTATCCAAGGGCGCCACCTCCTCATCGTGGTCGATGCCTACTCGAAATGGTTGGAGGTCATCCCCATGGCATCCACCACAACAGAAGCCACAATCCGCGCACTTTGGCATCTCTTCGCGACTCATGGGCTTCCAAACGTTTTGGTCTCCGATAACGGGCCCCAACTTACGTCCGTGCCCATGGAAGCTTTCCTGGCAGGCTTGGGCATCCGCCACGCCCTCTCCGCCCCTTACAGACCAGCCAGAAATGGACAGGCTGAACGGATGGTGAGGCTCACCAAGGAGTCACTCGCAAAGATGGGCCCGGGTGATTGGCAGGAGCGCATTGACACTTTTCTGCTCACCCAGCACATCACACCTCACTCTGCCACAAGAAAGTGCCCTGCCGAACTTCTAATGGGCAGAAGACTCCGGTCACCCCTGGACAGACTGCACCCTCAATACACTTCCGAGGTGCCCGCCACTGCCAGCCACCAACTACGACAGTTTGCCATCGGCGACGCCGTCTTCGCTCTCAGTTTCCACGGCTCACCAAAATGGCTTAAAGCTACAGTACACAGCACAACCGGTCCCAAATCCTACCGTGTTGAGCTGGAAAATGGACAGATCGTGAGACGTCACCTCGACCAACTCCGCAAAAGGTGGAGGGAAGCGGGCGAAGACCAGCCTGACGAGGTAGGCCTAAACCACCCAGACACGGTAGGCCTAAACCACCCTGACGAGGTAGGCCTAAATCACCCAGACGAGGTAGGCCTAAACCACCCCGACGAGGTAGGCCTAAACCACCCAGACGAGGTAGGCCTAAACCACCCAGACAGGGGAGGAGCGGGCACTCCAACACCGAGCCAAGCTAAAGACTCAGCAAGGTCAGTAGACCGGGGACAAGGCCCAGAGGGAACCCCAAAACACCGCGGGGTGGATGGCAGCCAACATCCCAAGAACCAAGACCTACACCCTGACAACAGAAGTCGAGTAGACTGGGGACAACCTAGCAGGGGAAGCCAACACCAACCCTGCGAAGTGGGCGACCGACACTCCAAGGAAGGTAACCTCCATCCATCACACCAAAGGGCGCCACAACAACAGCCCGACCGCGCAGAAGACCAACCCTGCGAGGAAGGCCTCCACCACCCCTGCATGGTAGGCCTATGCCAGCCAGACCAGGGGGAACACCCAAACAACGGAAGGCGGCGACCATCACCACAACGCCAACCATGCAGAGAGGGCCTACACCATCCCTGCAAGGTAGGCTCGCACCACCCCGACGAGGCCGACCCGTGTCCAACCCGTACCACCTGCCGCCCCGGGAGTGAATCGGACTCAACCGGAGAACGCGGGGGCCTAACCCAGCCACCACCGCCGGACTCGCACCCAAGACCGGACCAACGCAACTCCAACCCAGAGGGAACCCGAGGGAGACCCAGGGACCTACCATGGCTCAGGAGTTCGGGACCGGTCAAGAGCAGGGATCCGTGCCGGCGACATCAAGATCCAAGCAGGACTGAAGCAGACCAGCATCGCCCGGAGGTGGAGGTCCTCGACCCGGCCGGAGGTTCGGGAACATCACCCGCACCCTCGACGGCCAGATCCAGCCCGGCACCAGGGAGGAAGCCCCGAGCCGAGAAAGCACCCTCCGTCCGGGAGAGTGCCCAACTTGGGTATGAACTGCGCAGGTCTACGCGGGCACGTAGACGTCCTGTGTACCTTAGTGACTTCCTACCTTGATTGACTGACTAAGAACTAGGGGGGGAGGAGTGTTATGTCCTTATAAGGACATCCGCCTGGGATTGGCTGAAGATCCTTTCGGTGGGAGATTTGAATCCCTGTCAGTGGGCGGTGTGTCTGCCGGAGCAAATATAAGGAGAGCTCCGGCAGCGCAAAGCCAGTTCAGTTCTTGTTAATAAACCTTGTTACTTGAACTCTGCTGGTCACTTCTTCTTTCCTGCGCCGATCTAACAGTATGCATAGAGTCTCTGTGCTCTATGAGTAATGAAAGAATCCCTTTGCCTTTCTTGAAATAAGGCTCTAGTTTATATGCTTTCCTTTCATTCAACTCATTGCGTGTCTTTTTTATTAAACATTTAAAATCCTGGAGGTTAAATACTGATAGCTCAATGCAATTCACATCACCCAGCAGCAGTTAGTTATCTCTCTAAATGCCCAGCTGACCTCTTATTATTTGCTCTCACTGAGAAACTGTTCATGACTTCAGACTGAGTTTGTCAATATCACTGCTTAAAATTGCACTGTTACCTTGACTCCGGCTGCAGCTGTGCTCATAAATGCAGAAATGTCAGGTAATGAACAAAGAGCATGAAAGGGAAAAAAATGAATTATAAAGTAAATAATATAAATTAGATTTCTGGAATAAACTCTGAAGAGTATCAATAATTAGAATGGGGTTTTTTCGCTTGTTATGAAAGGATCAATTCTTGCTTCATCATCATATTTATATACAAATATAATCCATCTTATTTATTATAATCCATCCTATTTATATACTAATATTTTACCCATGCTACATTTTGTATAACATTTCAATTATTAACGAATATACCTAGATATGCAGCCTCAACTGTCTTTTTAAAAGGTTTTGTTCAGCTTTGCTAGCAACATTGTGCAACACTATACCTAAGGTTTTTTTTTCCCCCATTCAAGATGGAATCTTTTAGCAACCCAAACATTGCTGGTGGTTTTGTAACATGGGATACATTTTGAACAGAAACAGGTACAGAAACACACACGTATTTACACTTTTCAAAAAGTACTTGCAGAACTAACTTTCTGTATACAATTAATATGGTCAAATGTTGCAGAGAGAGAAAGAGAGGGAAGGGGAGAGAGAGAGAAAGAGACACAGAAGAGACAGAGACAGAGAGACAGAGACAAAGTCAAAGATACACACACACACACACACACACACAAAGAGAGAAAGAGAGACAGAGACAGAGACAGAGACAGACAGACAGATAAAGAGAGAGGGACAGAGAGAGTCAGAGACAGAGAGAGACAGAGAGAGACAGACAGACAAAGAGAAACAGAGAGAGACAGACGGACAAAGAGAGAGAGACAGAGACAGAGAGAGAGAGACAAAGACACCCACACCCACAGAGAGAGAGATAGACAGACAGAGAGAGACAGACAGACAGAGACAGAGAGAGACAGAGAGAGACAGAGAGAGACAGAGACAGAGACAGAGACAGAGACAGAGAGACAGAATTTCCAGTTCAGGACTGATATACATAAATAGATTCTAAAAGAGAAGGACACCCCTCCCTGAAACAACTACAGAATTAGAAAGTTAATGCTGCGTTGGTTTTAGGGAATGAGATGTACATGACAGATTTCACCTGATTCTTCTTTGAAAAAATTTCCATTTTTGAACTTCAGAAATCTTGAAGTTAAACTCTTTGATGGATATGCTTGCTGTTGATAACAGATGCGGGCTCACCCACAAAGGTTTTCATAGGGTGTAAATGGCTCATTACATTAAATCAGAAGCCTGAAATAATGGCCAAAAGTTTTTATAAAATATCTTTTATTTACAAATGTTAGTCTGCATACCTATAGAATTGAATGTCAGTGCAGGACCTGTTCAGCAGCTAGTAAGAGATCAACACAAGTAGATATGTAAAATTATAATTGCTGCTCACTGAGAAATGCACTGGATTCCAAGAAGTACTAAATTAATAAATCATTTGGAAATAAAAGGCACTTTCTTGTAGAAACATCAATAGAAAAATGATTATGGAAAGCTGTTTAGTCCAAGCTGATCTTCTGAAGAGGATCAAAGTAGAGCCAACATTGTATGGCATAAGATGTTGTGCTGTAAGTAGTAAATAGTATTGATAAAGGAAGAAATAGGAGCTTAACTGTTATCTTGCCAGATAATGATATCAATGCTATCTCTGAATACTGTAGGAAGTATATCTCAGACACAGATATAAAACAGAATAAAAATTGTTACAAGTTTTACTGTAAGCATAGATATAAGAGCCATGGTGGTGCAGTGGTTAGAATGTAGATATGCAGGCTACTTCTGCTGACTGCCAGCTACCAGCAGTTCAGTTCTCACCAGCTCAAGGCTGACTCAGCCTTCCATTCTTCCAAGGTGGGTAAAATGAGGATCCAGATTATTGGAGGCAATATGCTGACTCTATAAAACCACTTAGAGGGGCTGTAAAGAAATATGAAGCAGTATATAAGTCTAAGTGCTATTGCTACAACAAATGTTAGGAAAGGTTGTGACCAAATGATCTATGCATCTTTTCAATCTTCATCTGTGGAGAGGCAGCTTCAGGTCTGATCTTGTGATGATACATCAACTTTTAATTTAATTTTCCTGGACAGTCCTACAAATAAAGATTGGTTTTAAACAAAGAAACTGTTCTCTATTAAATAGAAAGCTATTCTTCATCAGTTCACTGGTTCAAATCCCTAGTGCTGCGTAATGGGGTGAGCTCCCGTTACTTGTCCCAGCTTTTGCCAACCTAGCAGTTTGAAAGCACGTAAAAAATGCAAGTAGAATAATCAGGGTCACCTTTGGTGGGAAGGTAACAGTGTCCCATGCGCCTTTGGCATTGTTGTGGCCCCGTCCTCTGAGCCTATCCCATTGGAGGAAGGAAGCTCTGAGCAGGAGGAAGAGGAGCCAGCCAGATCTCCCAGCCCCCCCCCCTCTGGCACCGTCTCAGGTGCCAGCTGAAAGAGAGCCAAGTAGTGGGGAAACAGGTGTCTCAGATGAGAGTGAGGAAGAGACGTCATTCCTGGACGCACGCCAAAGAAGGCGAGAGAAAAGATTACTGCAGCTGCGGCGTATGAGGAAATAGATCTGAGTCACTGATTGGAGTCATAGGATCAGTGAGTCACTGGACCACACCCAGAAGCCTATCTATATAAGACAGGCCAGTGGGTCAAGAAGTTGTGACGAACAAAGCTAAACAAACATAGCAACCTCGTAGTCTTGGAAGCTAGATGAACGGCAAAGCTACGTAGGTGATTTTCTTGTTTGTGTAACCTAATAAAGTCCTTGGCAGACGGTGTGCATATTGCTGCCAAGGTTGAGATAAGAACTGTGGAGTGTGCCAAGTGATTGTTAACCCTCGGCTGGCTGTGTTTTTGTGGGTCTTTGAAGGGGGAGGACAGATCATCTTGTTCGTCACCCAAAACTCCATCGTTAACCCACGATGGACCAACAGCTGCAGCAGCAGGTACAGCAGATGCTGGAGGCCAATCAACTCCTGCAACAGCAAGTAGCACAGCTAACTGCACAACTTGCTTTGGGAAATGCTCCTGTAGCAGCTCCACCTGCTCCCCTTCCCCGTCCAAGATGCCCAGTGAACATGCCAGATAAGTTTTCTGGGCAGCAGGAAATGTTCCCGGCCTTCTTGGGACAGTGCCAGCTATACATGGCAATGCGGCCGGAGGATTTTCCGGATGACCGGGTTCGGGTGGCTTTTATTATCAGCTCCCTCTCTGGCACTGCCGCCCGATGGGCCACGCCCCTGTTGCTGCAAGACAGCCCCTTGCTTCTGGACTATCAGGGCTTTTTGCAACACCTGCGCACCATGTTTGAGGACCCCCTCCGGGTGCAGACGGCAGCGAGGCGCATCAAGGACCTCCGCCAAGGCAAGCGCCCCCTGCAGAGTTGCGGAGTTCCGATTGCTAGGCCAGGATTCGGCCTGGAATGAGGCGGCGCTGATGGATGCCTTCCAGGACGGCCTCTGCGATGAGATGCAGGACGAGCTGGTTCGGGTGGAGGCGCCACAGACCCTGGACGCGCTGGTGATCCACTGCCTGTGCATCGACGCCCGCCTACAATGGCGACGGCCCCGTAGGGCTCTTCCGGAACCACCGACAGTGCCGGCACCCCCGCATTTCGTACCGACAGCGCCCCGGACCGTACCGCGCTTGGTGGCGACGGCTGAGGAGCCCATGGAGCTCGGAGCAGCCAGACCTCAACTGACGGCCCAGGAGCGGATGCGGAGACGCCAAGGGGGGTTGTGCCTCTATTGCGGCGAGGCTGGACATTTCGCCGCCTCGTGTCCCCGGAAGCGGAGTGGATCGCTCAAGCCTGTTCCGGAGCCTCGGCATGACCAGCCGGGAAACGGGTCAGGCCTGGCCTAGGGGAAACTCTGGGTCAGGCAGGTGACCATGCCCCGCCGGAGGCGGCGGCTGTGGACTGTGAGCCCCCTCGGCACCTGATTTTGAACACCCGGGTGTTGTTGGCTAACCGGTCGGAGGGGCTCCAGGCGCACGCGCTGGTGGACTCGGGGGCCACCACGAACTTTATGGACCAGGCCTTTGTGGCCCATTACAAGGTTCCCTTGGTTCTAGTGGACCCTCCGTTGAGGGTCGAAACTATTGATGGGCGGGAACTTGTGGCGGGGCCCATCAACTTCGCTACTCAGCCCTTGCGCCTTGCCATTGGGAACCATGAGGAGGCGATCCAGTTTTACATGACGGTGGACCTGCACTTCCCCTTGGTCCTGGGGATGGCCTGGCTTCGGGCACACGACCCTCAGGTGGCGTGGTCGAGAAATGCCATCTCGTTCCCAAGCCTGCAGTGTGTCGACCACCTTCGCCACACCTCTGCCGGCCAGGACGTCTCTGCCCCGAACGTCTCCTTGCCTCCGGAGCTGACATCCTTCGCCGACGTGTTCAGCGAGAAGGAGGCGGATCGCTGGCCCCCGCACCGACCCTACGACTGCGCGGTGGACTTGATGCCCAACGCGCCCCTGCCCTCGGGACGCCTGTACTCCATGTCGGAGCCCGAGCTGGCTGCCTTACGGGACTTTCTGGAGAAGAACCTGGCCCGTGGGTTCATCCGGCCTTCGACCTCCCCACTCTCGGCCCCAGTCCTCTTCATGAAAAAGAAGACGGGGGACTTGCGCCTGTGTTGCGACTACCGGCGCTTGAATGCCATCACGGTACGGAATCGCTATCCCCTGCCGCTGATCCCGGAGCTGATGGAGAGGTTGCGGGAGGCCTCGATTTTCACCAAGCTCGACCTCCGGGGAGCCTACAACCTGGTGCGGATGCGAGAGGGGGACGAGTGGAAGACGGCATTTGGCACCCGATACGGACACTTTGAATATACCGTCATACCGTCATACACGTTCGGGTTGACCAACGCCCCCGCGGTCTTCCAGCACTTGATGAACGACGTGTTCCGGGACATGCTGGATCGGTTCGTGGTGATCTACCTGAATGATATTTTGATCTATTCCCGGACCCCGGAAAGTCACCTCCAGCATGTCTGCCAGGTCCTGCAGCGCCTGCGGGAGCACCAGCTCTATGCGAAGTTGGAGAAATGTTACTTCTTCCAGACTTCCATAGAGTTCCTCGGGCACATCATCACCCCCGAGGGCATCGCGATGGACCCACACAAGGTGGCGGCCTTGCGCAGTTGGGAACCCCCGCGGCGGGTGAAGGACGTCCAGCGTCTGTTGGGATTCGCCAACTACTACCGGACCTTCATCCTGGGCTTTGCCACCCTGACCGTGCCGTTGACCCAGCTCCTTCGGAAGAAGGTTCCGTTCCAGTGGGGGCCCCCGCAGCAGCAGGCCTTCGAGGTTCTCAAGCAGGCCTTTGTCACGGAGCCGGTCCTGAGGCACCCCGATCCACACCGTCCGTTTGTGGTTGAGACAGACGCGTCCAACGTGGCGATTGGAGCGGTGCTGCTACAGGCTCCGGTGGATGGCGGCACTCTTTTTCCCTGTGCTTACTACTCCCGGAAACTCACTCCTTCCGAGCGCAACTACACCATCTGGGAAAAGGAGTTGCTGGCTATCAAGGCCGCGTTCGAGGCTTGGCGACATCACCTCGAGGGAGCCCGACACCAGGTGGAGGTGCAGACAGACCATCGGAACCTGGAGCACCTCACCATGGCCAGGAATTTGAACCAGCGGCAGATCCGGTGGTCGTTGTTTTTCGCCCGGTTCAACTTCCACGTCACATACATTCCGAGCCACCTCAACCAGAGGGCGGACGCGCTATCCCGTAAGCCGGAATACTTTTGCCCCAAGGACTCCCTTTCCCCCCGGACGGTGCTGCCAGCGGACTCCTTGGCCACGGTCCAGGAACCGGTGGACCTGCGGACTCAGGTGCTGGAAGCGCAGCAACGGGACGACTGGTCGCAGCAGCGGAGAGTGGACGTCGGCCCCGCGTCCCCATGGACCATGGAGGAGGGCTTGCTCAGGCACCGGGGTCGGCTGTACATGCCCACAAGTCCGCTCCGAGCCCTCGTCATGAACCAGTGCCATGACAACCCCGTGGCGGGGCACTTTGGCTTCTTTAAGACCTTGAACCTAGTGACGCGGACTTTTTGGTGGCCTCGGGTATGGCACGACGTGCACGCCTACGTGACATCCTGTGCGCCATGCCGACAGGCCAAAGCCGCGTCCGGCCCCCCTCCTGGACTCCTCCAGCCGCTGCCGACACCGGAGAGACCATGGGGAGCCATCTCCATGGACTTCCTGACTGACCTGCCCCTGTCCGCTACGTTCACGACCGTCCTCGTGGTGGTGGATGCGCTCACGAAGATGGCACATTTCATCCCGTGCCGCGGCCTGCCCTCGGCTCGTAACACGGCTCGCCTGTTCCTGCAACACATCTTCCGCCTCCAAGGCCTGCCGGACCGGGTGGTTTCGGACCGCGGGGCCCAGTTCACGGCCCGCTTCTGGAAAAGCCTGATGGCTGCGCTGGAGGTGCAGGTGTGCCTGTCGTCGTCGCACCATCCGGAGACTGACGGGGGCACGGAGAAGGTCATTGGCATACTGGAGCAGTACCTCCGCTGTTTTGTCAACCAGCAGCAGGACAACTGGGCCGAGTACCTTCCCCTGGCGGAGTTCGCTTTTAACAACTCCCAACATACCTCCACCCAGATGACACCGTTCCATGCCAACGTCGGGTACCATCCACGGTTTTTTCCGTTGACCATCATGGACTCCCCTGTTCCTGAGACCCGGGACTTCCTCTCGGAGCTGCAGGCGGTGCAGCAACTGGTGCGGCGGCAGCTGATCCGGGCGAAAGAGGACTATAAACGGTTCGCCGATCGCGCCCGCCGGGCGACGCCACCGCTGGAAGTTGGAGATCGGGTGTGGCTGTCCACGAAACACCTCCCCACGGACCAGCCGGTGAGGAAACTGGCCCACCGCTTTATCGGTCCCTTCCCCATCGAGGCGGTCATCAACCCGGTGGCCTATCGGTTGACTCTACCCCGCTCCATGCGGCTCCACCCCGTTTTTCATCGGTCCCTCCTGGTCCCTGAGACTCCCACTAGCCTTCTCCGCCGCCCGCCGCCGCCTGCCCCCCCAGCCGCAGCCGACGAGGACGACGCCTCGACGTATGAGGTGGACAGTATTCGGGACTCCCATTGGCTGAAGGGGCGCTTCCAATACCTCATCGCTTGGAAAGGGTACGGGGCCGAGGATTTCACCTGGGTGGACGCGTCTGCCGTTCAGGCCCCTGACCTGGTGCGGGCTTTCCACGAACAGTTCCCGTCCCGACCCCATCCCGACCGTCAGACCCGGGGGAAGGGCCCTGCGGTGGGGGATAGTGTTGTGGCCCCGTCCTCTGAGCCTATCCCATTGGACGAAGGAAGCTCTGAGCAGGAGGAAGAGGAGCCAGCCAGATCTCCCAGCCCCCCCCTCTGGCACCGTCTCAGGTGCCAGCTGAAAGAGAGCCAAGTAGTGGGGAAACAGGTGTCTCAGATGAGAGTGAGGAAGAGACGTCATTCCTGGACGCACGCCAAAGAAGGCGAGAGAAAAGATTACTGCAGCTGCGGCGTATGAGGAAATAGATCTGAGTCACTGATTGGATTCATAGGATCAGTGAGTCACTGGACCACACCCAGAAGCCTATCTATATAAGACAGGCCAGTGGGTCAAGAAGTTGTGACGAACAAAGCTAAACAAACATAGCAACCTCGTAGTCTTGGAAGCTAGATGAACGGCAAAGCTACGTAGGTGATTTTCTTGTTTGTGTAACCTAATAAAGTCCTTGGCAGACGGTGTGCATATCGCTGCCAAGGTTGAGATAAGAACTGTGGAGTGTGCCAAGTGATTGTTAACCCTCGGCTGGCTGTGTTTTTGTGGGTCTTTGAAGGGGGAGGACAGATCAGGCATTTAGTCATGCCAGCCATATGACCACAGAGACGTCTTCGGACAGCGCTGGCTCTTTGGCTTTGAAACAGAGATGAGCACCACCCCCTAGAATTGGGAACGACTAGCACATATGTGCGAGGGGAATCTTTACCTTTACCTTATTCTTCATCACATAGCCACTTGATCCCCAGATGTCTGGGTTTAGATATAGTATTTGCCTTCCAACATGGATCAGTTCAAATCTGGTGAGTAATCCATATAAATTGTTTGATAAACGACGGTGTATAGAAATGATTGTGCAAATAATTCTACTGTGCAGCTGTGAGACCAAGACAAATAGGGGGCACAGGGGCAGGACATTATTTTTTTATAATTAATAATAATAAACTTATTAAGGTAAAGCCACCCACTTCAAAAGACTCTGGATGACTTAGACATCAGAATGTAGAGTGGAGCAAAGGAAACTTCAGCTAATTTCTAAAATAGTTATGCATCTTCTTCATGTACATCATGAGAATGTCACTATCTTGTTCATTATGACACACAGAGGCAGGGGTGGGATTCTACTGGTCCAGAGCAGTTTGGGTGAACTGGTAGCTCCGACGATCAGCTGGGAGAGAACCAGTTCACTCTGATGATCAGGTTAGCCAGCCCGCCCAGCCCTGTGCTTTACATATCTTTATCTTCTCAGCTGATTGGCATGGCAGAGCGGATTGCCGCGACTCAGCTGTGTTACTCCTTAAGTCGTGTGGGCATGTGAAGCTCAATCACCGAACCGGTTGTTAAACTGCACAGAGGGGACACACAGTTTACTTGGATATGCTCCTTGGGGGAAGGGGCAGTGCAAGAGACTATCTGTGCAAGTGTCCCTTTCTTCCCTAGAGACTACCTGCTTCAGCTGTTGATAGCTAGTCAAAGAATTAGTCTATGAAATTTGATGCACAATCTTGCCACTCTCTGAATGGTCACCAGGGACCTTCATTGAGTTTATCATTACAGTGCAGAAAACAGGAGAGAAAAACGATATATCTTCGGCATGTTGCTACCGCCAGGATGTGGCAACACAGTGCTTCCCTACTTGGCAATTGTTCTTTTGCAAGTTCTCATTTGCTATGTCAGTCAAACCATGGAACTAAAGGAAACGGACAGCTATTCCTAGAAGAACAACACTGATTCTTTGCAGGAACATTTCATTATTTTCTTATGAAGAGAAGAAAAGTTTTGGGGGAGAAAGGGGGATGACAGCTGCAAGCCGAAGGATCTGCTGTGGTGCCAACTTCAATTAATCTTCAATTGTGAGAAGGATGGCAGTGGTGCACATTGTGTAGCTCATGAGTAAAAATGTTCTTGATTTGCAGGTTTGGTAATTGTCATGTTTAGGTAGGGTTGGGTGGACTCCTGTTTGAAGAATCTGGGAAGCCATTGCCAGTGTGTTGTATTGTCAATCCCAGTGCTCCCCAGAAATCTTGAGTTACAATCCATCATCCACTGTTTTATTTGTCCATAGACTTAGATCTAAATCCTACCCTTTTAATAGCAGATTGTCAAGGAGGGAAAAGGCAAGGAGGCAAGATCAAAATGCAAATAATAAAATCTATAAAACAGGTAAATATGAACTAAACTCTGCAGATATAATGAAAGCAACAAATAAGACATTTACTACCTAACTACAAGAAGATCTAGGCAAATACTGTACACCAGAAAGAAAGAATTTTTCTCTCTCTATATATATATACACATCAGCTGACAAGATTCAGCATAACGTCCTTAAAGTATTCTGGTTGGAAATTCCTGTGGGAATTGACTTGCAAGCTTCATCAACATTATTTCTCAAGAAATGCACATTAAGGGCAATTCACACATAGGATTTCTGCAAACAGACTATAAGGATAAATGTACAATTATGAAGATAATTGTGATTGAGTAAAATTGACAAGGAAGCAAAAAGGAAGTATTTATTATTAGAATACTGGAATTGCTCGGATACCAAACAAGGAAAATATTCCATAACAAAGGAGAAAGAAAGCAGAGAGGAGGAGAGGGTAAGAAGAGGAGAGGGAGAGAGAGGAATGGAAGAAAGGGGAAAGGAGAGAAAGAAAAGGCAGGGGACAGGCGTAGGAGAGAAGGTGAGAAAGGGGGAAAAGAGGAGAGGAGTGGGGGAAAGGAAGGGGATGTAGGAAGAGGAAGGAGAGGAGGAGAAGGGAGAAAGTAGGAGAGGAGAGGAGGGAGGGAAGGGAAAGAAGAAGAAGGTTTGTTGTTTAAGGAGGAAAAAGAAATGATAGAAGAGCAACCCCAAATGTAATTAAAATGCCTTATTTTTATACTTTCTTTAAGAAAAATATGTATATGTATGACCAATTATATATAAGAGAATGTACATTTATATTATGTGTATAAGAAATAAAAATGAAAAACTTTTTTCAAAAAAAGGATTTCTGCAAACAGAAGATCTATATGTAAAGAAGAATTGTAAATACAAATGGAGGCGGATGTTTATTGGATCTCTAAAATAAAAACAAAGCACAGCACATTAGAATACTTTCCTAAGGTACCTAAGGTACAACCTAAGGTATAAGGTTGTTGATTAGAGGGACTGATTTTCTGTTACATGCAGAAAATGCCTAGCATTTAAGATAAAAACATGTTGCTTGGATCATGCTGTACTTCCATCTCTTTTTAAGCAGTCTAAACAACATTTATGAAGGCAAAATTGCTATCAAGCGGCTTATCTATCTCCTCTTTTCAATTCTAAATGGGATGAGACTATGCAAAATAGATGTGCAAACCTGGCTTTGTTTCAATAGCAATTCAGTAGCAATTCAAAATGTGAACAGGTTCTGTAGGGTTGATCTCTCTGATATTAACAGAAAATTTAATTAATTATGAGGAAAAGCCTTAAAGAGGAAATTCCCCTGGCATTGGACTGGCATTACCTCTCAGTGCCAATTTCTCTTGGCATTGCCTCTAAGGGATTAAACAGCTCTTAACTATATTGATAGATAGAAAGATCTAGTTCAGGCTTCCAGAAAGCTGGAGACCAGTTTCTCAGCTGACAAATAGTTGATCGATCATTTGTTTCTTTCACATAGGTGAGCATTTTTAAGAGCCAGTTTGGTCTAGTGATTAAGGCACCAGGCTAGAAATCAGGAAAGTATGAGTTCTAGTTCTGTATTAAGCCTGAAAGCTGATGGTTGACCTTGGCCCAGACCCTCTCTCTACCAGCATTAGACTCAGGTAGTAACCAGATCAGTCCATTCCTACCACAACCAATTTTGAGTTGATCTGAAAAATGGAACCCTGTACTTATGGGAAAAATTCTTCTTCTTCTTCTTCTTCTTCTTCTTCTTCTTCTTCTTCTTCTTCTTCTTCTTCTTCTTCTTCTCCTCCTCCTCCTCCTCCTCCTCCTGCCATACCCATCATCGGGCGTTGGCGATCGTGTTGGGAAAAATGCTAAGAAAAACAAAACAAAACAGGAGAACATTTTCATTAACAAGAGATGATGCCCAAGCTGTTTTAAAAGGAAGTTTTATTTAAATGCCCTATGTACTCGATGTCAATGTCCTTGTATGGATGCTGCTAAATTTACTGCCTATATGTTTTTATATTGCCATTTCTGCTCACTAAGAAAAATAATACCTTCTCTTCTGGGAAAGTTTCCAGGACATTTGAGCGAATTCTATCTTAATCAGAACTACCTACAAAGCGGCAGGTAGTTTGGTACAGATCTCTAGGAAACCTGCTATTAATTTGGTTAAATCATTGCATTTAAAATCTCTTTTCCTTAATCAGCATGCACAATTTATACACACCATGTCAACAAAAGATTGTTAATGATTTTTTACTGGCTACATTAACTCCCACCCCTTGAAAACAAGTCCTCCCAAAAATACTAAATCTATTTGCAACTTGTTGGCCTGTCTTCTATATCTTATATTAATAACAAAGTATTTAACAGGAAGAGCAATAATAGTGAAACAGAACAAAATTAAAGTCTCGAAACTTTCTGTTAAAAATGCCGTTTTTGTAATCCATTCATAGAAAATTTGCCAATGCATCTTATCTATCTCAAATCATCCCAAAAATTATAAATAGATCATCCTGGACAGGAGTGAAATCCAAAATTTTTCCCTACTGGTTCTGGGCATGGCTTGGTGGGCGTGGCAGGATATTGCAAAATCTCCATTCCCACCCCACTCCAGGGGAAGAATACTGCAAATTCCCTCCCCTCCTGGTGGAAGGATATTGCAAATCTCCAGTCCCACCCCACTCTGGGGCCAGCCAGAGGTGGTATTTTCTGGTTCTCTGAACTGCTCAAAATTTCCACTACCAGTTCTCTAGAACCTGTTAAAACCTACTGGATTTCACTCCTGATCCTGGGTAAATATCCATGTTTGCTTTTTAATAGCAATAATTATAACTCTTAGACTTACATACCACTTCACAGTGCTTTTACAGCCCTCTCTAAGCAGTTTACAGAGTCAGCATGTTGCCCCCAACAATCTGAGTCCTCATTTTATCCACCTCGGAAGGATGGAAGGCTGAGTCAACCTTGAGCCTGGTGAGAATTGAACTGCCAAGTTGCAGGCAGCTGGCAATCAGCAGAAGTAATCTGCAGTTCTGCATTCTAACCACTGCACCACCGCGGCTCTCATCAGTGTGTGTGTGTGTGTGTGTGTGTGTGTGTGTGTGTGTGTGTGTGTGTGTGTTTACTTGTAGCCACCCACTTTTGGGCAGTTTAAAAGCAAGTTGTTCATGAATCTCCATCCTGGAATGTCCAGATTGAGCTCTGATCACTGTAGAAAAAAATCCCATTTTGCCCTTCAAAGCCATCTTAGCTTTTTCAAGAAGCTAAGATTTGATGCTTATTCTCCTGAAAAGATCCTTCTAATTTCAGAAAATAAAGGGATCAAGTTATCCACAAAGCAATTGGACATGTTCCTTGGAAATATGATCCATTGGATATTTAACCCATGAGCCATATTGATACTTTGAGTACTTTTACTAATGAGATATATCCCATTTTACTAATGCATCATTAGTAAAAGATGCATTTTGAATTAACTGCATTATCCAGATGATCTTCAAAGGCATTCTCAGTGTTGAGATTAAATAGAAGTTGGTTATAAGAGGTGATTTTTTGGGGGGGCAAACGGCATTGGTTTGACCAACTATGATTTGTAGAAAGTGACTCAATTGCTAAAGTTACTTGATTTCCCGAGTCAAAAATAGAATATTAGAACTAACAAAATGTGCAACTGGTGACTCAGATAAAATAAAATCCTTCACCAAACCCATTACATCACCCATCCCTAAGAAAAGCTATTAAAAAGCCCTTTCTCCTCCTAATCTTCCTCGATTCTTGTCGCAATTGAACTTGGGGGAGTGAAAGCTGTAACAGAAGACCGAAAACAATGGATATAAAAAGTAAGCAGTGTGATCTCATAGACATCTGTTCAGAATAGGTACCATTTTGGGGTGGGGGTTTGTAGAAAGATAGGACATTTGGCATTGTTCCTAACAATTTTCAAGCATGCCAATTCTTCAAAACGGAGAACATTTAAGGGCACCTGTTTCTCATCTGCAATATTTTTCTTTCAAACCCCGATATAAGAGGGACCTGTTCAATAGCAGCAAATAGAGAACAATAGTTCAGCAGTGGCAGGTCTGTTCACAAGGAAGCTGCTATTTGGAATGTGGGTGGCTGATTACTCTGCAAAGAACCAACCACAGCAGAATGCGGTTTTCCCACAGTTGTTTTATTATTGAGCAAGCCTATCTTCTTCGGAGCAATTTGGACAAGAATGAAACTGGCAGAGATATTTCTTCTATACATCGCCCTCCTTTTGTCTCCTGCTGTTTAGGGAAAACTATTGAGAACACCCCAAGAATTAGCTTAGCAATAGTTTGTAACCTGCACCTGTTGTTTTTCTGTTTTTTGAAAATTATGAATTCTTTGTCTGGAGCAGAGTTTCAATTATCATGGGACGTTGATTTTTCTTTATTTAAGAAGCATAGCAATTCTCTTGTACAATGAGATGCAGATCCCCATATATGACCCCCATGTATAACCACCTCCCCATCATCGATTTCCTGTGAGTCATGAGATTATTCTAACCCTTGAACCAGGGGTGAAATGTAAAATTTGTTACTACCAGTTCTGTGGTGGTGGGGTAATGTGACTGGGTGGGCGTGGCCAACTTTTTTTTTTTAACTTTTCAAAGCATTTTTTCTAATGCTTTGAAAAACCTCTCTGATGATCAGGCAACTCAGCTGGGATTGTCAGAAAGGCTTTTTAAAAAATGCCTCTCTGACAATCAGGCAACTCAGCTGGGATCATCAGAGAGGCTTTTTTAAAAATGCTTTGAAAAGCCTCTGACGATCCCAGCTGAACCACGTGATCATCAGAGGCTTTTTTTTTTTTACTTTTAAAAGCATTTTTTCGTTGGAAGAGGTTGTAGAAAAAATGCTTTTAAAAGTAAAAAAAAAAAGCCTCTGATGATCATGCAGCTCAGCTGGGCATAGTGGTGGGGGGGGGACAGGGATTTTTGCTACCGGCTCTCTGAACCACCCACCACCATCAAAGCAGCATTTTACCCCGGCCTTGAACCCAGCCAGATGGCTGCATTGACATCTTTCCTTCAGGCCCAATAGAAAGACAGGCCAGTATGTTTTCCACTGCCTTCATTGGCTAGCCCTACTCTACTTTGATAATGGGGCCAATGAGGGATAACGTCCTTGTGGGGGCAAGTTAGGGAAAGGAAATGGTGGATTGTATGTATTTGTTTATTAAATTTATGTGTCTCCCATCTCATCCAGAGATGATTCTGGGCGGCTTACAAACTTTAAAACTAGTACACATTAAAATGATAAAACAACAAATACCAACAATAATAAATAAAAACCATTAAAAGATGGGAAGGAGGGGGACATGAAGAATACAAGGAGAGGTGAGATCTTTCCTAATCCAATAGTCAGAATGGTGCACCCTCATTTTGACACCACACCAACTGGCAGAGCCAGGACTTCAGGCCCTTACAGAAGGTCAAATGGGCGGGTGCATATCTCACCTCAGAGGGGGGCTATGATGTCCCAAAGGGCAGGAGCCATGGCAGAAACGGGTCAGCTTGAGAATTTTCCCAGTTTTGGTTCTCTTCTCACCAAGTATGACACACCAGTCCCTAATCACTCTCCTTAATACCTTGTTTCCCAAAAAATAAGACATCTCCTGATAATAATCCCAATCGGGCTTTTGAGCACATGTGCTAAAATAAGCCCCCCCTGAAAATAAGCCCTATCGGAAAATATTGAAATGCACGCACAGCTGGTCCCCACCATTTCCTCTGGTTTCCTCCATGTGCCCAAAAATTATAAGACCTCCCCAAAAATAAGGCCAAGCGCCAGGGTGAAATGCTCCCAGTTCGGACCGGATCGCCCGATACAGTAGCGATGGAGGTGGGTGGTTTGGAGAACCAGTAGCAAAAATCCCTCCCCCCCCCATTGCCCAGCTGAGCAGCGGAATCATCAGAGGCTTTTTTTTAATTTTTAAAAACATTTTTTCTACAACCTCTTTGGCCCAAAAAAATGCTTTTAAAGGTTAATTAAAAAAGCCCCTGGTGATCGCATGGCTCAGCTGGGATCATCAGAGGCTTTTTTAAAAAAAAGAATGTCTCTGCCAATCAGGCAAGTCAGCTGGGATTGTCAGAGGCTTTAAAAGCATTTTTTTAGACCCTCTTCAGCTGAAGAGGTTGTAGAAAAAATGGTTTTAAAAGTAAAAAAAAAAAGTTGGGCACGCCCACTCAGTCATATTACCCTCCCCCCAGCAAGCCACACCCACAGAATCGATAGTAACAAATTTTACATTTCACCACTGCTTTTGGGGTTCAAAAAAATATAAGCCAGGGTCTTATTTTTAGGGAAACACGGGGTATGTGATATGATGGGGCTGAGTGTTCAATTGATTTAAACAGCTGTCATGTGGTCTAATGGCATAGACATGAGCACAGGGTGAGATGGGAGCTCTCCACTGAACTGAAAGTTCTCCTCCTTACTTTCAACCCATGCCTATCTTCTGTGCTTGCATTCTATTAGCCTGGCTATTTACACGGATTTAGCACTCTTTCAAAAGAACGCTAGCATGTGTTCAGAAATAGCCCACCTGACTTGAGATGTGGCAGTCAGTTTAATCAGCATAGAAGATAGCAGGATAGCAAAGAATGAATGAATGCATGTATAACAATAGTCTTCTGGATGATCAGAATCAGAAACCATAAGACCGACTGGAGTTAACTGGAATGATAGAACCCTGAAAATCAGGCAGGGTTTCTCTCCTCTTCCCTCTTATGCCAAAGAGAGTCAAAGCAGGCAATCTTGAGTTTTCCCTCCCTTCCTCCCATCTTTTCAGGCTGAGTTGATGCTTTGTAATGGTTGTGGCATGCCTTCTTCAAGGATGCCCCTGTCATTCTTTGCAGAAGGGGACCAAATTAAATTACAAAATTACATTGCAAAAAAATGTTCAGTCTTTGAAAAAGGTGCAGAGAAGAGCAACTAAGAAAATTAAAGGTCTGGAGACAAAAAGGTATGAAGAACTGTTGCAGGAATTTGGTGTGGCTAGTCTAGAAAAACTAGGGGCAGTGTTCTAGTTGAGGGCCTGCCACAAAGAAGAGGGGGTCAACCTATTTTCCAAAGCACCAGAAGGCAAGACAAGAACCGATAGATGGAAACTAATCAAGGAGAGGAGCAACCTGGAATTAAGGAGAAACTTCCTAACTGTAAGAACAATTAACAATTAACTTGCCTCCAGAAGCTGTGGGTGCTTCATTGCCAGAGGTCTTTAACAAGAAACTGGACAGCCACCTGTCTGAAATTATATAGGGTCTTCTACTTGGGCAGGGGGTTGGACTAGAAGACCTCGAAGGTCTCTTCCAGCTCTATTCTGATTCTGAAAAATATTCCATGGAATAGACAAAACGCCATAGAAGTAAATAAAAGGGTTCCACCAATCCACAAAGTAATCAAAACAGTAAAAGGTATTGTCAACCTTCAACCCTTGCTGGTTAAAGTAATAGAAAACATGTAATGCATTTGTTTTTGACAAAACTAATAATGCATAGCTGGCAGAACCCAGCTCTTGTTCTTAGTTTAGATTGACTTTCTAAGCACCACAGGAGGAGCTCTATATGAAGAAAGTACTAATCTTACTTTGTAAAGACAAGAGCGTGAAACAAAAATAGGCCTAGTATTCTTTCAAAGAAGTGTTAAACTCACGTATAAAAAGAACCCATGCAACAGCTGACAAATGCTGTGGAAAGTGCAATTCAGACACTTCCTTATGCTGATATTTTTGTGAAAGTCAGGTGTCCAGACTTTTCTGCAGCTTAAGACAAAATGGACCATGGATGTTTCACACTGGCAGAGGGGGGCAGTATATAAGCTAGATAGATAGATAGATAGATAGATAGATAGATAGATAGATAGATAGATAGATAGATAGATAGATAGATAGATAGATAGATAGAAGCTAGATAGATAGATGATAGATAGATGATAGAAGATACATAGATAGATGATAGATGATAGATAGATAGATAGATAGATAGATAGATAGATAGATGATAGAAGATAGATAGATAGATAGATAGATAGATAGATAGATAGATAGATAGATAGATAGATAGATGATAGAAGATAGATAGATAGATGATAGATAGATAGATAGATAGATAGATAGATAGATAGATAGATAGATAGATAGATAGATAGATAGATAGATAGATAGATGATGGATGGACGGATGGATGATGGAGGGAGGGAGGGAGGGAGGAAGGTTCTAATACTGTCCCTGACTCATGGATGAAAATAATGGTACAATTCATGTCAGGGTTAAAAAAAGAAAAAAAAGGAGAGTGCCATTTTAAAACCAGAAAAGTTAAAAAATCTGTCTCCAGTGTGGGTTCAGTATGAAATGACTTCACCATTTAATGTGTCATTTAAAATAATAACTAGGATACACTTGAGCCCATCTTCCCATCTTCCTCTATTTCAAGAAGAGTCAAAGAGTGAAAAAGGTGTAGAAGAAAATAAGCAAGTATGCTAATGTTGTCCCTTTTTTTACTGAAAAGGCCCTCTTGAGTCATCATCCTTTAGATCCAGTTACTGTTGGATCCATTCAGGCTTCAGCGAGAATCCTTTCCTTAGCCTGAATTCCCTAGTTCTGCTATGGATGCTTTGTGATACTACTGCTTATTTAGGACTCCTCTACTAAAACAGCTACATTTGCATATGTGTTTGTTTGGCTGTGTGTCACTGACTCCCAAAGTCTCTTCCTGCTTATATTAAAAACATTTTGCAAGTGTTAATGGGCAGTTTCCAGAAAATTATATATGAGCAGTGACTATGCTTAAAATTGGAGTACTGTCAACCCTGAAGCTGACCTGATCGAGGCCATTTTGAGGCTTCAGTGTTGCCACACCTGAGCTGAGGGATAGGGAGGGTGGGGAATAGAGATAGCTGGGGTTTTGTAGCCAAAACAAAATACTTTCTCCTGGGAACCAAGGACGTTTCCACAGATGATCGGAGAGAGAAGGAGTGAAGTTATCAGGCAACCCGACAGCACCTTAATTGGACCATGTGACTGATTGTTTGGGAAAGGGGAAAAACTTTGGGTGGGGATACTCAGAGTCGGTTTTCACCAGCCTGTGCCAATATGATATGTCCAATAAAACTATTCTTTGAGGAATCTACCTGCTTCAGAGTTCTGTTTGCTGTGGGTGTATTACTTGGAACCCTGACAAAAACAACAGAGATAGCAAAATCTGCTTTGCTTCACTGCTTCACCTAGGAAGAGCAATGTTTGGTTTCTCGTGCCACTCTTATTAAAAACACACCAAAACCAGGGTGGGGGTTGATTCTATGATTCCAATCAATAAAACAGCCACAGTTCAATGTATGATCAAAGGTGCATAAATTGCAAGTGGTTTCAACTCTATTAGATAATGTTTCATAAACACATAGGGGGCATTCTCAGAAGCTTTCAAAATAATTGCTTTGCTGTGTTTTAGGAACATGACTATGATACCCCGTAATATTTTTTGATGTGGGGAATGATAAAAAAACAACACGAATAGGATGGAAAATGGTCCTTTTTAGATCTTGAAACCTTAGGTAAATGATGGATATTTCTGATACTGTGGGAATTTGAATAATGTTGTATAATCTGGGTCATTCTTTTTTCCTTTTGTGCTAATGCTTTATGATTGATGCTCAAAGGGCTGCAATAAATTCATAATTCACTCATTCATACGTTGCTTTCTTCATTTACATAACTATTGACAGAAATTGTACATAAACATTTTAGTAAGGCAAATCACCCTTTTGTTCGTTGACAGATAAATTCTCTTAGGTAGGCTTTATAAATGGATACTACCCTGAAATAAACTCTTGCATTAAGTTTTACCAGTAAACTTTTTCTCCTGTTTTTTTTAAGGGTTTTGACAAGGGATAGATTGAATGATAGTAGGCTTTAAATGATGCTATCTATCTATATCTATCTATCTATCTATCTATCTATCTATCTATCTATCTATCTATCTATCTATATCTATCTATCTATCTTCTATCATCTATCTATCTATCTATCTATCTATCTATCTATCTATCTATCTATCTATCTATCTATCTATCTATCTATCTATCATCTACATTCACTTCCAACATATTTTATGTGACAATTTCTTTTTTCAATCCTTACCAAAAACTTCACCATCTAGGGCAAGCAATAGAGACATTAGCATTGTGGTTGCATTATGGAGCATGCTAACCAAACACATTTTGTATTTAGAATCTGAGAGGGAAAAAAACTGCTCTTCCTTGGCCTTTCTGCCTTTCAACATCTGGCAGAGTTGAATCCTTATGAAGGGTGAGAAGATGTGTGTCAACGAATTGGAGTGGAGCCAAAAAAGCTTAAAAGGCCAGGGGCTGCCTTACCCAGCCTATATTAGAAAGAAACTTGCTCGTGTCCAACAACCAGATATGATCACTGCATTCCCAGTTTCCTTGCAAAGTGTTTCATGGAAAAGCCATGGGAAAGAGTTCCCTAAATATTTAAGAATAGGCAACTTAAAAGTTTATCTCTCCTTTCTTAGAGTTCCTTAACTTTAAACCAGATGTAGGTTGCCCAGGTATAATAGATGACCATATGATATGGCCAACAGGTATCCAGAACAATCCCAATTAATGCAAAATGATGAGCATGCATGATGATATCATCATATACATACCATCATTTTCTCCTTCATTTCTCCCCTCTTGTGGACACCAATAATTTACCTTGAGGTTGAACCAAATCCTTTCTGATAAAATGAAACAGTGTGGATCCTAACAAAACCCTTATACACTACATCTTTCCATATGCCTCTCCTCTAGCTAATATTCTTTTCATGTCATTCTATGTAGCATCTCTTTGTCAAGGGAATCAATGACCTCCCCTTTCCAATTTTCCTTTATCTTGCCTTGTAATCTTCCATCTTTCAGTGGCTAATCTTTCTGATTTGAGCACTTAATACAATTTAAATGGATACCTTGGAAGAAGAGGAAACCTGAAAAATATCAGACTTAAAATCACAACAGAGAGGAAACCTCCAAATGATGTTGAGTAGTAGAATTCACAGTCTCAGGCAATTCATAGTGAAGCCCAGAAAAAACATATGCAAAGTGGTTCTATTTTAATGCCCCCAAAGAGAGCTTAATTTCATGTGCAGAAGCTACCCAAAAGGCAAAATAAGGCCAACTCTGGATGGTCAGGTTCTTCTAATCTGGCTATGTACATTGGTTCAAAGCACTTACTCAGGGCTTTGGTCTGAGAAACTGAGATGGGATCTCAATTTGAACATTGAGAGAGAGGGGGGAAGGAGGGAGGGAGGGAGGGAGGGAGGGAGGGAGGGAGGGAGGGAGAGAGAGAGAGAGAGAGAGAGAGAGAGAGAGAGAGAGAGAGAGACAGAGACAGAGACAGAGAGACTGACTCTTCTTCCTGACATATCAACCTATGTCCAGGTTTAACTTCATTGATTATTTGTTTGGATTTTTTGTCTATTGAAGTCAATATCTCAATAATCAGGTTATGTGAAGAAAATTCAATTTTTTTTATTTCATTACATTTCATCTTATTTTAAAAGATTTTTATAGTCACCCAACTTAAAACAACTCTTGGCAGTTCACAAAAATAAATACAGAAATAACTTGCCATTAAGTGTTGACTGGATAGTTTTCTTGTCTTAATGTTTTAAAAACTGATGTTTGTGTCCAAGTGCTAAATGATTCCTCCAATGGGTCTCATTTATGGATGGAACCTAGAGCAATTGCCTCCTTGCACTGCCCTTTGTCTTTCCTCTATTGTTTCCTACTCACTGAGAGGCTTATTAATGGAGGTAGACTTAGGTCGGGCTCCACGTTTTCAGGGAAGTAGCCACTCTGAAAAGTCTTAGAAGAAAAATTAAGACTTCCAAGAAAGACATGGTGAACTGAAGAGGTCTCTGCAAAAACAGAACTGATGACCAAGCAAAGACCAAGGAATCAATGTGTACCCTGGTTCCTTGGAACCTTTCCAAGGAGATGATGGGAGATTGCCCCTATGTGCTCCAAATCGTTGTCCCATTCAAGAAGATTGTAGGATGGTGGTTTTCTATGGATTTAAGCACTGGGAGATGAAGGGATTAATCATTGTCAGCCTTCCCATAAACTATCTTGCTCACAGATGCAACAGAGCCTTTCAAGAGATCCTATGCTCACAAATTTCACTTTCTAATCACTTTCAGAAATTGCCTATTAATCATCTTGAAGCTATTAGAGCCTTTGGGAATGATAAGGCTGAAAAGTGGCCCGCTGAGTTTAGCTTCAACCCTGAATAAAAGAAAAATTAATTATGAACTTAGAACTTAACTTGAAGTAAATGGGAACAAGCTAAATATCGTATATAGAAAAGAAACTGGTTGCAGTTTTAAAAATTAAGATACAAACGACAAATCAAAAGAAAAATGTTTTTGTGTTGGAACTACACAAGAGGCTTGAAAAAATCTGTGCGATGGGATAAAGAATTGAAGAGAAACCAAATCTTACAACAATATTTGAATTAACTAAAGAGTAAGACTATTAGAAGTAAAAGGAAGGAATATAAAGTTGACTAATTTGATCAAGGTTAAAATAAGACCTTTTTTTGTACAGTACTAGTAACTTTTGGCAAGTTTTTGCTAACACCAGGATTGAAAGTTGATATCTGTGGATTTAGTTATAGATAAGGAATGGGATATGAGAGAAAGATGTATATGTTGGTAATCTTAATGAGGGTAAATTTGTCTATATGTATTGTAATGAATGCTGGAAGTCACTTCTTTATGTATTTCTTTTCTTATATTTATCTTTTCTTTCTCTTTTCATTCTCTTTTCTTTTTAAAGTTTAGTTTGTATTAGTTTTTACTATTGTAATCAGTCCTATAAATTTATATTTACTGACAAAGAAATAAAGGGAGACTAGTATAGATCTATTTCAAGCTATGTAGCTCTCATTAGCTAGCCATACTCTTCTGGGATTCGAACCTGGGCTTGCCTGCATGTTAGGCAGATGTATTCATCTCTAAGACACAGGTCAGCTTGTACCAGGGGAGATTAAATGAGTTTTCTATTGAAGCAACTTAGTTTACCCAAATATGGGAAGGAGCATACTGCTTCCTTTAACCCTTCAGCCTCAGCTATATTCTTAAAAAATTAGGGTTAATTGTGTCAAAGCATGAATATGTATTGTTTTTCTTGAATAAATCTACTTACAATGATGGCCATAGAACAGATTTTAAAAGATCTATTTTTAATCCCTTCAGCTTGCATTAGCCCAGTCCTCAAATAATGGCACTGACATCTTTTATTTCTTTTCATTAATGCCATAATTAATTTATTCCTGGGGTAAAACCCCGAATAAATCACTCATCATCTAACACTAGTGATTCCTGCCATTTTCTTTTCTTGTCATATTTAATAACATATCAGGATATAGTACAATGTTGTGCGTTCCTTCCCAGCTTTACAACTGAATCTAAGATGTCAGTTTTGTGGCCTTGCCAAAAATAACACTATTCATGCAAGCCTTTTTGACAATCTACTTTCCTTGCAAAGTCTTTTGCATTATACTCCATATTATTCTGCATTGTCGTATTGTCTTTTGAGCCTCAAATTTTCTTCCTGTTGTTCTAAATTGCATTACGGCATTTTGCATTTATGTATGTTTTAAAAAACAAACTCTCATGAGTAAAGGACATTCCCATGAAGAGGAGACTGTTGTTAATGTTAAAGCTTTCTATTCCTAACAGTAAAGCCTCAGTTATTCCCCTTTCTTAATAAGAGGAAGTGAACTGTCACACATTTCATGCTACATATTGAAAAGAAAATATGTATGTTAGCCAGGTTTTCAGAGACACAGAAGGTTCTTTCCCCTCCTGCAGAAGCAAATATTTTTGTTAGAACAGAGCCACCATTGAATGTTGGAAACAATCTGAATTAATCTAGTGCCAAAACTGTCAATCAACTTTCCTTTCCGTAAATTTATCCACATCTTTATTAAATTTCTAAAACAAGCATTAAAATGCAAACTAGCATAAAGGGGAGAAAGTTGAGGGAAATAACAGAGCAGGTTAAAGATCTAATGAATATAAAGCAAAAAGTGATTTATTTCAGATCAGAGATAATACCACAACAACCTTTAAGTTAAATTAATGCTCAAGATTTAAACAATCTTAAAATCCTAATAATAAACATTCTAAAATATCCATATTTATATTATATTCTTTTCTTAATTTTACTCTAATAGTAAATTGATAAATAGAAATAACCATAGATTTTTTTAACAAAAACAAAAGTATTCTTTCTAGGTGAGTTTTACTTTTCTACATAGTGCATCAGAATTTTATTTATTTATTTATTTATTTATTTATTTATTTATTTGTTTATTTATTTATTTATTTATTTATTTTTTATGTACTTACTTGCTTACTTACTTACTTACTTACTTATCAAACTTGTATGCCACCCATCCCACCAAAGGCAGTTCTAGCCAGCTTACAGACATTCAGTTAAAATGAACTACAAAACATTAAAACAATAAATATGGATCATAAATTTAAAAATTCAATTAAAATAAAACTAAGTAGAATGGAGACAGAGGGAACAAATGCACACAGAGAGGAAATAGGGTATTCTCTATTCCATTAGGCACCTCCAACATACCATTGGAGTCCCAACTCCATTGGGGTCCCAGGCTAGTTGGCACAGTCATGTCTTCAAGACTTTTTGGGAGGGGCATGATGTTCCAGGGGGTGGGAGCCACTGCAGAAAAGGCTCTTCTTCTGGACCCCAACAACCAAAATTCTTTGGCTGATGGGATCTGTGGCATGCCCCTTCCCCAGCATGGGGTGGAGCAAACTAATCCCTTTGGGATGAACCAGTTTCTCAGATACCAATAGCAATAGCACTTAGACTTATATACCACTTTACAGCACTTTACAGCCTTCTCTAAGCAGTTTACAGAGTCAGCCTATTGCCCCCATCAATTTGGCTCCTCATTTTATCCACTTCAGAAGGATGGAAGGCTGAGTCAGTCTTGAGCCTGGTGAGATTTGAACTGCCAAATTGCAGGCAGCTGGTAGTCAGCAGAAGTAGCCTGCAGTACTGCAATCTAACCACTGCGCCACTGTGGCTCATAGCCTTTTTTGCCTGTAATGTAATTGCTTGTAATGTAACTTTTAAGTTTGCTTTTTTGATGAGAGACAGTAGATAAGATAGTAGATAATGCTTATGATTTCATTGCTCTGGTTTCTTGACTGTCTGCATATGTTTTGAAAAGCTCCATGGGAAGAATTTGTTTCTGTTTTCTTCCACTGCAATAACAAAGAAGACCCTTTGTTATTGTCAATAGATCCCAGGGAAGGTGGCAGTGCAGCAAAACATAGTTACCCAAGAAAGTGCATGCAGATAAATCATACAATCACAAATGTGGGAAATGCTAAGGAAACAGAAGGAACATTTTAACACATGTGGTGGACATGTAAAAAAAAAAACCACAACCCTTAAAAGTACTCTTCCAGCTCACTGAATAACCTGCGATGCTATTAGATATGCTAGAAAGGACACCAAGAAATACAAAGCAAAATAAATGCAAAAGCTTTGCTTGTTTGTTTAGAAATTAGGGAGATAGTGGTTTTATGAAGTCGCTTCAAACATTGTTTTGTTCTAAGCACTGTCAAAGCAAAGCACCCTAAAAATTATATGCAAGCATATATGCATATATATTCACGTACTTGGTAGGTACGTGAATATATATGCAAGATTACAGTCCATCTAGAGTTAATTTCTGCTCGGTGCCATCTAAAAGGCCCTCTTACACCAATGATGAAAGGACACTGAAGACCTGGAGATGACAGCTTCCTTTGTGATGAAGCAGAGTCACTGCTTGTTAAATAAGACTGTGACAGTGATAAAGACAAAGGCATCATTTTTACAGCTGAGTTCAGCCTATCAGCATATGACAAGACACACTATCTCTGCTCACACATGCTGACATCTCATCATGTGTTGCCTCCTGTGCAGGATGAAAATAGCCCTGAAGACAGAACCCAATAGAGAACGATAGCACCTTGCTTATCAGTGAACAAATGAACGGGAGTGGAAAAACACTTTGAAGGGAACACTTTGCCACTGTTAATATTGCTGCTAAAAGTCAAGGTAGTTTTCTTGGCTCATTCGGAATACGGCAACAATGAAACTATCATTAAGAGTCCCATCAGTTAAACAATGCTGGCTGACGGGCCCGCAGGGGAGGGCCTTCTCTGTGACTGCCCCAGCTTTCTGGAACCAGTTACCTCCTGAGATCCGGACTACCCCCACCCTATTGGCCTTCTGGAAAGCGGTGAAGACCTGGCTTTTCTGGCAGGCCTGGGGCTGTTGATCTCGCTGTTGCAATCTTCTGAGATCCGGCCATGATTGGTGTGCATGGACTTTAATGTTTTTAAATGTTTTTTTAATGTTTTTCAATACTTTTTCTATGTTCATTGTTCGCATTATTTTTGCTGTAAACCGCCGAGAGTCCCTTGGGAGTTGGGCGGCATAGAAATGCGATAAATTAAATTAAATTAAATGCAATCAAAATCTCAACCAACCAAGCAACTTAGCTTTATGGTATTCTTATTCCATGGGTCTCCCATTATAAACCTCAAGGAAATGTACTAAGGATTCTGTCATCAAGGAATTGTTGAGAAATGCAAACCTATTTTAAACCAATATGCCAATTTCCAACTTCTGGCATCTAAGAGAACTCAAAACATATGCGTGCTGAAAGCTACGTTTTTTAGAATTTTGGAAACCAGATTTTAACTGTGTCTGTTTCTATGTGTTAAATAAAAACAAAACCAACAATGTATAGGAAAGATACTTACATAAATGCAGATTCTAGAGTGGAGTTCGATGGTTCCTTCAGGGTATTGTAGGAATCATAGGATTAATTGGATGTCCTCCTGAGGAAGGGAGATTAGATAAATTAAGATTATTTTAATTTAATTTAAGAATACAAATTTTCCTTTGTAATTCACCATTTTACCATCTGCCATAGTCCTATCACTTCCTGGTTCTTATTGCTTACTACTCACTGCTGACAAGAGCTTCTTTAGGGTGGGATGATCAATTAAGATGGTCTGTCCAAGAACCCTATTAAGGTCTGAATGAGAAGATGGGAAAAAACAAGCTTAGGTAGAATCCCTACAAGATGAAGATGCTGTTTGTGCAGGAAACACTTAAGAATTTTGCCTTCCTGTGAATACACTGAATATGGAGATATTTTACCTGATGGAGCATCTCATGATTAGAGGATCATTCTAGACTCACACTACTTACAGGGGATCCTTTGCCTAGTTTTGGCAGGGGCTCCATTAATGGCTTTTTCTGGAGTCTGATGTTTTGGCAACGCCCATCTATATCTCCATCACCTCATGGATGGATTAGTGAAATGCACTTTATGGCTAACTTTGAGTGTTACTCCAAGCTGCAATTGGTGGACAACCACAGAGTCTGTCCACCTACTGACATGTGAGGTGCTGTTTTGGGAAGCACCAGCTCTATACATGATTGCAATTCGATGATGTTCTCCTTTACTGCAAGGGAATGAGAAGCAAATCCGCCTTGTTTTTATGAGAGATGTTGATGATACAATTCCCGTATGAAAAAAACCAAAACCAAAACAATTATGGCAAGTTTACGAAATCACTTTTCTCAATTCCTTCTTCCTTTACATTACAACACTGCTCCATTTTTACAATATCATTTATTCCTATCCCTTTAATATTTTCTCAGTGCCAAACAGGACACTTCATGCCATCCAAAAGACAATTCATGTCACCTAATAGCTGTAGGAGATTAGGCAGAGATGGTGATGGGATAGAAACATGTTTTCTAGGCCCCATTCTGCTTCCTCCGTATAATTGGTTTGTGTCTTCATAAGGAGGCTTCATCAGGGAGTGGCAAAGGAAATTCTGTCCACTCTTTTTTTCATTTTTCATTTTATTAGATTTATATACCACCCTACTCTTGAAGGACTCAGAGCAGTGAACAGCCAGAGAGATAAAACACACAAATTACAAAATTTAAAAGACAATATAAAACCATTAAATAATTTGGCCCAGAACAATTTAAAACACCCCCAATGTTTTAAAACTAATTTAAAAAGTTACAGTTAAAAGGGAAGTTAGGTCAGGCCAGCCTGTTGAAATAAATAGGTCTTGAGGGCACGATGGAAGGTGTGTAAATCCAGGATCCTCCATATCTCCAAGGGGAGCTCATTCCAGATAGCAGGTGCCCCCATAGAGAAGACTCTCCACCTGGGGGATGCCAGTCAACATTGTTTGGCTGATAGTACCCTGAGGAGCTCCTCTGTATGTAAGCGTACTAGCCGGTGAGAGGCTACTGATGGCAGAAGGCGGTCCCATAAGTATTCAGGTCCTAAGCCATGGAGCTCTGCCATTTATTCATTTTTAATCAGATAAGTTAATGATTCTATGAACTTCACAAATTCCCAAGACATGCCACTCGTTGCCACCACCATCACCAAAACATCAAGGTACCAAAAGGTTCCAACATGAAAATTCACTGGGGACAAGATTTTAGCAGAAGAAAGAACATCGCAGAGGAAAGACCACCCCAACAATGCCCTTGAAGTGATGTCCTGGTGCCTGGAGGCGGTGCGGATCTGGATGGGGAGAAACAGGCTCAGGCTCAACCCATCCAAGACCGAGTGGCTGTGGTTTCCAACGTCCCAATATAGTCAGTTGGTGCCATCACTGACTATTGGGGGTGAGTCACTGGCCCCCACGGGGAGGGCTCGCAACTTGAGCATCCTCCTGGATTCACGGCTGTCTTTAGAAGAGCATTTGACGGCCGTGACCGGGAGGATTTTTCATCAGGTTCGCCTGATCCACCAGTTGCATTCCTTTCTAGATCGGGACTCCTTACGCACGGTCACTCATACCCTCGTCATTTCCCGCCTGGACTACGGCAATGCTCTCTACATGGGGCTCCCCTTGAGGAGCACCTGGAGGCTCCAACTGGTGCAGAATGTGGCTGTACGGGTGATTATGGGAGCGACATGGCGTTCCCATGTAACACCTCTCCTGCGCGAGCTGCACTGGCTTCTGGTGGTCTTCTGGGTGCGCTTCAAGATTTTGGTTACCACCTTTAGAGCGCTACATGGCTTAGGACCTGGTTATTTACGGGACCGCCTGCTGCCACTAGTAGCCTCCCACCGGCTGGTACGCTAACATAGACAGGGCTCCTCCAGGTGCCGTCAGCCAAACAGTGTCAACTGGCAGCCCCCAGGGGGAGAGCCTTCTCTGTGGGGGCACCTACTATCTGGAATGAGCTCCCCCTGGAGATATGGAGGATCCCGGATCTACGCACCTTTCGCCACACTCTCAAGACCTTTTTATTCCATCAGGCTGGCCTGGCCTAACTTTTCCCTTTTAAAATGTAAATTTTAAATCTGTTCTTAACTATTGGGGTATTTTAAATTTGTTTTGGGCCAAATTGTTTAATTCAGTTTTATATTGCTTTTAAATTTTGTATTTATGTGTTTTATTTCGTGGCTGCTCACCACCCTGAGTCCTTGGGGAGTAGGGCGGTATACAAATCAAATAAAACTAAACTAAACTAAACTAAATTCTCAAGATATAGTCCCAGAACTGAAGAATCTTCTTGGATAAGAAGCAAGACATGTTCAAGGGGGAAAATAAAGCAAGTCCAGTTGCGTTTTAGAAAAACACCTTTGGGACACTCTCAAGTTAATTCTGTAAAAATCCTTAACAAAATATTAAGGAAGTAGATAGGTGGTATATGGTATATGTCTATAAGTAAATTAGCTTGGCTATTTTTTTCCTTCCATAATATGACATTTCTAGTTACCTGATTACTTCCAGCAGATTTAGCCCAGAGCTCAGCTTCAGAAGTCCAGAGAAAATTCTGCCTAACACTGCAGAGGGATATTCCGATTGCCCAAATGAGATGGAACAAGAACTGAAATCTTCTTTCTGGCAGATGCCCTTCGGTCAGTGAAATGCCATCCCTGGACACAACATATGGAACAAGTCTGACATGACACTTCCCCCAAAATAGTAGGTGTGGGTGGGTATTTATATGTAGACAAATTTGGCACAAGTGACTGAACATCCTTTCTGGAAGTAGGGTTTATGCCACTTCAGATAATGCTCCACCCTATGATTAATTCACTGTTAAGGTTAACCAGTCGAAAATATTTTAAAGGCAATCCATTTCCAGCTTTTGTGGTGCTTTTCCAGATTGCTAACTGACTTTTACATTTATGCTGGATGAATCTCACCGGAGGTGTTTGCAAAATCTGACTGTTTTGTCAAAAGTACCAAATAGGGATCTTACCATTGTGACACAAGCTGCACCCTGTTTGTATGTGCATGCAATGTCATGACGCATAGACAGAGAAAGAACAGGATATTGCAAAGGGGCAAACTCATTTTGCCATTTGTTGTCCATCCGTGTCCCCCCGTGCACTCTGTCCCCTCTGCAATTCATAAGTTTGACAGCATCTCCTCTGCCTTATTTTAGCAGAAATATAAGCTATTTCAGCCTTAATAGAAGGAGATCCATTAAAAAAAAGAACATTAGAATAAAAGTTTAGAATAAGGCAGAATAATACTTTAGGCTACACTTTGGGCCTGTTACTCTGTCTCACCCCAACCCTGTAAGTGTGTGTGTGTGTGTGTGTGTGTGTGTGTGTGTGTGTGTGTGTGTGTGAGAGAGAGAGAGAGAGAGAGAGAGAGAGAGAGAGAGAGAGAGGCAGGAAGGCAGACAGGCAGACAGGCCTTCCTGCCTTCCTCTCAAACAAACACACACACACAAACAAACACACATGCACAAACAAAAAGGATTCACTCCAAATAAACACCTATAGGCTAATAACTTCATCCTATAACAAGGATCCCCAAACCCTGGGCCACAGTCCCTTCATAACTGGGCTATGGAAGGGGCTGGTAAGTGTGCATATGTATGCAACTTTGTTTTATTCCCCCTTCCCAGAAAAAATAAGGTGTGCTGAAGAAGCCATATTGAGACCTTTGTTAAATTTGGGACAGTTAACAGAACCCCTTTATTAAAAGAGAATATTTTTTATTTAAAAAAATATAAGAAAAGAATAGAGTAGAGTAGAGTAGAGTAGAGTAGAGTAGAGTAGAGTAGAGTAGAACAGAACAGAACAGAACAGAACAGAACAGAACAGAACAGAATTCTTTATTGGCCAAGTGTGATTGGACACAGAAGGAATTGGTCTTGGTGCATACTCTCTTGGTGTACATAAAAGAAAAGATACATTCGTCAAGAATCATAAGGTACAACACTTAATGATAGTCATAGAGAAACAGTCAATATAAATCTTGAGGATACCAGCAACAAGGTTACAGTCATATAGTCATAAATGGGAGGAGTTGGGTGATAGGAATGATGAGAAGATTAATAGTAATGCAGATTTAGTAACTAGTTTGACAGCGTTGAGGGAATAATTTGTTTAGCAGAGTGATGGCATTTGGGAAAAAACTGTTCTTGTGTCTAGTTCTTCTGGTGTGAAGTGCTCAATAGTGTCATTTTGAGAGTAGAAATTGAAACAGTTTATGTCCAGGATGAGACATAAACTGTAAATATTTTCACAGCCCTCTTTTTGACTTGTGCAGTATACAGGTCCTCAATGGAAGGCAGGTTGGTAGTAATTGTTTTTTCTTAACCTCTAGTCTGTGTCTGCCTTTTTGGGTTGCAGAACCAAAACAGATAGTTATAGAGGTGCAGATGACAGACTCAATAATTTCTCTATAGAACTGTATCAGCAGCTCCTTGGGTTTATGTGGCCATAGATTACAGCACTGTTAAATGTAGAAAGAATCCTTGAGGAAGGATCTGCTCAGAATGGTCTGGCAATATCAACAAGGGCCAGAGGTCAATAAGCGATACAGGGAGGGCTCTTGAGAAAGACCCAAACAATGATGGGATCACATATTGCTTTCTGATGTCATTAATCATGCCCATCTCTCCCAACCAACTTGGTATCTGAGGAACATCAGGAAAGGTAAATACAATGGAAAAAGGATGTCTTGGGGTTTTTGAACTACCAAGTAATATCCTTCCTCCCCACCCCCTTCCCCACCCCGGTCCTATCTATAGCTGGTGAACTCCCATTAACAAAACTGGCATCCCATCCATCAACCTCGTACAGTTTTTCACAGTGAGAAGTACATTTTTAAAAAATCACTTTTATCTAAAACCAATGCAAACAAGGGGGGGGGGGGTCATTATTGCAGTGATGTATGGAAGAAAGGAATCCAGTTGAAAACTGCAGCAATTCTATTTTAAAAAGAAGTGTGAAGACACCAAGATTTTGAGTCTCTCAAATAACATTATTGTAACCCAAAATGCTCATCCCCATATGGTGCATGATTTTAGAACTATATATACATTTTTGTCTTATTTCTGACATTATATTTTTTTCAGTACATTTTTGTAATATTGTATAAATATTTTGGGAGTCTTTTTTATATATATAATTGTAATTATATCAGTAATTAACCAGTTTCTGTAATATACTGTGTGTTTACTTTTTTAATTGAAAAGGGAAATTTTGAGAATGCATGGAATGCAGTCCAACAGGCATATACATTCCAGAAATATAAATGGGGTAAGTTTATATTAAATACAAATCTAATTTCTTCTCCATCCCTTCAAGATATAGTAGAAGGAAAAAGAATCATGTGCATTACTAGTGGATCAAGGAGTCCACAGTGTTCCTTTAACTATGCCACTGAATTCTAGCTGTATAATGTTGAAGACACAGAAAAGCAAAAACCAGAACTAAAGAAACATCCTAATTGCCCTCCCCAAAAGCAATCCAAGAAAAAAAAATGTGGGTCAGTTCTATGCACTTGTACAATGCAGCCCTGGTCATTTTAGATAAACATTCTCCATGCTTCATCTTTTGGTCTCCCAAAATCAAACAATAAGAATGGCTCCAGTCACCCAAAGCTGCTCCCACTAGGAGGAAGTCGGCAATTTTTATGGGGAAGGATATGGGGAACAATGTTATGTTCTCTGTAAGATGTCATGTGTCTTCCAGGGAGGGAGGGAAGGAGGGAGAGGAGAGGAGGGAGGGAGGGAGGGAAGGAGGGGGAGGAAAGGAAGGAAGGGAGAGGAGGGAGAGGAAGGAGGGAAGGAGGAAGGGAAAGAAGGGAAGGAGGGAGAGAACGGAGGGAGGGGGGAAGGAGGGAAGAGAGGGAGGGAGGGAAGGAGGAGGGAAGGAGGGAAGGAAGGAAAGAAGGAAAGGAGAGGAGGGAGAGAGGGAGGGAAGGAAGGGAGGGAGGGAGGGATAGGAAGGAGGGAGGGAGGGAAGGAAAGAAGATTTATTCCAGTTCAAAGTTCCATCCAAGCTAGTTTTATTCATTTTCAGTCACTCCCCCTCTGATATTACTGCCTCCTTCTAAAATGAATAACATACATACTTAACCCATAATCTCTGATTTTTTTTTTTCTCTGTGACATACAATCCATTGTTCACCACTTAGAGACAGTTTGGCTTTAGGAAAATTCGTCCTGTAATTTGCAACTTTTGCACTATAAAAGCATCTGGACTACATGTCTTGATCAAGGTAAAGCTGTTGATGCAATTTACGTAAATTTTTGTAAGGCTTTTGAAACAATAGTACAGCAGTATTTCAACTGCTGTTGAAATTAAACTCTTACTGCATTTCTGGACCTTTGCGCAAATGATTGCTCCTTTCCTGTCTAATAGACTGCAGAAAGTCAAAATAGGGAACTCGCTATCTAATCCTGCATTAGTTAACAGTGGTGTTTCACAGCATTTTAGGCCCCACGCTTTTTTTGCTCTATATCAACGATTTATGTGATCAACTTAAAAGCAATTGTGTTCTTTTTGCCGATGACGTAAAATTATTCAATTCTACAGATAATTCTGTTGTTTTGCAAAATGAGCTCGACTATGTGTCTGAATAGTCATTCATTTGGCATCTTCAAATTTCAATTAATAAATGCTCTTTTCTTACATGTTGATAGACGTAATCAGAATGTCAAGTATAAACTAGGTGGCATTGATCTAGCAAATGACCCTCATTTTGTTAAGGACCTAGGTGTACTTATTTCTGACGATTTATG
The DNA here is from genome assembly GCA_030761175.1 of Masticophis lateralis. NCBI lineage: Eukaryota > Metazoa > Chordata > Lepidosauria > Squamata > Colubridae > Masticophis > Masticophis lateralis. The sequence goes on from JAUDYJ010000001.1 coordinate 208,479,571, forward strand.
CTCCAAACCTCATTGTAACAGCATACCTAAAAAAGCATTAAGAGTTGTAAACTTAATTTTGCGAAGCTTTTTTTCTGGAAACATTGTATAGCTAATTAGACTTTATAAAACTTTTGCTAGACCAGTTTTAGAGTATTGTTCAACTGTTTGGAATCCCCACCATATATCTGACATCAGTACAATTGAACGGGTTCTGAAGTATTTCATGAGACAAGTCTTGCACTCTTCTGTACGCATAAAATTCCCTATGCTACTAGGCTCAAAATTCTCAGTTTGGAACTGCGTCGCTTGCGATCAGACCTAGGTATTGCATACAAAATTATATGTAGCAATGTTTTACCTGTAAATGACTTTTTCTGTTTTAATCGCAATAATATGTGCGCGAACAACCATTTTAAACTCGATGTAACTCGTTCTCAACTAAAATATGATTTCTGTAATAAAGTTGTCAAAGTCTGGAATGCCCTACCTGATTCAGTTGCCTCAGCTATCCATTTTCACAGTTTCAGTCACAAATTGACTTCCGTGGACCTTACTTCATACTTAAGTAGAGGGGGCATGCATAAGTGCACTAACATGCCTATCGTCCCTGTCATTGTATTTTTATTCTCTTGTTCTTGTTTTTGTTTGACAAATTCCAATAAATAAATAAAATAAATATGCATTAGATGAAAGAATCTGGTCTGCTCCTTTCCAAAATCTAAAACATTAGGGAGAAGAGAAAAAGTTATCTCCCTCCCCTTACTACAACAGGAGACCAAGTGGATTAGCTCTCTACACATGGTACACAAAGTTGAATCTGTTGGAATGGAAGTGAGGAGTGTGAATTAGCTGCCTGTTTCGGATGTATTTTGAACAATGAACCTTTTTGCAAAACTGGATTTAGTGACCAGCATATTGTTAGGAATAAAAGCTAGACCGCCTCGGAACTGAGTAGGTGCAGTGATGCTCTTTTATTTTTTAATAAAATAATTCTACTAGTAAATCAAAAAGAAAAACAGTGTTAGTTTTCTTTCACGCTATACTCCATACAATTTTTGCAGCATAATTTAAGGTTGTGTAACACTAGACCTTTGCAGAAACATGGCAGAAAGATAGTTGCTTCTAACAAGATTTCAGGCTAGCACCAGTAGCATTAGCTGTTAAAAATGGATGTCACCTTTTGCTTATTTTCTCTTCCTTCTCTCCTCATTATCACTGCTTTTTATTATGTTGTTGAAATTTAGGTAACAATGTATTTTTGAACATTTCAGTCAGAATCCACCTTCCTGTAACTGACATCCATTATTCTACACCTTGCTGCCTAGAATATCTTCCCTCAATTTTATCATATTCTATCCCACCTCCGCTGCAGCCTTCTCTTTTCAAAGCTAAACCTTTCTAAAACCATTCTCTCTCTCTCTCTCTCTCTCTCTCTCTCTCTCTCTCTCTCTCTCTCTCTCTCTCTCCCTCCCTCCCTCCCTCCCTCCCTCCCTCCCTCCCTCCCTTCCCAGGCCTTATTTATTGCCTTTCTATGAACCTGTTCCATTTATTGGAATCTTTTGTAAAATATGATGCCCAGAAATGGACACAATATCAAAAATAAGAGTCTATGCTGAATCATGGAGCTTTCACTTTCTGTGAATCTAGAAATTCACTTTCTGTGATCTAGAAATTACATTTTTCTTTTTTGTTCTGCCTAACCACACTACTAATTTCTATTCACTTTTTAATATTGCTGTACCAAGATTTATTTTCTCAGGTTTACACTCAAACAGAGTAAGTATATTCCATCCTATATACATGTGCATTTGATTTTTGTTTCCTCTGGGTGGAACTTTTCATTTGTCTTTGTTAAATTCCGTTCTATTTTATTTTTTTCAGTTCATTTCTGCAACTTGTCAAAATTGTTTTTAATTTTACTTCTGTCTACTCAATCTTGAGTCATTTATAAATTTGACTTAGCACACTTTCAACCTCCTTGTTCAAGTCATTAATAGAAACATTTAAAAGTACAGGACTAGGATTAAATCTGATTACATCCCACGCAATGTGTCTGATGAGAAACCAATGATGAGCATTTTTTGAATAAGATTTTTGATCCAACTACGGTAGGTATCCACTTAAATAGCAGGTGACATTTAACTAACTTGCTAATCAGAAAGTATTTTGCCAAATGCTTTGCTAAAGTCGCCATAATTATGTTCTTAGCATTCCCATAGTCTACTAATGAAGTTACCTGAGCAAAACATAAAATAAATTTAATCTAACAAGATTTGTTCGTGATATATCTGTGCTGACTTCTGAAAAATCACAAGGTTATTTCCACTCTGCTAAAATATAACATTGATGTCGTAATGACTGATCAGTCATTTCCTAGATCTTCATCCCCTTATCCCAATATTTTGAATACAGATAGTCCTTGTCTTACAACAGTTCATTTAGTGACGGTTCAAAGTTACAACAGCATTGAAAAATGTGACGTATGACCATTTTTCACAGTTACAAGCTTTGCAGCATCCTAAAGATCATGTGATCAAAATCCAGATGTTTGGCAACTGGCTCATATTTTTGACTGTGGCTGTATCCTAAGGTCATGTGATCACCTTTTGCGACCTTCTGACAAGCAAAATCAATTGGGAAACCGGGTTCGTTTAACAACCGGGTTGCTTACTTATCAACTGCAGTGGTTCAGTTAACAACGGTGGCAAGAAAAGTCATAAAATAGGGCAAAAATCACTTAACAAATGTCTCGCCTAACAGGAGAAATGTTGAGCTCAATTGTGTTTGTAAGTGGAGGGCAGTTTATTCAGTATGGGAGCCAACGCATCAGAAACGCTGAGTTATGCCTGGAGAGGACTGAACTATGCCAAAAATGTCTTTCAAGGAGCAGCAACACTGATAACTGGAGAGAGAGAGTAGTCAAGTAATGGCAGGGAGCCAGGATTCTATGGAGAAGATCTGAAATATTGGTGTAAAACCAATTCATCTGATTGTGAGCTCCCAGGATTGAAAACTCCAATAGAATGCATTGTAAATCTCCTCTCAGAACATACATACATTTAGAAAGGAGCTAGCTAAGGGCTTTCTTTAAATTAACCCAATATTCCAAATACGATGTTGGTTATTTCATCCCTTCACCTATTAGCAACCTAACCTACATTCTGCATAGTTCAGGAGGAACCCCTGACTATTTATTTATTTATTTAATCAAACTCTTATACCGCCCTTCTCCCTCAGAGGGACTCAGGGTGGTGTACAGCCAATAATAAAACAACACAGACACAAAAGTTAAAAAATAATTTAAAACAGATTCAATGGTTTGGCCGAATTATTAAAACCCCCAAGACTAAAAAACCCATTAAAATTTATCATTCTGTCAGACCAGCTTGGAAAAGTAGGGTCTTAAGGGCACGAAGGCACGAAGGTCGGGGATCCTACGTATCTCCAGGGGCAGTTCGTTCCAAAGGGCAGGGGCCCCCGCAGAGAAGGCTTTCCCCCCTGGACTATCTGGAAGATTTGTTTGAGGATATAGATTACCTGGGGGTGGAGGAGGGAATAGAAAGTGTTAATCGTGCACACTGCTTTGATAACTTGTCATAGATCCAAACTGTAATTTTGTCAGTGATGGATGTTGAAGAGAAGATGACAGTGTCAAACCCTTCGCTTAATCAGAGCTATCAATCTTTACATGCATTTCTCTGAAAGTTTTATAATTTAATTATGTGCAATTCAAAGGAGGACGTTTTATATTTGTCCTGATTCAGTGACTATTAGGCTTCATGGCAGGGCTCTGAATTCCCACTGTGAGAATGAAAAGCTTTCATCTTTTCTGTATCCCAAGAACTGCATCTACTTCTGTCATGTCTTCCCACCATTACTTCCCATTTTTCTCCATAAACTAAAAAGCCCAAGTGTAATCAATTTTGTCATCATCATCATCATCATCATTTTATTTCTATACCGCCCCTCTCCCGAAGGACTCGGGGCGGTGTACAGCCTATTAAAACAAAGAATATACAAATATCAAAAAAAAAATTAAAAATCATTAAAATTATTACACAATTTTGGCCCAAATTAAAATCCACAAAACTTAAAACTCCCAATTTAAAATAATTTACATAGATAGCCCTGCTTGGCGAAACAGTAGTATCTTTAGGGCACAACGAAACACACGGAGGTTGGAGATATTGTGTATTTCCGGGGGCAGTTCGTTCCATAGGACAGGAATTCCCACAGAGAAGGCCCTCCCCCTGCATGTCGCCAGCACACATAACTCGGCCAATGGCACTCTGAGGAGTCCCTCTCTGTGTGAACGAACTGGCCAGTGGGAGGCTATTGGTGGCAGAAGTCGGTCTCGTAAGTACCCAGGTCCTAAGCCATGAGTTGCTCCACCAATTTGATAATTCTCCTTTCTGGCATCTTTCTCGAATCATCTGCAATATCCATTTTGAAAATGCAGGGACCAGAACTACTTAAGAATTCAGAGGAAGGTTGTACCAGAAATTTATTATAAATGGATTACAATACTATATGGCCACTTTTATTTTCAATCTGTTTTCTAATAATCTGTATTGGAGAATTGCATCCCTTCCCTGCCCATTCTCATATCTGCTACTTAATGAGATAATGTCTCCACTGAATGTCCCCAGCGTCTCTGTCATTTTCAGTCTCTGCCAATTCAGATTAAATACGCTTTAATTTTTTTTATTCAATTATTTTTAACATATTAATGTCATTTTCCAATCTGGAGAGGTTTTTGAAGAATAACAGTTCCCAAATTTGTCTTTATATGGATGACATTATCATTATCAAAAAAATTGAACATTACGTAAGGACGTTTTTTTTAAAAAAAAATACAGTATATACACCACCATCCTGTTCACTCACATAGAGCCGCTCTCCTCAGGGTTCTGACGGTGAGCCAATGTCATCAATCCATCCCCAACTCGGTAGTCCAGATCTTCCAACAGTACCCACCACTTTAATTGAATCCATCCACCTGGCTGCTGGTTGTTTCTTCCTATCTTTTTCATAGACTTTCCAAGAGAGCTAGGTCTTCACAGAAAGTGCCAAGAGTATAACTTTGAGCCTGGATCATAGATATGCCTAGACTGAGACTCTGGATTGATTTGTTCTCCATTTTGGATTGTGGATCACAATCCATTATAGATACCCAAGAAAAAAATGGACCACGATCCATTTTTCCAAAATGGATTGTGATCCACAATCCAAAATGAAGAACAAATCAATCCAGAGTTTCATTCCAGGCATATCTATGATCCAGGCTCAAAGTTATATTCTTGGCACCTTCTGTGAAGACCTAGTTCTCTTGGAAAGTCTATGGAAAAGATAGGAAGAAACAACCAGCAGCCAGGTGGATGGATTCAATTAAAGTGGTGGGCACTGTTGGAAGATCTGGACTACCGGATTAGGGATGGATTGTCACAAAGAAAAGCTATGTGAAATGACTTGACAGAACATAATCTGTTACTTAATCACATCTTGACAACTAAACATACAAAATGTACCCATTCCCATCCTATCATGCAAAAGAACCATTAATTACCTATACATTCAGAGAATGTTGTATTTACACAAGATATTTGTGGAAAAAAATACACTGTAAATAATATAAAGTCCAATAAGTACATAAGAGATAGACATCATTTTCCCTCACTTACACACTGATTATTCACCTACAATCCTCTTGTGGATCACCAAGAATCACTTTGTTTATAACTTTCCACTATCACATTCTTAAGCAACTCTATCGATAATTGACCTCATCAACAAATTGGAACACTTTATTGCTCATTGCTAACTCTAGACGATGTATAAGCACTAGTTCCAATGGGGTCTGGCAAACCTGCCATAATAAGGACTGTTAATTTAGATCCAGTGTCTTCTTCCTGTCCAGCAACAGCACCATTAGAGGACTTGTACCTCTACTGAAGAGCAAAGAAGTTTTATATCTCTACAATACTGTGCCCAGGATACCTGCAGCTCATCTACCAAATAGAAGAATAGATGGTTGAACCATCTACTAAGTTCAACTTCAGAGATTGAAAAATTATTGTCTTTACAATGGCAAAATCCTATACAAGTAGTCCTCATTTGGAAACCATAACTGAGACCTACAACTTAGTGAAATGGTCACTAAGTGAAATTGCAATTGTACGTACAATCTTATTTCAGCTTTTTTTTTTTTTGCTTTAAGAACATGAAGATCATAAACATGAGCATTGCTCACAAAGTTACTTTTTCATCACCATCATAACTGATAGTTTCCAAATCCTGTACTTAATTCAGACAATTCCAATTAAGTTGGATAAAGATTTTTTTATAGATTTAGATAAAATGATAATGAGATATATATGGCAAAGGAAAAAGGCGAGAATAAATTTAAAGCTATTACAAGATAATAAATCAATGGGGGGGCTTTGGTCTGCCCAATTTTGAATGGTATTACCAAGCTGCAAGCTTAATGTGGATAAAAGAATGGATAACTCTGAGGAATACTAGACAATTAAATTTGGAGGGACATGATTTGTTGATGGGTTGCATGCTTTCTTATGGTATAAAGGAACTAAAATACAAGGGTATTTTAGAAGACATCAAATACAAGAAGCTTTATGGTTGAATTGGGAGAAGGTTAAAAAACTTTATTATTTGAAAATACCTGTTTGGGTATCCACAGTAGAGGCTTTTTCTTATCCCGTAATATTCAGAAAGGAACAAACTATTAGGTATAGTGAATTATTGGATGAAAAGGGTGAACTCAAATTAAAACAGGAATTAGAGGATCAGGGATTTAAGATGGATTGGTTTTCATATATACAAATATTTACTAGGTATCGAGAAGATTATAAGCAAGAAAGGTTTTACAATGCTTTGACTAATTTGGATAAGATTTTAATAGGTACTGATGATCATATTATTAAAAAGTTGTATGGGTTTTTGCTAGAGTAAAAATTGGAAGAAGAACAAGTTAAAGAAACGATGGTAGCTTGGGTGAAAAATTTTGGTTATGGGATTGATTTAGAAAAATGGCAAAAATTGTGGTCTCATAATTATAAAATGACAATGTCTACAGCATATAAGGAAAATTTGTATAAGATGTTTTACAGGTGGCACTTATCCCCATCAAGAATCGCTAGAATGTTCCAGAACAAATGGGAGAAGTGCTGGAAATGTCATCAGACCCCAGGATCCTATTACCACATAAAAATAACTCTAGTTTAAAGTCTATGTGTTCACATGTGGTGGACGTGCTTAGAAGCAAGGAGATATTGGTCTAAGATACACATGTAGTTGGAAACAATGATCAAAAGACACATAGACTTTAAACCAGAGATATTTTTATTAGGGATTTTACCAGAAATATATAATAAAGAATTGCGGTATTTAATTGTGAATCTTCTCACAGCAGCTAGAACTGTATTTGCAAAAAATTGGAAAGAAGAAATTATACCTTTGAATGAAGAAATTATTACGAAAATGTTGGACTGTGCCAAAATGAGCAAATTGACATTTGAAATAAGACAGCAGGCAGAAAAACAATATTATTTGATACGGGATTTATTTTACCACTGGGTAGATAACAAAAAATAGTGATATGTAAGAAAATGTCGAAATACTTAAATGATGACACAACTGATATATTTTATGTAAGATTAAATTTTGGATATGTAGTAATATTGTGAAAAGAGGAGAGGCACTAAGGATGCAAACCGACCGACGTACTGTCTGTACTTGATTGAATGAATGATGTTTTATTTATTTTTTTATAATTTTTTTGTTTGTTTGTTTTTTGTTTGTTTTAAAATAAAAAATGATTTGGAAAAAAAAAATAACAGATAGTTCCCATAGTCCCAAGGGAATCACTAAAGAAAGACTATCTGTACAACAAAAAAAGTGCGACAAAGAAAAAGATTTCCTTGGTTCTGTCTAACATTAGTCAAAACTGGTAAGAAGAATGTTCTCAAGAAGTTTCTCTCATGGTTGTTTATTCAGAATATAAACAACTCTTTCCACCAATCATGTTCATGAAGCCACATTCTTACAAATTAAATACTGAAGGAACAAAATGAGGTCAAGACTCATATATAGATATTTTGGTCTACAGTTGGTTCTTTTGATCTGTATTCCAATAAAAGGTATTAGTATGCACCGACAACAGTCATTATTGCTTTCTTTACTATAGAAGTTTCAGCTAAGTTTCTCCTATCCCATTCCTTTGGAAAAAAAATATTAGAAAATACCATTTGCAAGAATTTTCCTCCTACTCATTAATGAATTGTTTATGGACTTCTGAGTTATAGATGTAATAATCAGTACTTTATTCTTTTTCAGGTTTCTGGTATATAAATTCTTTTGATTGGTTATATTGAAATGAATTTATTTCTCTCAAAATTGTACTGTATTTAGTCTATTCAATAAAGCAAACTGGGGCATTGGAATTTCTAAATGATCATCTTTTGTTTTTTTAATACACTTATATTCTGTTTCCCCCACAAAAAAAAGTTAAGTGATCTTCAAGTTCTGCTGAGATTTTGGGCTGTAATTTTGGGCTGTAATTCTTCAAAATCTTGACATCAGCCATTAAAGCTTATGAGAGTCCAAAAACCTTTAGATAAAGTAGCAGCTTGCCTATGTTAGGGTGTTCCTGATTATATGGCAGATCGGTAACACCAATGACTGCAGTTTTTCTCACAGAGACACAAATAATTCTTTCTTTCTTTCATTCTGTCAGAAACTAATTTAGATGCCTCCCCCTCTTATCCCAACGAATCAAAGTGTGCCAAAAATGCTTTAAAAATAGATAGAGGTCATAACTACCCTCTCCTAACCACTTCCCTGTAAAAATTATCCGTAAGATTAAGATATTAACAGAGCAAATCTATGTTTCCCAGAAAAGAATAACAGCTGATACCCCATCAGATGTGGCAAATAAATAGTTCTGCTGCAGGAGAAGACAGCCTGACTGCATATCTACTGCAAGACGCCTAAAGTAGGGCATTGTAGAGTTTGCTGGGAGCATGTTTGTGGAAGGTCATAGATCTGCAAGATATTTATTTCCTTTCATCACTGAGCATTAGCCCAGGCAAGTCTCAAAACCACACAAATTCAGGATGTATTATTGTTTACCCAATGTGACTTTGTAGCAGTTCTCTATCATGAAATCTCACAACTCACATTCTTCCTAACCCATTTCTTTATACACTGTTACCTGGGTGAGTATTCCATTTATTTCTATAGGGATTGCTTTTGAGTAATATTTACTCCATTGCCCCCATAACCTTCAAGCTCCTAAAAAGTATATCATTATCTGTACAAACTATTGTCAGTCCCCAGAAATTCAAGATTTTCCACAATACGAGCTAAAGTTATAGTCAGCATTACTACTTTTTAAACATATATATATGAAAATTAGGCTATGCAACATCTTGATTTACATAGGAAAATCCTGGCATAAAGAATGATACACATAAAGACCTACGAAAATAAAATAATAAATATTTCACTGTTACAGGGTGGAGTCAAGAAAAGGGGGTGTGGCTGGCCAAGGAAGGCAAAAAAGCGAGAAATAGATCTATCCCAGTCTCCCTCAGATATTCAAACAGACAGCAAAATGGCTGCTTTAATGTTTAAGGAGGCCTAAAGGCTGGTGAATGAGATTTCACTGAAAAGTAGGCTATGAAACATCTTGATTTACGTAGGAAAATCCTGGCATAAAGAAATATATATATATATATATTTGAAATAAGAGTAGGAGCTTGCTTTACAAAAATGAACAGAGGCAAAAGCAAGAAAGCAGGTTTAACAAAAAGGACAGCGATATGAAAAATTCTTAAGCCCATCTGAATATCAATATTGGAAGAAAATTTGGAACTTTCAGCACACATGGTTTTATACCCCAGGATATTGCTGCAAAAAAAAAAAAAAATACAAAAACCCTATTTGTTTTCTACATCACAGCCAATTGCAGCCCTGATGATGTAAGTCCCTAATGTCCAATTATATGGTCAGGCAGTATATTCTTGATTCTTCTATATGTGTTAAATCACATAATTCAGAGCATGAAGAGGTGGGTAGAATGGAGTTACTCATTGTATATGGTGCTGAGCAGTATGAAATATTTCTCACTATTGAGCCAACTTAAAACAGCATTGATCTTTTCAGAGAGTCATGCATCACAGTCGTGTGAGTAAATCTAATAAAACCTTTCTCCTTACCATCTGGATTACGTATCTAATATATGAATGCATACCTGTTGCAAACAGCGTCATCATACTCCCTGGCGTTTAAAAGAAACAAACAAACATATGGCCTGGAAGATTTGTTACTGCAATTCTTCATTGTCTTTTTAACTGGACAAGGACACAACATGTACTAATGAGCAGGATTCAGTGGCAAGCCACTAAGCAACAACAGGGAAGAAAAGTTACACAATGAAAAACCAGCACTTGAAACTTTGGATAGGATTTACACCCCTAGAAAATTGGGGGAAGGGGAAAAATCAGGGGTGAAATCCAGCAGGTTCTGACAGCTTCTGGAGAACGGGTAGTGGAAATTTTAAGGAGTTCAGAGAACCGGCAAATACCACCTCTGGCTGGCCCCAGAGTGGAGTGGGAATGGAGATTTTGCAATATCTATCCCTTGGAGTGGATGGGGAATGGGGATTTTGCAGTATCTTTCCCCTACCATGCCCACTAAGCCACAACCCACCACGCCCACCAAGCCACGGCCACAGAACCAGTAGTAAAAAAATTTGGATTTCACCACTAGGAAAAATGTCTCAAAGACTAGGAGAAAAAGGCCACTGATATTGTTTAATCACTTCCTTCTTTGTTACTTGCACTAATGAAGCATTAATAACAAAAATTCACTATCTCCTAACTTAGAGGTATTTATCCCAAACCCAAAGTTTCAGTCTGAAAACAGCCACCTTCAGAATACAATCCACCAACACATGGTTCTGTCTCCCTTTGCTGCTCCTTAGGTAGGCAATAACCCTTCTGTGGCTCTTAACTCTGCATGGGCCACAGGAGGGTCATGTGGATTTCATGATTGAAAATTGGGATAAGGCATACATTGATTTCCCCGGTGAAGGACTTGAAAGAACAGGTCATCCTTTTCCACTTAAGTACACAAACAATTGTGCATAAAGATGTTTTTCAGATGTTTTCCATAAAGATTTGGAACGTAGCAACCCTGATGAAAAGATTAAAAATCCTTGAAACCATAAATCCTTTCCATTGCAAGTCACTTCTGTCAGACTTCGCAGCAAGACATGGGGTTCTAGATCAGGGGTCTCCAACCTTGGCCACTTTAAGCCTGGAGGACATCTACTCTCTCTGGGAGAGAGAGTTGTTCAACTCTCTCCTTCAGGCTTAAAGTGGCCAAAGTTGGAGACCCATGATCTAGATTACTACATTCTCTGTGTCACAGTGGCTCCAGGGCAGATGAGCAAAAAGAAAATCAAGCAATCTTACGTGGTAAATAAATGAAGTGGGAACTTTCATTTATTGCTATTTCTGGTGCTTGTCTCAGTCTGACCCCCCCCCCCAATACTTTGACTATAAATTCCTCAATCCTTTGCTCAATGATGCTGGCTTGTACCCCTGGAAGTTGAAATCTTATTCATATTTATCAGGGTTGAAATCTAAGACCTCTGGAGAACCTTAGCTATCCCTGCTGTGTCTAATGTGAAGCAAAACAAAAGAAATAAAGGCCACTTGGCAGGATGGAAATACCATCAGCTAAAGGCATTTGTAGCAAGCATTTAACTCATCCTGAAGATGGATAATACTATAGAATAGAATAGAATAGAATAGAATAGAATAGAATAGAATAGAATAGAATAGAATAGAATAGAATAGAATAGAATAGAATAGAATTTTTTATTGGCCAAGTATAATTGGACACACAAGGAATTTGTCTTTGGTGCATATGCTCTCAGTGTACATAAAAAGACAAGATACGTTTGTCAAGAATCATAAGGTACAACACTTAATGATAGTCATAGGGTACAAATAAGCAATCAGGAAACAATCAATATCCATATAAATCGTAAGTATACAAGCCACAAAGTTATAGTCATGCAGTCATAAATGGGAGGAGGTGGGTGATAGGAATGATGAGAAGGCTATTAGTAATGCAGCCTTAGTGAATAGTTGGACAGTGTTGAGGGAATTATTCGTTTAGCAGAGTGATGGCGTTTGGGAAAAAACTGTTCTTGTGTTCTGGTATGCAGTGCTCTATAGTGTCATTTTGAGAGTAGGAATTGAAACAGTTTATGTCCAGGATGAGAGGGGTCTGTAAATATTTTCACAGCCCTCTTTTTGAGTCCTGCAGTATACAGGTCCTCAATGGAAAGCAGTAGCAATTGTTTTTTCTGCAGTTCTAATTATCCTCTGAAATCTATATCTGTCTTGTTGGGTTGCAGAACCAAACCAGTTATAGAGGTGTAGATGACAGACTCAATAATTCCTCTGTAGAACTGAATCAGCAGCTTTATCTTTAACTGTACCAGTAGCTAAGAATTAGTCTGAACAAGAATTTAGCAAAAACTTAAGGGAAGAAGAAATAAATCCCCATAATGGATTTGAGTTGCTGATCCACATCATCAAAATCAAAACAAAAATGCAGACCAAGTTTCAGTGAAACCGTTTGGCTGGTGACCAGGGTATGGACACTCTGATTCCCAATAGCTGCCACTGGCTTTTATGGTTCATCCCTGATCAGCACAGCCTTAAAATAATTACATCATTGCAGATTATTAGGCACCATAATCATATTTGAAGTTTCTAAGTAGCCCAAAGATTAATTACTCTGCAACTTTGCCATTAACTCGATCTTTTAATGAGGGCATTTTAAAAAGCAAATACTTTTTCATAATTATGCTGGGATGTTAAGTGACTATGTATTTACAGGAGGTTAGGAATTGCAAAGATAATGATGCTGTTCAAAAAAAGAAAAAAAGAATCCCACCATTAGAGTTAAAAAGAGAGGGATTAAATTTCTTCCAACTGACTTCCTTGCTGAGAGGCTTCTTTGCCATAGCAAGCAAGAAAACATTTTTCGGTTCCAAGCGATATGAAATTCTAATGGAAAAACTAGGTTATCATATTTTTATTACCTTTATTTCTCCTGAGGCTCCAAAAGTTGCAGCCTGTCTTCATGGAGAACTTTCTCCTTTATGGATCAACTCAACTTTTAACATGAATTGGGCAAAACAGCCTTCCATTGCACCATCCTTTCCAGAAAACAAGCCTTATTGTGCACATGAAAAATGTCCCATATTCAGGCTAAGAATATACATTTGTGCAATCAGATATGTCCCAAAATAAGCTTCTTTTGCTGAAAAAAATCCTTCCTACTTTCGAACAAAAAGTACCAATAGTCTGCCCCGTGGGTTTAAGGACTTTGCTCAAGTGACTTCAGATGACAAAGGGGTTCTTTTGTTCACAAGACAGCAAAGTACACAAAAAATCAGTATACGTGTCAGAGTTTTTTTGCAGCATGTACAATCAGACACATAATTAAATCTGCAGGAGTCATCTACATAAGAAAATTTCTTTATATACAATGCCATACATCAGAAGTCAGCATACAAAATCAGGAACACAGAAGCAATATTCATAGAAGCAAGGCATTACAGAGTAGAGTAGAGAGATCCAGAGGCTAATAAATTCTATTGATCCCGGACCTCCGCGCTTTCCGAAAGGCCCTTAAGACTTATTTATTTCAACAAGCCGGCCATGCTTGATTGGTTTTAATGGTTTTTTTAAAATTTTGGTATTATCGATTCTTGGGTTTTAAATTGGGTATTTTTAACTTGTTTTGAGACTTGTTTTATTGGAACGCCGACGATTTAATTTAATTTTAAATTTTCTAATATTTGTATTATATGTGTTTTAATTTGGCTGTTCACCGCCCTGAGTCCCCCTCCGGGAAGGAAGGGCGGTATATAAATTGAAATAAAATAAATAAAAAATACTGTACAGAGGCACCATTATAGAGGCCAAGCCAACTCTTATATACAGTTCAGCAAGTCTAAGCCACGCCCAGACTCCAAACTGTCTCTTATGGCCCCATACAAACAAATACTGTTTCAGTTTCCAAACAGTCCCCATTGGTTGACTTGTTACCATGTCTATTCCAGCTCATAATTACTTATATTGACAATACATATATAAAACAAGAGTGAATATCTACAGAAAGAGATACAGTTAATATTGTTTCACACCTAAAAACAGAATCTTGCCAAATTGAAGCACTTTGCTATTTACACCAAACATAAACTCAGAGAACTATTAGGAAAGTGTTGTTTTCACCCTCTTTCTCTCACAAAACCTATCTGCATTGAGCTGCCTCTTATTCTTCTGAAATGCACCTCCTCCTTTCAGGGAATCCAGACTAATTCATCTATCACAGTCCCTCTGTGTCAGCCCTAAGAAGAAGGCACACGGTAAACCATTTCTGAAATCTTGCCAAGAAAATGGCAGGGTTGTTGATGTGTTACTTTTCTCTTGCTGGTTATCTGGAAGAAGATCGTCAGATGTCTCTTTCCAGCTATTGTTCCATCCTGCTTTTAGGTCATTCTTGATCTCCATCTGCTCCTTCTTCTCCCATGTATTTTTAAACCTCTTATCCTGGCTTCATTTTTTCCTTGCTGGTTAACTTTCCCTGCAGTGACTGGATTTTAGCTGAAATTGTGCCACTATTATCAAATGGTGGCACCATACTTAGTTAAAATCAGGCATTTTTAGTAGCTGATGTTTCTCAAGAAAGTTTGAATGAAGCTGATACGATGTGTATCCCAGTACCCTTGTGAATTGTTTGCTGAAAACAGATTTTATTTCTGACTATGTACTCCTCTTTTGTAGAGCAAAAGAATTAGGGTACATCAGTAGTTAGGGGATTAAATTTGAAGGTCCCTAGTAACCTAGGCACCCATATTCATTGGATGAATTTGGGACAGTCACTCTCTTTCAATTCATTTCCTTTTCAAGTTCCCTGGTGTGGGGTTAAAGGGTTGATATGGAAATAAAATAAAGGAAACTTCTATATATAATGCTCTTACTCTCAGAGAAAAGGAAGCATATAAACACAATTGACAAACAGATTGTGCAAAATGGAATTTATTTATTATTTATTTATTGGTTCGATTTATATGCCGCCCTTTTCCAGAGACTCAGGTTGGCTTACAATGCATTAAGCAATAGCCTTCATACTTTTGTATATACCCGCTTAGTAGGGCTTTCGCCCACACACACCTCAGCAGTGTTCTTTTTTATGCAAAGTCATCTTATTGCCCCCACAATCCGGGTCCTCATTTTACCTACCTCGAAAGGATGGAAGGCTGAATCAACCTTGAGCCTGGTGAGATTCAAATTTGCAGTAATTGCAGGCAGCTGGTGCTACTTATTAGCACTTTAGTCTGCTGCACCACCAAGGCTCTTAATTAACCTAGTCTTCCTAGAATATTCACTTCGAATGATTTATCTCCAGAGACTTTTTCTTCCAAATAACTGAAATATTATTGTAACCTAAATGTCAACTGACAGATCAATATTTGTGGGTTGTATCAGTGTGTTTTTGTCTGAGCGGAAACACTTTGGCTTGCTCAATTTCACTAATTGCTACTATTCTGTAGCTAGTTGTTCCAATAAATCAATAAGGTCCAGAGAAATTTGGGGAGTGGGAGGTTAATCTGGGAAAAAATATGGAGTGGCAAATATTGGGGAAATTCCAATTTGTATAAATTGCCATCAACCTCACTTTTGGGATAGAATCCAGATTGCGTCAAAATAGAAATACACGCATAGAAGCATGCCTTCCAATTTGATCTTTCTCATCCCTTCTTATTTTCCTGTAGCTGTAATTAGAAAAGAAGAATTTTTTTCTTTATGGCATCATCCATATTTTATTATTATTATTGGATTTGGAAAAGGGTTCTTAACAAGTTATCATTTTTACTGTAGATAATATAGTTGCATAAATATATACAGTAGTTTATTTTTATAGTTTATATTGTATGATGCCATGATTCAAATGGGAAAAAAATATTCCAAACCAGCAGTCAAGGTAAGTAGCATCAAAAAAATAAAAAAGGAAAGGAAAGACAATGCAATAATATAATCTTTGCGAATGCAACTTCATCAACATATGTAAGTTTCATAATACATTGTTCATTAAACGCAAATGTAATCTGCAACTGATTTGAGTATCACAGAATTGGAATAATTTCATATCGTTTCCTCAGTAAAATGCATTAATATAAGATGTGGAAACAGGTTAATTATTTTGCAGATAAATTCTATAAGCAGATGCCACTTTGGTTAATTAACATTTCAGTAGTAGCTAATTTGTTCTCATTTCATAAAAATTAACAATTTTTCCAAAGCATATGCAAGCAAATAAACAATTACATGTGCATTTTATTATTTACATGAAGAAAATCAAGGCCTAAACCTAGCAATATTTTCCCATACTCTCAGTTCTATGTATTTCCAGTTCTTTAAAATGGAATATTCCTTAGGAGATTGGGCTGTATTAAGAAATAGGTTGTATGATAATTTTTATATACAAAAATCAATTCCTAAGTCTGTCTATCTAATGCTAAAATGCATGCAAGAATATATACAGAAATTTTTCAGAATGTTGTAGTGTTATTTATAATTAATAAAATGGACATAAATATGTATATTTAAGAAAGGTACTCACAAAATCTCAGATTATTAGAGAAAACTACATAGCAAAAGGAATGTGAACTGGGGAAACCAGGAATAGAAATCTGTACAGTTGAAGAAATATGCACAAATAATCAGAAGTAATATTTGTGCATTTTCCCCCTATCAGCTAATTACTTAATAGCTCTTCAGTAGACAGAGAGAAGCAGTGAAGGAGTGGGGGAAGGAAAACAAAGAAAGAGAACTGGAGAGACAAAAAGAACACAATAGCAATAGGAATAGCACTATAGCACTTAGACTTATATACCACCCCATAGTATTTTACAGCACTCTCTGAGGGTTTATAGAGTCAGCATATTGCCCCAACAATCTGGGCCCTCATTTTACCGACCTCAGAAAGATAAGGCTGAATCAACCTTGATCCTGTTAGGATTGAACTCCAGATTATGGGCAGAGTCAAACTGCAGTACTGCAGTTTAATCACTGCCCCACCAGGGTTCCTAACAAATCACAAAAATATCCTATTTCAATGAAAAACAAATCTTTATGCGTGTATGTACTAAAATACATGAAAAATGTTTTTGTTATATATCCTGCACACACTGTATATCAGAAGCTACACCTTTAAAAAAAATCAACGTTCTATTTATTTGTCATTTTTTTATAGATATAATGACAGGTGCTATTGCTGTTGTTTCCATGCATTATTTATAAGATGGTGATTTTGAAAGCATGCTGTTGTTTCCTAGATTCTGCCTTTAGGAACAGCACCATTTCCAACACAGGACAGCATGTTATTCCTCCCAAAAGTTTGTTGTGTTTTTTTTTTTACTCTCAGCACCATGGAACATTAAATCAAGAACATACAACTCATCTTTCTCCCCACCACCAAATCAAAAAAATTCAAATCTTTATTGTCAGTGCACAACATATGTACAATCAGATTGGTTGAGCATCAGTCACTGAGATTGATAGCATCAGTAGTCATCCTGAGCTATGCTATAATGTTTTTTTTTTCCTTGAAGACAAGGCAGGCCAATTATGATTGTAGAAGGCAGAGGTGATTCAATTGAGGCAGGTAATAAGATCTGCCTAACACTTGCCATCTGCAGTATGATGCCATGTCTCACTCTCGAATTACGTTCCCACAAAATGAAATTAAAATAAAATTGAATTAAGGATACATTGGTGGGTGCGTGGGAGAGAGAAAGACTAACTGTCCAGGTCATTATTGAAACAGACTGCACTACATGAGAAAGGATCAGGGCAGGATTATGGATTTTTTAAAAGCAGGATAATTTGAAAAGTAAAAGAAGATAAAAAAAAAAAAAGCCCTTGGTGGGATTTGACAGGTAAAAGAAATCTACATTTTTTCTCCTTCGCTCCTGAGTTTTCAAGTATATCTTTTTCCATATGGAAAGTGCTGTTCTCTGTAGCCACCGGGCCTCATAAGCTTGTCATGAATAAATGAAAAACAAGATATTTTTTTAATGCAGTTTTCAACTCTGCAATGTTTGTGGACATACTGTAAGAGCATTAGTGGACTAGCTGAAGTCTGATAAGCTTTTCTACTCTCTTATATTTCAGTTTAGATTCCAGAATTCCTTGAAACAATTTTCCCTAATCTGTTATAGCCTCCAAAACTAAAAAAAAAAAAAATCACATTTTTGATATCATACATTTGGTCCTGAATGGGAAAAATAAGTCAGAGAAGCTTCGGATATTGTCTATTCCTAATGTAACCACCAATGTAACCACTCATCCAAAATGAGAGTACATGAGGTGATTTTGGAGGAAGTGGATAAACAGGAAAAAAATGAGTTATGCATAGACCTAAGAAAGACACCATATACACTTTTATATACATCATGATCATCATCTTTTAAGGACCCCATAATCCCTTGCGGGCTGGAGTCTGGGCAGAGGTGAGTTTCAGCAGGTTCTGACCAGTTCTGGAGAACCGGTAGCAGAAATTTTGAGTAGTTTGGAGAACTGGTAGTAAAAATTCTGACTGGACCCACCCCCATCTATTCTCTGCCTCCCAAGTCCCAGCTGATAGGGAGGAAATGGAGATTTTGTAATATCCTCCCCCAGGAGTGGGGTGGGAATGGATATTTTACAATATCCTTTCCCTGCCATGCCCACCAAGCCATGCCCACCAAACTATGCCACACCCACCAAGCCATGCCCACAAAACCGGTAGTAAAAAATTTTGAAACCCACCACTGAGTCTGGGCAACTGAATGGAGCTAGCAGAATGTTTAATGGCCAGATGCCCTTTCCTGTCGCCATACACTCTTATATACTGTACATATTTTCTGCGAATGGGTTTGGGAAGTGAACAACTCTTCATGCCTTCTAGTTATTGGTTCTCTAGCTTCTTTTTTTTTTAGATGGAAAGCAAAATGCCAGCTTAGTTGCATATGGCAGGAAACGGTATTATTCCAGAGTCTCTGTAGGGGAAAAACCTACAGTGGCTTTATAATCAGGGCAATTAACTAATGCTCCTATGCCACGTCCTTGTTCTTAGATGAGGAAATGCCACATTTTATTGATGAAAAACATACCACATGGGAAAGGAAATATTTATAGTGAGCCTTTGGATGACAAACCTTTGAGGTGTTCGTCATTAAAATATCACTCCAGCTGAATTGGAAATGGCTTTTGCTCACATACGGACTGTGCATAGGATTGCAGCCAAATTCTACAACATATGTTTCTCTGTGCCACGTGGGCTGATTTTATCCAGTAACATGTAGGAAGATGGAATGTTACCAAGGCCTTCTTTGTTTCGTTTTCAAATAAAACAGAAAAACTACCGTGTTTCCCCGAAAAGAAGACCCTGACTTATATCTTTTTTTTGAACTCTGAAATAAGCACTTGGCCATATTGCCATGTGCTCAAAAGCCCAATTGAACTTATTATCAGGGGATGTCTTATTTTGGGGAAAACAGGGTAATTTGACAAATAATTGGAATAAGGAATACTTCTAGTCTGTGAATTTGTTTGTATGGGGAAAACATATCCCATTCAAAACAAATGGAGCGTCACTTACAGCGTCCTGTTTTCCAGCAGTATCTCCATCTTGTATAAATTAAATTTCAGTTTGTTTTCTCTCACCCAGTCCGTTGTCATATTTAAGTAGCATGTACAGTACAGTTGCTTCTCTGGGATTGGAGATTAAGGAGCAATTTTGCTGAGCATCATCAGAACATTAATAACACGCCACTCGAAAGCTCTGTCCCAATAGACTCATATATTATGGATGCAATAGCAATAATCAGCAGCCCAGAATTTCAATGAGAGTCTCTGAACTCCACCTTTTGGACATGTCCCAATCAGAAGGACCAGAATCACTGGAAAACAGTGTGGCCAAAAGCTTAACCTGGCACTCCAGATGGTATGGCACTCCAGATGCTGTGACTGTTACCACAGAAAGCAGCCCAGAAGTGTAAAATTGGAAGAAGCAGGTTTCGACCACCCATTTTCCAGCATTTTTCTACAAAGAAAAAAGAGTGATCAAAGCAATTTCAGTACCATATTCCTGCCAAAAGCCCCAGTTGAAGTAATTCTGGATAATTGATAACCTTCAGAGATCTGGAGCTATTAGGCCACAAGCCATACACCAAATGGTGTAATGGTTTCCTGAACATTGTAGATTGCAGGGGTGTCAAACTGGCGGCCCGTAGCCCGGATGCCTCACACATGGTGATGCCCACCCCAGCTCCGCGAAGGGAAAAAACATTGTGATACATTGTGACGGCAACATGATGCAGTGAGTTTGACATCTGTGTTATAGAGGATTGTTCCAGACAATCCTTGTTGTCATTTTCAGTTCTACAATTCTATAGTGCCTTAATTACCTTCCCCAGAAATGGATGTCTCAGGCTGGCTTAGAACTGAACCTGTTTCCCTAATCAAGGAAAGGGTGCTTTTCCCCCCTACCAGCAGGGTTCATATTACCTCCTACTTTAAACAAGAGGGAACCTGTAAAAAAGAAGTGTTTACCTTTCTTAATAATGGAGCCAGTCTCATTCAGGTTGGTTTAACGGTTCTTGAACAAAAATAAGAAAAATAAAATGCGTTAAATGTGTTCCCGTGTTTGATACTTTCTAGGTTAGCCCTATGCTTAAGTAAAAGAAAAACTTATAGATTGGTCCAGTTAAAGGCAGACTCTGTCAGATATATATTAACAAAGCCTTGAGGTGAATTAAATTTGTAGCAGTTCTGAAATAAAAGTTTCTCCCTATAGCCATGCCTAAATAAATCATGTATCTGGCTTGATATGAGATATCATCCTAAACAAAGCTACTCAGAAACTCACTCCAATTAAAATGCAGTTTTAATAGTCAGATCAGGGGTGGGTTCTACTTATCTTTACTACCGTTTTGCAGTGGGGCTGCGCACACGAGAGAGTGAAGCAAGCTCTTCTACACATGCGCAAAAGCATTCTGATGACATCGGGGTCAGTGGGTGCAGCCTCCCGCCGGTTTTACTACTGGTTCTATAGAACCAGTGCGAACTGAGGGCACTGGTTCTATAGAACCAGTACTACTGAATCAGATGTATTCCTACTTGCTCGGTCAGTAGGAATCCACCAGTGGTTTACACACAGAAAAATGAGCACAGAATTTAACAGCGCACAGCTATTCAACATGTTGATTCAAACATAACTCTCCTTGCATTCATAAGTAGACACAGGATAGAAGCGTTAAAATCCTATACTAGACAAGTTTACAATTCTATACTTGGAATCAGGATCTAGACAACCATGACTGATTCCAAAATGTTTAGCAGGGTTATGGATTTAGTTGTACTTCAATGGGAGATTTTCTGGAAATTACAGGATAGGGACGAGATGGTAAAGATTTTTTTTTAAAAAAGTAACCTGGAAAAAGGCAGTGGTTGGTAAAGGTAAGGATTTAGCTCAGTTTCTGGTGATTACAGTATGCATGGAAACCACTTTTGTATTTTCACAAAGACAATCACATAAGCTGAACTACATCTTTACCTTTACCAAATCACAGCATCTTTAACCTACTTTAGGAGAGAAATATAAAAATACTGGTGGGGGAAAACTGTGGCCTTCCCAATGTTATTGATTTCAACTCCCATCAGCTTGAACCAGTGTGTGAAGTACTCAGTGCTAATGAGTGTTGCAATCCAGCTACTGCAAGAAGGTTACAAGTTCTCCACGCCTACTTGAAGACGAACAGCATACCTCTAGGTGTCCGCCGTAATGAATAAAAATGCACCCAAGTTTGTTTTTAAACTGAGTTATTTGGAACGTCATGGAAAAAAGTGTAAAATATTAATAGAGAAGAATCTCTATAAGTGTAGTAGATTACTGTCAGTATGAGCAATGACAGTGATAAATGCTGCCTCTGATAGAATTACTGATGGAATTTGGGATGGTAAAGAATTGTTTTCAGGCAGCGTTACTCATTTAAACAGTAACACTATATGGAGAGATTGAAATAAGGGTTAAAATATAATATTGTAGCAAAGAACAAATCCAAAGGAGAAACTTGTAGCTTTAGAAAAAGCTTTTCACATCATTTTTAACAATATCCAGCTGGGTATAAAGTAGAAATTTTTGTATGCATTTGGGTCATGTGACCACATCAACTATGTTAACTATATACAAGAGAAGTAATGGACAACGTAATTGTCCACAGGGCCAGAGTATGTGCAAACAAGACTAGTGCAAGAGGTGCACTGAACTCTACATTAAAGGAGGATCCAAATCTGTTTATAGTATTACACTAGTATCTCAATCTGTTGCAAAAGGCATTTTATTATTCTCCTGGGCTACATCACTGGGTTGTGGAACAGCAAGTTGTCAACTTGCCTTTCTTTATAGCCTCTTTGAAATGGCTTCAGAGGCTACAGAAATGGCTTTTTTTTTTTTTGCAGCTGTTTACCTTTAAAGGGAAAAGTCCGAGCAAAAGTAATTTGCTTTCAATAATAATGAAATGTTAACCACTGATTCCTAAATAAGCATATTCTATATGAGAAACCAGGGTTGTGCTATATGAGAAACCAAACCTGTGAAGGGTTTGGCGAGGCACTGTTAAGGCACAAGTTTCTGGGACATTAGTAATGCATTCGATAGAGCAGTGTGGTTGTGTAGTGGTGAAGATGCTCACCTCTACACAATGGTGAGGTTGAGAATTCAATCCTAGGTAGCGGCAGATATTTCTCTCCTAAGGTGCAAAGAAAAAAAAATCTGCTGTGAACTTCACCTGGGGTTACGAAGGGCATCCGGACAGTAAATGTTCAGCTCCATCCAGTTGCCCCGTCTGACTCTACCCCGAATTAAGGGATTAGAGAGTCATAAAAAGGGAAAGTTTTGCATTCCATAACTAACAGCATTCCATGAACACAGAAAATGTCTTTGGATAATACAGGCTCCCTTGGCTAAGAAATGGAGATGAACATCATGTTCTAGTGTTGGACATGACTGGACAAGGAAACTTTTACCTTTTAGTTATGCACTCCAAACTACATCTGTAACCATTGATAGATTGCATTCTATGAAACGTATAAGAACCACGTACTTAGGCATGAATTGATTAAATTGCTTTTCAGAATATTGGATGATTTCATGGATTGTTTAATTAGGAACAGACATGAAGACCATCCTATCTGTTTACCTTCAGTCTGTACATGAGAAATGCATTAAATGATACCTTGCATTTAGAAAATTAACACTTAAGTGATAAAAAGAGTATTCATTCCATTCCTTGAGTGAGATTGAGTGCTAGATTCTAGGTACTCAGGACAGAACACTGAAAAATAGAGTTCTTCCTTCTTTTCGTTCCTTATTCTGTATGATTCATAATTAGTCTTTTAGTAATGACCATTTATTGTATTTTAAATATCTACGCCTTTCCTTTCTTTGGTTCTTCAAGTAACTTCTTTGAAATGAAAAAAAAAAGTAATCCATTGGGTTGGGCAATCTTCCCACTAGTAATTTATAGCATTTTTGCAGTCGGTCAACGATCTCTGTGCCAAAATAACACTAATGAGAACACATTTTATATCATTTCATATCGTTTCATATGATATTTGATGGCTGGTGATGCTATGAAGTTACTGTAAATCACTAGCAGAGAAATGTTTGCAGAAAGATAAGACAATCGATACTTCAGAACTAAAAATGGAAATAAATAACTGACAGACAGCATGTTTCTGGGTTGTTCTAAGAAGTAATAAAAATTTAAAGTAACAAATGGTGTGATTAAGTGAGAGAATAATCTGCCACTTCAGAATCTTGCCAGTTTATGACAGCCATTGCACAAGATTAAGACATATTTTCCCCATGGTTATTCAGCAGTGGCACTCTGTGGGGCTCCCCCCCCCCCCGCCCGCTTACTGGTTTTTATGACAGCTGATTTGGTCTAAGGGCAAAATTTTCATTCTGAAAAGCTAAATTCTTTTTCCTGGGCAAAAAAAAAAAAAAGCTCTGGAGAATAAAATTGGCTATTGGAATGGTTGAGTATTGCTAAAATAAAAATAATTCATTCTGATTTGAGAGATAGATTTGAGCTTTTTGTTCATTTTTACCTTTGTTAAATACATCTAATCTGTTACCAGTAGATACCAATCTGTTACCAATATTTGTAGATCAGAGTTGAACTGAGGGGTGCTTGGTGCTCTCAGAGTTTTTCTTGCAGATGTTTCATTACTAAACTAAGTAATATCATCAATGCTAGTGGGGAATGGAAAAATTAAGAGTGCCAAGTAAGTGAGAGAAATGGAATGCATATGTCTGCAACTGTATGATCAAAGCAACACCATATTTTTTCACATGCATCCCACATGTTGATGCATGCAAAAATGAGCTTCGCTTGCATGGCTACAGTTGTTTTTACCCACATACACATAAATTTCATGGATAGCACTAAAAGGCTATGGGTAGAGGTCAGAGAGGATAGTTACAGTGTTAAGTTAGTTCATAGTTCAGGCTGCCTCTGGTTTGCCAGCAAGCCTCAACGGTAATGAACGTAAGGCTTGCTATATCAGGGCTCAGCAAGGCTGATACGTTACTGCCAATGGAGCTGTCAAAAGAGATGCCTTCATCTTTTTCTAACCCTCTCTAGCTATGACATGGGGAATTCAACGCTAATGACTTATTGTGTTTTTAAGAGAGTGAGGATGTGCTGACTACCAAGGGAGGGCATTTCAGGAACCGGCTGAGAAAGCTTCTATCATCATTCACCCAACAAATGTGTGTAGATTTGTTTGGATGCAGCAGTATTGTTTTTTAAAAAAACCACCTCTTTCCTTTTTAATAAATAACTCAAGGTAGCAAAATATCTAATGCTTCTGCCTCCTATTTTTCTCATATCAACAAATCTATGAGATGAATTGGGCTGAGAGAGAGGGACTGGCCCAAAGTCATCCAATTGGCTTTCATACCTCTGACAGGCATATAGGTATCACCTTAACCACTACACCAAACTAGCTTTCTTTTCTTTTTTTAACTTTCTAACCTTAGCCACAAATCTTATGAAGTTGAAAAGTGGGGGGGGGGGGGACTTTAATCCCTGCTAAAATTTCCAAAATAATTATTCTTGCTTGTACTTAGGTTGCCAGTCTATAAGAGTACATTTATTTTGAATCTTCAGAGCTTGAATGAACAAAAGGAAGTAAAATAAGTATAGCCTATTCATTCATAACTAATCTTTCATGACATTAAACTAGTTGCTGCAGCTATAGTGACATGTAAAATGTATTCTACAATTTAGCAAAAGTGGGGTCAAAGAAAATATCTCAGAGCTAATAAAAAAATCTCAGGAATAGAAAATACTTCCATCACAAATAATAAGACTATTTTTCAACAGTTTTCAATCAATCTGCATTTAATGCCCTACCTTTTCATTTAAAAGCATGTCAAGTTTATGAATTAGAAAGAATGAGCTGCATTTTTTAAAGAAAACAAAAACAAGCAACCATTTATTAAAGTAGTTTCAATTTTCCAGGTCTAAGAGCTCTCAAGTGGGAAAATGCCTATCAACAGTTATATGGAAAAAGGAGATAAGAGTAGCAAAGTAGTATGGCATCTATTCTAATGTTTTTTCTCTTTTTGATTACTCCTTAAAACTCTGGAATAAAAAAGCTGAAAAAGATCAACTTAGTTTAAGCTCCCTTTATCTACTGTATGAGGTGGTGATGGTGGTAGGGTTATACATCAATATCTATACATGAACATTGAGGCTTCTGGGTATTATTCATTTGAATACAGGTAGTAATGATAGTATTAATATTATTTGTTATTTAAATCATACTTACATAATTATAAGAATAACATTCTTATACATATTTGTATTAAAATATAAGCCTTCATTATTTAATTGTTCAACATTTTAATCCCCCATTCTAATAACAATAAGAGTATCATTAGAACATACATAGTATCACCATCTTTCAACCTCTAATCTTTGTGTCTAGCTATTACTTTTAATATATTTTATTAAAAATGTGCATAATAATATCCCTCCTATTTCTTGTATCTGTACTAGCTCCTAGTAAAGCCAATCTTGTGTTACAAAACATTTTCTCTATCCATCATCTCTTGCCCATTTTAATATTTCAATTTTTATTCATTTTTTGACTTGCCTCTCAAATTCCTCCCTTGAGTCTTAATCTCTGTCTACCTCTTTCTGTCTATCATTCGCTGCCAAGCCTCCAGAGGAACTGCCCAACTCTCCATTTCCTTTTTAAAGATCTGTTTCTTTTTATCCAGTATCATTTTTTGGTCTTTTTGCATATATTTTCCTCGAATAGCTTCATAAGTTTTTATTACCTTCTCCCTCTTATCTTTTTGTTTTGTTTGTTTATTTAGTTCTGCCTTTTCCCCTGGTGTCTCCATTGTCTCCTCTATTTCCAGGGCTTTCTGATCATTATTCCTTGTGACCACTTTCTAACTTCCCATTTATGTTATTCATTAAGTCCATTATCTCCCTGTGATTCCTTGTCATAGAATCATGAATGCTTTAAAACATCACCACCAATTCTTTTTGCAACCTACTTATTTCACCTGCTGAAACATCTTATGTTTTCATAAGATGCCTTATTTTTTGATAGGTCGAAATATTGCTTAGTAATCTGTCAATGTTCTATTACTGCCCAGAGTCTCAATTATTTTTGCCCTCAGAAAGTCAATCTGGAAACCATTTACTCAGTCCTGATATCGCTCCTCTGGAAATAGGGTAATATGGCTCTTTATGCCCCACAGTTATTCAATTTAGCTCTTTTTAGGTAATCCAAGAAAATTTCCAAATGTTTCCTTAAGTCCCCACTATAAGTTCAATCATAACACCTGATATTTAAAAGTCACTTTACTTAGATGTCTTCCATATTTTCAGTGTTAGAGTTCCAGTAGTCATGGAATAGATAAGTATAAAGCAATAGCACAGCAGTCCTCCAGATGTTATTTCCATTTTCTCCTATGACTTATCAATATTTTTCTCAGGGTTGTAGAGATGTAATGTATTCCATTCACCAGTAGATGGCAACTTCTGTTTAACTTCAATGTTGCATAGATTCTAACAAGTTCTGTTTGTATTTATTCAAACAAATAATCAAAATTCTGACAATTCCAACATTTTAAAATGCCTTATTGCCAATAAAAATTAGAGATCCAATCTTTCTGAGTTTTTAAAGATTTTATGCTCTCTTAATATCCTTTTTTTTTTTTTGAGTCTATGATTTTTCTCTCTGTAATTGTTTGCCGCTTAAACAAACTCTTCAGAGTCCCTTTTCCAGAGTTCATTTTCTTTGGGGTAGGTTTTAAATAGAAAAAAAGTCACCTCACCCAGTTCCAGTCACTGTTCATCCACACCACTCCAGCACAGTCTTTGTTTCTTCAGCTGCCCCAGCTTCACAGCAGCCATAATGGCTGCCACTCCTCTTCATTGTTGACTGAGAGGGAATTAGCCCTGGATCAAGCAGGAGAGCCACTGCTCTCCATGACCTGCAGGGCACCCCTCAACTCTTTGTCACCCCTAAAAGGTGACTTTAGCACCTTATGGGGCCCTCCAACAAAGGGATTCGGTGCGAGTTCACGGAGCCCTGCTTTTCATGTCTGATAACGCTGCGACATCAACCAGAAGTTCCTGGAACATTTTTAATGTCTTTCTGCTCCCAGGTACAAGAGGATCTCCAACAAAAGTTGCCCCCTTTCTCAATGCTGCTCATGTGATTTCTATAGAAAGTTATCTGCATACAGTCAATATCTTCTTAATGAAGTAGAGTACATCACTGCATATATTTTAAGGGTAAATTTGAACAATAAGTGGGCTACATTGATGGTTAATATTCAAGTTGCCATACATTACTGGAAACAAAATACTCAAAGTCACTCCCACCAGGATTCAGGTCAAATCCTTTACTTCCCTAATCTATGCAAGTTATCATTTTTTCCACCACCATCAAAGATCAACATGTATGTATGTATGTATGTATGTATGTATGTCTGTCTTTGGTTATTCGGGTTTTCTCCTGCGTAAAATTGGAAGTGTCTTGGTTTCGACGAAGTCTCATTCGTCATCTTCAGGCTAGTGTTTTCGGCTTTGTGCTTCTAGGAGCAATGTGTGATTGCAGTTGTTTCTTCCTTTTAACTGCTAGTGGGGGTGTGAACTGATTGGGTGGGAGCTTGGCTGTGTTCTGATTGGGTGGAGGTGTGTTCTGATTGGTTGGGGGCTTGGCTGTGCTCTTATTGGATGGGGGGTTGGCTCTGTTCTGATTGGCTGGGGGTGTGTTCTGTTTGGGTGGGGGCTTTGTTATGCTCAGGTTAGTCTGAGTTGCTGGAGGATTTGAGCTGGTGAGTTGCAATGCTGTTGTTTGGCTTTGTGTTCATGGTCATGCCACATCTTCATGGTGGGTGTCAGTCTGCTTCATGTATGGATTGGAGAGGTTTAAAGTGGCTAATGATGCATTGACTTTAAAAAGACCAGAACTATCGCCAAAACTGAACACTTTAACCATAGAATAATCAGAGAAGCCATTGAGATAGAAAAACGCCTACACAGCATGAATAAACGAGATGATACCTCCCGCCTACCAGCCATTTGGAAACCTGCCCTTATTTATTTATTTATTTATTTATTTATTTATTTATTTATTTCATGTATTTATATGCTGCCCTTCTCCCAAAGGACTCAGGACTGCGAACACAAGTTAAGAAACATGTACAATAAAATTGCATTTTAAATCAAATAACTAATTAATGATAAATAATAAACCCAGAATCAGAGTCAGCCTATTTGTTTGAACAGCCAAATCTTCAGCTCCCGACGAAAGGAGCGGAGATCAGGAGCCATCTGAAGCTCGGTAGGTAATTCATTCCAGAGGGTGGGAGCACCCACAGAGAATTCCCTACCCCTGGGCACCGCTAGATGACATTGGCTCACCATTGGGACCCTGAGGAGAGTGGCCCTATGTGAGCGAACAGGATGGTGGGAAGCAGGCAGGAGAAGGTCCTGTAAATATCCTGGACCTAAATCATGTAGGGCCTTATAGGTGAGAACTAGTACCTTGAAGCGGACCTGGAGAACCACTGGTAACCAGTGCAGTTGATGCAAGAGGGGTGTTATATGGGAGTAACGAGGGGCTCCTGTAACAACCCGTGCGGCTACATTCTGGATCAGCTGGAGTCTCTGGGTGAATCTCAGGGGCACTTATTATCTTATTATTTTATTGACAAATGAGTCCCTAATATGAGGACTGACATCAGACCCACACTCACGAGGGCCACACGGGATGTCACCACCACACATCCATGTGGAAAACAGACTCAAACCCACACTGATGATGAGGCATGACCACGGACCAGTTGCCAGACCACAGCTGCATCATTAGCCAATTTAAATCCCTCCAATCCATACATGAAGCAGACTGACACTGAGCAGAGGCCTGAAGTTTAGTCTCCTCAGTTCAGTCAAACATCTTAATCAGAAGCAAGAAGAGTTTTCATCCTCAAATGCAAGTCCTATTTTCAAAAGCTGGTGAGTTCATGCTAAACCTGGACTAACTTTATTTGTGCTGTATTAATAAATGTTTTGTGCTGTTTCTACTTTTTTAATGTAAATCATCCAGAGTCAGCCTAGAATTGGGCAGCCCCTAAATTGTATTAAATATTAAGCAATTATGGAAGGTGTTAAATACCTGAATGGATCTCTCCCAAGTCCAGAACTGACAGGAAAGATTAAGACAAAATGTGGATACATGGCGTCATACTTATGAAGACATGAAAATCAATGCATGCATTATAAATGTGCAATGAATAGATTTCAACTCCAAAAAGATGCTTTGTGGCCACATTCTTTCTCAGATTAGCTGCAAAGAGATGCCATACATTCCCAAGAAAAAGACACAGCTAATTCAATGAGTTGCAGACTACACCTTTTGCTAATAATTCCCAAATGTGATGGGGGGGGGGGGAATAGGAAAAAAAAGCCAAGGATACTTTCTGTTTAAAATGTAGGCATCAAAGGGTTCTCTAGTAGCCTGTGAATCAGAAACTATTCTATGGTGAGTATTTTTAAGTTCCCTTTATTCCTATTTAAAGCTGTCTCTCCATGCTTCCCTTACTATTATTTTTTTTTAAAAATCCAATCTATTTTCCAACACACCAGGGCTATTCCTAATTTCAGAATAACACCCTGAGGAAATTGGTCCCACAATTATTTACTGCAGGAATACAGATCTCAGCTGCCCAATTTGCTGGATAAAATGCAACATAAATTAGGAATTCCAGCAGATTTTAAGAAAGGCTGCTGGAGTAAAGAAACGACCTGCTGGTTGTGTTAAAGGGCAGGTGGGAAGCAGAAGCATCTGACTCAGAACTGTAACTGCATGTTTCACTCTTCCAGCTGGAAAGCAGGACAGAAGCTCTTTGCTCAGTACAGAGATGCCTGCTGGATTCCTGCCTTAGATCAGCACGAGGGTCACCACAAGACCCTATGAGACTGATTGCTGAAGCAATCTATTGCTGTACTTTAGGAAGCCTTAAAGATAGCTAGAAAGTGACGGTCATCTTCCTAATCCTCTTTCTGTGACGGTACTCGCTCTCTCGAGTTAAATAGGAGAAAGGTATCCATCAGGCTGCACTAATTCCTCTCGTTCTGCTACGAAGTCAGACGCTGATGGCTTAGGGTCCTGCATCAGCACCATGGACAACTCTAAGCTTGCAGCGCGATTACCCAAGCGCTCCTTCCCGGCTATTGAACCTGAACGAGCGCGCCAGGCCGCCCAGGAGCGAATCTCTCCTTCGTGCATTTCGCAGCGTCACATCGGGACTCCAATCCAAAGGAATGACAACGGTTGCAAAAGCAACGAGCAGAAAATTATGCCAGAATGACACGAACTGCAAAGGATGTCCTGGGGAGGCGCGTGATTGCGCTTACATGAGAATTAAAGGAAGGAGCCGGGCTCTTGCACCAACTACCCATATTATCTATTTCCTTCCATGATATTGCTATCTAGAGGTGGACTGTTTGTTGCTTTCAAAGAGCCCTTTTGATTATGCTTGTGAAAGCTCTTCTTTTAGTAATAATAATAATAGTAGTAGTAGCTGCTGAAAGTCCCCAAATACAGGGCAGTGAAACAAAGAGAATGGGCTTGGCAGTTCTCATCCATTTATTTGGGGGCACTCTCCTACCTTTGCTTTATTGTCTCTTTCTCAAGGTCTCAACCAGTCAACGTTTCCTCAGCACCCGATTACTAAATATTCATGCATCTACAGAATCTGGCTTCATGATCTCATTCCTCAATTTCTCTCTTTCTCACTCACTCTCACACACGCACACACAGAGGTGGGCAACTGAATATGTATGTCTTTCAACTAGCAATAGAATCTGCTGAAATAGACAACGCCGCACTGATTTGAATTTAAAGAAGCTTAGGAGTCTGTGCTTTAGAGTCATAGATCTTTCCTTTCCTTTCCTTTCCTTTCCTTTCCTTTCCTTTCCTTTCCTTTCCTTTCCTTTCCTTTCCTTTCCTTTCCTTTCCTTTCCTTTCCTTTCCTTTCCTCTCCCTCCCTGCCCCGTCCACCTCCCTAACACCCTTTCACTATTCTGGAATGTAACTATAGCTTCTCCAATCATTCCTATTCCCAGAGCTCTTCTATAGGCTTTTTGCTCATAACCACTAAAAATGAATCTAGCTAGTTGCAAAATACATTGTCTCTTCAGGTTCCCCTTCCCTCTGAAAAAACAAGATTGTATATAAAGCTCACATCTGGGTATTATTATTATTATTATTATTATTATTATTATTATTATTATTAAAAGTGAGGGGGACAGTAAGTCCACTTCAAAGCACCAGCTCCGTCTCTGTCGTAAATTCACTAGGTGCTATATTTTAACATGGCACATTGAGGACTCTACAGTCTGTTATGATAAAAAAATAACATGGGAATGAAAAAGTATGTATGCACAACCCCAAATATTTCATCCTTCACCCCAACTGGGCCAGAAATATTTAGCATTTTTTTTTAATAATGATTGTGACTAAATATAGGAGGATCCATTTCATGTCTCGGCTTAAGTTGCATGGTTGCAATTCTTACAATCAATTTTTTACTGTACTTAGAAAAAAGCAACTCTATTTACTTCTAAATATAGAGCTACTTTGGTGCAATGATTTAACGCATCAGGCTAAAAGGAGTTCTAGAATTTGCCTTAAGCACAAAGCCAACTGGATGACCTTTGGCCAGTCACTCTCTCTCAGCCCTAGGAAGCAGACAATGACAAACCACTTCTGAAAAACCTTGCCAAGAAAACTACAGGAACCAGTCCACGCAGTTCCCAGGTGTCAAAAGTGGGCACACATATTTATGTCTCTAATCAACATATGTCTAATATCACACCAGGTGTTATATGTCTCTTATTCCTTGTGCAATGTTGAACTACTCACTAAGGAATCAATTTATGTCCTACATATACTTTATATCTATTGTATATGATATCACATTCAGCAATCATCCTTCAACTTCAAACGTACTTGAAAAATTCAATAATTCAGTCTAGTCATGTTATCCTAAGGTTTTTTCCCCTTAAATCAACATGTGTATAGTACAAAAAACTTTTTAACATGCTTACATTTCTCAGTGTATTGAATGATTGGTTGCTTAGGCTTATAGGCCGCCTTAATCAATGAGCTACTGAAGAATAACAATTTGGCCTGCACAAGTCATGAAAGTCACCTAGATAACCTTGGGTCAACCATATATCTTTAGTCCAACTCTCCTCACAGGGTTGTTGTTGTGAGGAAAATAGGAGAAGGAAGAAATATTAGGTAAGTTCCTCACCTTGAGTTATTTATAAAAATAAAGGTGGGATAAAAATAAATAAAAATAAATTAAATCAACATCTGCCTATAAAACCACACTGTACTTGCTAAATTTTTTTCTCATTGTCATTTCTTGTACCCTTCCAATCTGAACTTGGTCAACAACTTTCTACACTTACACAAAACCCTGTATAGTTTTTGTAATCATTGCTGCTATGTTTGCTTTTCTGTAACGGAACAATAAAGGACAACATCCAATCATCAACTACACATGAAATATTCACGTAATTTGCAACTTGCCAAGCCACTACTCCATAAGTAAATTACAACCATGTTTCAAGATTTCTCTAATTATATCATTATATAATTATACCGCAGCCTTTTTGGTTTTTTTTTAAAAAAAACATTCTCACAGAATCATGTTCTATGAGATGGGCAACTATAAAAATATGAAGAAATATGAGGAATACATTTCATTTTCTGTTTTCTTCTGTTTAACAATAACATAATAGCATTCATTTCAATTCCATTTGAGGTAACTTGAGTCTGAAATTACGGAATTACAGCTCCCAATATCCTTCAGTACAGTAGTGGCATAGTGGTGGCATGTGTCTTCTATATCAGGGGTCCCCAACCCCTTCATCCAGAGCCTGTTAAGAACTGGTCCGTGCAAGTGAGAAAAAGCTTCATCTGTGCGTATGTGGGATTTAGGTAGGGTATGAAACCATCCTCCCCACCCACCTACCCTGGTCCATTGAAAAATTGTCTTCCACAAAACCGGTCCCTGGATGCCCAAAAGGCTGGGGACTGCTGTTCTACACTTCAAAATATTCACTAAGTGCTGCCTTCGTGGGAAGAGATAAGAACACAAAAGGCTCAACTTTAAACTTCTTGGTCAAGCCTTCTTGGGCAGGCAAAATCAAGCTTTTATTCTCCATCATGATTTCACTCCTCTTCCTCTCCCCAGTGACTTCTCCCCCACCCCGCGCCCGCCCACCCCAGTTCAACAGGCCAAGGCTTTCCACATTCTCCCTTCTTAAGAAGAGCTGGGCTTCTTCTGCACTGGAAAAGATCACTGAACCGAATTGACTCTGAACTGAATTGAATCCGAATTGAATCGGTGCCCATTGGGCTCCTCTCTGAGGGCTGAGGCTAACTAAGCGTCAGGATAAAACTCCAGATGAGAGGGAGGGAGGGGGAGAGAAAGAGAAAATGAGAGAGAGAGAGAGAGAGAGACAAAGACAGAGAGAGAGAATAAGAGACAGAGAGAGAGAATAAGAGACAGAGAGAATGAGAGAAAGAATAAGAGAGAGAGAATGAGAGAGAGAGAGAGAGAGAGAGAGAGAGAGAGAGAGAGAGAGAGAGAGAGAGAGAGAGAGAGAGAGAGAATGAGAGAAAGAATGAGAGAGAATCACAAAACCAGTATTCGACGGCCTTTTCTTAATTCACTTCACCGGCGGAGGGACGCCCGTTTAGCCAAGGCTGGGCGGCTGCCTTGGGTTTTTTCTGGGCTCATCTTCTCAGCGCTGGGAAATAACAAAATAGCAAAAATAATAATAAAAAAAGGCGCGAACAAGCTTTTGGCCACGGCCGCAGCTGCCACCTCGGCGTGGCTCCCCAGACGAAGCGACCTATGTTAGTTTGGCACTTTTTGCTCCTCCCCTCCTCGCTCGGCTTTCTCCTCATCGCAGCGGCAGCGGCGACGACGGCGTCCTCGGTATGCGGCCGCGCGCGGCAGGATCGTAACTCCTCGCTGCCGCCGGAGCTGCTCCGTCGTCGCCTCCGGGAGGGTGGTGGTGGAGGAGGAGGAGGGGAAGATTTACGGCTGACTTGCCGCCGAGCCACGCTTGAGTAAGCCGAGCTGCCGTAACCGCGCGGGAGGGACGTCACTCCCTCTTGTTCGTGGAGCAGCCCGGTAGCGCCTCTGCCTTCCCGCCTCGGCGCCCGGCCATCGCTCGCGCCTGGAGTGGCGGGGGGGAGGGGGGGGGAGGAACTGGGCGAGGTCTTGCCTTCCGCGGGAGGAGAAGCGGAGGCGCGGCAAGCACCTCACCTCGGGCGGATTCCGCAGCCACGTCCCCCCCCCCCCCCCGCCGCCTCGGGCCACCGGTGTTTTTTTTTTTCTTCCCCCCTCCCCTCTCTCTCTCGAGGGGGTGGGTGGGAGGGGGGGCAAGGTGAAAGTGATCAAGTCCCCGATGCAGAACCTGAGCATGGAGCAGGCAGCGGGAGGAGGGCGGGAGGCTGCCTGTGCTCGGCGGCGCTGCTACTAGGATCGGAAGCGAGCCTTGCCTGGCGGCCCCCCGATGACATGAGATCTCGCAAAGGGTAGCCCGAGGGAGAGCGAGAGCCAGCAAGAGGACCGAAGAGCCGGAGCCGAAGCCGGCAAAGCTTCGAGGAAGAGGCATCGCGCCCCGGGGAGGTGGAGATCGTGCAACATGCCAGTTCGCAGAGGTCACGTGGCGCCACAAAACACCTTTTTGGGGACCATCATCCGGAAATTCGAAGGGCAAAGTAAGTTCGCGCCCTGGCAGTGTTTGGGGAGGAAGGGGCTGGTGGGCGCCGGGGAAGGAAAGGACCGAAGACAAGTTTAAACTCAAAAGCGACCGGGCTTGGCAAGGGCTGTTCCTGGCATCCCTGAGTGGCTGAGTCCTATCCAAGACGGCGATCGGGGTAGCTTTCCTTCCCGTCCTCGCTTTGACACGGGGTTGGCAAATTGTTCTCTTTCTTTCTCGGCACAAACGGGCCAACACGAAAGGCAAATGTTTGTTTATGCATCTTCCCCCATCTTTTTGGGGTGGGGGGGTAGGGGGTGGGGGAAAGCTTTGGATGGTCTAAAGTCCTGGAAGGGCAGCCAGAAAGTTGTGTGCCTGTTTTCTGTCTGGAAGTTGAAACCTTGACCTTTGGTTGCCCGAAAGATATTTGTTTGACTTGACTTTGTGAAAAAGTTTCTTGTGGGCCCTTTCTAAACTGGACTGCTGACTAGGATGAATTAGGATTTTTCTGCGGGAGCTGACAAGATCGGATGGTTAAAGCCCTGAGGGATCATAAAGACTCAACATTTTACCGTAGGGTAACCTTTTATGAGCTGTCATAATGAAACATTAAAATTGTTTGTATAAAGCTGCAATAAATGATGAGTCCCTTTGGAAAGTTGTCTAACAATGAGTATGAAGTATGGTGGCTTGCATGAGCTTTCATTTTAAGCATTTCAAGAACGTTTTTTCCTGAAAATAGGGTTAGAGCTACAAGAGGCAATTCTGTAAATGTTTCTGTAATCATAAGGATTTACCTTTAGATAAGTGTGTATAGGATTACAAATTCAATCTTTCAATTATGTGGTCACCTAGTCTTTCTCAATTCCCTGAAAACAGGAAAATGAAAAAGTATCTCATTGGAATGCAATGAGATAATAAATTCTAGATATGTTGAAACTAGCCTAGGAGGAATATAGGTAGATTGCTAACAATTTTATAATGATGCTATGGATATCAAACTAACAGATTCCTACCCTATAAAAGTCAGATAATGCAACTTTTCTTGATGGAAGGAAGCTACTAAAGTTAGTGGACTTAATTATCTCTCTGTAAGGAAGTGCATCACTGAGCGACATGTATTGAGTGACATACATTACAGCTGCTGCAAAGAGAACTTGTCAGTAATCAGGGACTTTTCTTTGGAAGATGACATACATGAGAAATATTTCACAAAATATGTGAATGAGGTTGAGAGAAATCAAAACAGATGCGCACTGCCTTGCAGCCTTCTCGCTGTGTCTTCAAGTGTAAATATGTTTAGCCTTTGGATAGCTCATGTGCACTTCTGCCGTGGGATAGCTCTGATGAAGCTTGGAAAAGAAGTGAGGCAAATATCTTGTGCCTTGATCCTTAATGTTGTGACAGATGTGGCTTCAAGGTTGTGCCTGTCATTGAAAACAACAGGCTCAGCAAAACTGAGCGGGCAGTGCAGATTCTGTAGAGAGAGAATAACGGGTGAGTAAAAGTTCAAGTAAAATGCTCTGTTGGAGTACATTAATACCTTTAAGCTGTAAATTAATAATTGACGCTATAAGTTGCTCCCTCCTACTCTCCTATAATCACCTAAAACCATATGTTTCTGCAATTCTGTTGGATTACTTCTGAGTATGAGAATGAAAATCGGCCCAGTCGAAGTATCTTGCTTTAAACAGTCAGGATTAGATGTGTTGTATAATTAAATTCTTTCACTTGGATTTTGTGAAAACAAGAATCCCACAGTCGTGTTTAGAGGATCATCTTACAGTTCAAATCAACCTGCGCTTGCAAAAGAGTGCTGGAGTGCCTCTAGGTAGCCCTCTTCCCCCCCAATTGTTTTCCTTCGCACTGTACAGTGCCCTAGATTAACCTCTGCTCTCAGGTTTCTCTCTGTTTAGCACCTCAGGTAGGGCAAATACAAAAAGGCATTCCTGTGCCAAATAAGTTTCATATTCAGAACACCTAGGTTGCATGCAAAGGTTCTCTATCTATGGCATCTCCTCTTAAAATGACCAAGTAATAAATGGATAGGAAATATCCATGTTCAAGATCTTAGAAAATAGATGGGCTACATATTTAGACAAGGGCTAGAAAAGTGCCAGAAGCTGGATTTCCCAAATTAGGTAGGAGTACAAAAAAAGAAACAAGGGGGCTAAGAGGACAACACTGCATTTTCATTTCATTTCACCTCAGTCTAATAAAGGCAGCTTGGTTTTGCTGTACAATCTCATCATTTTCCCGCTTTCTGTTATATTAAGAACTATAATGCTGCAGTGTCCTTCTGACGGGCTCAAGTCATATGTATGCCCTGGAGAGATCTGGGGCTAGATGGCCAACATGTCCTACAAATATAAGTCATCTTTTAATGAGTAAACTCCTGTTTTGGAGAACCTTTTAATAAGCAGAATACGTGCTAGCCTTTTTCATTCAAATAGGGTTCTTCAAATATTTAGCAAAACTAACATCTACCGTGGTGGTGGGAAAGCTAGTTTTATAATCTATTAAATACATGTGTAGAATTGTTTGCAAGCCCAGTGATATTATCTTAACTTTCCTCTGGTTTACCACCTCCTCTCCCCCCAACAACCAGTCCAAAAGCCTACTACAAAGCTTTCATTAGAGTTCATGGCCCCAAGAAATGAAGCCTCTTTCAGTAGCTTGGCCAAGCAGTTCTCAGCGCAAAGGAAAAAGCTTTTTTTTTTTTTCAATAGAACAATAAGCCAGTATTAAGCTTTTCACCCAGACTAAGTTTTGCAAGTGGCTCCCTAGAGTTGATTTCCCTCTCCCACGAAGTCAGCTGATTTTGAGTTTTAATTCTTCTGCATTCCATTGTGTCATTTTTAAAGAGCTTTGGTACACCAGAGTGGTATTAGGCCTCTACTAAAGCTCAACATATGTAGAAATTTGATGCAGGGACAGCCCTTCTCTAGACGGACACCTGAGGCTTTTGAGACGTCTTGAAAAAAATGTCTTCTTGTTTTATTGCAGATAAAAAATTCATCATTGCTAATGCCAGAGTGCAGAATTGTGCGATCATCTACTGCAATGATGGCTTCTGCGAGATGACGGGGTTCTCTCGGCCAGATGTCATGCAAAAACCCTGCACCTGTGACTTTCTTCATGGACCAGAAACCAAAAGGCACCACATTGCCCAAATTGCCCAGGCTTTGCTTGGATCGGAGGAGAGAAAACTGGACGTTACCTATTATCGTAAAGATGGTAAAGTAGTTTCCTTTTTTGCGTTTCTTTCAAAAGAAGTTCGGAAAGACAGTTTCCCACGATGGTTGAGATGCTCATTGGCTCTTGTGAACGCCTATGAAACGTGTGGTGTTTTTTTTTTCCACTGGACATCTTGAACATGTCTTTTATTGATGTATCAAAAGAATGCCAGTCCACCCATTCTAGGAAATTAAGAGAGGACACAAGGGACTGTTATTCTGAGCCACAAATTAGAGCCGTGTTTCTCAGCCTTCGCAACTTGAAGATGCATGCTGGTTGTGGTGTTCCTGGAATGGAAGACGACACATCTTCAAGTTGTCAAGGTTGAGAGGAATTGCATTAGAGGAATAGCCCCTTCCACACCAGCAATCCACTTTACTTTCATTTAAACACAGCTGTGGATTGGTGTGTAAGCAGGTTTCCGTTTTTCATACGGCTAAATTAGCGAATGGCTGAAGTGATGTGAATGATCCTCTTCATGTGGGGATTTCCAAAGAGATCTTGTTTATGGCTTAAGTTTTCAATTTAGTACACAACAGGAAGGATGGAGGAAAGGATTCTATTTCTGGGCAAATTGTATGTCTCTGATTGTGATTGTTTTCAAGTTTAAAACTCAAGTTCTATATGCAAGAATGCATGCTGAATATTTTACTATTTCCAGAGAATGATGATTCATATCTCTTCCCTCCTTATACATTTATTATTTTTCACTGAGTTCATTCATAGAATTTATCAGTATTCTCTCTATTTTCTACATTCACGGTTACAGTTAAGATTGTGAATGAATTGTTCCAAAGCAGTGTTGAAATACAGCATTATTTGTATTTCAAAATAATATGGTTTTGGATATACGCACGTGTAATTGTATAAGGTGTAAGGATAGTTGTCTCCACATTTCCTTATTATAAATTTAACAGTGAATGATCTTAAAAATTTGGGCTGTTTAGTATCCTGGATTTTATTCCAACAATGTGTTCCAGTACTGTTCCCAGAAAAAGAATTGAAGATAGATGCTATGTTCATGCCCCTGTATGGTCCAAAGCATCTTTTTTTGGAATGAAATCCAAAGCACTGCACAGGGCTATTGGCAATCGAGAACAGTGAAGAATGTGCCCAATTGTTGAATCAAATTTTAAATACTGGATTGATATTAAAAATCCAATCACATTATATACAAAATGTATATAATTGATAATTTAGAATTGTCATTCTAAAGGCAACTTTTATCCCTTGCATACATATGTAAACCTCAAAAAAATTAAGGACTAATACATATTTTCCACTGTGGACTGTGTTGATCTATACTACGGTAATTGCTGCTTCACATTGTGGAATAAAAAAAAAAACCTATGTGGCAAAATATTTGAAATAAATGGTGAATTTGATTTGATAGATTAAGATGCTTGTTGCCATATAGTATATTTATGTTTAAATATTTATTGTTTCAAATACTGAGTAATAACTTCAGGGAGAAATTTTAAAAATTACCTGTTTCAAAGAGGTCAAATCACGTATTTTTAAAGGTTTAACTGATTTCAAATTGAAATAACTTTATTGTGGTCATTAACCAGCAGAATTTTTAACTGATTTAGATTTACACAATAAATCGTTACTTTCAGTAGGAATCATATAATATGTATTTGCTTATGAATTTAGAATGGACATTTATTTGTCAAAATGTATCAAGGTAAGGGAGTAACAATACTAATTATTTCTCAGGACTTTATTTATTTTAGTTTCTGATTATTCAGTTACATAACCATGTTGTTCTTCTATTGCTGTTTGCACTGTATATCTGTTTGAAGGACAAATGCAAATTTGTAATATATTCAAATTGTGAGCTTTAATTAAGCTTTGGAGACCCACCTGTGCGGTGTTTACATTCATTTGAAAATTATGACAGTGAAAGGGATCATAAAGTGACAATTGAACTTTAAAGAAGCTGTGACTCTTGTATCTCTTCAATGGTTGTGGTGACATTGGTGGACTGGTGTTGCTGAAAGATTCCATTCACTGATAAATGTAATTCCTGGAAACAAAACAGGTACAAATTTTAAAACGTTTGAGTATGCGCATTTCCTTAAAACAATGTCTCCAGATCAGGGAAAAAGTATGTCTATTCTCGCAAATCATCATCCTCTTTTAACAACCCCATAATCCCTTGCGGGGTGGAGTCTGGGCAACTGAATGGAGCTGAGTGTTTACTGGCCGGATGCCCTTCCTGTCACCAATGCAGAGTTTGTTTCAGCAGATATATTCTGCGTGCCCAGAGAGAGAAACATCTGCCTCTACCTAGGATTGAGCTCACAGCTTCCTGATTGTGAGGCGAGAACTCCACTTCTAAGCCACCGAACCACTCATGTCTATTCTTGCAAATGTGATTGTGAATATTATTTATGTTCTTCGTTTATTTTGTCAAACTTCTGTGGTGCCCTTCTTTTAGGACCCTAGATCATTTTCTCAG
Source organism: Masticophis lateralis (assembly GCA_030761175.1). NCBI lineage: Eukaryota > Metazoa > Chordata > Lepidosauria > Squamata > Colubridae > Masticophis > Masticophis lateralis. The sequence continues at coordinate 208,520,739 of JAUDYJ010000001.1, forward strand.
TAACTCTCCTAGTGCAGCTTTCACAGATGAGAGAGATCAAAAGGAACTAGAGAGAGGAAGCATCATCATAATGCAAGCCCCTCTTTCTTTGTACCCGTACATACATCAGTCTCACATATATACACAAAAGAGTTGGCCTAAGATCAAGAAACTGCAACTCCCAATCTTGCTGGATTTGATAGAACAAAGATTAAGATGTTGGCCTCGTCTAAGCAACAGAGAATCACCACAATTTTATGTCTTCCATTGTATTCAGAAATAGGTCATCTGTTCAGAACTTCAGCTTCAGATTAGTATATTATTAGTTGTTTCGGTAATAGACAATGTAGGTCTCTCACAGAGATTGCTAGCACTGTTACCGTATTGCAATTCTCAGGATCCCCTGAAGAAACTCTGGCTTTTAAACATACATGAAAGACTTGGCAGCCACTAGTTTATGGTGAAGAGATACAGAAAACCGTAACATTTTGCTTCCTTCTAGCAATCATTTGGCTTTTGGCAGCCTAGTAACGATGGTAAAACCAAATAGATAGGTAGCACAAATACTATTTTTATGATTGGCACAAGATTACTTAGAAAGCTTCGTGACCGAATGGGGAAGGCACACCAGTGAATTCTTGACTCTTCTTATGGTGCACCATGAATTATTTGTCTTTGTAATGCTTCTAAAAAATTCTAGCTTTTTGTATACAGTGCCAGGCCCAAGGAACCGAGGAGGACATGAGGGGTGACTTCAGAGTGGTTTATTATTATTCAGCCGTAGACAGAAATCTTGGCAGACGTATCTGCATAATTATTAGATATGCACATTGGATTGCTGGGGAGAGATGTTTATCTTCATCTTTTTCCTGCATAAAGGATTCCAAGCTATGTTGTGCATTAATACACTGCATTATATTTCATCACATCAAGTAGTCCTCAATTTATGATGAAGTTACGACAGGGCTCCCCATGGCTGTTTACGATCTTAATTTAAAGTTTTGATGCCTCCCCAGTCACATGATTGTAGCCATGATGGTGTAGTGGTTAGAAGACAGTACTGCAATTCTGCCAATTCTGCCAATTGCCAGCAGTTCGATTCTGACTGGATCAGGGTTGACTCAACCTTCTATCCTTCTGAGGTGGATAAAATGAGGACCCAGATTGTTGGGGGCAATATGCTGACTCTGTCAATCATTTAGAGAGGGCTGTAAAGCTCTGTGAAGCAGTATATAAGTTTAAGTGCTATTGCTATTAGATACCCTGGCCTGCATTTAAAGCTATTTGAAGCATCCTGTGGTGATGTGACCACGATTTACAATGGTTTTTTTTTAAAGAAATCAGAAACCAATGTTTGCTTCTGGTTTCTAGCAAAAAATATTCATTGCAGACAATGGATTCATTAATGACTCTGGTATTCACTTAGCAACCTTGGCGTTGGCTTAATGACCATGGTGATTCATTTCATGAGTGCAATGGAAAAGACTGTAAAATTGAATGCCAATATGTGATGACCTGCTTAATGACCATCATGACTTACAGCCTTAATTCAAGCTTAATTATGGTCATACGTGGAGGACTACCTATCAGTCTTTCTACATCTAAATGGAATACAAAACTTAGATAGCTTCAGTCTAAATTACAGTAGTGGCCAAAATTGTGGAAACCTTTTGGGAAAAGTGTATTGTCTAAAACCAGCTAATAACACAACTTTTTGGGGGGAGTAGTACCATAAAATTATATATCAATGGAAAGATAATTTAATCAAGAATGTAATACAACAACTTTTATGAAGGATTTGCTATTAGAATAGCAGTTCTAGCATAAAGAAGAAAAGTGAAACATGTAGAAAAAATGAGATATACAAAAATTATCATGTCAGTTAATACTTAGTTGGGTAACCTTTAGCATGAATTACAGCCTTACAGAATGTTCCCATGGAGTGAATCAAGTCTTTTAATTCTGCAGCTGTTATAATGTGAAACCAAGATTGAATGATTGCTTCTATTAACTGGGTTTTATTGCTGCTTCTGAATAACAAGTTTCTTTAGTCGGCTCCATAGATTTTCAATTGGGTTAAGGTCTGGGCTATTCCCAGGCCATTCCAGCAGTGGAATATCATTATCTTGAAACTCAAAAAAAAAGAAAAGAAAAAAAAAGTGGTGTTATTAGCCATCAACCTCAAAAATATACTTTTTTCAAAAGGTTTCCACAATTTTGGCCACTACTGTAGACTTTTGTGGGCCCATGTGTTGTGTGAATACCAGCCTGTTGTTTAACTTCAGCCACTACCCACGGAAATGACAAAATGGACAGATTTCCAGTTAATGGGAAATTTGTAAAACAACGTATAGTGGGAAACTTGTTACATGAATAGTGAATTGAGTGGCTATGCTGGATAAGGAAGTTCTATTCTTCAGATACGAACTGCATAGGGAATAAAGGCAGGTGTAACTATGAGCATCTGGAATGCAAGCGGTTAAAAGAAATACTGATGTGGAAATTAAAAAGGAGTTTTGCAGGAACTGCTTATTGACCTTTAAAATGTATTAGAAGTTGTGTGCAGAACCTTCAAAGGTTGTAATCACACCTTTGTGATTATATATGTACATGCCCATACCATCCCTTGCAGTTGATTATGAATTCATTGTAATTAATGCAAACACATTTCAGTTTATTTGCCCCTGAAAATGAGATATTAAAGAGCCTGGTGGCGCAGCAGACCAAGTGCTGTTAAAGTAGCATTTAGTTTGCCAGCTGCCTGCAATTACTGCAAGTTCAAACCTCACCAGGCTCAAGGTTGACTCAACCTTCCATCCTTCTGAGATAGGTAAAATGAGGACCCGGATTGTGGGGGCAATAAGCTGACTTTGTATAAAAAAGAACACCGCTTGGGGGAGGGGTGAAAGCCCTACTAAGCAGGTATATACAAAAGTATGAAGGCTACTGCTTAATGCATTGTAAGCTGCCCCGAGTCTCCGGAGAAGGGCGGCATATAAATAGAACTAATAAATAAATAAAATAAATAAATAAATATTGCCTAATTTTTCCTGATCTTAGGATAGTGACTGAGTCATAACAACAATAAGCATATCTGCTTATACCCAGTGAGAAGAAGTTCCTTTGCACTAAATAGAGCAGGAGTAGCAGAAATAGAGTACCATGATGTCCTCAGTCCCTTTTTATTGACCATATTGGTTAGGGAAGTTGGAGTTTCACAATATTTGGAGATCTATTTGTTGCTCAGTACTGAGAGATACAATTGCAGGTTAAAAAAACATTTTCACAGCAATTAACCTTGGTTTTCTTGGATAGCAACCTTGAAATGTTCCTGGATTCATTATCTTCATGAGAAGCTAAGCACAGCAACACTTCCATGGTCTTTAAAAAATTACTGTATGGAATTATGCGTGTAATTGTTACTGCTACTTCCATTATAGCATTGTGCTTAAATTGCATTCCTTTCCTAGTTCTGTTTATCTAATAGAGTCATTTGGCTAAGATTTTGAATCTTATGCCACATACAAGCTATTACTTGGTGGCTTACCGGTATTATAAAATAGTCAGAAAGAAGCAAAAAATTCTTGGAGATACATTGCAATGGGATTACTCTGGCCTAAAAGCAGAATCTACATTCTTTTTGATTCTGAGACTATCCTATTCATAGTAGAGAAAAGGTTAAAGTATAGAAATATATGTGAATCTTATGTCCAATTGCATCGAAATAAAATGTTCTCCAAAATTGCTAAACCAGGAAGCATTTTAATTCTGAATAACAACTGGCACTCTTCATAGATTTTTTTTTTCACATAAGCTTTATAACATCCGTTATAGTATACAATCTTTTTTTTTTAAGGACTGATCTGATTAGATATCTTTCAAGGTAAAATACATAGCACATCAATATTTTTGTTTTAATAAAGTTATTTGCCATGGAAATATGTGACAGCACTTCCTTTGAGGACTTCATTTTGCCATTGAAGTCATTATTGCATAAATCACTCTTGACAGCTGTAAAATATTGCTTGAGGTGATAAAGCTGTAAAGCTTTGACATAAAAGCTATAATTGTAGAAGGATTGAGGATGGAATGGCATATTCAATTGAGAGATATTGTAGTCTGTTGATCCTTTTTGTGTAATAGGTATACAACAAGGCTCTCAAACTAGGAAATATCCAAGAACAAGTAGGCCCCGTGCAGACGGATTATTGACAGTAGGGTGAACTTGTGTCCTGCTACCATGTTGGTGGAGAAATGTTTGGAGGGCAGGAGGTGGACACTGTTAAAATGAGAAGTGGAAATCATGACTCCAAAAGAATTCGTTTTGTTATTGCAGAGAGCAGTAGCATTACTTCTGACTGATTGGTGAACATTGGTGGTGAACAGATGAACTAGTGTTGAACTGATCAATCAATAGATATTCCAACCCATAGTTTTAAAGGTGGATAGGTTAATGTATGCACTCAGCTAAAAATACATATTGTTGTTACCTTTTTCCATAACCCTTAGTCAGTGGTGGGATTCAGCCAGTTCACATCACTTCGGGAGAACCGGTTGTTAACTTTCTGAGCAGTTTGGTGAATTGGTTGTTGGAAGAAATCCTTAGGGCAGAGAACCATTTGTTAAATTATTTGAATCCCACCACTGCCCTTAGTGAAATGTTCATTTGATACAGCCTTGCTATCACCCAGTGAAGTAAGTTATTAATATGTTTTTGTCAATGGATATTAGACATGACACAACATAAGACTTTATGATGAAAAGAGTAAATAAAGACTGAAGAAGTTGCTGAATCTTACTGACCTTTGATCCATCTTGCTTGATATTATCTCTTCTGGCTGTAAACAACTCTCTAGGGTTTTGCTTAGAAGTTTCTTCCAGCTCTATCTGAAGATTCAAGAAATTGACCATTGGAAAGTAAGTGGTACTGCTAGGCTGGGTGAACAAACAGGCGGTTGTCTATAGGATATTATTCTACAGTGTCATTTGACTCCATGTGATGGATTTCAGTAGGGGTTGTTCAAGGCATTCTGTTGCCTGAAGCAGAAAAGTGCCCTGGAAGTGAAGTGTTTATAAATCTGGCCAAGTCATGTTGGCATTTGAGGCAGAAAGTCATACTGATATTTTTCTTCCTTTCTCCAACCACAGCGATTAAATAACCAACAACTTGTTTCTCGATGGCCTTTCAAAATCAATCTGTAAAAAAAAAAAATCTGGATGGCCGCTGGATGGCAACAAAATGTTTTACTGCCTTCTAGTGGTCATCTGGATTTTTGCAGCATAGGCCTTTTAGCCTGTTAGCTAACTTGCTTCTTTTCCTAGATTTGGTATACTGCTAACTACTGTAGGTTCTTAAATGAATTTTAATTTAATCAGTATGTTGACAGTTCTCAATAAAAAAGGCCAATCCTTTCAGGGCAGCCAAAACGATCTGGTAGAGGAAGTTGGTTTTTAAGTTATTAAATTATCTGCTGTTATTAAGTTGAAAAAAAAACAACCCCATCATGTTGGATGCCTATATAGCCGGTATCATTACCAATGTAGTAGGACAGGAGTCTGCATTTTCCATAGAGCATAGCTTGACTGTGTGATTTGAGTATTTCTCATCTAAAATGGAGACTGACAAGTTCATTGATTTTCTGTTGGTTCGTGATATACCAATTAGCATTGCTGGCACTGCATACACTTGGATTCCTACAGAGAACATGGACCTGTCCCAAGGACAAATTTGGCTCTCTTTTCCTGCAATATTCTTGTATAGGTAGTCCTCAACTGACGACCACAAAATGTATGCTACTAATTGAGACATTAGTTAAGTGAGTTTTGACCCATTTTTGATCTTTCTTGCCACAGCTGTTGAGTGAATTCCTGCAACTGTTAGGTTAGTAACATGGTTGTAGAGTGAAACTGGCTTCCCCATCGACTTTACTTGTCAGAAGGTCACAAATCGGGATCGCATGACCCCCAGGGACACCACAACCATCATAAATATAAGTCAGTTGCCAAGCATCTGAATTCTGATCCCACGATCATGTGGATGCTGCAGTGGTTGTAAGTGTGAAAAATGTTGATAAGTCACTTTTTTCAGGGCCGTTGTAACTTCGAGTGGTCACTAAATGAATGTTTGTAAGGACTACCTGTAGTCCTGACAGGACTACCCATGTAGACTTTAGATTCCACTTTCTTTTTTTGCTGGACTGTTGAAATCGACTAGCTTATGCTAGTGTAACAGGGCCATTGGTGAGAAAAAGCAAAAGCAATGAAGTGTGCCACCATTTTTATAAAACGGTGACACAGATTTAGATTAGATTTAGATTTTATTCAATTTCTATACTGCCCTTCTCCCGAAGGACTCAGGGCGGTGCACAGCCAACAATGAAACAGGTCCAAATACAAAATTTAAAAAACATTTTAAAAACGTATTAAACCATTGGCCTAATCATTAAAAACAACCCCCAATTAAAAATCATGTCTAGGCCAGCCCCGCTTGTTGGAATAATAGTGTCTTGAGGGCGTGGTGAAAAGTGCTTAGGTCAGGGATCCTCCATATCTCCGGGGGCAGTTCATTCCAGAGGGCAGGTGCCCCCACAGAGAAGGCTGTCCCCCTGGGGGCCACCAGTCAGCACTGTTTCACTGACGGCACCCTGAGGAGTCCCTCTCTGTGGGAGCGTATTGGCTGGTGGGAGGCTATCGGCAGCAGAAGGTGGTCTCGTAAGTATCTGGGTCCTAAGCCATGGAGCGCTTTAAAGATGGTCACCACCACCTTGAATCGCACCCAGAAGACCACTGGGAGCCAGTGCAGCTTGCGCAGGACAGGTGTTACATGGGTGCGCTGAGTCATTCCCATAATCGCCCACACGGCCGCATTCTGGACCAGTTGGAGCCTCCAAGTGCTCTTCAAGGGGAACCCCATGTAGAGAGCCCCATGTAGACACAAATGTTCTAAAGCAGAACTTCAGGACATATGCTTTTGGATTGCATATGAATCCTGGGTTCCCTTTTGGAAGCGCTCTGGCGATGACTGAAAATGGTAATATTTTTCCATTTGGGAATGGGAAACACATGAAAATTGTAGCCTTTCATGATAAAAGAACATTCCTCAAATACAGCCCTACTACAAAGGCTGTGGGATCACACACGGCATGGTTTTTAGTCCCCCAAATGTAGTTTTTGTTACTAAAGGGTTGTTCACCACAGTCCTAAGATATTTTATAAGGTCTCCCGGAATGAAAACCAGAATTCCTCACAATGCCCTCAAAGTGTTGTTAAACGAGTATAATTACAAGAATCCCTGTCTTGTGATAGGGCAACCTCAGCCAGCTACAAGTGGAACAGTATTTTCATTTCTGCCTGTCGTGTTTATTTTGTTTTTAATAATTGGTGCAAGGTGCATCAGTCAAGCTCTCTACACAAAGTAACAGTCTGTAACAAATCTCATTCTAAAAACCTACCGAAGTATTGACCAAAGTGAGTCATCAGACTAAAAGTTACCAAGTGCTATTGTCAGCTGTAGTATCTCATTCAAAAATACTAAGTAGATCCCTTCTGCCCTTGTACTAAAAATACTAAAATTCACACACACGCACACACACACAAACGCATACACAACATAGTACATAAATCTATATATGTGTGTATTAGTGGTGAAATCCAAATTTTTTTACTACTGGTTCTGTGGGTGTGGCTTGGTGGGCAGGGGAAGGATACTGCAAAATCTCCATTCCCACCCCACTCCGGGGGAAGGATATTGCAGAATCTCCATTCCCACCCCACTTGGGCCAGCCAGAGGTGGTATTTGCCAGTTCTCTGAACCGCTCAAAATTTCTACTACCGGTTCTCCAGAACCTGTCAGAACCTGCTGGATTTCACCCCTGGTGTGTATGTATAAATACATGCACACATAGACATACACACATACACTATCTCATTAACCACACCTTTTGATGGTAGCTCAATTACCCTTCTGCACGGTTTCAGTATGATGGTCTTTGGAATGTTAAAACCACTCTGGTTCCTTCAAACAATGAATCTGTTTTCAATTGGAATATAGATGTACCATTGTACCTGGATGTAAGGAAATGGGTAAAATGACATACACATACACACACATAATGTAAAAATCATATTAACAGTAAATATTATAAAAACAGAGAAATAAACCCTAGGCAAAGAGGGAATAAAAATAGCCATCTTAGCTATTTTTCTTACATCTTGTAAGAAACTTGCATCACAAACTACACAGATAAGGCACCACCAGCTTTCTTACTGAGAACATGGAGATAGAATAAGTTGCATCTGTTTCTAATGCTGCCATAAGATTTTGAACTGCAGAATGATTAGCGCAAACAGGATTTCAATTAACTCAATATTCTGTATTATAAGTTCATTATATTTGCAATGAAGCTGACTTTCTTCAGAGGTTAAGTGCCAGTGGAGTGATTTTACTTCTAGTATTTCCATCGGAGGATGGGAGAAGTTACTGTAATCTCTTCCTCCCAGCTGAAGGAGATAGTTGTTATTAAGATTCCACTTTGATGATGATGTTATGTCACCTATCAAACTTCACACTTTCTCACTTACCTCTCTAATAAATGCTGAAATTTGACACTGAGGATCCTTACATCTTGTACTTAATATATGAACATTTGAAGGCCAGACCTTGTGCTCTGGAGGTGATAAAATTGATTACTGTAGGGCCACCTGCCAACTCAGATTCTTTTTATTAGTTATATAATGTGTTCCACCATTCTTCATCTGAACAGCTCAGAATAGGTTATATTTAGTTCCCAAACAAATGCCTGATAATACTTGTTCCTTCTTTCCCTTCTCTCCATCTATAATGCACAAAGGTAATGGTTAAAAGTCAAACCATAGAACAGCTCTGTGGAAACCGAAGAAAAGTTTTTGTACTATTGACAACACCACCATGGGCAATCTACTTGTCCATGATACATATGAATAAAGACTAGCCACTGAAAATGCCACAACAATTCAACGAACACACTCCCAGGGCTTCCAGGACACTCAGTTTGAAGGACAGAGCCAATCCCAAATTGATGGTTTATTGTTTGGGGGGGGGGAAACCAGCCCAATTTCCTGCCCATCTTTGATATATTCTGTTGGGTTTCTATTTTACTGTATACATAGCTGCCTTTTAACCTCATATGAGCTCAAGAGGGATAAGTGGCTAGTGGCCCAAATAGCTTTCTGGATATGTTTGTGTGATACCAAATGAAGTGGCATCTGAGATCTCTGGATGCCATGGGATGCTCCTTTTTAAAACTGTTTAGCAGCAAACCAGCTTGTGTATTTTTTTCCCCAAATACACTGTTCTGTTTATGAATTTAGTGTTCAAACCTCAGGGCATCACTTGGGAGTTATCAGATGCATTCATAAAGAAGCTGAATTTTGGCACTGTTCCTATTCTGTAATTTCATCCTGCAAGGTTCCAGACTGAACTAGATTTGAAACCAAGCTTTCCTCGCTGCTGCTGCTGCTGCTGCTACTCTCATTTCCTGCTCACCTGCAGTTTGACACTCACTAAATATTTTGATCACCTTGGAGAAGCACTGCATACTGCACTGTGCCTATCTGGATCTCCAAGCTATAAGAGTATGCATAATTGCACACTCTATTCTTTCCCAAGTGAAAGACAATTTCTTAAAACAGAGGTTTATGAAATAACAATATGAAAGTATAGAGGTTTTTGGTGGTATCTGTTTTATGGGGATAATGTCTACTTTTGGTGTGTGTGTGTGTGAGTATTGTTCAAATTGTACATTGTGTCCATGCTAGTTTCTCAAATAATATCATTTCAAGTAGCTTAATCCTAGTCTTCCCTAAGGCAATTCTTGGAGTTGCCTAAGATTCCTTTCTGCCTGCTGGCTACAGGATCGAAACAGAATCCACACACCAATATATCTCCATTACTTCAAAGTTTTGCCACAAGGATAACAGCTGACCTGAGCACATATATGTTTGTTTTATGAACAAGAGTAGTGAAGTTGATAATGGAGTTTGTGGGGCAATGGCATGGTAAAAGGATTAAGTTAAGATGTAGGCAATCTAATGTTCTTCAGATGGTTTATGCTACAGCATCCACATTTACCCCTTGCTTATGGTTGTTGATAGAAGTTCAATATATCTTGATAGAAGTTCAGATATCTGAGAGACATCATGTTGCTTGCCCTGAATGAAGCACACACAAATTATATTGCAGACCCAGGCTATGAATGGATATTGATCCGCTCTTATTTTTTCCAGGTCCCTGAAAGTATTTTGTGTAGTTTTTATCATCAACTTAGTCTTTAGAATTATTCTTCTGTTGGCTGCTTTCTAATTGCCAGGTGGTTTTATCAAGATTTAATCCAAGGAGGAATGGGTGTTTCTATTAATTAATAGCTACTAATTGTTAAGTATATCAATGATTATGTTTGTGCAAACTGAAGAAGCTATTTTAAATGTTTAGACAGAGTGATTTGGTGATGCTGTTTTTATTGTTACTAGCAAAAATACCAAATGTTTAAATGTTGTTTATTGTATTTGGATTATACTATGATCCAAATATAATACACTACCTATATTATTTCAGACAAATGACTGTCCAGTCTCTTCTTTTTTATTTTATTTCTTTGAGTTTTCCTTTTTTATATTTTCTATAATATAAAATACAAAAATATAACAACAAATAATAGGAAAACTAGGAGAGGGAAAGGGGAAGGGGAAAGTGTAGAAAAGAAGGGAAAAAGAAAAGAGGTTGACTTCTGACTTTCTTTGGTGCAGTGGAATAAGACAGTAACATAAAGACATTGTCCAATCTCTTCTTAAAAACTTTTACTGTTGGAGCACCCACAACTTCTGGAGTCATTCCACTGATGAATTGTTCTAACTGTCAGAAAATTGCTCCTTAGTTCTAGATTAGTTCTCCTCTTTGTTAGTTTCCATCTATTGTTTCTTTTTCTGCCTTCAGGTGTTTTGGAGAATAGGTTGATCTCCACTTCTTTGTGGCAGCCCCTCAGATACTGGAACACTACTATCATATCACTCCTAGTCCTTCTTTTCACCAGACTAGTTTCATACCCAGTTTCTGTAACCGTTCTTCATATGTTTTAGCCTGCAGCCCTCTAATCATCTTTGTTGCTTTTTGTTGCACTCATTAAATTATGGCAGATTGCCATATAAATGGCCTTCCAGAAAAAGGGGTGTCTTATTGTTTGCTTGTTTATAGGCATTTGTTTCAAAGATGGTGGATTAGATAGGAAAGGTTAGGGAGCCTTGAAGGTTGGGGGCCATTTAGCACAGGGAAAAATAGTCTGATTTCTGTTCTGAGGAGATTCTACAGTTGTTGGGACAAAGTGGGAAACGGGGGCTGAGCAAATGTTGCAGGGACATCCAGCCTTTAAAAGTAAGAGGATGAGACAGGAGTAGCCTAGATAGATACATAATGAAGCTCTTTCATTAGATAAGATAAGATAAACTTTATTGTCATTTTTTTACTGTGATCACACTGGCCCACATTAAAAATGAAGTTCTGTTGCCTGCTCTCAAAAGAAAGTATATATCTACCCATACACATACATAACAAGCATCTACATGCACACACACACACACATATCTACACCCATACACATATACATATACATATACATATAATCATTGTCTATTTTGAATACATAGTGGAAGAGGAAATTTGGAAGTACATAGGTTGATGCTATATGGAACAAAACTATGACTGAATCTGGATGTTCTGCTTCGGATCCCACAAAGCTTCTTCCCAGAAGGTAACATGGGGAACAGATCGTGAAGAGGATGTGTAGCATCCCAGACAATCCTGCGTACCCTGCTCAAGTAGCGCTTATATTCCATGACCTGAATAGAAGGAAGTGAACTACCAATAATCTTTTCTGCTGTCCTCACCACTCTCTGCATTGCCTTCCTAGCCAAAGCAGTAATGCTTCCAAACCAGACAGTAATGCCATATGACAGTATGCTCTCGATCATCCCTCTATAGAAAGTGGTAAGGACAGGGGAAGGAAGATGTACTTTTCTCATGCAACACCGAAAATGCAGGCACTGCTGTGCCTGCTTCACAAATGTCCCACATTAGTCATTTCCATTAAGGGTATTTAATACAAGATGATCAGGCATATTCTTGCCAAAGCAAAGCATTTATTTTCAGAACATTAGTGAGTCATGCACTTGCCTCTTTCATGGAAATAAATTATTTATAAACATTTAGTTTACCACTAGTGAAAACCATCATGCTCATCACCATTATCATCACTATCAACATCAGCATCAACCCACATTGCATACAACAATTTTTATATTCTTATATCAGGCCATTTAAATTTTCTACACATCATTATGGTTATTCATTTTGTTTTATTTATAAAGCAGATGAAATTCTGTCATTTCTGATAGAATGTAGTAGTAATGCTCCACCTCTTTTTTTTTTAAAACATGAGAATTTTTATCAGAGATTAAGCAGAGCTATGGAGCAGATCTCACTGAATCATTTTTCAAGTGATTTTCCAATACTTAAATTGGCGGGAATGATATATTTTGTCATTAAATGCAGGTAAACAATTCCTTTTGTTTGGTTTGTAAATTTGTATTCCTTCTATATAGGCAATAAGCTGAATTTTCATAAGAATGTGATTCTTTATTGGTTATAGCTATTGTTTTGTTAAAAATCTCTAAGATTTTGAAAATGTATTGCAATGTATAAAACAATGTATACATTTAGACAAAAAGGAAAGAAGGAAAACTGAGCGAAGTAACAGTAACATAATTGCTTTGATTGGAATAGAGAAAAATGGAAACAGTTGGAAATTATTTCATGCTTGTCTACAGTGAAAAATGATAGAAGCTGACTGGTAATGCTATTAGTTTACAAGATTTAGAAATACAATAAACGGAAATAGCATCTTATCCCATGCAGAACTCTATTTAAAAAGTAAGGATGAAGTGAGTCTCTTTATTCCAGTTTTTCAGCTGGGAAATTGGGTATAAGAAGAACCAGTGTAAAAATAGTTTATAACAGAACCAAAAATATATTGCTGAAAACAAAGACATGTTGTTCCTAATGAATCTGGTATCAATTAAATATAAACAAGAAATTAGATTTTAATTATACTGTAGCAATAAAATTATATATATATGTAGAAAGAAAAGGAAAACATTTGTTTAATAGAATTTATTTTTATGTTTACCTTTTACTCAGTTAAGGGAGAACAATTATCCCTATGCACCATCTATTTGTCATATGATTTTGGAGGAGCAAAAGTATTACATATATCATGGGGATGCCATTTCATATGTAAAGGACACCAAATTGAGGAAGGCTGAAACTTTAATTGTCTGAAACTCTGGGTCTTGTAGAAAATTTGAATGACATTTGTATGAATCTTGGAAGATGAGTTAAAATAATGTCAAAGTGAGCCTTCCTTCCTTCCTTCCTTCCTTCCTTCCTTCCTTCCTTCCTTCCTTCCTTCCTTCCTTCCTTCCTTCCTTCCTTCCCTCCCTCCCTCCCTCCCTCCCTCCCTCCCTCTCTTTTTAAAAAAACTTTCTTTGACAAACTTAATCAATAGCTTCCTCAAAGCGAGAGATAACCAACCCTGGAGCTGCTGTCATACAATCACAGTATGTCTTCTGTCCATGTACTCAGCACTCCATCCGTACTGCTGAAGATCTACAGAGCAGGCCTTTAATGAGCCGGAATGTATCTCTTGCAGGGCAGCATTCTTTTTTGGAGTGTCAGGGAGAGTGGCTTGAGATAACCCATCAAATCACTTTTCTTTTGTACATTAGGAGAAAAAGTTCATTGCCGTGGTTCCCTTATCTGGCTCAAAAGCAGGAGGGAGAATTTTTGAAACCTGCCCCCCCTTTCACGTCTTCTGTCATTACTTTCATCTTATACAGCAAAATGTTATTGAGCCATGCCTCTGCTTTGCATGTCCTCACGCCTACGGACCACCCAACCTTTCCCTGGTCTTTGTCACAGACTACCTTCATGCATTTTCCCACCGTCTAAAGGACTTAGGCACTTTTCTATCTGTCCGTCTTCCTCCTGTTCAGATGAGAATAGAGCTAGGAAGCCTTTATCCCTTATTTAGTGTCTGCTTATTTCTTTCGTTCACAAAATCACTCAACACCCCCTCACCCTTGTAGATTCTTAGCTTCTTTGAAGCCTTGGTTTATCTGGTGAGAAGCCAGGAACTTATTTGAAAGAAAGTTCTTGTGTCTCTTAATTCCAGGGTTCATGGTGTTCACGAATGAGGAAGAGCATATCCTGCTTCTAGACTGGGCATGAACAATCTTAGCTCAAGCAATAGAAAGACAAAAATACAGTGGCTGCTTTGCTTTGAAGAGTAAAATGCCTTGTGTGTATGAATGTATATACACATACAATACACATAGAACTGTATACATTATATTTGACCTAGAGTATATAATGCCACAGTTAAGGTGTCATACTGAAACCAGGAAGACTCAAATCACCACTTTATTAATGTTTCTGGCCAATCACACTCCTTCGAATCAACCAATGTCATAAGACTGATTATTCTCCCTATAAGCCATTGAGTTGGAGAGAGGGTAGGATAACAGTGACAACAACGATGCATTGTAGTAGCAATAACAATCCTAGTATTAATAACAATAATTCTTACTGTTCTTGTTGCACAGCAACAACAACAATAAGAATATCATGCATGCTGAAGAAAATCTTTCTTGTGCAGAACAGCATACTACCATAGATTTCAAGAAGGACCTGGATAATCTAGATCAGGGGTGTCATACTTGGTTTCTCTGAGGGCCACATCAGGGTTGTGGCCTTGGCGGCCAGGGTGGGCATGGCCAGTTTGACGTCACTCATGTCGGGGGCGCCTGTGATGCCCTGAGAGTGCTGCCAGCGAAAATGGGCTCCCGAGCTCCGTTTTCACCTGCCATGGCTTCCTGCAACCCTCTACCAGTACAAATGGAGCTTGGGAGGGCCGCCCGTGGCCCCCGCGAGCTCTATTTTTGGTTGCGACAGGATCCTGCAACCCTCTGCCAGTGAAAACGGAGGCCGGGAGCTCCGGTTTTGCTGGCAGAGACACTGCAGGCTTGTCTTTTGCTGTTTCCAGGGCAGCCCCGCTGGCCAGATATAAGCACTCCATGGGCCTTAAATTTGACACCTCTGATCTAGATGATTTAGTGAACAGGAAAATACAATAAGTGATCCCTAAGGTACTTCCCAACTCATACTTAAAATGATTTTATGAATACTACGAACATGTATGAGGAATTAAAAGAACTCTTCAGCTAGATGAGATTTCAAATGTTTGTAAAGTTAAATTGACGATACAATGAATAAGACTTGGAATTTTTTGGTTTTGCTCACACCCACATCTTTACTGGCAACAGGAGAAACACTATCCTATCTTAGAAACCTGACATTGCTTTCAAATATTTGTGGCAGTAAGAACAAAGTCCATGGCTTCCCTTTGGAGAGAGATGGCCATATTTGTAACCATACACCAATCAGGAACAAATCAATTTTCATGCCAGCTTCATTTTCCTGCAATCAAATCTCGGGAATGGTTTTGTATTTATAGTTACACTGATGGCTTTCCTTTCTCATACATGATTTACATAAGACAGCTTTCATCTAATGTTACTAAGTGACAGTCAGTTCTTATGGTTATTGATATGTCAGGGATCACAACCCTACATGTCCTTGAATGTACATATATGCAAATGAAAGCCCACATTTGTCTCTCTGCTATGCTGAAACACATATTCATATTCATACACAAACACTGTGGTTTTGGTTGTATTTGAATTATTGAATAGGGGAGATTTAACCCTGTTCCTCCAGTGTGGGAGTAAAGTGTATGTCTCCGGAGGACCAGATTGAACCCTTCTTTCATCCTATACAAAGCTCCATAAGTAAAAAAAAATAGTTGCTTTTTTTTGCCACAGGAACATAAGAAAAGGCTTTCAAATAAAACTGTAAACCAATGATTGAACTTTGGACCAAACTGAAATCACATCTCAATTCTGAATGGAGAGAGCTGCCTATTCATGTTGAAGTGTACAATTTTGATTTAGAAACCCTAAATAGATTAAGATTCGAGGAGCTGCTGGAATGCCTCACATAATCAGTCTATCCTGAGTTTTGCAAGACTTAGAGAAGATCTTGGTTATGGTCCCAAGCACATGCAAAGCCTAAGGGAGGACCTCTTCAGTGTTTTTGAAATACCTTCTTTTTACAGATTTGATCAATCCATTGTTTAAGGTGGTTTCATGCAATATTAAAATGATTCGGCTTTTATTTTTGTGAAGTAGCTTACCCCAATAATTGTTTTCTGCTAGTTGGATTTGATTGTAACCTAGATATAAAAGTATTTACTGCTTATTTTTATATTCAAATCATTTTACTGTGAGTAGCAAGATACACATTTAATAAACAGCAGCTCCTTGAGGAGGAAAGGTTACTATATTGAGTCTTTTAAGTGTAAAGAAAGATTTATCTTCCACTTATTTGCTGATGTTTAATCCTAGTTAAAACTGTCTCACTTCTTCATTCTGGCCAGGTGGTATTTCAGTCATCCACTGTGCTAAACTGTGTGACTTGTTCAACCATGGTTTATTGAATTGATTAAATTCACACAATGTATGATGACATAAAATCAACAATGGTTATGTTTATGGAGCATCCTAATCCAAATTCAGATAAAGCTGGCTAAGTGCAATAGGTGAATCCAGTTACCTAAGTCAATGGCGTTCTTTCTATTGTTCTCTTTGGTGTGTGTGTGTGTGTGTGTGTGTGTGTGTGTTGATTACTCTTTCAAATGGTAGGGCTTCGGTTAATATACTTAAGAATTTGTCTCCAAAGAATTAAATGAAATCACAACTACAATAACAACCAGATGCAAATACAATTTACGTTAAGTTGTTTTACTGTCAGACTTAAGTGCAATCTAGATTTACGTTATCTACATCCGACAACAAAATTTCCATAGTCCCAATTTACATCTGATTTTATAAATGTTTTCTTACCCATATTAACTATATTAAGGCATTTGCAAAAACAGCTAGAGATGCTGATGAAGTAAATTTGATTCTGGGGTCTAGCTCAAGTGCATGCTAAGAATTTAGGTCTCAATAGACTTCTCTTATGCATATTATATGCTCTTTTATTTGGCAAAATGCACTCAAGGATGAGCCAAAATATTTCTAGATACGAATATTTAGATATGTTAAATGCTTCTATCCTAAAATCTTTGATAGCCCCAATGTATGTATCCTATCCATTTGATCTAGTAAAAGAAGATAAAGAACTTTGAACTGGAAAGACCAATAAGTCCCAATAATCATGGTAACTGTCCCAATTTCTAGCAGATAAAGATCAAATCTAATCCACACCACAATTATTTCCCTTCAAATTTGCTTCTCTTTTAAGAAATCCATAATGCTTTAATTCTCCTTATGTAAGTGAATAGGTTTTTAGATTTTATTAGGAAGTCAGTAGAGTTTAACTGACTGAATAGATGAGGAGTACCTTAGACTACTGCCTTTAGCACAGCAATTTCTCCTAGGAAATATAGTAGTAAGAAAAAATAGAGTCAGATAAGTTATTACAGAAAATAAAATGGGTTCATCCTCCTGTGGCCACACTAGGCTTCAGGTGGGTAGGCAGGCCAGACATCAGAAACATCACACAGTTGGAAAATCAGAATTACTGAAACAGAAGTTGGTATTGACTTTATTGTTGTTGTTGCACCAGCTAACGGGTGGTTGTGATAGTCTGAGATAAGTGCAACTATTTCATTATCAGATCTAGACCATTTTGATCCATTTTTTTCAAAGTAGCTTATTGCCGATCTCTGCTCAGTAGTGTCATACAAATCCTTTTTGCACGCATGTATAGCATGTAGTTGAATGGAAGCAAAAACATTGAAATGTGACCTTTTCCCCTTTCTCAAGTTCCCATTTTCTCCAGATTTCCTCTTACTTTTTTCAGTGCGGCTACCTAGCCTGCTCAAAACTCATTGGGCTATTTTGGGAGGCTTCTGTAATATTTAGGGTTCCTTCTGGCTAAAGATTTATTTGGGAATGTTTGTCAGCTATATAGTTTTGTAGAGCCTACTGAGATCTCAGTTCTGTTTTTGTGATATAAGGTACTTTAAGGACAAATATTGGAGACAGAGAAGAAAGTATACAACAAACATGGATACAGAAATAAATACACAGAAAGGGCGGGTGAGTTTCTGTTCTACTTGCTTTTTAAAAAATGTACCTTAGCATGCTCAGAAATTCTCTTGTGATTAGCAAATCTCAACATGGTTGCTATTTCAGCATAAATTCAGTTGTCTCAGGCAATTCATAGAATTAAATATTCTACTGAATGTTCGTTTCTTTTTGCAAAACTAGGAAGATTATTTCTGTGAATATACGCTCTTGGATGTTTTCATCCTTTTCTATCTTAGAATTATCTCTTCAAGCATTTACATATTTGTTTTAAATAAATTATTCTAAAATCAGGAACAGGAAGGACAAATCTTTAGCTTTTTCATGAATATCAGGGTGAAAAAAAAAGAGGGTGGAAATGTTGGTGTGTCTTACACACCAAATGCAGCCATTTTTGGCCTCCTGAAGGCTCGCCCCACGCGGCCCATTTTTGTGAAAAATGGGCCCATTTTTCACAAAACAGGGCGCACAGAGGCTTTTGGAGGCCTGCAGAGTATTCCTGTGGGCTGGGGAGGGCAAAAATGGGGTGCACAGAGGCTTTCGGAGGCCTAAAGAGGGCTCCTGGGGGCCAGGGAGGGCAAAAACCTTTTTTTTCTTGCTTACATCTTCGAAATCTTGGTGTGTCTTATACACCGGTGCATCTTATAGTCCAAAAAATACGATATTCCTTTTCATGTGCAAGCAACTAGACAATAAAATTACTGGGAAAGATAAATTTGAGAGAGAAATACAGTTTTGAGGAAGTATTGGGTAAATTGTCTATTATTTTTATTTATGTGTGTTGAAAATCCTTTAGTAGTCTGCAATAGAAACACTTTTAATTTGATATTTTAAATTCACAATTAAAGTACAGTTGAATACAAAGCTCACCAAACATTGAAATGCAAGACTAGAACGAGGTGATAAAACTGCAAGAGAAGTCAAAAGATTTAAAATATTCAAAAGACATCGTTGGCATATTAAATGTGTTCCTAAAAAAGGAAGTCTTGGCACATTTTAGAAGGCCATTAACAAGGAACTGAGGTGGGCCTTTCTTGCAAGAGGAAAGCATCTAGCTTGTAACCATGGATTTTTAATGACATCCTGACATTTCATGTAGAAAAGAAAGCTCTGGAGTTTTAAAGCATCAGCCCATCTGAAAAGTATGAATTAACACTGTAATATTTTGATAGCAGATCTGGTAGAACTATGGCATCTATTTACTTTATATTTGTATCTCACTTTTTCTCTAGGAGTTCAGGATGTCATATACAGCATTCCTTCCTCTAATGTTTCCTATAATAACAATAACAATGTATGAGGTAGATTGCGCTTCTACTTATTGTCTGGTCCAGACCCACCCAATGAACATCCATGGTAGACGATAGACTTGAACCTAGTTCTCCATACTCTTAGTTCAGCACTTGATCTGCTACATCACACTGGAACAGCTGTAAAGCAAATGCATATGCGACAGATGATTTGTCTCATCATGTGTGGCATCACATTGGAAATATACTAGATAAAGTAATGGAAGGTAATGGAATAACAGAGTTGGAAGGGACCTTGTAAGTCTTCTAGTCCAACTACCTGTTCAAGCAAGAGACCCTATACCAGTGATGGCTAACTTTTTTGCCATCGCGTGCCGAAAGCAGGGGGAGCGCAGAGGGCCGTTCGCGCATGTGCCCACACCCATAATTCAATGCGCCCCATCCCCCCAAACTCCCCCTGCTTTTGGGATGCGATGGCACGGTGGGCCCAGTAGGCCCATTTTTCGTCCTCTCCAGGCTCCAGGAGCCTTTCTAGGAGACTGGGGAGGGCAAAAACGGCCTTCCGGAGGCCAGAAACAGTCTGTTTCACGACTTCTGGAGGGCCCAGAAGGCCTAAAAATCATCTGGCCAGTGCGTGCATGTGCGCTGGACGTGAGCTAGGGCAACGCTCGCATGCCCACCGATATGGCTCAGGTGGCACACGTGCCATAGGTTCGCCATCACGGCCCTATACCATTTCAGACAAGTGCCCATTCAGTCTTTTCTTAAAAACCTCCAGCGATGGAGCACCCACAACTTCTGAAGGCAAGCCATTCCACTGGTTAATTGTTCTCACTGTTAGAAAATTTCTCCTTAGTTTTAGGTTGCTTCTCTCCTTGGTTAATTTCCATCTCACATTTCCTTTACATGCGGACAACCCAAAAATCATATATAACATTTGGCCTTTGCCAGTTTGAATGTTGACATACAAACTCCTCTGTTATTCTGTGTCTTTCATTCTTGCATGCTGTTCAGCTGATTTATGTTGGTAACACTAGAGAGGACATTGATCAATATGCTGGTTGGGCAGTTCCAGTACTAATCAGAAGGATAGCAGAAAAAATAAAGGAAATGCACTTTTATCAGCCGGGGGGAAAAATGTGAACCATCCTTCCTGTTCATACAAGATAATATGAGGGCGATGTGTGAAGTGTTCAAATGTGTATGACAAAAAGAAAGAAAAAGAATAAGGCCACTCAGCCATGCCAACTATTTGTAGGTGGTCTTTGATAATAAAAAGATTGTCCTCACCCATTTTACTTTGTTTGAATGAACACAATTCTGTGGTGAGAATTTGTCCCATTTAGTCAACATGCTGCCATCTGTGCTGCTTTATTTTCATTATTTCATTTAAAGAGTTTACCCAGCTGGATAGATGGAAGACTACAGAAAGCATATGGGCCACTTTTTCCCCACAACTGGTACCACAATTATTGCTCTGTTTGAGATAAAAGATAATTAATTTTTTTATACAGTCCATTTTGGCCGGAATCACTACTTAAATATAAAGCTATAATTAAGCGCGGCATCAAAAAATAACAAAAATCAGAAGAACACATTTTCCTTCCACATAGCATGTAGATGAGAAAGGCTGTTCTCAAAATTTTTCTCAGAAGATAATATACTTTCACTTCTGCCAGAGAAGACTGTAATCACTTTATGTTCGAAGTTCTCATCAGATTGTCTTTTAAGTACCACCAACATCCAGAAAATCAAATACAGTAAGAACTATCTTTTCACACGGGTAGAGATTGAAAAAAAAGGCAATTCACTGAAGCTTGAAAAAAGAAGTGCATCCTCTCCCTGACATAAACTCATGCTGGGGGTTCTAGAAACTATTATCAGAAGAAAAACTATTTCAGTCTTGCCTGCAACAGGCTTGATCAAGACTCTGAACTAAGAGTCCTGCATGCTCTTAGATCAGTGGTGGCTTATGCATTTTACAGTTTGTCGGGAAGTGCAAAGCATTGAAACAGCGGATTCTCCAAGGACAAGTCCTGAATATTTTCAGCAGGTGGCAGCACTTGTTTCACTAGTTAAGCAAGGTTGGACCTGTTTAGGCCTTGATGGGAGACTACCAGGAAATCTCCGGCCTGTAGGTTAGACTGGGAAGCTAAAGAAAAGAAAAATTCTAGAAGAAGGCAGGGAACACTGTATTGCTGCTATCAAAGCTATCTGAGATACAGTACTTACGATGTTGAGTGGGGTTCAAAGGAGATTTTACTTCGTTAAAACATTTGAATATTCCACACAGCACTATTAAGGCAATGGGCCTTCTTCTGATCATGGAGGCTTGTAAATATTTGTTCTTGCCATCATCTAGAGTTGGGCGAGATTTCAGTATTTCTTACTATCAAAACTGACTATTGCACATTCCATCTTTTGGGCTGGTTTAGCTATACAGCAGAAACCTCGTAGAATCCTAGGGTGAAAATGTGTAACATATTGGCTAGTTCTTCCAACATTTTTAAAAAGCAGCCCTTAAAGTAGAAGACTAGCATTGCAAAAAGAAGGTTCTCCCTGATCATTATTGTTATTGTCATCGTTATGAGCCACAGTGGTGCAGTGGTTAGAATGCAGTACTGCAGGCTACTTCTGCTGACTGCTGGCTGCCTGCAATTTGGCAGTTCAAATACCACCAGGTTTAAGGTTGACTCAGCCTTCCATCCTTCCGAGGTGGGTAAAATGGGGACCCAAATTGTTGGGGGCAATATGCTGACTCTGTAAACCACTTAGAGAAGGCTGTAAAGCACTGTGAAGCGGTATATGTCTTAAGTGCTATTGCTATCATCATCATCATCATCATCATCATCATCATCATCATCATGATACAAGAAGCTTTTTGCAAAATGGCACTGCCACTTTTAATCAAATGCAGAACAGTTTTCAGAGGATATTTTTCTATTTGAAGGAATGCCCAGTTCAAGTCCTTGTTAAAGATAAAAACAAGCAGAAGAGAGAAGAGTTGCTTGAAGATGCTCATCAACAAGTGGAATTTAGAATGCAGACAGCCAAAAATCCTAGCTACGTTAGATGTATTCATTCTAATCTTCACGTTAACTACAACTTCTCACTTCTTTTTTGTAAGTTGTGAATTACTGCCTTGCTTACCTTGATATTCTGTGCACCAATGAGATTGACTTCCTTCTGCAAGAACCTTTTCTTGCTGTTATGGATTTCCTTTGCTACTATGGAAGTGATTTAGACAGTATGTTGTTGCAAACGCATTATAGCTCAGTGATACAAATGCACACACTTTGCAAGCAGAATATATCAGTTTCACTCCTTACCATCTCAGTTTAAGAAAGGGTCAGATGTCAGATGATGTGAAAGCCTCTGCCTGAGAGTAGCTGCCAATCAGAGCTGATAATTACAGGCCAGTAGTCTGATCTACCATAAGGCAGCTTTCTACCCAGGTTGGTTTAAAACTAGAGTATTATTAGTGGAATGATTTTGATTATCTTGACCAAGTAAGGTCTTTACATTGCAATTAACAACTGATGCTAACTCTCACAGAGGCAAGCTAGCCAAACTTGCTCTTTGGGGATTTTGGATCACCATTCCCATAATTCTTGATTACTGCCTAAGGCTTATAGGATTTTGAGTCTAAGTATTTGGCAACAGTAGGTTGAATTCCTTTGAAGAATTTAGCTAAATTAAATAGTTATCATTTGCTATGATTTTTTTTTACAGTTTAAATTTCTGTTCCAAGCTTCTGAAATGTTTGCTGTTTCATGGCAAGCAATGAATATAATATTATTAAAAAAAAATACAGCTACATTAGTTTACAATGCTGTGGAGAAGCATGTGCTCTGAGGTCATACATGTGACAATAACATTCAAAGAGTGACTTAGTTTCTAAAATGATAAGCAATTTCGTTTAGAATTTGCTGCTTTAGTTGGCAATAAGATGATAATGTAATTTTCTCTTTTGCCTTTTCTGTATGTAATGTATTACCTTCCTAAATTGGGTTTAACTCTTTTTAAATAAGGATTTAAGGAAGGACATGGAATGGAGAGAATTCAACATCTAAGCTCCTTAGAAAAGTAAAAGTGGGAAAAATGTTGGTTAAGATCACAAGAAAGTAGAAGATAGTTCCAAATCTTTGATTTTTTAAAAAATACTAGTAGTTCTTCTTGTAACAGTCTTATTTAAAAACTATTTTGGTTGCAATAGCAACATATTCATCTAGTTCTTCTCAGAGAGGAGTTAAGGAAAAATGCTTTCTAATTGCAGCATAGTGATTAAGTTACATTATGGTTAATCCTATGTAATACTGCAACAAAACACAATTAATCCTTTTCCTAATTAATGCAGCCACACACACACAAAATAGCCTGCTTCAATAATATAGATTTTTCTTGGAGCTAATTATTCAGTTTTATGAGCAAGGAACCAACAGCTATGTCAATATCTGAAATGCTACCCCAAGGAATAGGAAAAGACGAATGGCTCTTGCTATGGCTTTCAAAGGATATGGTTATTATATCAAGGAACAAATCTTGCAGGCAGGGAAGTTAGAGTTTCTTACATGGTGGAAGCCAGTTTAGTTTGCCAGTAAATATACATTTGATGTTAATTCACTCTAACATAACAAACTGCCCATATGATTGTCACCGGCTTACCTATTACAGAGTAAAAAGTATGCTGATTTGGACCTCTGGGAATTATAATCCAACATTTATGGAAGGAAACAAAATGAAGAAGTTTCAGTTAATATTAAGCATTCCAGCTGTTTTGTTTTCTAAAGTATGAATGCCATTAAAAATCCATAGGAAATTTAAGGATCATTTGTGTGTGTGTGTCATCAAACAAGTAAAACCAACTAAATAAAACCCAGGTATCAAATTGAATGAGTAGATGTTCATCTCTAAAGAACTGGAAAATATTTGAGATTTAAAATGCTGTTAAGGAGATGTATGTTAGTGAAGATTTGTTCAAAGCTAATGTATATTTTTGATCACTGACTGGAGGCCATTTTAAATCTCCTTGTGTGCTTAGTTGGATATACCCAATGGTGTCAAACTCTCGGTCCGTGGGCCAGATGCCTTACGCACTGGCCCCACAAACCCGTTTTAGCGAACGGAAAAAAAGTCACGATATGTCATGTGATGACAACATGACATCGTGAGTTTGACACCC
Organism: Masticophis lateralis; assembly: GCA_030761175.1. NCBI lineage: Eukaryota > Metazoa > Chordata > Lepidosauria > Squamata > Colubridae > Masticophis > Masticophis lateralis. Next base: position 208,545,387 of record JAUDYJ010000001.1, read on the forward strand.
CTGACATAGGCCAAAGCATATTAAAGCAAGTACTGTATTCTTTCAATAACAAAATTGCCCAGTCCTTTTAATGAACCACCATTTACAAATGGCTCATCATCGAGTCATTTAAAGTGGGCCCATTCATACATTTAATTCATGAATGATTAGAATATAAGTTAGTTCTTCAGAACTCTTTTCAAGGACAACTTTCAATTCGATAAAAATTCACTTTGCCTTTGCGTTACACCTTATATTTTGACTGCAATTGTCTGAAATGCAAATTTAGATTACTTAATGGAGCATGATTCTGAATCACCTGTGCCTCTAATGACAGAATGAAGCAGGGGTGAAATCTACTTACTTTCCTTACTGGTTTGGAAGTTCGCACCTGCGTGCATCACATGACCATGCACATCTTCTGCGCATGCGCAAAGCCTTCTGCTTATGCATAGAAGATAAAAAAACAGGAAGTAGTGACACCCAGGCAGCGATCACTACTGGATCACTGAACCACAGGGAAAACAGAGCCTGAGTAGCGTAGAGGAGTAATGCCTCCTACAAAGGCAGCATTTAAGATCCAGCTGCTGCAATTACTTGCGAGTTCAATCCCAGGCAGGCTCAAGGTCAACTCAGCCTTCCATCCTTTATAAGCTGGGTAAACTGAGGACTCAGTTTGTTGGGGGCAATAAGCTGACTTTGTATAAATATAAATATACAAAAGTATGAAAGCTATTGCTTAACGCATTGTAAGCCACCCTGAGTCTCCGGAGAAGGGTGGCATATAAATCTAATTAAAAAAAAAATTGCTACCGGATTGGATGATCCGGTCCGATCCGGGAGCATTTCACCCCTGAAATGAAGTCCAGGACAATCTTCAGAATATGATTATTAATCAGTTGATCCAAAAGATCCTGCTGGATGGTTTGCCTTTTGCAGTAATATTTGTACTAGATAACTACGTGGATTCTTTCAATTTTTTGCTGTCATTTCCTGAAGCAAGGTAGCATGTGTCATTGTCACATGAATATTCAAAACGTACCAGCTACCTTGGTTTTATAAATGAAGCAAAACAATCTTTTTAGAGTTGTTGAATCTAATCGCAGCTTTTGCAATTGCAGGTTTTACGGAAGCAACAAATTGTATGTGATTATTCACCTACTATATTTTAGTTAAACTTTTAGAGCAATCCTCTACTAAGAAATATATACTGTAAGATTACATAGAAGGTCTCATTTTTATCTTCGTAATAACTTTGTAAGATAAAGAAGGCTGGGTAGCCCAATTCAAACACAATACTATCCATTGGAATACATATAATAATTCAGTCTCAGATAGAGAGGCAGCTGAAAAAAATAGCATTACAGCACTATGCATCCCTACCATTGTAATTCAACTGATGGACACTCCTGGTTTGTCCAGAAGGAAAAAAATATCAACATTTTCTCAAGGACAGTCCTCCCTCTTTAATGGAAATAGTACCACCATAATTAAAGGGGAAAAATATTTGTAAAGTCTTTCATCCTGATATCCTACCTTGTAATTTAAATCATGGAACGTCAAGGAGGCTGCAGGATGGCCAGAGATTACATGTAGTCCTTGATTTACAACAATACAACAATTCATTTAGTGACCATTCAAAGTTACAATGACACTGAAAAAAGTGATTTATGACAATTTTTCACAGTTACAGCATCTCCATGATAATGTGATCAGAATTCAGATGCTTGGCAATTGGTTCACATTTATGACCGTTGCTGTGTCCCAGGGTGATGTGATGACCTTTTGCAACCTTCTGACAAGCAAAGTCAATGATTCACTTAAGAACTGGGTTACTAACTCATCAACTGCAGTTTTCACTTAACAACTTAACAACTATATCAGAGAGAATAACCAGCAAATATAAAAAGCAGCCATTCAACAAATGAAAATTAATTTACAGAGTCAGTCATCTCCTGTGCGAGCTGCACTGGCTTCCAGTGATCTTCCGGGTGCGCTTCAAGGTCTTGGTTACTATCTTCAAAACGCTCCATGGCTTAGGACCAGGGTATTTTCGGGACCGCCTTCTGCCACCAATAGCCTCTCACCGACCAGTCCGTTCCCACAGACAGGGACTCCTCAGGGTGCCGTCGGCCAAACAGTGTCGACTGGCGGCCCCCAGGGGGAGAGCCTTCTCTGTGGGGGCACCGGCCATCTGGAACGAGCTCCCCCCTGAGATAAGGAGGATACAGGACCTATGTACCTTCCGCCGCGCCTTAAAAACGTTCTTATTTCAACAGGGTGGTCTGGCTTAAACCTCCCCTTTATATTGGGTTTTAAAATGTCTTATATAATTGGATTTTAAATTGTTCTAGCCTAATTATTTAATTTATTTTAAATATTTTTAACTTTTGTATGTCACTGTATTTTATTTGGCTGTTCATCACCCTGAGTCCCTTCTGGGAGTAGGGCGGTATACAAATTTGATTAAATAAATAAATAAATAAATAAATAAATAAATTTATTTTTAATCATGTTTATATTTTTTTATTCCTCCGTTATTACTTTATCATTTCCTAATTTGAGGTGGAGAACATACATCGTACTTCCTCCTATTCCTATTTTCTCAATAACAATAACCCACTTACCGTATGAGGTGGGTTGGGCTGAGAGAGAGAGGGACTGGTCCAAAGTCACTCTGCTGGCTTTTATGCCTAAGGGGATTTCCTGGGTTCTAGTCTGGTCCCTTCACCATTACACCTATATAAAAATGTGTGTGTGTATACATGCATACATACATACATACATATGGTACATGCATGCATGCATACGTACATACATACATTCACATATACCTAGTATCATCCATAGGATACCTTCAATTTTCTGCAGTTGGGAAATTGACACTATGAATTTGGATTTCTTATTTCCTATCTCTATTCAAATCCAGATTATGCTTCTGTACCACAATCAAACAACCATATTGCAGTGGGTGAAATGCTTGCAAATAGCACTTCAGAGTAGGCGTGACAAGGCTGGATACAAGCTGTCATGGCATAACTGTTTCCTTGCAAACATAACTTGCATAAGAGCTCTTTGAATTTTTATCCCAGCATTCAGAAAACTGTTGAATAAAGGTGGCGAGCAGAACCACATCTGTTCTCATCATGGCTGCTTCATACTTCTGTCTAAATTGGGTTAGGAATCAGAAAAAAATTACCTGGAGAGAAGTACTTCAATGCTGGAGAAGATTGTTGGGCTGAGAAAAACAGACCCAATCTACTCCAGGAATTCATTGTGGCTAGAGAAGAAAATATCACTCTCCATACTAGACAACACCTCTACTTCTGGCAGGGTTCTAGTTGTCATGGAAATACACAACAGTGCTCATCCGATGTGGCTACTTGATACCTAATTTTCCTTATGGTTTGAGCTAGGAAACTAAACAATAATCTTTTTTTAAAAAAGATTTTACTCCGCCCCGTTCTATTTCCCTTTGACCTTTTCTCTGAGTAGGAATCACATAAGAAGAATGTTTAGGCATCACAGGTGTCTTTAGCCTTACAAATACTTAAAATCTCATTTGAACTTCAGAACACCAGTCCCCTGGTTTAAAACTATGTCCTGGGCCTATCTTCCATATGCGGAATAAAGCTAGATCTGATTCAGTTGTTGATGATTTTTGTATTTTTTTGATATTTGTATATGCAAGCACTAAAGGGAACAAGTAAGATATTTGATATTGTATGCAAATTCCTTCCTTCCTTCCTTCCTTCCTTCCTTCCTTCCTTCCTTCCTTCCTTCCTTCCTTCCTTCCTTCCTTCCTTCCTTCCTTCTCTGCCACAACTTTCATCTAGTTTCTTCATTTGCTTAACTGATGATGTTTCTTTCTTCTCCGAATAACAGTAGTAAGAAGGTGTTCAAAGCAGATTTTCCAGAAGTCATTTTCCTGAGCCACTGGCTTCTACTGTAGCATGGAAGATTCTGACATATTTATACATAATGTAATTTGGAATTGAGAGTTCCTGCATTCTTAAGGAAATTGTAGACAAACTGGAAAATATTTTTCTACTTGGACTTGGCTTCTGGTAAAATAAGTAAAGTAAAATAAAACTCAAGCCTTTTTTAAACTTTGAAAGGTGAGGAGAATCAGGAAAATACTTTGATTTCCTTCTCCACCTTTCCCCACTACCATTTTTTCCTCACCACATAGTATTTCATACATGACTTTGTTCACCGAGGAATCTAAATAACACCGAGGAATCTAAATAATCTAAATAAGTATATGAAGAAAAATAAATGCTGAAATCATCCTTGAATTTACATTTCAAAACTAATGAATTAATTAGTCTAACTGCCATGAATGAAAATATCAATCCAGCTCTCTTTTGGCATGCCAAGATTTTGCCTCAGAAATAATACAGAAAGTTTAGAATTTCTAGTGACTTTTTGGGTAGGGTAAGTGTAGAGAGACGAATGAGTTCAACATCATTTAATAAATTTAATGGCTCATACTGGAGTTCTGAATCTCAGATCTTCCCAACTACAGTACATGCTCTATTATTTGTACAAAATATATTTGGCTGTGACTGAGAAGCAATACTTGTCTAGTTCTATAACATCTATAATAATGTATCTGTAAATTGATATCATTTATTTATTTATTTATTTATTTATTTATTAGATTTATATTGCCACCTATTCACCCATGGTGACTCAAGGCAGTTTACAGAATATAAAAAAAACAGATTTAAAAAAACAGTAAAATTCATAAAAAAAATCAAAAAAATTAATGTAATCATGGTATTCTTTTTCTCCCCACTCCGCCATAATCATTGGGAAGAGAGGAATACAAGCATTTCCATATAGTAGAGAGGAAAATAGAATTATTGCAAAGTATAGCATGCAATAATTGTTGTAAGAAATTTATTCTTCTGACTCCTGAAAATCGCTTCTGGTGACACAAAATCCACTCTTATTGATGGTTAAGTCAGTGAAAAGCAGGCTGTGACAGATCACCAGAGGGCTCAGAATTAATTTGGCATCCCAGGTAAAGTTTTTGCCCTGCTGAATGACAGTGTGAGCAGGTGGCTTTTCCCCACTCTGCTATGCTCATCTGTCATCTGACAATATCTTACACTTGAATTTCCTTTCTACTTGCAGTGAGTTTGTGCAAATAGGTTAGGGTGGTCAGGTATTCTCCTTTACAGAAGATAATCTTTCTCAATAAAGGACTTCTTTAAAGTGAAATGTGATGTCATGGTATTCTCACTTAAAGATCAAAAACTCCAAGATATAACAGAGCTTTTGAAGTTGCCCATCAGTTGTGAATGGACATGGACAGGAGAGTGAAAGTTTGCACATGATTTCTTATTATAGCATTTTTTTTGGCTTTCTATACAATTTAATCTGTAATCAAATACAATCCAATAATAATAATATTGCTTATAATGTTATGCTTATATATATCTATATAAACATTTATTCTACTAATCATTCTTATAAATTTACTAACTTCTGCTTCTGTTTTCTATCCATTTATAAAATAAGTCCTATGTTAAATAATACTCTGATTCCTTTTTGTCCTTAATTCTCATCGTTAACCTGTCCATTTCGGTGCAGTCTATTATTTTCTTTATTACATTTTCATCTATAGGTACAATTTCATTTTTCCAGTTTTGTGCATACATAATTCTCCCTGCTGTTATTACATGTAATATTAAATATATGCTTCTTTTGTTGCATTTCCCTGGTAGTATACCTAGTAGGAACAATTCTGGTTTTAAATCTATTTGTTGTGTTGTCATTTCTTCTAACCACCTTTTTATCTTTAACTAATATTTTTTTACCATTGGACAAGTCCACCACATGTGGTAATAGGACCCTGGTATCTGTTTACATTTCTAGCACTCTGGCAATATGTTATTACAGCATTTCTATTTAAGTGTGGATATATTAAACTTTGCACTCACCAATTATCATCAGCAAAATTTGGGTAAATTTGTGCCATCTTTTCTCAGTTTTGATGACAGAGAAGTTATTTTATATAATCAGTGGGTGGGAAAGGTGCCATCAGAATCTAACCAGCCCCTTCCCTGAAGTACAGGTAGTCCTTGACCTGGGACCACAATTGAGCCCAAAATTTCTGTCGCTAAGTGAGACAGTTGTTAAGTGAGTTTTGCCCCATTTTATGACTTTTCTTGCCACAGTTGTTAAGTGAATCACTGCAGTTGTTAACTTAGTAACACGGTTGTTAAGTGAATCATTGACTTTGTTTGTCAGACGGTCGCAAAAGATGATTACATGACACCAGGATGCTGCAATGTCATAAATGAGTCAGTTGCCAAGCATCTGAATTCTGATCATATGACCATGGGGATGCTGCAATGGTGGTAAGCGTGGAAAATAGTCATAAGTCCCTTTTCTCACTGCGGTTGTAACTTTCAACAGCACTAAATGAACTGTGGTAGATCAAGGACCACCTGTCCTTTGCTTCTGAAGAAACCACACCTATGGGTGACCAGTTCCTGGAATATGAGGTCTCCCTGATGCCATCCTTTCAATATAGGAGACACGGAGGTGATGGAAGGGAAATCCAGATCTGGTTAATATACAGAAAGGAAAACAAGCAAAAACTTTGTGGAATCAGTCGCTCAGCCCAACTGAGGCAGCTGATAGAAAGCAATCTGGTCAATTGAAACAAAAACTAACTTTGGGAAAAGCACCAAAAGAAAACAAGTTTCCACTCACACAATGCGCTAGTCATATTTAAAGGCCACTAAGAAGGGTTTTCAATAAACATTGAATTTAAACCTCAGTAGAATGTATTTTTATTGAAGAAAGAGAAATTGACAAGACAGAATGGTATAGCAATGAGCCGATTGAGAAACCCGTTTCAATTCATACTCAGCCACGGAAATTGATTCTGAAGCCTAGCTTAATTTAGAGATAAAACTGGAAGAGGGATGTGTGTGTGTGTAAGTTGTAAATCAAAAGTATGAATGAACCATGTTCTTTTCTGCAACCTGTAAACTATGGTAATAGAATCACCCTGTTAAATCTTTTATATCATGCTTGATATTCTGATTACAGAATATCTGTAATCTTTGATATTCTGATTACAACATTTCTCTCAGTGGACTTATTGTGACAAGCATGATTAAATAGATTCTTTCTGCTTCGGGCAATTGTAAATAAGTAATATGAATATTGAAAATATTTTTATTTCAAGGAGAAACATCTATGGAGATTTTCAGTCATCTAGGTCATGGTTATCCCAAAAGTGGGGGTTTTTTTCCCAAAAGGCAATTGGACTTGCTTTGTTTTTTGCTTGAAGATGTTTCACTTCTCATCCAAGCAGCTCTGTCTGGAACCCGCACTGCATATCGAACATGAATACAATCGAGAGAGTCCAGAGATATTTTACGAGAAGAGTCCTCCATTCCTCTAACTGCAGTAAAATACCTTATGCCACCAGACTCTGAATTTTGGGCTTAGACAATTTAGAAGTATGCCGACTTCAGTCTGACCTACGCATAGTACATAAAATTATCTGCCACAATGTCCTTCCTGTTAATGACTACTTCAGCTTCAACCACAACAATACACGAGCAAATAATAGATACAAACTCAAGGTAAACTGTTCCAAACTTGATTGCAGAAAATATGACTTCAGTAACAGAGTGGTCAATGCCTGGAATGCACTACCTGACTCTGTGGTTTCATCCCAACTCCCCCAAAATTTTAACCTTAGACTGTCTGCCGTTGACCTCACCCCATTCTTAAGAGGTCTGTAAGGGTCGTGCATAAGAGTACCAGCGTGCCTACCACCCCTGTCCTAATATTCCTTTTTACTTACTCTTTTCATGTATTCAAATTATGTTTATACTTTTACCTGTTTCTTATATATGCTTGATAAATAAACTTATGATTATGATGATTATGCTTTAAAGAGAAACATATGCAATCTCTTCTACTGGGCACTCCGGCTGCCCTTTCAGCAATTTCCCTATCTACCATTTCTACAGTGGTGCGAAAGGATCTATAACAATACTTTATTCAATAAACAAAAACTGGAAGCTTGAAGTGATTGCCTTTCCCATCAGATTGGAAAAGGCATACAGTACGGGCATATAATAGAGTGGACAATATCTTAACACCCCTGCCAGGACCTTACAGCATCCCAGAGTCTATGGGAATGAGTGGCTGTAGTAAAATTTAAAATAATAATAAATGTGATTTCATGATGCAGTGAAAGGAGTGAAGCTTTTAGCTGACATACAGGGTTGCTTTGATGTAATTAGTGGAAACCTTTCAAGACTGATTGCCTCCAAGGAGATAAGAAGAGACACTGCAGAGATTGATCCTATTGCCTGTCCTCTCCTAAATGTTTACAGTTCCCTTCTGTTCCTTTCTATCAATTTGCTCTCCCCAAAGGGTTTCATTGCAAGGAAGGAATCCCTTCTCCCTTCTGTTCAGCACTGGGAGTGATTCTCTTCCCCCCCCACCCCCCAATGAATACCCAGGAATTCCCTCCCCTGCTGTTCTGTTGTTTTCCCAATGAGAGGCGGGGGATTTCCTTGCCTTCTGTTCTCTCCATTAATTTATTTTGTTAGAGTTTTTCTTCATTCTTTCTCTCACAGATTTTGCGTTCTCTCTCTCGTTTTCTACAGTCTAGTAAAAAATACTGAAACAAAAGTTAATCGGATTTTAATATTAGCATCTGTGATCTAAAGATAGTTCAGAAACTATTTAATTCCTCTATTCCCCCCCCCACCTTCCTTCTCCCCCCCCCCCTTATCTGTTTCTATGCTAGTGAAGGTAAATGCAGGATTTGGGGGTTATTTTTTTAAACGTTATTATAATAAATCTACATGTTCCTCTCAGAGTGGTGAGGACAGTTGAATTTAGGTCATACAGTGTCACATTTTAATAATGTACAGCAGCACTTTTGAGCCAGTGATGGTGAAACCCACTGCAAATTGAGAAGTCCTGCAAAGCAGCAGATGTGGTTAAAAAGTAGACCTATGCAAAGGTCTACACAGCAACTAAAAGGAGCCTGTGTAGCGTAGAGGGCTAATGCCTCCTACTAAAGGCAGCAATTAACACCAGCTGCCTGTAATTTCTGTGAGTTCAATCCTAGCCAGGCTCAAGGTCGACTCAGCCTTCCATCCTTTCTAAGGTGGGTAAATTGAGGACCCAGTTTGTGGGGGCAATAAGCTGACTTTGTATAAATATAAATATACAAAAGTATGAAGGCTATTGCTTAACGCACTGTAAGCCGCCCTGAGTCTCCGGAGAAGGGCGGCATATAAATCAAATTAAAAAAAAAAAAAAAACTAGGTTTTTATTATGAAGTATTTCAATGGGGGATTAAAATTTTTGTTCAAAGTGCTGTACCATGTGGAAGAGAGGAGGAGTATGGTATGTGTGGGAGGAAAGAATAACCCTTCAGGACTGGTTGACTTCTTGCAGATAAACAAATTAAAGTTAGTTGTTTCTGCTTTGCTGGACATGAGCCCACTGAGGCATAAAGAACAACTTATTCTTCCTTTCAGGCTTTGTTAGTGGTTCGTATAAGAGACAGAGCTCTAGTTGTAACATAGGTAAACAGGAAAACTCCATTCACATTGGATTACAAGAGAAGTTCTGGATAGCTCCCATTGTCTTAATTGTAAGCTATAGTTACTGGAGCTGATGGGAAGAAACCTCTACCAACAACAACCAGCTTCCCTCCTCTTCACTTTATCAACTTTTCAGAAAAGTAGTCCTGGATCAGCACTCATGATGGGAATTATTAACAAAGTTCACACACTTCAATCCCTGCATTTCCTTAACTAAATCATGGTTTCCCTTCATCTTCATCTTCAAATTATCTAAGGGGGAGGAACGGGAAGCAGGTGAAAGTCTGTGCATTCTGTCTAAAGCAGCTGGATTTTAAAATCAAAAGCCAGCCTGATGTGCCCAGAAGGAGTTACCTGACTCTGATAGCCAATAAAGGAGAAGAAGGTGGTTCTGTCATGTTTTCCAGAGGAAAACTTTGACTATTGCAATGCTCTCTACCTGGGGCTGCCTTGAAGACCAATCGGAGGCTTCAGCTGGTGCAGAATGTGGCTGCGCAGGTTGTAATGGGAGGATCCCAATCCTCCCATGTTACACCTCTCCTGTGTGACTTGCATTGGTTGCTGGTTGCCCTCCTGGTGAGATTCAAAGTGCTGGTGTTAGTCTATAAAGCCCTTCATGGCTTAGGTCCAGGATATCTGTCGGACCACCTGCAACCAGCATCGACTTCCCATTGCCCGGTGCATTCCCATAGAGAGGGCCTACTCAGGGTGCCATCGGCTAGACAATGTCAGATGGTAATCCCAAGTGGTAGAGCCTTTTCTTTTCTTTGAATCAACTTCCCGTGAGTCTTCGGCTGGCCCCCGACCTTCGTACCTTCCGCCGTGAGCTTAAGACCTGGCTGTTTGAATGCCCTAGGCAGGACTGATGGCATCTACTGTTTTAAATTGGTTTTAATCTGTTGTAGTATGTTTTAATCTGTATTTATTGGGATTGTTTTGTTTGATGTGAGCTGCCCCGAGTCCTTTGGAGAGAGGGTGGCATATGAATCCAATCAAAAATAATAATAATAATAATAATAATAATAATAATAATAATAATGATGATGATGATGATGATGATGATGATGATGTAGGAGTTTGGGGCCAGAAACATTTTGGGTGAGGGATTTGTCTGGAGTCCTGGATGAGGGGTGACCTAAGGCAAGGTAGAAAGTTATTTCTGTAGTTAGATTTCTGTTGGGCCTTTTTGTATTTGAACTGTGTGTGGTGTGTATTATTTTCCTTTGGTGCCTTTCCTAAAGTTGAATTTTTGTTTCAATTGCCTTCTACCACACACCTCAGCTGAACTGACTATAGACTCCCAAAGTTTTTGTTTCCTTTCCATATTTAACCAGGCTTGGGGGAGTAGATTCTCCCCTTTCATTCTCTCCTAGTCTCCCAGAAAGCTGGTGTGGTGGGAGAAACCAGTTTGTAATGAAGGGGTGTGGTAGCGAGAATGTCTCATATTCCACTTATTGGTTATCCCCAGGCATGGGTTACCTCAGAAATGAAGGACCTCAGAGGAAGGGCTGGTTCAAACATGAGGGCACCTTTCCCTTATCAAGACAGGTACCAGAACTATCAATGGAGAAGACTTCTTCTATCCTGCCTGTATCATTTATATCATTAGTTGCTTTGAGGACTAAGATGGGTGGCATATAAACTTAATGAATATACAAATAAAAATAGTCCTCATGCATATGAAGAGTTGTTTAAAGATCCATTTGATTCCTTTTTAGAATGGGGAAGATAAATCATTGCTTTTAAAAACCATTCATATTCCCTATTTACTAAAAACAAGCTTTGCATTTTTGCATAAAGAAGATTATCACATGTTGAATTGTCATAAAAAGGAATTAACCCAGTGGTGAAATCCTCCTTGGATTGCCACCGGTTCGCTGTCCACACATGCACAGTGTGCACCAAATGCGCACTGCATGCACCAAACACACACTTTGCACAAAAATAGGAGGCTTAACAAGGTAAGTAGAATAGCGGGGGGGGGGAACAGCTGTGCCGCGTGATTTAGATTCGCTAGAAAGTAGGATTTCCTCCTTTCTAGCGAATATAAATTGCGTGGCACAGCTGATCGTCGGAAATATGGTTCAGACGAACCGGTAATTTTTTTTTATTACTGGTTCACCCGAACCGGTAGCTTTTATCACTACAGGTTTGCCCGAACTGGTACAAACCGGTAGCATTTCACCCCTGAATTAATCCTGCCAAAAGTAACACAGTTTGTTTTGCTTGTGAAGGAAAACACTTTCTATGTGTTTCTGCCTCTTCAGTGGTCTTTGAACATCTGCAGCTGGGTGAATCTGTTATGCATACAATCAGAATTACTTTAATAATAATAATCCCGTGACAATTCCTCTAACACCATCAAACAACATCTGCCTAACCCAGATCCTTGGGGAGGATTTGATTGGTGGATAAAAATGCCAAATTAGTCTAAACTTCTGGCTGTGGGACAAATCATAATAATAGTAATGGGTTTCCTTGGATACAATTTCAAAACATTTAGAACACCATTTCAACATTGTCAAAATCACCACCAGTCAATTAGAAAAGCAGTTTTTTGGGAACAGCAGTTTTTTGGAACAATTCGGTGGGAATATCTTTAATATTATTAAACCATAATATTTGCCTGTCCCTATCCATAGGAAAGACTCAATAGGTGGACAAAAATACCAAATCCTATCTCTCAAACATCTGGCTTTCTGTGTGACCCATCACAGTAATAATAATAATGTTAATATCCCCATTTGATCTTCAGGAAATCTGGGATTATTTTCTCCTTTCCTAACAGTTTATCCTCCAGAAAAAAACAAAAACCCAACATTGTATGCACAATTGCTTATTACTCCATCTGCTGTCAGTCAGTATTGAAGAAGAGCACCAACAGGTTTTGGAAGGTTTAAGCAATACATATGAACTGGATGTTTTGATCCATTTTCCCTTTTAAACAGCTGAAACAGATTGGGAAAATGTACTTGGAGCCTACCTGCCACTTTCAATGCCTTGGCTTGGTGACCTACCTAGATCTGTCACTAAAATATTGTGGCCAAAGCTCTGAGATCCTTCCTGTTTCATACCCTTTATGTCCCCCCCCCGCTTTTTTTAAGGTCACATGACATCTGGGATTGTTGCCCAGGAGTGGTGACATAATGATATTAGTATAATCCTCACACTCATTTTCATGAATTCAACGAAGGAATAAGAGAAGTATCAAAAGAGAGTTAGCTTACATAGAGAGAGAGAGAGAGCATATACAGAGAATAAGCATTGAAAGGCTTGAATCAGGATAGTGTTTCTTTTCTGCTCACATATAAAAACTCCATGCTATTTAGCCTAAAGAGCAGGCTACTTTGAATAAATGCAAACAAAAGGAACAGTTTCTATAGCAACCATGGAACCAGATGAAAGAAAGAGCTCAAGAGAGCTTTCATGTGACAATTTATCTACTATCTATTCAGTAAAGTCCTGGCGACTTCCCGGCCATGTCAATGCAGTTTTCCTGGCAACAGTAGGGAAGCAGTTGGCCATTGCTTTCTTCTAAGATTTCTTTCTTTTTTAACTTCCTAGACTTTTAGGCAATGACATATTTTTATTTAGTCTGGACAGAATAGATTCAAAATTGGACCTGCAGTGTATATATTTATTTATCTAAAAGAAAGGAAGTGATTTAGGAAGTGCGTATGTATATATGCATGAATAGTATGTATGTATGTATGTATGCATGCGTGCATGTGTGCCAAAGAGAGAGTCTGTGGCAGGGGTGAAATCCAGCAGGTTCTGGAGAACCAGTAGCGAAAATTTTGAGCAGTTTGGAGGACCAGCAAATACCACCTCTGGCTGGCCCCAGATTGGGGTGGGAATGGAGATTTTGCAATATCCTTTCCCTGCCATGTCCACCAAGCCACACCACACCCACCAAGCCATGCCCACAGAACCAGTAGTAAAAAAAATTGGATTTCACCACTGGTCTGTGGTATGATAATATGAACCAGGAATGGAGAAGGAGAAATGCTAAGTTCCTGATGAACTTGGGCCAATATCTGTCACTCTCTTGCAGCTTGATCAACCAACTTAAGAGCCCAACTTGATGAACAAAAGCTCATCTTGAAGCTGTAAGAAATTCCCAGATGACAATTGTCATGCCTCAGCCTCTGCCTCAGAATCTCAGTTGGCGCCATTTCCCAAACAGCATATCGCTGAAAGGGTTACCCCTCTACTTCCAGACCCAGCAAAGTCTCAGAGGTACATGCCAGGTTGGCCCTCCAACCAATGTGTAAATCACTAATGAAGGAGATCTTATGGACCAATCTGGCATTTAAAAGCAGCAGCTGAAGGCCAGGCTGCCTTTCTGTACTATCTGCTTTTCTTGTGGGAAGGCCTGCTGACCAGGGCTGAGACTAAGTGGCTAGAATGAAAAACCAGTGTAAGACAATGGTCCTGCATTACCTGAGGACAGCCCTCTCCCTGTCTCCCCTTGTCTATATACTCCAACCTCCTTAGCACCAAACTTAGCCCTCCCCCATTCCCAAAACTGCACTCCCATTGTCTTCTGCAACCATCCCTGGAAGCAGAATAAAATAGAATAACAGAGTTGGGAGGGACCTTGGAGATTTTCTAGTCCACCACCACCCCACTCAGGTGGGAAACCCTACACCATTTCAGACAAATGGTTGCCCAATTTCTTCTTAAAAATTTCCAGTGTTGGATCATTCACAACTTCTGGAGGCAAGTTGTTCCACTGATTAATTGTTCTAACTATCAGGAAATTTCTTCTTAATTCTAGGTTGAGAAAGAGGGCACCCCAAATCACTTTAGAAACACTGACTCTCAGTGTCATCAGGGTACCCAGCCACCACCTCCCACTCCTCCATCACACTCTACTGCAACTCTCACTACAACACGCACATACACACTAATGCATTCACCCTCCCCTGCTATCTCCATCAAGTGGTAGAGGGCTCCTTTTCAGTCGCCATCCTCTTCCTCTGGCTGTTGCTCAGAGAGAGGAATCGGTCTTCAACCTACAGTGGGAAACTCAACCGCTGGAGTCACATCCCGTTTTTCCTTCACAGGGCTAGTCAGAGGGAAGGAAAAGTGGTCTCTAGAGGGAAAACAATATCAGCAGTAGCCTGGCACTCTGTGGCAATCTCCCCTGCCAAACCCAGCCACTGCTCACCAACCCCCCCCCCCCGAACCTTAGCATCCCACAAGAAAAGCACAGGAAGGCAACCAGCAAAGCCTCAGTGTCCAGGCTTCAGTGTCCATACCAGTCAAACATGATTGGTATGACAGAGGCATCCATTTTATCTCTTCTGCAATATTATTAGACAAGACAAAAGCTATGATATAAGATTTTTTTAAAAAGATCTTTTTAAGAGGATAGAGTTGGGAGAAATATCCAGATTGAACAGCCAAGAAGCAGATTCTGACAGAGATAGAGATCCAGGAGAGGAATTTGGGAAGCAAGTTAAAAAAAAAAAAGCATCGCAACTAAAGTATTGAAGCGGGCAAAGGATGATGGATAGATGATTTTTCCTTTTTGTTGTTTTGATTTGCTATCCCGTTTCTCTCTCTTTATTTTCTTTTTTTTTTTCAGGTAGGTGGCATGATTAGAAGTTAGGTAGGATAGAAAGAAAAACATTTTTTTAGTAAAAGGTGATATGATTAGAAGTTAGAATAAGTAATAGAAATAAGAGAAGGGGGAATCTTAATGTATACTCTTCTATATAATAAAACAAAAGTAACAATAAGAGAAACATGGTATAATTGAATAATGACAGATTGCAACTTATTACAATTGTGTATTATTATTAGAAATATAATTTGATTGAATCTAATAATTACAATTAATTTAACTAGTTTTATTTTATTTTATTTTATTTAAATTTGATTTATATGCCGCCCTTCTCCGGAGACTCAGGGCGGCTTACAGTGCATTTAGCAATAGCCTTCATACTTTTGTATATTTATATTTATACAAAGTCAGCTTATTGCCCCCAACAAACTGGGTCCTTTGTATTATTTGTATTAGAATGTTTGACACCCAGGTGCCACACTGTTCACACATTAATTTGATATGTTTGTGGAAAATTAAAAAATAAAAAACTTTATATAAAAAAAGATCTTTTTAAAAAAACATCTCTGTCTAGGAAACTTTTCTCTTAGACTTTCATGTACTTAGACTTAAACACTCCAATGAAGAGTTGTGTTGATTGCCTTCAGAAATTGTGGGAGCTTCATCACTGGAGGCTTTCAAGAAGAGACTGGACTGCCATCTGTCAGAAATGGTGTAGGTAGGATCTCCTGCTTGGGCGAGGGGTTGGACTAGATGACCTACAAGGCCCCTTCCAACTCTGGTAATCTGATACCATAGTTCATTGGAAGACCATAGGCTTTCCAATACAGAAGTATCCCTGATCTGAAATTTTGGAGAACCTCTGCAACCAATACGAACAGAACTGGTTGAGATAAACCAATGATCTGGTTTCGTCTAGATTAGTTTCTTGCAGTCCTATGTTTTCATGATTAACTGCAAATCCAATGTATGCAGATCATCCTTACATTAGGACAAAATAGTTTGGTAGGCCTGGGGAATATGACCTTTCTGCTACTGACACTTTTGATATGTGAAGCTCTCTCACCATCTCCCCAATACACCCAGCATGTAAAATTAGCTCCTTCCTTAATATTTAGGAAATATTCAATTAAGTTAATATTCAGGAAAACCTCAAATGCTCTAGTTTGTCTTTTGTCTAATTTTAGTCTATCGTGCTGAAATGTAGCTTTAGATTTTACATTTGTTCTTGTTGTAATGAGCAACCAAATTTGTTTTGTATTCTAAATGTGAGTTTAACATTGCTGTTGCTGCATCTTGATTCTGCGCTTTGTCTTGTTTTCAACCACACCAGGCAAAAAAGTATCTATACTGCACTCTCTGGAGAGTTCCATCTCCAGTGTCACCTTTTCAGTATCCTCCATCTGTCCATTGACCTCAACTGTTTGGCAAGGAACTCTAGTGTGTGAGCAGCTGCAGATGAATAGACTCTCAGCATGACAAGGTTATCTGATGGTTCTAGTCACGTGGAACAGCTGATTATGTATCAGGGATCTTTGTACGTACGTTAGGGGGGAAAAATTGTGCTTTTATCTTCTGCATCCTTAATGTAAAACACCTATCATTTGTTCTCAAATCATAGGTGTCTTAGTTCTCATAACTACAAGCATCGCAAATAGACCCTGTAATAATGAAGCGTTACTGGCATCTGAAAAAAAAAAATCTATAAGCAAACCAATGTGAGATTGATTTTTTTAAATCTCTCCATTGGGTATATGAGACTTCATAGTGCCTCCGTTTGCAGGTATTTTAGAGAACTCTTACAATGATATAGATGGGGGATGTCAAACTCAAGGCCCGTGGGCTGAATCTGGCCTGTGGGGTACTTAGATCTGGCCTGCGGGGCCATCCTGAAAACAGCAAAGGACCGGCCCATGGTGCCTCTGCCAGCAAAACTGAGCTCGGAAGCCTATTTTCACTGGCAGAGCACTTGGGCCACCAAAGGTGTCCCTGACATGAGTGACATTGAGCTGGCCACACCCACCCTGGCTATGCCAACCCTGGCCCCTCTGAGTTCAAACACAACTCTGATGCGGCCCTCAATGAAATTGAGATTGACATCCCTGATATAGATAGTCCTTGAGTGATAACTATTTGTTTAGTGACCATTCACAATTACAATGGCACTGAAAAAAATGACTTACGGCCGGTCTTGACACTTACAGCTGTTACAGTAACCCCACAGACACATGTACAAAATTGAGGCTTTTGGCAACTGGCAAGTATTTATGATGGTTGCAGTGTCGTGGGATCATATAGTTGGGTTATTAACACATTTACTTTATAATGCATGTATACAACAAGGAGGGTTGGGCACATTTGCACAGTAGCAAATCCCCCCTCCCCCCTCATGATTTTTCATACCTTGCATTTGCAATATGAGCGGTGATACAGAGAGCCTTCTGCATTATTCCTGATAGTAAAAAGGTAATAAAATAAAATGTTTATGCATTAATAATCTGCCCATTCAGTGACAATTTAGTCTCCCTTAAAGGAATGACTGAGCCTGCTTAATTCTCAATTATTTAAGTAGACTTAAGTAATGTAGTTTAAAGTGTTTAGACCAGATGATTCTCTCATTTATATCATTTTATGTGATCATTTATACGATCCCTTTATATGGGTTCAGAATAATCTGCCAGAGATTATATGGGGACAGAACCTTTTTCATGAATTATGCCAAATATAAGCAATAGCAAAATTTACAAACTTGCCTGATTCTTTTTTCAATGTGTGATAAAGAGCCCTCTTTCAAAAAAATTTTTTAAAAAAAATCTACATAGGAAATGCATAGTCCAGACTAATCCCTCATCCTTCTTCCTGTTGATAGAAAACCCTAAGGATGCAGCTTCCAATTAGTTGAAATACAACAGGCATTTAAAAGTAGAGTTGAAAGAAACTGAGGTAAAGTTTTAGATTGTCTGCTGTGCTCCTATACAGTAGAATAATAAGGAGGGAGGGGGGAGATGCAAAGACAGAAAGAAAGGCCTACAGTGCACATATTTTATATTCCAGAGTTTCAATCCTCTGAGTAAAGAAATCAGTCCTATTCCTATTCTTTAGGAAAATTGAGATTCATAGAAATAGTCTTTTCAAGACAAACAAATATACAGTAATTGTTTTTGCAGTTAATAAGAAATGAATAGAGGAAAAAATCTAAAATCAAATTAGAACAACTTAAAGTAAAATATTTGTATGCCATATTTCTGTCTTTTCATTTCCTTGGTCTTTTGAGTGTTTCCTTATTTTTCTTTTAAAAAAGGAATGACAATTTTTCAGAGTGTTTGAATTATTCTTATTAAAGTGTCTAGTTCTTGCAAAGAACTAGAATAAGTCTTAAGACATCTCATTTTTCCCCGTTTTCTTCCTCTCATCATTCCTTATTTTTTAAAAAAATTGCCATAGCACATTTGAAATATACGTTCCTTCTTCTCCATTAAATTTTCCTTGTATGGTTTAGGGTTGTGTGGTTTAAATCTGTATGTTATTGTGAAATAATGTTACCCTAGATATTTCTACCCATATTTGTTCATGTATAAATGCTTTATTTTCATTATATAATCCAGCATTATTTATGATTTGGTCCTTGAATTGTCTTACCACATTGTGATTCATTCTAGTTTTTTGTGGGTGGTTGTGGTGGGAATTAGATAACGATAGTGTGGTTAATTGTTCCATTGTTTCTTCTTTAAGGTGGAAACTACAAATGTTGATTGTCTATGGAGATTCTCAGTCATCCAGGTCATGATTATCCCAAAGGTGCTTTTTCAAGAGGCAGCTGGACTTTCTGGTTTTTCTTTGAAAATGTTTCGTTTCTCAACCAAGAAGCTTCTTCAGCTCTGACTGAATGGTTAGGAATGGAAGGATTTATACTCTTTTCAGACAGCTGGTCATTTGCACTTGTCTTCAAAGAAAAACCAGAAAGTCCACTTATCTCTTGAAAAAGCATCTTTGGTACAAATGTTGATTGTACCAAAGGTTTTTCTGACCAGTCTTTTTCTTTTCAGCCTGCATCATGGTGTTCCTTCGCCCATTCAAAGGTTCAGTGATATTTATTGTGGTTCCTGTTGATTGGCACTTGGGGAAGACATTACTCAGGCATTCGCTGTGACCCTTGTCTCTGCACTTAACTTGGGTTTACTATATATATGTTGGGCTACATTCTCCCTTATCCCATTTCTCCCCAATTCTTCTCTGATTTAATAAGCATTTGCAAACATTCTATACAATCCCCACAGGTTTTTGGAAGTTCCACATTTATATGGATGCAATATTGGTCCCTGTCCTGTGAGTTTTCTACCTTTATAAATAAGAGCCAAAGAAATAACTTCCATCATATAAAAATTATATAAGTTAACCTAGTTCTTTTCCTAAACAACTATTTTACTAAGTGAAGGAATTGTTTAGCTGGACAAAAATTCCAAAATACGATTTCTAACTTTAAATCTGAAACAAAAGAAATCAATATATATAGGAATGAGTTGGGTGGATCATTTTCTTGGTTGCATATTTCCTTGGTTTTTCTTGCTGGAAGGATTGAGGTCATCTTAAATCATTGTCAATAAAATAATGTTCCACCAGTGACCATTTATAATTGCCATGGCTTTCAAATATTCTTAGTATTTTCAGTTTTCATTTGTAATAAACACTCTTCTGTTCTAAATGCTAAAGCTCTCTTTTACTAAAGTGGGCTTCGTATCCATTATAAACACATTTGGATTTGATTGCCAGACCTGTTTTTCAAGCACTCCACATGAAACATCTTTATTTTCTCACTTAAAAAGTGTTCTCCAGTTCAGCTCCTTGAGCCATAGTCTATGTCTCTCAGAAAAAGTCTCTAATCTTAGTAGGCATAGAAGTGAGCAGTAAGACAGAATTCATATATTAAATTCGTGTTTTTGTTGTTGTTTCTAAAATGCCCTAAATCCAGCAATGTTTACAACTTAGAGTTTGACAGATTTTACAAATTTCAGACAGGTTAGTGTGGTTGAACAGATCCCACTCACAACAACAAAAACTTCTTCTAAATCCTTTGGCTACGTCTGAGAATAAGAATTGATTAAACTGTTGCCCTAATGCTTTCTCGTTCAAAAGAGACTGAGTTTGTTTTGCAGTGAAATGCAAATCCTAGTACATGCATATTCCCCAGTTGCTGGTTAGTATATATAGCCATGTTGTTATAAACAAATGTATGCAGTGTGGATTTTTCCCCTCAGATCATAGGGAGATGCGACAGCAGTTAGATAACATGCTATAAACCTCTAATATTTTAAACTGCTTAAATGATTTGGAAGAGAAGTAGTCTCATGTAGTTTTCCCAAGAGAAATAAACTATTTAGAGCAGCATTTCCTTCTCATTGCCAAAGGGGTTCAGTTTTCTACATGTTTGGTTAGTGTGGGATGGGATTAGCCAGATAATAATGAATGTGTCTGCAATTCCACTTTAACTGAGGGCACCCACTATACATATGCATTAGTATAGGTAGTCCTTGACTTACTGCCATTCTTTTAGTGACCGCTTGAAGTTACAACGACACTGAAAAAAGTGAGTTATGACCATTTTTGCCCTACAGGCTATCCATGGTCACAGGATCAAAATTAGGATGCTTGGCGACTGACACGCATTTAGGACTGCACTATCCTAAATATGATCATTTTTTGTGATCTTCTGCTAAATTAATGGGGAAACCAGATTCATTTAGCAACCACGTTACTAACTTAACTGCAATGATTTACTTAACTACTGTGGAAAGAAAGGTTGTAAAATTGGGCAACATTGTATTACTTAGCAATGGAAATTTTGGGCTCAATTACGATCATAAGTCAAGGGCTACCTGTATCTACTTAAGGTTCTCACTCAGGGCATATTAATGTCAGTTTGCCCAGTTGATAACAGATTAACAGAGTTGGAAGGGACCTTAGAGGTCTTCTAGTCCAACCCCCTGCTGAAGCAGGAGACTCTATACCATTCTAGACAAGTGACTGTCCAGTCTCTTCTTAAAAGCCTCCAGTGATGGAGCACCCATAACCTCTGAAGGCAAGCTGTTCCATTGGTTAACTGTTCTCAATGTCAGAAAAATTATCCTTAGTTCTAGGTTGCTTTTCTCCTTGATTAGTTTCCATCATTGTTTCTTGACTTACCTTCTGGTCAATGTAAATTAGGTTGACCCCCCTCTTCTTTGTGGCAGCCCTTCAAATATTGGAACACTACTATCATGCCTCCCCTGGTCAAAAGTGATGCTGCTCTATTTTGTGATACTCTCTTTGCCAGGTCCAGTTCTGCTTCAGTGATAAGACCAAGAATTGGTACTGTCCTGACACTTTTAATGTGAGGCAACCCAAGGTCTAAGATTGGAGGATTTCTCTAATGTCGTCATTCCTCTGCCCACTGTGACCCATCGGTGGGAAAAACACCACCAATTGCTGTGATGGGCTGTCCCCAGCTGGTGTCCAGCATTGTATCAGACTTCTCTTGGAGCAGTTCAATGCCAGGATAAATATCTCAAAGCTCTGATTAGTAAGTTTTTTTTAAAAAAATGTTTAAAATTTCTACATAAGAATATTAGGAAATGTGGTGCATTCAAATAACAATTATATATAGGCAAAATATAGCAGTAAGGTTCATTTCTTTTTCTCAGACTGTTTTTTTTTATGTACAGGAGGAGAACTTGTGTAAAGTTCTTGTATAAAGGAGAGGCAGACTGCCCCAGCTGCTTGTTCTAGAAATGGTTACTTGACTTCTTAACAGATGGAGAACCAGTTCTCATCAATCAAAACTTTTTTTTCCCAGTTGACCAAGTGACAGATTGCTGGCATTGCTCTGGTGATCCCGTCTCTTGCGTTATTTTTGATAATGGGCCTTTCATTAAGACTTGAGTCTAAAAAACAGCCCATCTTCCAGATGGGTGAGACAGACAAGAGTGTGGGATTGAATGGGAAGAAACTCAATGGATGTGATTTAACAGTTTGTCAAACCCCAATTTAGAGAGTGATTTGAAGTTTCCCAGTAAATCAGAAGAGGCTCCAGGTGATTGTAGATTCACTGGAAAAACAATTCTTCTTTGCCATCCCATCTGGGCTGGCAAGAGAAACAGGTGAGGGTTCCTTTTCTCCTATATGAAATTAGAGAGTGGATGGCTCAAGAACCATTCCCTCCAGTTTTATTTCCTCCTACTTCTCTTGGTATTTCTTCCCGGCTTGAAAGGTATCAGCCTTACTAACTTTCAACAGAGGAGTGACAGAAGTTCCCGAGTTGGGGATAGAAACTTGGGTGACAGGTCTCTAACTGTCAGTTCTCCCATCTTGGCTACAGATCATCTCCTTGCATTTGGGGAACTGATAGCTAAAGAACCCTTCCTCCTGTCCAACCCCCTCCCTCTGAGCCAGGGATGTCAAACTTTCTTTGTCATGGCGTTGTCAAGTGACTTTTTTCCCCTTTTGCTAAACCGGGCGTGGGTGTGGCCAGCGCATCTGGCCCATGGATCATGAGTTTGACAGCCCTGCTCTAAGCCCTGGATCTTTGATATGGGGAAGTACCAGATTTAAAAGAAACACACTCCTACTTCCAAAAAACAGAATAGCCATAGCCATCAGAGTTGAAGGAGCTGAAGCTAAGGAGCATGCTCATGGATGAGCAATAGAAGTTGGGCCTCAGACTGTGTCATTATCAGCATCCTTTCAGAGGCCTTGTAGATTGCTATTCATAGTTGTTCAAGGCTTAGCTACAGTTGTGCTGAAGATGAAGGATGTGAAGTGAGTCAACTTGGATCTTATCTTGCTGACAGCATCGCAGGATTTGGCAACATCCAGAGAGGTAGAGTCCATTTGAACTAAAAGTAGCATTTATATATAGAAGAAGGTTTCAGAATGACTTGGAATTACTGTCAGATAATTGGAAATAAAACAGATTCTAATATCCATATAAAACAGCAGTACGCTTAAATATGGGCAAAGGAGTATGATATAGTCAGGCAGCATATGGATTTATTTTTTTATCTGTTTTTAGATCATAAGGTTATGAATTGGACATTGATGGGAGCAAATATGAAATGTGATTTGTAATACTGTGATGCCATCATCCTTACATTACAGTATTGCGATTTCACAATTTGTATTTTTCCATCTTGATGAAAGGATGGTTTGTTACATATGCCCTGAAGACATGATCTAGCAAGAGAGAGAGAGAGAGAGAGAGAGAGAGAGAGAGAGAGAGAGAGAGAGAGAGAGAGAGAGAGAGAGAGAGAGAATTCTTGTACTGTAGTTAACAGGTTGTGCGAGGGATTTCTTATAGCCTCTATCCACTCACTTATCAGTAGCAGAAGTGGCTCATAGTTCCTGCATAAACCAGGCATGTAATGTCCTCCATTACATGGCTTAATAATAATAATAAATTCATGTGCCACCCGATTCCGAGTGACTTCTTTCAAAGTATTTAGCAAATGTTGTAAACATGATCAATACATTATTCCTGTAACACGTATTTAGTAAACCAAGTTTCATAAAAAAGAAAGAATGCATTCCAGTAATCAAGAACAATGGCATTACATTTTGTAACTAAATCCCTTTGTGCATCAGCAGTATTCCCTGAAGTCCTGCTTAGTTATGGAAGTATAGTAGACACTAAAAGGACTCCACAACATTCAATTCAGAAACTTGTACAATTATAATAATTAAAAAGCTGCCCATTGATTGTTTTAGTTTTGTTGGCTGGCAGTTCAGCAAATGCTTTTTGTCTTGCAGTTTAAGGCTAATAAAGCAATATTTAGTGAAGAGAAAAATAATAATTACTGTAATAACGAGGCAACCCTCATTATAAGACGTATTCAGGAAATGACTGGCTGAAACAGGAACAAAGCACGGTGAGCAGAAGATAAAGAAAAAAACCCCAAGAAACAGAAAAAAAAGGCAAAAATGAGTACAAAGTATAAGGCTACTTGTTCATTTTTGCAGTGAAATAACATCTGTTTTTAAAAAGAAAGCACCCTAGGCAAAATTAACATGTTTGTGATAAAGAATTGACTGTGTACGGTAAGAAGAACTATATAGGAAGAATGTTATGGGAAGTAGACTTTAACATATTTGGCCCTACAATTGCCTGCACTAAGATGCACTAAGAAGCCAACTTCCTTTGTGACGTCATTACACAGTATCTATCCTTAACTACAATGCCACAATGCAACTATGAAAAAGAGGATTTTTTGGAGGGTGGGGGTGAGGGGGAGGGATGTCACATAATTTTGGCATCATCACATTTAGGCTGCGTATGTTTATTATTTATTTTTCAAAGGCAAAGTTATATGGTGTTTCTCATCAAATAACAAATAAATAAATATTAATAAATTAATTAATTAATTAATAAGTAAGCAAATAGGCTGACTCTGATTCTGGGTTTATTATTTATCATTAATTAGTTATTTGATTTAAAGTGCGATTTTATTGTACATGTTTCTTTAACTTGTGTTCGCCGCCCTGAGTCCTTCGGGAGAAGGGCGGCATATAAATAAATACATGTAATAAATAAATAAGTAAATAAATAAATAAATAAATAAATAAATAAGTAGCAGTTGTCAAAAATAAAACCACACGTAAAAATGTTATGTTACAAATGGAGGGGTGAATAGAAAATCGTTCTGTTGTGTTTGGTTGTGGACATAATGACAGGCATGGTGGAAACGCCGTGTGAGATCTGTCCCCCACCTCCACCCTCTTCAACGGGGCTAGTGAATTCTATATGCTCATTGAAAACCTCAGTCATCATGGTTCACTGATACAATTATTTGTTCTGGGTTTACAGTTAAGATGTTATGATCCTAGTTCTGATTACTTTGAACTAAATGGCAGCAAAGAGTTTGTTTGTTTTTTTAAAAAAAGCTTGTAACTCTGCTGCTACCTAGTGGTTGAAAGAATGACCAGTTGAGCCATAGTTTCAAGGAATAAAAAAAGTTCAACTAGTCAACCATATAATGAGAACAAGGGGAAAATAGCAACTAGAATTTTTTTTTTTTACAATTAGAAGAGGTTTTTCATCTGGATTATGTTGAGCAGGGTCTGAACTTCAATCCAGGGACACATCAATCCCAGTTCTTAGTATCTTGTATGCTAAAGCTGTACAGGTAATCCTCGACTTACAACAGTTCATTTAGTGACGGTTCAAAGTTACAACGACGTGGAAAAACGGCATTGAATTTTCAAAGTTATGACCTTTAGTTTACTTTAGTTTAGTTTATTAAATTTGTATACCGCCCTTCTCCTGACGGACTCAGGGCGGTGAACAGCCAAACATTAAAATACAAGCAATATAAAAGTTAAAATAAACTAAAACATAATTAAATCAAATTTTGGCTTTCCAATATTTAAAACCCCACATAAAATTCACCCATTAAAATCTACGTTAAGCCAGCCCGGCTTGCTGGAATAGAAAAGTCTTTAATGCCTTGCGGAAAGTGCAGAGGTCTGGGATTAACCGAATCCCCGGGGGTAACTCGTTCCATCGCCATGATCATGTGATCAAAATTCAGATGCTTGGCAACTGACTCATACTGATGATTGTCACAGTGTCCCGGGGGTCATGTAATCCAGTGGTGAAATCCAAATTTTTCTTACTACCGGTTCTGTGGGTGTGGCTTGGTGGGCATGGTAGGGGATAGATACTGCAAAATCCCCATTCCATCCCCACTCCTGGGGGAAGGATATTGGAAAATCTCCATTCCCAACTCACTCTGCAGCCAACCAGGGTGGTATTTGCTGGTTCTCCAAACTACTCAAAATTTCCACTACCAGTTCTCCAAACTGCTCAAAATTTCCACTACCAGTTCTCCAGAACCTGTCAGAACCTGCTGGATTTCACCCCTGATGTGATCCCCTTTTGTGACTTTCTGACATAAATGGGGAAGCCAGATTCACTTAACGACTGGCTTACTAACCTAACAACTTCAGTGATTCACTTAACAACTGTAGCCAGAAAGGTCGTAAAATAGAGCAAAACTTACTTTAAAAACTCACTTAACAAATGTTTCACTTAACAACAGAAATGTTGGCCTGAATTGTGGTCATAGGTTGAGGACTACTTCTGTGCAGAGCAGAACAGCACACAGCTGTTCTAGGGACAGGATTAGGGTGCAGCTTGGAAGCAGTAAGATTGAAGGATGAAAGAGAAGCACAATGAAGCAGGTGGGTGGATGTACTTAAATAAGGAGCCTGTTAGCTCAGCAGACTAAAAGCATTGTGATTAACACCAGCTGTCTGCAATTACTGTAAGTTCGAATCTCACCAGGCTCAAGGTTGACTCAGCCTTCCATTCTTTCTAAGGTAGGTAAATTGAGGACCCGGTTTGTGGGGGCAATAAGCTGACTTTGTATAAAATATACAAAAGTATGAAGGCTATTGCTTAATGCATTGTAAGCCACCCTGAGTCTCCGGAGAAGGGCGGCATATAAATCAATTTTTTTAAAAAAATCAGGTTTTGTGGTGAAGGGAGTAGGGAGTTAAAATTCTAAAACCTGCTTTTCTCTGTCCTCAGTTGGCACAAAAGACATAGAAAGTGCAAAAGGGTAGGAATGATTGTTGGATACAGTGATCAAAGTCAAGATGGAAGTAGGTGATATTGAGATTTCTGGACATTTTTTTTTAAAGTGTTGTGTGTTCACTCTAAACAAAAGTTTTCATCGGTTTAAACTGTTTTCTGTTGGATAAAAAAAGAGAAAACATTTATTTGTTTCTTAGTAATTTGCAATCCGGATTCATTTATATGATTTGGAATTCAAAATGTGTGGTTGTACAGGTTTTAAGATATTGATTGACTATCCTTATGTAGGAAATTTTGCCTGATACCTTACAGCTTGTAATAATACAACATTATAGCTCATCTCAGTATATATCAGGAGGGAACAAGCTGGCCTCCTCCAAATGTTGCTTAAGTAACATTTAGAAGCCTTGGGCAGACAGGGTAAGTTGCAGAAACACATAGAGGGCCACAAATTTGCTATCCCTGATGAACAGAATTACAGCTTTTAAGGTTTAAAAAAAGGCCTATAGCATGAATTGTTTGTGAAATATTTTGGGGAAGGATCAAAACTGATGTTTTATAGTTATAATAAAATTGTAAGAATTGATTTTTTTAAAAAATCGTATTTCCCTTTCGTTATCCTGAGAAGAAACAATTCCGGTGTGTATTCTATTTGAAAGCCAGTTATAATTCCGGTAACCAAGTTTTTAATTTTGTTTTGATAAAAAAAACAACGTACATCATTCTATATATAATAACAGTGGCAAGACTAGCCTTTGTGCAGTGTTGGAGAAATACAAGTATACTCTCTGAAGACATAATAAAATAAAATAATAAATAAATAAAAGTTAATAAAAGTTTTCGACTGCGCTGAAATGGACAAATTGACATTTGAACTAAAAGGATTGAGAGATTTGGAATACTACGTTGTATGGGAGAAGTGATACAAATGGATTGAAAATAGAAAAGGAAAAAAGAATTAGATAAACTAGGATTGGATTTAGTTAGAATGTATAGAGTATAAGTAAATTATAGTAATATGTCGTGTAATATGTTGTACAGTTATGTACAAGAATTCTTTCTTTTTGTATTTTAATTATTGAAAATTAATAAAATATTTTTAAAAAATGTAAGAATTGAATGTGTAGATATAAGTTTGGAATAGCATGGAGAAACCCTCTTTCTAAGAATTTTACGTTAAGTTAAATAACAGGTGTAATGTTACTTGCAAAATAAAGTGTAATGCCATATCAAGCAAAAATTTACCCAGATGCAGGGGTGAAATGTAAAATTTGTTACTACCAGGTGTGGCTTGGTGGGGGGAATAATGTGACTGGGTGGGCGTGGCCAACTTTTTTTTTTTTTAACTTTTCAAAGCATTTTTTCTAATGCTTTGAAAAGCCTCTGCAGATCAGGAAACTCGGCTGGGATCATTAGAGAGGCATTTTAAAAAATACCTCTCTGCCATTGAGGAAACTCAGCTGGGATCGTCAGAGACTTTTCAAAACATTTTTTTTTACCACCTCTTCCGCCAAGAGGTTGCAGAAAAAAATGTTTTGAAAAGCCTGTGTCTATCCCAGCTGAGTTGCATGATCATCAGAGACTTTTTTTTTTACTTTTATAAGTATATTTTCGTTGGAAGAGGTTGTAGAAAAAATACTTTTAAAAGTAAAAAAAAAAAAGCCTCTGATGATCGTGCAGCTCCGCTGGGCATGGGGGTGGGGGTGGTGCAGGGATTTTTGCTACCAGTTCTCCGAACCATCCACCACCATTGCTAGTGGATCGAGTGATCTGTTCCGAACCGGGAGCATTTCACCCCTGCCCAAATGGTTTATCTTTTTGGCGATCTTTGTGTTTAGAATGTGATTCTTGCAACCTAAACAGCAGATCTCCTGAGCATTAAATGTAAAGACAGATGAAGTGGAAATGTTACGCTATCAATAGAAGGTGAGCTAATTGTGGTTGGAACACATATTCCTTGGAAACCCCTGGTATCTTGGATAAAGATCTGACAGTATAGATCCACAAATACCATATTTCTGGATGACAGCTGATTTAAAAAACCCACCTCTACCCTGTGATAAGATAGGCAACTTGCGTATGTATGTATGTATATATGTATGTATGTATGTATGTATGTATGTATGTATGTACCATGTTTCCCCAAAATTAAGACCCAGGGGTTTTTTTTCTTTTTGCTCTAAAAGACATATTAGGGCTTATTTTTCAGGGAAACATGGCATCAGGGTGATTGCAAGAGACCAGCCCCTGGCATGCCAGATCGCATACCTCCCCCCATGCCTCTCCCTGCTTGGCGGGCTGGCCTGGGGGTTGCAGTGCTGCGCAACCCCAGAGTGTGCTGGCCAAAGGGCCAGTGAGCTGAAGCTCTGCCGGACACTGTCGGGCCTCACAATCTCACCGCCTTTTGTGCTGGCCATCCCCCACTTGAGGGCTGAGTATTTTAACTGGGGCTTATTTGGGAGGTAGATCTTATATTATAAGCATCCTGAAAAATCATGCTAGGGCTTATTTTCTGGTTGGGTCTTATTTTCGGGGAAACATGGTTATGTATGTATATATGTATGTAAGTAAAGTAAGGTAAGTAAGTAAGTCAAAGCATTCTGGGCATACATCTGAGTACGAATCAAATCTGAGCAAATTATCACTGAAATAGATTTTATAGCTGCAATGTAAAAAGCAGATCTATTTATTGAAAATATTTTGCAGGAATAGGGAAAGACTGATACATAACAAGCTACTTCCTACCAAAAGGAGAGTCAAAGTGCAAGTGCTCTGTAAGAAGAAAGGCAGAGCAAAGTAGCCTAAGATTAGCAATCTCTTTAACAAAGGTGGGATGTAGAGTAAATCCTATTAAAACATACTTCCCCCTTTGACACTAAGGGCTGAAAAGTTAGTATCATTGGGTTGATTCCTCCATCACTTCTTCTTATTGGCTCATGTCTGATCTGCAACTCCAATGACTCTTGTTCTATGTCAGTTTCTGATAAAAGTTTTAGTGAGTAGATCTGCCAATATATTTTCTGGTCAGCATTATTTTAATTTAGTGAATCCCTTTTCTTGAGCATCTAGCACATGACAGTATTCATTTCAATGTTTAAATAGCACTTAGCTGCCAGCTGCCTGCAATTACTGCAAGTTCGAATCCCACCAGGCTCAAGGTTGACTCAGCCTTCCATCCTTCCGAGGTAGGTAAAATGAGGACCCGGATTGTGGGGGCAATAAGCTGACTTTGTATAAAACAGAACACCGCTTGGAGGGGCCGAAAGCCCTACTAAGCAGGTATATACAAAAGAATGCCAGCTATTGCTTAATGCATTGTAAACTGCCCTGAGTCTCCGGAGAAGGGCAGCATATAAATTGAACCAATAAATAAATAAATAAAGGTTGCCTTTATTGATTGATTGATTGATTGATTGATTGAATTTATATACCGCCCTACTCCGAGACCGGACTCAGGGCAGTGAACAGCCAGAATAAGATACAATAAATATAAAAGTTAAAAAATCATATTAAAAAAAATTAAATAATTTGTCTCAACAGTTTAAAAATCCAATTATAATTATAAAAATGTAAAAACCCAAAATAAAGGAGGTTAAGCCAGCCCAGCTTGTTCAAATAAAAATGTTTTCAAGGCGCGGCGAAAAGTACCCAGGTCATGTAACATCCTTATCTCAGAGGATCCTTATCTTTAGCTTTACTTTGTCTGCTAGAGTGGCAAAGAATGAAGACCTCCTTTATAACATGCGCTGTTTGCTTGCAGTTTGCTTGGGCAGGAACAATAAAATCTGACACCTCATGCTTTCTTTTTCTCTTTCATCCAAACGAGTAATGTTGCATATTTTAATGGTATTCCGGCAGGATTTAGGATCCTGTTTTCCTTACATTATCAAGAATATTGAACCTGTATCCTTGCAATATTCTCTCCTTCCTCACATTTGCAGTTCATCTTACTCCCCCACCCCCACCTCCCCTTTCTTTTGGCACGTATGTGTATATTTTAGAACCAAGCACTTTTATGTGCTATAGTTTGAGCTTCTTTCTCCTTTGGTGTTATATCTGTGTTTTTAACTGCGAGGCTGTTCTGCAAGTAAATGGCTGTGCTACCTGCTTGTCTCCTGTATTTATCCACTAATCCTACAATTTACAGCCTGCAGCTCATGCAATTCATCATGTAACATGCATCTCAAAGGATGAAGTATGTGCTATGAAGAATAAACTACTTGTGGAAAAAGCAGAAATGGGCATCTCACTGCTGACCAAGCCATGCAAGGACATCTGCCCAGAGATTTATCAGGATTTTGTCTTGACCATTATGGGCAAGAAAATACCATGTTATGTCCTCTCCAATCCAGATCAGAAGAGCAAAATTCACAAGACTGACTGCCTGAGAAAGGCTGACAAGCTTTAGGGGCTGGACCTATTTATGGCCATCTTTTTCAAATAAACCTTTTGAAAGTATTTCACAATTTGTAGGGAACAGGAGTTAAGTAATTCAAAAAGATAAGTAATAATTATATGTTTAAAGATTGAATGGTATGTATTAATTTGTATGTTCCTTCTAAGAACCACCATCCAGAGACTTTACATTTTTATTTAAGATGGGCATCACATAGGATAGGATAGGATAGGATAGGATAGGATAGGATAGGATAGGATAGGATAGGATAGGATAGGATAGGATAGAATAGAATAGAATAGAATAACTTCATTGTCACTTCAAATGTACACTAATAGGCATACATTAAAATGAAATTTTATTACAAACAGCTCTCAAAGGGTTACCACCACCAATATACGCTACATAAACGTGACAAATAAATAAATAAATAAATATGCTTATATCCACATATATTATATGACACAGAGAAACCACACAGTCTAGTTTGGATGTATACATGTGCATAATGAAGGCTGGAGATTTTAGATCCTTTGCTAGACTGCAATAATGTTCCAGCTAAATTTAATACATGGAAGTGTTAAGAATTTATATAATAGAGTGTAAATTGGAAACTTTTTACATCCTAACTCTAAGCATGTTTTTTTTTTCCACCTCTACATCAGACATGCTCCCAATTTTATTATATTTTGGTATCTGGATCTTTACTTTTGACTATTAGGCAATGTCATGTAAATATCTAATAATGCTTTAGTAGTGGTGTCAATTACAATAAGAAAAATACCGTGTTTTCCTAAAAATAAGACCCTGTCTTATATTTGTTTGAACCCTGAAATAAGTGCTCGGCCTTATTTTCAGAGAGGTCTTATTATTTTGGGATGTGTGGAGCAAGACAGGGCTCCTCTTGCAGTCTTACCTGATTTCCAACTCTGTCTCCCTAACCCTAACCAGAGGAAATGGCAGGGACTGGCTGTGAATGCATTTAAATATTTTTGGGGAGGGCTTATTTTCAGGGAGGGCTTATTTGGGGGAGGGGCTGATTTCAGTGCATGCACTCAAAAGCCCAGTTGGGCTTATTATCAGGGGATGTCTTATTTTTGGTGAAACAGGATAATTACATTATTTATCCAAGGTGGTATTTAAATACATCATCATTATAAGGGATTTTTATTAAACAGATGAAAGGAGATTTTGGAGGGCTTTTGCTGCACATGCTCTGCAAACTTAAAGATTGGGGTGAGGGTGGGGTGTTGATTACTCTACTTAGTGAAGTACCATTTTATCTTCTAATCTGGATTGACAATCCATTCAGTCTCTTAGTACAATTCAAGAGCAGTTTATCATTGTTTTCTCCCACACAGTATGAAATGATGCCTTTGCTGTTGTCACTAAAGTGAACACTTGTCTTGAGCGTATTTTGATATTTCTGCTGGCAATATAGATGCTTGTTTTAGTTGGGCAGATGGGATGATCTTCTCACCTTGGGTGACCCTGACAGGGTTATCATACAATACTTTTGGGGTACACACCCATTATTCTTCACTTATCCATCCCAGGTACACACACATAAACACCTCTCGCCATGATGAGACATTCGTATTTGTGTGAGTGAGTGTGGAGTTTGCTGCCTGTTTATACATTGTGTACTAATTTGCCTTGGCAGTTTTGGTGAGATTGTGGTTTCCTCCTTTTGCCTCCCTACTGTTTCCTTGATTAGAGTATTTGCAGACAAACCAGCAAAACCCATATTTACTTGCACTGATAATGCTACTAGCTGGGCAATGACATGTCTCCAAGCAAACAACCAAGTCAGAGAGCATCAAGGACTCCACAGTTCAACTCTGAACTACAAATATTCTCTTGTTTTTGTGTAGCTATAGGTGTTGGACTTAGAAACCTGTGTTCTGGTCCTACCTTTGTTGCAGAAGCCCACCGGGTGATCTTGGACCACCGTAGAAGGCAGTGGCAAACTACTTCTGAAAATATTGCCAAGAAAAATGCCGAGGGTTGTCTATGTAGTGAAGTTTGACTTAGTGGTTTGTGCACCACTGTCGACCCTGAAGCTGACATATGTGTAGCCATGTTTTATTGTAGTCATTTCCTATTCTTTTTCTAAGATTTTTCTAGGTATTCTAGAGTTTAAGAGACTAATTTGGCAGCAAGAAGCCCACTTACTTATTCAGGGGTAAAGTAACCGAGAGAAAAGAGCCAGAAAATGATCAATTTAAGTTTCAGTCCTAGAAGAGTATTTTCTATATATTAACCTAGATTGATTAACTGATAATGCAGGTAACATATTCAAGAAAAAAGAAACGTTTACCTCATTAGGAGGTAACAGTATACATTCAGAAGAGATAGAAAAACAATGATAATGAGCTCAATCATTATGAGTGGAAGGCAGAGGTGGGTTTTTGATCAGTTCTAGAGAACTGGTAGTGGAAATTTTGAGTAGTTCAGAGAACCAGTAGTAAAAATTGTGTCTGGCCCTGCCCCCATCTATTTTCTGCCTCCCAAGTCCCAGCTGATTGGGAGGAAATGAGCATTTTGCAGTAACCTTCCCCTGGAGTGAGGTGGGAATGGAGATTTTACAGTATCCTTCCCCTGCCACGCCCACCAAGCCACACCCACAGAACCGGTAGTAAAAAAATTTGAAACACACCACTGGTTTGGAGTCACCGGACAGTTGGACTGTGAGCTGATTGGAGCATGTGACTCTGGGCGGGAAGTTTCAAACTTTTGCTTTTTACCGGGTGTAATTCTGGGGTTTGGTCAGAGCCAGAATTATACCAAGACTTTGCTAATTTGATATGTTCCTAATAAATGGACTTTGATTGAATATGACTGACTTGGATTATTCATTCAGGGAATTTATTACTTGGAAGCTTGACAACCTCACTCACTCCCTCACTCACTCAAACACAAACACACACACTATGCACTCTTGTACTAGTGCTTTTCCTTTAGTTGTGCAGTATGAAATTGCGGACTATGGTTTAAGATTAAACTGCACTTTATATCCCATCCTATGCTTCTTGGACAATTCAGTTTGGCTGATGAACTAGAATGCAACATAGATCTTTGCTGACAGATTGGAAATAAGCGAAGAATGCCTTGTGACAGAGAAACGTTGAGCTTTTGATTCAAAGTAGAAAGAATGTCCGGCTTTCTTAAAACATTCACAGATCCATATCTTTTTTTACTTTTAAAATGAAGGATAGCCTAATTAGAAGAATTCTAATTTTATATCATGGCCATAGACGTATTGTTTAAGATTCCTTTCTGTTCCATATTATTTACCATGAAATGGACGTATGTTTCGTATTAAAGCGTGACTGAATGTATGAGCTAGCACACCAGGGAAAAGTTTTCTAAGGTAGGCTTTCTATTGCTGTGTTAGCAGTTTGTATGTGCAGGAAATTTAATATAGAGCTGCAGGTGAATTCTCATTGTCTTGTGCATACAATATCCATTTTGGAACAATAATGCCAAAATGGTGAGGAAAGCATGTCTGGGCTCCTATAGCCATTTTCTTGGGGAAAAACCATACTGAACTCGATGAGATATACTTTTGAGAAAACAAGATTGGATTGTGCTATATTGTAAGTATAGAGGAACAACATCTACTTGTTGATTACACAATTGTCATTTTGGCTGGCATAATCCTCGTATCCCATGGAAACAGCAGTGTCCACAAGGAGGATAAAAATCTAGAAGATGGCAAACACGAAATGATGATCCAAACCCTGCCTGTTTAATATATGTGTGTTGATATCAAAGGACTCTACAAAAGGAGCAGGGCTAAAATTGCCAGACTACGCCCACCATTTTGCAGATTGTGACACCCCCATCCCTACGGATGCTCCTGAACCAAAATAATGTATAGTCCCATAAAAGTATCAGCTCTGGCTTAAAAAGAAATTAGACATATGTTTGCAAAACCCAGTCCTGATTAATTATTTAATTTACTTCTAATGAGTGAGCACACAATATGTTTTTATTTATATAACTATATATATATAACTATGTAACTCTGTGTGTGTGTGTGTGTGTGTGTGTGTATAATGTGTGTGTGCGTATATATAATACATTAATTTGATTAAACTAAAGCTAAACTGAAAATATGCAAAGTTTTAAAAAGCACATTTTAAATATAATTATACTGTAGTTTAAAATCTAAATAAAGCTAATAATTGTAAAATTAAATTTCACACACAGTGGTTTACCCTGAAAACTCTGAAAAATAAATACAGGTAGTCCTCAAGAGGTGGGATAAAAAAATATAAAAATGATGACTAAAAAATAAATATGACTCTGACTCTGTAAATTCATTTTCGTTTGCTGAGTGGCTGCTTTTTGTATTTGCTGGTTATTCTCTCTGATGTAATTCCGAAGTCACCACAATTCAGTCCCACCATGACAATGTGAAAACCACAACACTGATATAGTCCTTGACTTGCAACAGCAATTGAACCCAAAATTTTTGTTGCTAAGAGAAACATTTGTCAAATGAATTTTGTCCCATTTTACAACCTTTCTTGTAACAGTTGTTAAATGAATCACTGTAGTTGTTAAGTAACAGAGTTGTTAAGTGAATCTGGCTTCCTCATTGATTTTGCTTGTAGGAAAGTTTCAAAAGTGGATCACATGATCCTAGGACACTGCAACCATTATAAATATGAGTCAGTTGCCAAGTGTCTGAATTTTGATCGCGTGATCATGGGGATGCTGCAGTGGTTGTAAGTGTGAAAAACGGTCAAAAATCATTTTTTACGGTGCTGCTTAACTTGGAATGGTTGCTAAATGAACGGTTAGTAAATCGGTTAATATGCCTGTATATGGACATATTTAAAAAATTCAGCTAGTATTTAGATTGATACATGGCTATGCAAAGCGAGCATATTAGCTAAGAAGAAAATTGAGATGAATTTTGTAATAAATTAATTTTGGTACTAATATTCTAAATAAGTCCACACATTCAATTTTAGTGTATTGCATTTCTCAATACATGAAGTAATTTCTGGCCAATTATCTGAACACAATCTGTAAGGTCCAGCAGAGGTTACAGCAATTTCCATCAAATGGAATCTCAGTTTCACTCAGTCATAAATGATATCTGACTCATGGAAATATTATGCTCCCTGTTTCTACTTATTTCAAACACGGTGTTCTGAAATCCTCATGGACAATATCCATAGTGAACTATCTTTATTTTCCATTTTTGCATCATTATCCCAAATGGATGCTGATGATCTCTTTATCAAAATTGAATGCATTACAGCCGAACTTGCAGTGTGTATCTTATAATTTCAATTTCTGCTTGCTTTTAGCAAGAAAATAATTGTGTTGATTCCTCTGGGACATTGCTAAGATAACTTACTGGATTTATTTTGAAATATACAGCACTGTGCAGGAAACAATATCTACTGAGGCTATCCTAATACATCCGCTACTCTTTCTCTTGTTTTTCATGATTGATATTTCTGCTTCTTCAACTTAAAATCAAGGGTTTTATTTGGCCGGCTTTTAGGAAAGAATATGTGGAACCTGTATTGCAAAGGACATGTTACTACTCTGTATCCATATATACTACGTGTGGTTTCTTTGGCAAATATGATTGATTGATTGATTGATTGATTGAGAATTCTTGTCTGATATAGGAAGCGAAGAAGGTTTGGGCCAAGTTGGTACTTGGATGGAATAACATGGAGGTACAGGGCTCTGGGATAGATTGACGAGTTGAAAACTTCCTGGAAGAGGAAGTGAGTAACCATTTCCATATTCATGTTTTTCTTAGAATATTAATTAAATTCAAGAGAATCTCCAGTCATTTCTCATATCCATGATAGAAAAAAAAGAGAAAAGAATAGACATTTAGCAAACTATTCTGCCATAGCCTTAAATTACCATGATATCATATCAGACATCTTTCAAGAGAATCACAAATGAAACATAATAATCTATGTTTGATTCTGTCATCATAAATATGTCATAATAAGGTTTATACATAAAAAAGATACTTTATTACTGAGGAAAAATAATAAAGGGTCTCAGGACACAATAGAAAATCAAAACCAGTAGAGTAATTGAAAGAAAAACAATAAGGTACTTTTTTAAAAAAATCCAAATAGGTAAAGAGTTAAGTTTAATTGAACATTATTGTATGAATTACCTTGGCTATTCAAAGAAACTTCTTTTTCATGGAAAGATTGCAATTATAGCACCGTTTTAATATTTTACTTTTTTACCCCTAAAGTTCATAAACCTTTGAAGAACATTTTTTTGCTCAAACCAGCATCCAAATAATGTTTCTTTTGTCAGTTATAGAAAGGACCATTCTTAACCATTATTTTGCTATCACTGCAATAATAACTATCTTAATGTACCAATAATAAGTTGGTACATTAAGATATGTTGGATACATTTTTTCAGGATTGGATCAGAGTGAAGGATCTGGTATTTTGTATCTCAAAATCATTTTTTTGTTTCTTAGGTGTACAATGCTTTGATTTAAACCTTTCATTTAAGTTGTTAGGATGAAGGATAAAATGTTGACTGGAAAATTAATACGCCACCCTTCTCTGGAGACTCAGGGCGGCTTACAATGCGTTAAGCAATAGCTTTCATACTTTTGTATATTTATACAAAGTCATTTTATTGCCCCCACAAACTGGGTCCTCATTTTACCTACCTTAGAAAGGATGGAAGGCTGAGTCAACCTTGAGCCTGGTGAGATTTGAACTTACAGTAATTGCAGACAGCTGATGTTAATCACAATGCTTTAGTCTGCTGAGCCACCAGGCAACCATTTCATTTCAGGATATCTGAACAGCTTTGAGAAGACGTATTACATAAGCAATTGTCCATCCAAATATAAAGTAGAAAATACACTTTTGCATGGATTTTTTTTTTAAAAAAACATTAAATTCCAGTATAGCAGCTAGATTACTTTTATCAAATGCAGAACGAATATATAAATGTACATAACTGCATTTCTGATAGTTTAACCTAACAAATCAATCTTTGTAAGCAACTTTATACAACTGGGAAATCAACTCCTTTATGCTAAATGGGGCTTATAGATACAGAATTGCATTTATACAGTAATACCATATCGTAAAAATCCTGCATTCAGGTGATTTATAATATGTTAAAAACAGACACAGAATCGGGAATTGTCAAGAATGTTATCATTTGATCATATCAGTTCTAAATAGGAGTCCTTCCTAATACAATTTAGAGATCCCAAGGAACAGAAG
The DNA here is from genome assembly GCA_030761175.1 of Masticophis lateralis. Lineage (NCBI taxonomy): Eukaryota > Metazoa > Chordata > Lepidosauria > Squamata > Colubridae > Masticophis > Masticophis lateralis. Next base: position 208,583,755 of record JAUDYJ010000001.1, read on the forward strand.
CTAGAAATAAATGGAGATTAGTGAAATATACAAAATATGTAGACAAAGATGTAAACAATATAATGAGTTTTACTAATATGTTTGATAAGACTATTGTGTTTAATATTGCTTTATATTCTTATTAGAAGATAAGTTAAGAGGGAGAAATGTATAGGTTTATTATGCTTATTATGGTAAGATTAGAGAATCAATATCAATGTAAGGAATACTGTGACTTTAGATTGTCATTGCAGAGAGATATTTGTATGCAGATGACACACTGTTTAATGGAAGATGAAATGTTTAAATTAAAAAATAAAAATATATACGAAGAGAGAGAGGGAGAGAGAGAGAGAGAGAGAGATCCCAAGGAATTTAAGCATATAGTCTCTCATTCAGCTAAGGTTCATGGTTAAATAAGAATGTAGTCCAAAGAAAATATGAATTGTCCATATAGTTCCAAAATGATTCAGACTGAGTTTAGTAAGCTTCCTTAGCCCGAAGTCCATTAACCTGAAAATAAATTTTGCTACTTACATTGGGATATAATTTCAAGGAAACGTACTTGAAACTACCGTGTTTCCCCAAAAATAAGACCCTGTCTTATACTTTTTTGAACCCTGAAATAAGCGCTTGGCCTTATTGCCATGCACTCAAAAGCCCAATTGTGCTTATTATCAGGGGATGTCTTATTTTTGGGGAAACAGGGTATATGTTAAGTGTTCTGATTATAATCTTGAAGCTTAACTTTGCTTCTACATGCATCTACATGCTGTCTCTAAGCAAGTAGTTAAACCCAGAGCAACAGTTACAATGTTGTGGATTAGAAATCACAATACACACACACTGGCGACAAATCGCTACCTTGTCAAAATACAGCTGACAGAGGTACATTCAAATCTACCATTTGGCTGACAGTAATTTGAATCCAATCCAAGATAAACACTTAAGCAATGTACGAGGCATATCATTTCCTGTACAGATATCAGTTGTGCATAATTTAAAGCATTTGTCATTTGCAACTTGTGATGACATTGGCTTAAACTTCTCATAATAGATTCACAGTAAGAACTCTACATCAATTTCAATTTCCCCAATCAGGTTTCTGTGTGTGTGTATAGAAAGTAAGTACTAAGTTCCCACAAGACACACTGTCTGGAACTGCAACAACCACTTGAGCAATGTTGTTGTTGTTTGATGCCAGTTGGCTTAGTCCCATTTGTGAACCTTGGCAACGAGAATGGCTGGATAAATGGAGAAATAGTTTGGTGTTAAAAATATGACGGTTCACTGACATGATATGGTCATGTGATCATTTGTTATCTTGGGGGATAGTATATTAATAATAATCGATAATTGGGAAAGACTAGATAGGTGGATAAAAATGCTAAATCCAATCTAAACATATGGTTGACTGCGCAACCAACCATAACAGTAATATGTGGGATTATGGGAAACATCTTTAAATGTTAAATGTGTTGATGTAATGTTGAATAATGCAATACCTATATATTAAAGCTTTGGAGTTTGACTGTTTATCAGGAATTGTGGTTATATCAAGCATGGAAAGCATGGTTTATAGAATCACATTGAGAAATTGGAAATGTGGTATTATAAATGTATAAAACATTAAGTATATTTTTCTTCCTTCTTTTCTTTCTTTCGTAGTTTATATTTTAGTTTGTTTGTGGTTATCTCAATTTGACATTTCCTGGCCCATTTGGCTTTAAACCTTTTAGAAGGATAGAGCAGTGGTGGGATTCAATTTTTTTTACTACCGGTTCTGTGGGCGTAGCTTGGCGGGCGTGGCTTGGTGGGCGTGGCAGGGGAAGGATACTGTAAAATCTCAATTCCCATCCCACTCCAGAGGAAGGATACTGTAAAATCTCCATTCCCTCCCCAGGGGAAGAATACTGTAAAATCTCCATTCCCTCCCGATCAGCTGGGACTCGGGAGGCAGAAAATAGATGGGGGTGAGGCCAGTTAGTTACTGGTTCTCCAAACTACTCAAAATTTCCGTTACCAGTTCTCCAGAACTGGTCAGAACCTGCTGAAACCCACCTATGGGATAAAGGTAGGGGTAAAGAAGAACACTGGAATGCTACGAAGCAAAGGACTGGATTCTGGTTTCAGATATTATCTGAGGCTCTGTTGTTAGCACTTTGGGAGTCTTTGAGGCCATTTGTGGGGTTAATCTGTATCCTCAGAGTCACCTGAATCAGGGGGCAAAAGGCTGTGGAAGTTGGAACCTTCTTGGGACTGCTGAAAGGACTGTACTGTAAACAGGAGATAGGTGCTGACGTATCCCTCCCTCTCTTTTGAGAGAGAGAGAGATGCTCAATTTTAACATAGGTGGCCTGTTTGACCCCCTCTTTCAAATCAGTGATCCCCTCTGTCCAGAATGTGAAGCTTGCTGTCTTTGAAAGAGTGACCCTTGTCTTTCAGATGCAGATGGACTGCTGAATCCTGTCCTGATGAGTTTGTTCTCCTGTATTGTGGCATGTGATAATGAAGTGGTTTGTTTCCTGAATATAGAGATCTTCACATGTCCGCTGCATTGCACTCATATACAGCATTGCTCCGTTTGTGTTTTGGTCTTAATGTATTACTGGGTGTAAAGTGTGCATGTATGTTCAATCAGAATAGAGCTGGAAGGGACCTTGGTGATCTTCTAGTCCAAGCCTTAGCTCAAACAGGAGATCCTATACAATTTGAGACAAGTGGCTGTCCAGTCTCTACTTTAAAAACCTCCAGTGATGAAGCAGCTACAACTTCTGAAGGCAAGCTGTTCCACTGGTTAATTGTCTTCACTGTTAGGAAGTTTCTCCTTAATTCCAGGTTGCTTCTCTCCTTGATTAGTGTCCATCTGTTGTTTTCTTGTCTTTCCTTCTGGTGCTTTGGAAAATAAATTGTCCCCCTCTTCTTTGTGGTAGACCCTCAAATACTGAAATGCTGCTGGCATGTCAACCCTAGTTCATCTTTTGCCTAGACTGGCCATACCCAATTCCTGCAACTGTTCTTCATATGTTTTAGTCACCAGGCGTTTAAGGGTCTTAGTTGCTCTTCTTTGCACTTTTTCCAAAGTCTCAACATCTTTTTTGTAACGTGGTGACCAAAACTGGATGCAGATGTGGCCTTAATACTAAGGCTTTATAAAGCGGTACTAATACTTCACGTGATTTTGATTCTATGCCTCTGTTTATAACAATCAAGGATTGTATTAGCTTTTGGGGGGGGGCTGCTGCCACACACTGCTGGCTTTTTGAGCCAGATTTCGCTTAATAATCTGTATTTGTCCCTTTGGTTTTTCCTACCTAAGTGTAAAACCTTGCTTTTCTCCACATTAAATTTCATGTTATTGGATAGGACCCATTGTTCAAGTCTGTCAAGATCTTTTTGGTTCCTGAGCTTGTCTTCTGAGGTATTGGCTATTCCTGCCAGCTTAGTGTCACCTGCAAATTTGATGAGTTCCACTTCTATTCCCTCATCTAAGACATTTATGAAGATATTGAAGAGTATTGGGCCTAAGACAGAACCTTGTGGTACCCCACTGCTTACTTCTTTCCATTTTGTGTTCATTGAAAATGCTCCTGAGCTTTTCAGCTATTCCTGCAACATAGGGCATGACAATGTTTCTCCATTTGTTGTTCTCTTCTGCTCTGTCTGTGGTGAGGATGTTCCTACTGGATCTTGTTGTGGATTTTACAGAGGCCCAGTTAGGATAGCCAGAAATTCTGAGGGCTTCCTTTATATGATTTTGTTCTTTTGCTTTTCCTTCTTTGCTTGTGGGCAAACCTTCAGCCCTGAGCTGTAGGGTTCTGATTAAACTCAGTTTGTGCTCCGGTGGGTGGTGGGGATCAACTTGATGACTGCAAAGAATATAAATTCATCTATTCCCCACCAGTCAGTTACAGTAGAACTGAAGAAGCTTCTTAGATGAGAAGCAAAACATTTTCAAAGGGAAAAAAACTAAGAAAGTCCAGTTGCCTTTTGAAAAAAGCATCTTTGGAATATTCTAGCTATAATTTTCATTCTAATATTAGACACTGTCATTTAGTTGGCTAATCCTGAATTGTGACGGAAACTTGGACTCTTAATAAGTAATATATAGTATTTATTTATTTGTAGTTGTAAGCCTTATAACATGTTGAAATTTACTTTCCTCATTTTTGTACATTACTTTCCTGCATCTTTATGGGTCAAACAATATGGGGCTTAGAAAAGAGCAGCTGACTAAAAACTAATTTCCTGAGCAGATTCCATGGCAATCTGCAAATATTAAGACTGCTTAGGCAATATGAATTATTCGATCTGCAAGCTGCTCAGGAGAAACATTAAGGATAGCTACGCTTATTCTACTTATGGTTTTTCCAAGGCTGGCTATTTGTTAATAGATAAAGAAAGGGGTTAGGTAGTACTTTGCTCTAATACTATAAAGTAGTTTTCATTGATTAGTGGTTTTTAATGTTCACAGGTTTAACGCTTAATGTTGTGATTTTTTTTTATTGTTGAATTCATGTACACCATCTGGATGCTTTTCAGAAAAGCTGTGAAGAAATATTCTAAATAGATAACTTAATTAATTAATGGACATATAGCTGCTTTTAAAAATCAGGGCAACCATCCCAGCTTTCCAGTTGTCTTGGACATTAATTCCTATTTTTCTTTGCCAGAGTGGCTTGTCAAGTTGAAATCCAATACATTTAGAGCAGGGGTGTCAAACTCGATTTGAGGGCCACATCAGGGTTGTGTTTGACCTCAGGAGGCCAGGTGGACATGGCCATCTCAATGTCACTTGTGTTGGGGATGCCTGTGGTGGCCCAAGTGCTCTGCCAGTGAAAACGGAGCTCAGGAGGGCCACACGCGGCCCTCCCGAGCTCCGTTTTTGCTGGCAGAGACACCATGGGCCAGTCCTTTGCTGTTTGCAGGGTGCCCCCATGGGGCAGATCTAAACACCCTGTGGTCTGGATCCATCCTGCGGGCCTTGAGTTTGACACTCCTGATTTAGAGGATGCTTGGTTGGAGAAAGATGGGCTAATGTATGGATGAATGCCGAAGTTCCCTTCAATTAGTTATTTAGTACTGACAGGTAGTGCTCAACTTACAACCTTTCGTTTAGTGACTGTTTGAAGTTACAACAGCATGAAAAAGGGACTTATCTCGGAATCATGTGATCACCTTTTCCGAATTTCTGACAAGCAAAGTCAGTGGGGAAACCAGATTCGCTTTATAACTATGCTACTAAGTTAACAATTGCAGTGATTCACTTAACAACTGTGGCAAGAAAGCTCCTAAAATAGGGCAAATCTCTGTTAACTGTCTTACTTAGCCACAGAAATTTTGAACTCATTTGCAGTCATAAGTTGAGGACTAGCCATACATCCTTTTCTTCTTCCAATAAAGCAATCTATTATGCTGCTTCAGGATTATTATTATTTTTATTGGTTCAGATTATAATACCAAAGGGAATTTATTCTTTCTTCTTACCTTGAAGAGACTGGACGAATGAGACAGGTTACTGGGAGACTTGATGATTGTGAGAAGAAGGAGAAAATTGAATAGGACTAGCACTGCTTCTATGGTGGATCATATGGACTTTTTTCTTTTATTGAGCATCTTAGATTTGCCATAAACACTCCTTTTTCCAAAATATTATTCGTGGCTGAAAGACAGCCTTTTTGAAAATAAAAATAACTTTTGCAATGCTTGATTAATATTTATATATGTACTTATATATTAGGATGGAGGTATATACGTATGTGTGTACATAGCATATCTACATGTGTGTCATGTATGTGTACACTTTTGAGAGCAAGCAACAGAATTTCATTTTTAATGTGTGCCAGTGTGCCCACAGGGGGAAAAAATGACAATAAAGGTTATCTTATTTACATGCTCTTTGAGGGCTAGTTTCTTGCTAAATTGACTCTCGAAGACTAAATTCACCTAATTTTCTTTTGTAAACCCTACCCAGAGAGTTAAATGGTAAAGAAATTTCCATTTGCTGAAAGTGGAGAAAAACTCCGTGTTTAAATTGGGAATAAACAGCTGAAGCTCCGAATACAGTTGATGGGGCTAGTACCAGATAACCAGGAGAAACAGAAGAATCCAGAGAAGAGGACTCAACTTGCTATATGTATGGTCAGATATGGTGCACTTCAATATTTGGACTCGTTGTAGGCTTTCAGATTGTTGAGGTCTGACTATAAACCCCACACGTATTTCGTAAAAGGGGTTTTGGCTGCAACTTAGCGTCTTCTTTACCACACAAGCAATTTTATTTGGGTGACATTTACCCCTCCTTCAGGGACGTGGTGGCTCAGTGGCTAAGATGCTGAGCTTGTCAATCGAAAGGTCGGCAATTCAGTGGTTTGAATCCCTAGTGCCACGTAATGGGGTGAGCTCCCGTTACTTGTCTCAGCTTCTGCCAGCTCAGCAGTTCGAAATCACGTAAAAAATGCAAGTAGAGAAATAGGGACCACCTTTGGTGGGAAGGTAACAGCGTTCCGTGCACCTTTGGCATTTAGTCATGCCAGCCACATGACCATGGAGACATCTTCAGACAGGCTGGCTCTTCGGCTTTGAAATGGAGATGAGCACCGCCCCCTAGAGTCGGGAACAACTAGCACATACATGTGAGGGGAACCTTTACCTTTACCCCTCCTTCAACAGCAGACCCTAGAGTTGTGCATTCCCTCTCGGGAAATTGTGCACTGCGCAACAGCCAGTTCCTTCTATGCTTCATAAGTAGCAAGACAAATCTACCCCATTTCCATCTGGCCTAGAAATGTTAATTGTTTTACAGACCCCCGCCCACTCTTGAGACCAGCTGTGCTGCCACCGAAGTTGTTTATGAGCATTTTCATTTGGAAATCCAGCGTTGGTCTTCTGAGTGTGCCATTCACTCCAGCTCCCTCATCTTGTCACACATCTGCCCACACAAATGAAATGTTGTAAAGCATGCATATGCAAGCAGAACAAAGCAATGAATTTTGCTGGAGTTGTTCAATCTTGTTTGCTAGTGGAATCTATTTATAGCTCAGACTGTCTCTCCTCCCTCCCTTTCTTTTCCCACTCTTCACCAAATGTTCCCCCCCGTTTTTTAACTCTGCAAGTTAAAAAAAGACACTGTGATGCAGCAATCTTTACTGACAGTTATCTTGTGGCTGAGTTGGTAGGGCACAAATTGTTTTGCTTAAATGTATGTTTAAGCCAGATTTAGAGCCCTGCAATTTAAAATGTGGCACTGTATGATTAGCCTGAAGAAATTAATAACTACTGAAACCTGACAATAAAACTCCTTTTTTATGACCCTGTAATCCCTTAATTTGGGATAGAGTTGTGGTGACTGGATGGAGCTGAGCATTTACCAGCCGAACGCCCTTCCAAATGCCATGTGGAGTTTGCAGCAGATACGACAATAAATGATGGTAAAGAGGCAAATAATATTTCACTTTGGATCCTCTTCTTTCTGCCCACCTGCCCATGCTATGATTTCAAGGCTGTTAAAAAGGGAAGGAATAGGCAGAAATGCCACCTGAGCACAAATAAATGTGGTATGTACAGCTTGCCAGTGTCTGGTAGCAGAATCACAATATTTTCATAGCCAACCTGTCCAATTCTGTGTGTTTCAAATGCACTTAGATTGCACTGGAGTGACAAACATGTCTGGGCTTCAGAGAGAAGATCAAAATAGCAATAGCAATAGCACTTATATACCACTTTACAGTGCTTTACAGCCCCCTCTGAGTGGCTTACAGTGACACCATATTGCCCCCATCAATCTGGGTCCTCATTTTACCCACCTCGGAAGGGTGGAAGTCTGAGTCAACCTTGAGCCGATGAACTCGAACTGCTAGCAGCCAGCAGTCAGTAGAAGTAGCCTGCAGTACTGCATTCTAACCACTGCACCATCATGGCTCATTTACTAAAAGTAAATAAATAAAATATCTTCTTATGTCCTCCAAAATACAGAAGAGTCCTAGATACCTTAGTTTGTTTTATAAAAGGATTTTTCTTTTATATGGGTGCATTTGTGCACCTGAGTCTCAGTCTAAGGAGAGATTCTGACCACAGTAAAAATGGATCCCAGAATAACATCCATCTCTTGTCCCTTCAAACCTCTTCTCAATAGACATCACCATAGCCAGCTTTACAATTCTATGTTGTTCTCAGGCTGTCCAAGTGATGGTTGAGGTACTTTCCCAATCTCCCAAAGCTCTGTAGACTGGATGGAGAGAACTAGCTTCAACTCAACCATGAAAAGACTGTGTGGCTATTTTGTCAGTTGCATTGGCTCCAGCGGTGGGTTGCCAATATTCTTACTACCGGTTCACCCCACATGTGTGTGCCTTCCGCGCATGTGACCGGCCTTCCGCACATGCACTTTGCTTGCTTGCATGCCTTCCGTGCATGCGCCTGGCCTCGAAAACATGCCTAAATAGGATGAAATAGAACCTGGGCAGGACGGCGGGTGGGCAGGCCCACCCGCGGTCTCTGCTACCGGTTCACCTGAACTGGTACGAACTGGCTGAATACCACGTCTGATTGGCTCCCATTAATTTTCTAGGTGCAATTCAAAATGTGGCCAAACTTTAAAGTCCTACGTGACGTGGGTCCACATTACTGTAGGTGTGGGAATATCTCTCAGTAATGTCTGCCTATCCCAGCAGATCAAGATCTGGTTTTGAGTTCCATTTTTGAAGCAATGTCCCTTGATTGATCCCCCAAAGTGTGCCTTCCATGTCACAGTGTTTATATGTGGAATAACCTCCCCTCAACATACTAACCTGACTATTCTTCCAGGCATTGAGGCTAGAATGTTAAATTAGGAAGAAGGCAGGTCTATCTGCTGTTATTGTGACATTTTTTTTTCCCCAGAGCCCTGGACTGCTGTAGCTGTTTCTTGTTATGCAATTTTAAATGCCATGGATTACCATGGATGCCTTTGTTGCACTGCCCTGAGTGCTTTGGTAAATGAGCAGCCATATAAATATATAAAGGAAAAAAGAGAGATCGAGACCTAAAGGAATACTTTTTGTATTCGATAAACACCGAGTGGGGAAAGAATTGCATCATTGATGATAGACTGATACTTCAGTATAATTACTGATGAATCAGGGCTATTAGAAAGTTTGCCAGGCTGGCCCACGATTTTTGGGAGGAGGGAAACACTTATCTCACACTCTGTCAGGAGCAGCAGCAGCGCAAAGCTCACAAAAGCTGGGGAGATGAGATGATATCCCTTCCTGGATTTGTCTGTGCTTGAATACAAATTCTGGAGCCAGAAGACTCTGCCAGGAGCCCTCGCGAGGCTCTTCAACCAAGCTAGAGAGTTGATAATTACGGTAATGGTGTCAGCCTTGTCAATATGACCCGCACAGCACCAGAGTGAAGTAATAGAAGCAGAAGTGATCGAAATGGATTGAACACATTCCAATGGCTGCTAAATCGTTTTGATCAGAGACAGAAAATGCAGCGTCCGCCAGATAATTTAGATGAAAATTCAAGCAATTCTTTGCCATTAGTGATATTGGCTGGAGCAAATATCTGAAATATCTGAAGAGAAACAGGCTGTCTGCCTCCTAGCTTGCCCATCACAATCTCTCTCCTATAAAAGAACTAGTCACTACAAATAGAAAACCAGTGTTTTCTAGACAAAATGCTGGTCTTAAATCTCAAATGATAAAGGATTTGTTGGCCAGGCTTGTTCGTCTTAAAAATAGCAGCATAATCTTAAAAGTACTAACATGACCAAACCATCCTGCAGGCAGAAGGTAGCAATTGCAAGCTCTTGACCTCTCTGAGAAGCTAATTTTTGATTTTCTGGTTAAGAAATTTCTGGTAAACTGCCAGAAAATGGAGAATATTTTAGAATCCGCAGTGTGAAAATTATCAGCTTCCTTTGGAGAAGTTTGATATATATCCAGTCTTGTCTTTGCACATCATTTAACACCGGTTTAATTTTACATGAGGTATCTACACAGTCGAAGAGATACATGTATCCTAGGCTATTTCATCTGATTTGAGCATCCAGGCTAGGAAAGCCATCGTCTTAATTGCCTCCAGTGCCATGATGTATCTTCATTCAATTTTATTTTGTGCTAAATGGTGAACCAACTGTTTAATAAAACAACTGTTGCTGCTGTTTCCCATTAAGCCTGGTGGGATCAACATTATTATAAGGGAAGATTCACTAGAGAGTGCTTTGCTGAATCCCCCAAACCTCTGAGTTAAACCCTGCTTAACTTAAACACTAAGTGCTAATAGCATGTAAAGTAACTGGAATTTGTTTCAGTTACTTGGTGGGAGCCCACCTAAGTTATAGAAGCTTTGGAAATTGCATCAGCATTTTGTGAAAAAAAGTAGAATTCAGCCCATTGCTAGGAATTTGAAATTATATTTTACTGTTAGCAAATCTTCAAGTGACTACTTTTTATGACCTAAGTTATTTTGTTAGTGATATGTGCTGTTTTTATGTGTATTACTCTTTATAGGGTTGGGGGAAGAGATAAATGAACCCATTACCCATAAATGGCTGGTGTCTCATTGTTTCACGAATCGCATTTGCCTATAAAGCGCAGCCATTTGCTGTATTATTATATCCCTTTAAAGCTTGAAAGCTAGGTTAATTCCATTACAGTCTCCCATGTAATGCTGCTAGTGTGATTCCTCAGGCAATAAGTTCATGCCAGTCCATTTAAGATCAGGGAAACATCCCCTCCAATCATATTCATGTTCTTATTGGAGATACATCCATTTACGCAAGCAGGAATATGGGGGGGGGGGGGGGGGGGATTTCAGAATCCCTTTGGCGGAAAACCCTGACACCCATATTATGCCTTACCTTTTTTCCCCTGTCCTGCCCCTCCCCCTCTTTCTGGAGCATTTTCAAAGCACAGTGAAAGAAATTTTTATCAATTTCACAGTTTATAATCGACTTCAAAATTTTTAGTACCAGAGCTAGCTTATTAAAATCCATTAAGCTAGTCCAGAAAGTAGTTTAATTATTGTGCTTTTACATGTTTACATGTATCACTATATTGCAAACAGGGTAGTTTAAGATGCCATAAAAGGGAGCCAAATGATGTACTTAACCTCATGAGATGAAGAGTTTAAGAGACTAATTTGGCAGCGAGAAGCCCATTTACTTATTCGGGGGTAAAGTAACTGAGAGAAAAGAGCCAGAAAATGATCAATTTAAGTTTCAGTCCTAGAAAAGTATTTTTCATATATTAACCTAGATTGATTAACTGATAACGCAGGCAACGTATTCAAAGAAAAGGAAACATTTACCTCGTTAGGAGGTAACACTATCTATTCAGAAGAGACAGAAAAACAATGATAATGGGCTCGATCAGAGGTGGGTTTCAGCAGGTTCTGACCAGTTCTGGATAACCAGTAGTGGAAATTTTGAGTAGTTCGGAGAACCGGTAAATAATACCTCTGACTGGCTCCGCCCCCATCTATTCTCTGCCTCCCGAATCCCAGCTGATCGGGAGGAAATGGGGATTTTGCAGTAACCTTCCCCTGCCGTGCCCACCAAGTCACACCCACCAAGCCATGACATACCCACCAAGCCACACCCACAGAACCGGTAGTAAAAGATTTTGAAACCCACCACTGGGCCCAATCATTATGAGTGGAAGGGTTTTGAATGTGTCCTTCTTTTGGCAGTCATATCATCACAGTCATATCAAATCACCAGTTCTTTGCTGCTGTTGGTGGGGGGGGAAATCTTGGTCAAATTCATTGAAAGATTTTGTACTTCTCACTCCCCTCTTAGTCATCTTCCTCTAGATTTCTTAGATCCTAATAGCATGAGGGAAAGGAAGAATATGTCTCCATTTTGGCTGCTAATTTATAGGTAGGTAGGCTTTGGGAAATAGGGCAGAGGGATTGGTCAAGGGTTCCCCACAGATGATATGAGTGCATGTCTAAAGCTCTACTATTCAGATATTATTTCTCATATGTACATGAAGATGAGGCAGGAATAGCCCTTTTAGTTAACAAAAAGGGCATAGCTAAATGGTTTTGTTCTGTGTTATTTATGCAGTTAGATGATGTTCTGTTCGAAATACAAGCTTTGTTATCATCACTTTCATCGCACAGATCCTCCTGGGAAGCAAGCCACTGGATTGCTTTTGCTATTAACTTGGAGTGCTTTGAAATAATTAGTCTATTATCTTCCTCATCCTTTCCTTAATTCTTATATTCTTCTAATAGAGTTGCTTAAAAATAGCACAGAAGGTTATACCATCCAGAGGATAGCTTATTGCAACTGAGTTTCTGTGGGGAAAATGCTAGCCGTTGGTTGCTTGGCTTGGCATTAAGAGGTCAGTGAATGCAAGAGAATGGTAAGGGTGCTCACACAGTGAATTGTATATCTCAACACAAGACAATTATTAGGTTTCATGATGGTATAATTCATCAGGAACATACAAAGGTGAAACGTAATTTTGGTGCTTCTTGAAAACACAATTTTTATTTTTTAAAAAAATGGTGGAGGGGAGAGACTTGTTAGTTTGGATGTGTATGTAGCGTGCACACATTTGTGAATGTAGGGAAGGTAAGTGAGTTTCACTTATCTGATCTAGATAAGTGAATGCTGTTGGCATTACGCTACTGAATAAGAAAGAGCAAATATTTTTTAAGACTGGAAAGGTGGTTAACACTAAGTGGAAAACTGAATTTTCCTGTGTGATAATAGTCCTCAGTTTGTGCCAATCTCCTTATTGCATTTTCAGTAATGTTTTGTGATTAAAATTATTTAGGTTCTCCCAGAATCTAATTTGAAGAGGAAAGTGAAAAGAAGTGATTATGTTGTACATCATCTCATATCAATCTGTTGGCACCAAAATTAGCTTCATTCGTAGTTCCATTTCATTATTTTAGGTGCTGTTAATTTTTTTCTTTATGAATTTCTTAAAGAATTTCAGCCTTTCATAATGCTGTCTCTTCCATATGAAGAAAAATATTCTGACACAGTTGTGTGTTGACTATTTCTTTTTTGCAATGCATTCTAAAAAAGATACAGTAGAAATTCAACAAATCCACCATTCTGCCTCCTAATGGAAAAATAACATGAAGTTTCCATGCAGATTAGGAGACCCAACTTAATTTGAATCCAGACAAATCAACATACACCAGGGGACAGTCTGTCTTTAAGAACAAAGTATTTGTCTCCCAAATATGTCTGAACACAGGAGCCCTTTTCTAATTAGCGAGAATCTAACTTTTATTTATTTTATTTTATTATTTTATTTTATTTTATTTTATTTTATTTTATTTTATTTTATTTTATTATTTTATTTTATTTTATTTTATTTTATTTATTTTATTTTATTTATTTTATTATTTTATTTTATTTTATTTTATTATTTTATTTTATTTTATTTTATTTTATTTTATTTATTTTATTTTATTTTATTTTATTTTATTTTATTTTATTTATTTTATTTTATTTTATTTTATTTTATTTTATTTTATTTTATTTATTTTATTTTATTTTATTTTATTTTATTTTATTTTATTTTATTTTATTTTATTTTATTTTATTTTATTTTATTTTATTTTATTTTATTTTATTTTATTTTATTTTATTTTATTTATTTTATTTTATTTTATTTTATTTTATTTTATTTGTATGTTGCCCTATCTCTATAGGACTCAGGGCGGCTCACAACAATTAGAATCAAACCAGATAAAACATGTTAAAATACATATCAAACACATATTAAACACATTAAAATAATCCAACCCCCATCAGTCCAGGCTGGGCAATTTGAACAGCCATGTTTTTAATTCGCAGCGGAAGGTGCGAAGGTCAGGGGCCAACCGGAGCTCCAGGGGGAGTTGATTCCAAAGGGTGGGAACACCCACAGAGAAAGCTCTATTTCTGGGGGTCACCAGCCGACATTGTCTAGCCGACGGCACCCTGAGTAGTCCCTCCCTGTGAGAACGTACCGGGTGGTGGGGAGCTGTTGCTGGTTGCAGATGGCCCGACAGATATCCTGGGCCTAAGCCGTGAAGGGCTTTATAGGTAATCACCAGCACCTTGAATCTCACCCAGAGGGCAACTAGCAACCAATGCAAATCACACAGGAGAGGTGTAACACGGGAGTATCGGGACCCTCCCATCACAACCTGCGCAGCTGCATTCTGCACCAGTTAAAGCCTCCGAGTGGTCTTCAAGGGCAGCCCCAAGTAGAGAGCATTTCAGTAGTCAATACGGAAGGTGACTAGCGCATGAGTGACTGTGTGCAGGGCATCTCGGTCCATATAGGGGCTCAACTGGCGCACCAGGCGAACCTAGGCAAACGCCCCCCTGGACACGGTTGTTATATGATCTTCTAAGCTCAACCGTGAATCCAGGAGGACACCCAAGTTGCGTGCCCTGTCTACAGGGGGTAAAACGTCACCCCTTATAACCAAAGATGGAACCTCTTTGATGCCGGTACCCACAGCCGGTACCCACAGCCACTTGGTCGGCAGGGTTGAGCCGAAGCCTGTTCCTCCCCATCCAGATCTGTACCCCTTCCAGGCACGGGGACATCATGTCAAGAGCATCACTGGGTTGGTTCGGGGTGGATATAAAAAGCTGGGTATCATCAGCATACTGATGATAGTTCACCCCAAAACCACGGATGATCTCTCCCAGCGGCTTCATGTAAATGTTGAACAGAAGAGAAGAGAGTACCAACCCCTGAGGCACCCCACAAGTGAGGGGCCTCATGGCCGACCTCTGCCCCCCAGCCAACACTGCTTGCTTATGTCCCGAGAGGTAAGAGGAGAACCACTGCAAAACAGTGCCTCCCACTCCTAACCCCTCGAGGTGCTGCAGCAAGATACCATGGTCGATAGTATCAAAAGCCGTCGAAAGATCTAATAGGACCAGAACAGAGGAATAACCTCTGTCCCGAGCCCTCCAGAGATCATCCAGCAGTGCGATGCTGTCTCCATGCTGTATCTGGGCCTGAAACCCAATTGAAATGGATCAAGGACTCCGCTTCACCCAGAGCCACCGGGAGCTGACGTCAAACCATGCTCTCAACAACCTTCGCAAGAAAGCAAAGGTTGGAGACCGGATGAAAGTTACCCAAAATAGCTGGATTTCAGCAGGAAAGCTTCCCTCATCCAAAGAAGCAGTTATCACTTCCTGGATCCAGTCACGTGTCACCTCCCGAGCTGAATAGACCAGCCAGGAGGGGCACAGGTCCAAAACACACATGGTCGCACTCACTTCCTCATGTTCCTGTCCACTTCCTCAGGGGCAACAGGATCGAACTCCTCCCAAATACCAAGACCTGCCGCGTCCCCACCGTCTGACCCTGTCCAAGCCATCCCGAACCTGAGTAATCTTGTCCAGCAGATGCTGGCTAAACTCCTCAGTCCGCCCTCAAAAAGGGTCCCCCCCCCACCCTCTGATTCAAGAGGGAGCGGGACACCCCAAACAGGGCAGCCAGGCGATTTTCTGCGGACGCGATGTAATCGGAGAAGTAGCGGCACTTCACCAATGCTATCTCCACCAGGTAAGATCAAATGAATGACCTTAGCTGAACATGGTCAGATTCGGAATGATTGACTCTCCAACAACTCTCTAGGCCTCTCCTACGGCGCTTCATCTCCCGGAGCTCCTCGATAAACCAAGGAGCCAACTGAGATCTTTGCCAAGTCAGAGGCCGCAAAGGAATGATACGGTCAAGACCCCCAGTGGCCGCCTCATCCCAGGCATCCACCAGGGCTGTGACCGGGGCGTGTGAGAGAGAGAGAGGTATTGTCCCAAGCTCCATCTGGAACCTCTCCGGTTCCATCAGGTGCCTGGGGCAGGACCAGGTGGTTGCTCCCATATCCCAGTGAGGAGGGGTGGCATACTGGAAGCCTAGCCGAAGGAGATAGCGATCGGTCAATGACAGGGGGTAAATAGTAGATATTCCCTCACCGAACTCAACCTGCCACTGTTCCAAGATAAAAACAAGATTGGGCATGTGGCCCCCCTCATGAGTTGGGCCCCGGATAATCTGAGTCAGGCCCATGGCTGCCATGGAAGCCATGAACTCCCAAGCCACCCCCGATGCCCTGCCCAGGGATGGCAGATCGAAGTCCCCCAGGACAATAAGTCTGGGAAACTCCACCACCAGCCCCGATAGGGTGTCGAGCAGCTGGGAGACAGGTATGCAATCAACAGGCCCAACTGACCTTGCGGGCCCCACTTCATGAGGAGGGCCTCACACCCGTCTATCTGGGGAACAGTGACCTCCCACGGACTAAAAGCCTCCCTAATAACAACCGTCACCCCCCCTCCCCTACCCTGGGCCCTCAGCTGGTGTAACACCTGGAAACCTGGTGGGCAGAGTTTTGTCAGAGGGACACCTCCCTCTGAGCCCAACCAGGTTTCCGTAATGCAAGCCAGGTCTGTGTTTTCCTCCTCAGTCAAATCCCAAATGAGGGGAGCTTTGTTAACCACAGACCTGACATTAAAATAGACCAGCCTGAGCCCAGTGACCCCCCCTCTCAAACCCCCAGGGGGTCGGATGGAACCAGGAGGGTCGGAGCACGTCACTGCTCGGAGATAGTCCGAGCGGTGTTTTGGTCTTTTGGTTTTGGTCTTTGCCAATGATGTATTTTTTGTATTGTGATTAAACTAAGATGCAAGCAAACTCCAGATACCTCGTTTGCTTTTGGTTCCAATTTTTTGATTCAGTGGTTCTATCTGGTTATGGCAAGGGAGATCCACAGCACATTCATCCTTTATGCAAAGATTTATGCTTGCTTTGCTCGTTGAATATCAATTCTGCACCTTTAAAAAGCATGCAGAGCCCTCGTTTCTAAACAGACCACCAAAAGAGGTACAGAGTTTCAAACAGGAACTTTTTGGAGCCCTGTCTGGAAATAACTCAGATTGAATCTGGGTCTTTCTCCATACAAACTTTGTATAAGTTATCTAGTATGCTTCATGTGATTGGGACTGTCTGAAAGACATTGTTTGAGTCTGTGCCATAGTCATAATATTCATTCATTCATTCATCATTCACTTATTTATCCATTTACTTGTTTATTTATGATAGATGACTCAGCGGAAGATCAAGAGTCAACCTGTGGCGAAATTGATGGCAAACAAATTTAATAAATAAATCAGAGCAGGTGAAAATGCTAGAAGGTACCTGTGTAACATATATGATATGTCCTAGGTATAGGTTATAAAAAGAGCCAGGAACAACAGAAAAAGGAAGTGGTTGGGTTGCATTGCAGATGCTGCAAGACATGCTGCTGGAGAGGACACCCCCTGATAAATGTGAAATCCCATCAAATTCCCGAGAAAAGGAGGAAGACTGTAAAGAAAAAGTGGAAAGTCCAGGAGAGCACCCTGTGTTGAGTTAATGGAGATTCAGATTCTGGACAGTAGAACTTTATGACTTAAAGGCTTTGTTTGGCGGTAAGACAGCCAGGAGATAACAAAAAGGCATATCAGAAGAGTCATACACGACTTGGTGACTGAACAAGAACAAGGGGGAAGAAGAATCCAAAATAAGCATAAGCAGAAAGTGAGGGAAAGAGAATTGAGAGGGAGGAATTTAAGTAGATTATTTCTTAAATATTTTAGATTTATTTAATTTCTACATCCTTACGTATTATCTTGTACATGCTGTCTTTTGTAAATTATACTGTCACTTGTATATAATGATAGCTCACACTTTGTTAGCATAAGTATCTTGATATACAGAATAAAGTACCTCATTTGTTTAAGTATTGATTGTGTAGGTATGCCTGTATTGGATCCTCTCCTGACCCACCCTCTGACAAGAACTTCAACTCCTGTTAGCCCAGTGTTTCTCAAGTTTAAAATGGGTGTGCTGTAACTTCTAGAATCCTGGGAATTGAAGTCTGCCCATCTTAAAGTTTCTGAGGTTGAGAAATACTATGTTAGCCTCAGCCAGTGTGGCCAATGGCAATAGAGGTTCTGGATTTCTGTGGAATCAGAACTCCAGAACTTCTGCCCTTGACTCCAATCTATTGTTGTAAATCTTTCCTGTTTAATAATGTTTGATTAAGACCATGATCTGACATTTGTTTAAAAGTAGATGTCATTTGTCTTTGTTTCCAGTTTAAATGCTTATTTATCACTCTGGTGAAGGGGTGTCAAACTTGCAGTGTTGTGTTGTCGTCACGTGAGGTATCGTGACTTCCCACCCCTTTCCTAAACTGGGGGTGAGTGTGGCCAGCACATGACGCATCTGGGCCACGAGTTTGACACCCCTGCTCCAGTGAGTAGTAAAAAAATATTTGTTCATAAAGTATGTGCTACTGTATATATGGGAACATTGTCTCTAATAATGTTGCTGGATTGCTTGCATGTAATACATAATATGTACTTTTCTAAACTACACGTACAATGTAGAAATAATGGTATTGCCATTTGGTACTGCAAAATAATTTAGAGCAGGGAAATAAAGAGCACTGGAAAAGCACGCAAATCTTGTTTCTCCCTTTCTTCTTTTTTTTCCTGCTTCTTATTTTCCTTATGCTTCCTTCCCTTCTCTTGAGTTCATGCTGATTTGTTTAGAGTTAGTGATGGTGCTTGTCTAATAACTCCCAGGGTGCTGCATTAGAGGGAAAAGCACTAGAAAGTACATATCACTGGTACTTGCTTTAATTGTATATCTCATTATATATACCCTAATTGTGATGACTCAGTGGGATATGCTATCACCAGGATCACAGCTTTCGTGCCTCTGAATTCCAGCTGGGGAGGAGCAGACGAAGAGTGGTATGGCTTCCATATCTGCAGTCTGCTTGTGATTTTGGGGCCACCAAAGGTGACCACTAAGAGAAAAAAAAAGATATTAGATTCTTTTAGCCTGGTTCAGCAGGTCAATTTTTTGTATCCTGAATTATTTTAATTTAGAATGGGCATCTTCTAAAGGGCAGTGCCCTTGAACAGTTGCCTTTTGGCTGCAAAGAGCCATCTAGTGATCAAGGGAAGTCAACAGAAGGAGCTGGGACAACTTTTTTTCATGCTTTATCTTGCAGTTTGGGAAGGAGGTAAGGTTCCAAAAGGAGATGATTTGCCTCTCAGAACTATCTCATTCTTGATTTATGATTAGATGCTAAAAGTCATTGTTGATTCTTAGCAATTACATACATAGATTTTCTCCGTGATGATCTGTTCCTAATCTAGTCTTTTGGGTCTCCCAACAGTATATTAATTGCCACTGTAACTGAGTCCATCTACTTTGCTGCTTGTTCTCCTCTTTTTCTCTTTCCCTCCACTTTTCGCAGCATTAGAGTCTTCTCCAGAGAACTAGATTTTTGCCTAATGTGTCCAGAATATGATAATCTGAGCTTTGGTCATTTGTGCCTTGTGTGAGAACTCTGGATTGATAGAGTCAGTGACTCATTTTTTCCCCCCTTGGCTGTCCATGGTACTTTCAGGTCTCCAATTCCACATAGAATGTTGAAAAAAGAGGAGGAAATTATGTGACCGAATAGCAATAGCATTTAGCAATAGCAATAGCACTTAGACTTATATACTGCTTCACAGTGCTTTTACAGCCCTCTCTAAGCGGTTTACAGAGTCAGCATATTGCCCTCAACAATCTGGGCCCTCATTTTACAGACCTCAGAAGGATGGAAGGCTGAGTCAACCTTAAGCCTGGTGAGACTTGAACTGCCAAATTGCAGACTACTGGCAGTCAGCAGAAGTAGCCTCAGTACTGCACTCTAACCACTGTGAACTCAAATTGAATGCTGGTAGAATGGCATATAGCTGTTGAAGTGTACTCCCCAATCACCAGTGATGTAGGAGATGAATAGGCTGAGCTGGAGGGCAGACTTAAACATGTAATCAGTTTAGAGTCATTGTGCAGCCACAAGAGACCTGAGTGTAGCCCCTTGTGAATTTCGTTGACCCTTATCTAGCAGCAATTTAGGTTGGATCATTAGTTGCTCAGATTCTTGTGTGATAGGAGGCAAGAATAAACTCCTGGTGCTTTGAACTCAACCCCTGTTCCTGGTTATTTGCTCCTGACAAGTAATGATTTTTAAATGTGCACCTACTGATACCTCTTGCCTACTCATGCAGATGTTTACTGATAAAGTAATGGAATCATCATCATTATTATTTTTGCATTCATATAAACCTAGGTGTCAACTATGAAAAAGGAAATCTGCAACCCTGGAAGTGGCATCAACTCTGTTCTAATTCATTTATTCGGATTCGGTGATAGCAAGCGGGATCACATAAGTAAGCCTCTTGCCCCACTTTAAGGGGGCCCACTCAGTTAGGCAGCAATGCCTCACCAAACTTATGTAATCTAAAAAGCAATATATATTCGGTCTTAGTTAGAGCTTGGATAATGTTCATCTGGATTAGCACTACAAATCAGGAAGTTGAAAAATCAACCTAGAAAAAAAGCATTACCAAACCATTTCCAAATCTTGCCAAGAAAATCATTTGCATAGTTACCAGAAGTCAAGCTGGACTTGAAGATAATTTTACTTACTTCTAAACTGACCTCAAAGGTCGTTCAATCCTGGACTATAATTCTATTCCATTCACTGGGGGATAAATACACTTGATTATAGATTAATGTATGTATTACCTGTAACCACAATTGCTTAGATCCAAGCAAATAGGCCATGTGTTTGTCTAGAGGGCCTGTGTTCTGTTAGTAGGCACAATTGTCATTTTCAATATTAGCACTTTTCAGCAGTGCTTTTTTTTTACAGAGATGCTATGTGAGAGTTTATTGTTTATTTAAATTTATTATAGCCACCTATTCCAGTAGACTCCTAGTTTAGAAAAACATGTACCCTTTTATTAAATAGTCACAATAAATCATGCAAGATGGAGAGAGAACAAAGCTGCATACTAGGAAAATTAAGCCTAAAAATAATATCAAAATACAAGGCCTCTTACACTTATTTATCCTAGTATTTTCCCCATGAGATACCTTTCCAAGATGGTTATACCAAGAATGCGCAGAAGAATAATTTCTATATTAAAAGCATCCATCTTACACCTAGCAACAAATTAGATCTATAGTCTAAATTAGGCAGTCTTAAATATTTACTGTGTATGATTAGGGTTTTTTGTTATGTTATCTAACATGCATAACCATTTACAAATGGCAAAACAGTGGAGACCTTACTGTAAAGCTTAAGGTACAATCCTTTATTACATTATAAAATAATTGAGACAAAGGGAATTCTTTACAGATGGTGTCAAGAAAGCAGTAATAGTTCCATTGGCCTGTTCCAGTTGCAGCCTCAGGCAAATGATGCAGTGTGTTGTCATGTCACAGCACAAATGTCAGCTTTTTGTATGCTGGGACTCAAATACATATGTCACATTACTTGTTTTCTCACTTCTCACTCTCACTCCATCCCATAGCTTCTTATGGTGTGATTATAACTTTTCTATGTCATCATCATCATAGATCATCATCAATCATAATCATCTTCGTGATCATCCTTAAAGCTTCTTTCATTCAAACTGGGTCTCTGTGACTTCACTTTGGGCAATGATTAGTATATGTGAATGAGTAGCTTTATGCAGGAAAATATGTGTGCAGAGAAAAAATTAGACAGCAACTCACCAAAGGGTTTCTGGAAATGGATACTTCCTTTTCTCTTTAAAAAAAGAAAATGATTATTAAGAAACTATATTGAGAGAGAAAACCTGCATACTCTAGTTTAAAGAATTAAAAGCCATGCAGTCAAACCCAGCACGATATCAATTCCATTACCAAAGATAGTTTATGCAAAGAGAAATTGATGTGATGACAGACTGTGAATATCAGCCAATTAAAAATATGCTAGTTAGTGTCATTAAAAAAAACCACGTAAAACAGCTCAGAAAGGGGAATTCCTATATGAGCTTTGACCATAACAATTGCTGCATCCAGTAGAATGAAAAAATGGAACAAGGCAGTACACGCAAGATTGGATCTCCAGCACTATAAATATTCGGCTATAAATGAGAGAGCAGATTTTGTCAATAAAACTATACAACCATGCCTGCCTTTCACCTTATTTGCCCCTTAGCTAGCCTTGCCTTAGTCTCTGCTGATGTATAACTGGTATATACTGTGTCTGTGCCCAAGGACTCTACTAGCTAGTGTTCAAGAGGAAAAGCAATGAGGTTAATTTAAATTCTCGCAGGATTTTCTTGGAAGCAAACAGTTGTTCTGTATCACCCAAATGTTTTTAGAAACAACCCATAGAACAGGGCTGCATGGGGCTGTATGTGCTTAATCACATTTTAAATTAAGCAAACCATGGAGTTAGAGAATTAAGCTCTTTGCACTGAAATCTGAAAACTTAAAAAGAGCTTCTGATATTTTAAAGCACTGACAAAACTGAATCACTTTCTCCCTTTCCCAGGGACAAATTCTGATATTTTAAAGCATTGTTTCCAAAAATAAAATAAATTGGAGAAAAGTTTTATATCTAGTAGATTGCATTACAAACAATGAAGGATCGTGAATTCAGTTGTCTTTTGGTGATTCTTACTTCTTGGTCTTTAATATGCTGGAAATGAGGCCTCCGTGGATATTAAAATAAATAAATGAGCATGATAAAGTGAATAAATAGCCACCTTTCCTGTTCTTTCGGTATTAATACTAGTAAAAAGAAAGACACAATGACATTAAGACAGATAAATAAATATAATTAATTCTTTCTGCATAGGTTCCATTTCCAGCA
Source organism: Masticophis lateralis (assembly GCA_030761175.1). Classification (NCBI taxonomy): domain Eukaryota; kingdom Metazoa; phylum Chordata; class Lepidosauria; order Squamata; family Colubridae; genus Masticophis; species Masticophis lateralis. The sequence continues at coordinate 208,606,438 of JAUDYJ010000001.1, forward strand.
TCATGGCTGGAGTAATTTTTGAGTAAAAGAGGAACAGATTTTATGCCAAGGTTTAAAAGCTTTTGGAAATACTTACAGTTAGATCGTTTGGTAAGACATACTTTTCATGTAAGTTTGTGGTAATAGCTTTATAAGTGCGGAATAGTCAAAAATACCAATAGAGGAGAATATTTGTAGCTCAAGGATGAAATGGGGTGTGTGTGCTCCTTGAGTGTACTGGTATTACCTAGCTTGGATAATGAAATGTCTAGGATCCCTCAGTCAAAAAATATTCGTACTCTGAAAGACTAGTTGCATATGATGTGTGTGAGTGATACAGCTTCTCTACTCTTTCTTCTTTCCCCAATATGTATTCATAATTTTTTATATATTATTTATTTTTCTCATTGAGTAGCTGTTCATTCAAAATATGCAGTGCTTGGGAATGTAATTTTTCTTTCCTTAGCAACTTGTAGTAGCTTATATCTAATTCTTGGTTTTTTTCTCTTGCCCTATGAATTTAGAAATACCCTTAAACAATATCCATTGTTTAAATGGATTGTCAGTTGTAAGTATTGGTAACATCTGAAATAAAAAAAGCATCTTTGGTAAAATATTCACCTTGATTATAGAGATTCTACCCAATAAATGACAAGTGCAGTTTATCCCATCTTTGTAAATTTTGTTTAATGTCCCTCTAAAGAGGGACAGAGTTGTTTTGAAACAGTTTTATATTTGTATTTGTCAGCATAACCCCTAAGTATTTCACCTTTTTCTCACACACAAAACCCGACTTTTTGTTCAATATATCAGTATCCTGAGAAGGCATATTCTTGATCAGCACTGTTGCTTTCTGGTTATTTATTTTGAAACCTGCAAAAAACCAAAACTCATTCAAGTTCCTCATCAACTATTCTATATTGTTTTCTTGGTTCTGTAAAAATATAACCAGATCATCAGTGAAAGCCCTCAATTTATAAATGTATAAATTTCTTAATATTTATACCCCTTATTTTATCATCTTGTCTAATACCTCTATTCAGAACTTACAATACCAATTGAGATTTGATATTAACTTTATTGCAACAAAGAAAGTTGGAAGTCAATGCTTCTTTTTCTTTTCTTATCCTTCCTCACTTCTCTTCCCCCACTTCCTCCCCTCTGTTTTCTACTTACTTTTGTATTTTATATCTTATAATATTTTATAACTTAATAAAAATGTTAAACCGGGAATGTAATTTTTCCTTTGAATCTCAGAGGATTTCAGTTTCCTGAACCCTGCAATGTTTCCTAATAAATTAGTAACAACTGCTCAAATGGAAAGGATAGTGATGGTTTGTATCATTAAATGGACACTAGTAATATCTGAATGTACAGTGTGCAGCCTCTGTGTATTCACTAATGAAAGTGAGTGGGTATATTTAACAATTGCTCAACTTTTCTATTTTTTGTTTGATTTGAGTTGAAAGGAGAAGAGTAAATGTAGTTGCACTTTGCGCAAGACATTAGGAAAAAAAACTAAACCTCAAATCAATTGTCAGACATAACTTCCCGCTGTAGTAGTCTTAATTTGATAAAGTTAGAATAAAAGAAACCATCCATGCAATGAGGCTTGAACAGTCATATTTCTCATGTGCTGCATCATTTCAGTGAGGTTAAGGGACGCAATAATTGTATGCCTCCTTCTAAATGTTGATTTATTTGATTTATATTCTGTTCTCGTGACTAGTTAAGACAGCTAAGAAAAAGTAAGAAAACACAAAACAGAATCCAAAAGAGGCTGCCACTATAATTAATCCTAAAATAAATAAATAATAATAATTAATAGTGAGAAGTCCAGTAAAAGATATGCAGATTTTTTTAAATGCTGAAAGTGTGCAGTAGATGTGCCAAAAATAGTTCCCAGGGAAGGGTGTTCCATAACCTGAGAACAAAGGAGCAAAAAGTCTTTTCTCACATGGCCTCTTATAGCAAAGATATCTTCAAAAGAATTCTTCCTTCGGATCTTAAAGATTGGACGGGTTCTGAGGATGGTGAGAAGTCCTTTAAAACTAGAGTCCAAGTCTTTTGGGACTTAAACGTATGTACAGTGCTTTAAATTATATCCAGTAAGCAACTGCAATTTGTCTAGTTGTTTCAGGATAGTTTTTGTGTGACCCTTATGATTTATATTGTATATTTCTTCCTACCTCTTACTCCAATATTCTTGTCAATATCCTTGACCCACTCCTTAGCACCACCCCAATGCAATTTCCCTCCATTAAAAGCCATGCCCCCTCTTCTTCTAGAACCCACAAAACATACAAAATCTAATGACAGCAGGGTTTAGTCTTCCCTACTGCAGGCTACTTTTCCCTACTGTTGCATGCTGGCTGCCTGCAATTTGGCAGTTCAAATCTCACCAGGTTCAAGGTTGACTCAGCCTTCCATCCTTCCAAGGTGGGTAAAATGAGGACCCAAATTGTTGGGGGCAATAGACTGACTCTGTAAACTGCTTAGAGAGAGCTGTAAAGCACTGCAAGGTGATATTTATTTATTTATCATGTTTCTATGCTGCCCACTCTCCGAGGACTCTGGGAGGCTTACAACAATTGACAGTATACTAAATAGCATATTGCCCCCAATAATCTGGGTCCTTATTTTACCCACCTCGGAAGGATGGAAGGCTGAGTCAACCTTGAGCCAGTGAGATTTGATCTGCTGATCTGCTGAACTAGCAGTCAGCTGAAGTAGCTGCAGTACATCACTCTAACCACTGTGCCACCTTGGTTATATAAGTCTAAGTGCTATTGCTAATGCTTTAAAGTATTTCTGAGAACCCAATATGTTTCAGTCCAAAAGATTTAGATCAGGGTCTGCTGAGAGGTATTCAGATATATACAGAAATCTTTTACTGGCCCCTTAGAAAAGACTCTTTGGACACATTATGCTGTTTTTCAATGAATATTCCATAGCATATTGGGCCATTCTCCCTCTCTCTCTTACACATACATCATATTCAGTGGTGGGTTCCTCCTGGTTCGGCCTGGTTCTGCCGAGCCGGTAAAGGTGACAATATGATGTCACCAAACTGGTTCTGCCCTGCCCCCCATGTTATTCTTACCTTTTATTTGGCCCTACCCCCAATCTATTGCTGCCTCCTGAGTCCCAGCTGATGGGCTACAAGGAAAAACTGTTTAAACTCTTGCCATGGGGTTTCAAAGGACCGCCCTACAGCTGATCAGTGGTAAAAGGCAATTTGGTGGTAGACCGGTGCCTCCAAAAACAAATGAGTAGACCGATGCCTGAAAAAATAAATGGGTAGACCAGTGCCTGCAAAAATACATGAATAGATTGGTGCCTGCAAAAATAAATGGGTAGTCCAATGCCTGCAAAAATATGTGAGTAGACCGGTGCCTGCAAAAATAAACGGGTAGACCAGTGCCTGCCAAAATACATGAGTAGACCAGTGCCTGCAAAAATAAATGGGTAGACCGGTACAGCTCTGCAAGCAGTTAAAAGCCTGGTAGACCAGTACCTCTGCTAAATCCTAAAGAATTGTCACATGACCATCAAGCTACACCCACAAAATAAGCCACACCCACAGAACCGGTAGTAAAAAAATTTAGAATCCACCCTGATCATGTTTTGCCAGTTTATTAATGTACTAATCTTCAGGGAAAAGTGCTGAAGAAAAAGTGGTGCAGAAAGAACAACTAGGTGTATTTAGGCTAACTTGGAAAGAGAGTTCTTTTTGTTTTCATTCTATAAATTTTTATTAAATGGTTTTCTTGAATTTATATCACAGTTTTCATCTTTACAACACTTGAGTATCAGTATTCATCCAATACACACACACACACACACACACACACACATTTATATTCCTTTATATATGCTAATATGCTAGTATGCATACAATGTGTATTTATTATTCTATTTTTTACATTTTACATTTTATAATGCATGTTTTCCATTTTATCACATCTTATCAAACTATAATGTTACATATTATTCTTTATATTTGTACGTAATTCTGCTAAATAGTTTGTTAATCATCTTTCCTTGTAATTTCCTAATCTTTGCATCTACTATCTAATCAGTTGTACCATACATTCCAAATCAAATAATATTTGGTTTCTCCTCTATCTTTTATTTCCATTGTCAATTTATCCATCTTGGAAAGCAAAGAAAGTTCTAAGAGGTATGATCTCTGTAATCACCAAGACATTCAAGAATAGATACCATATTCACAAGAAAGTTGTATATGATTGTTGTGGAATTCATGAGCATGATGCAGTAATTTTGTATATGATTGTTGTGGAATTCATGTGCATAGACATGATGCAGTAATTTTAAAATGTATTAAAATTAGGAAATTCAATATTGACTGAAACTTTATAAGTGGTATTAAAGAACATTTTGGATGAATTCAGCTTTGGAAGGGGAACTTCAATAATAATGAAGAATGCAATGGTCAGGCCAGTTTAACAGTATGGAGTTTGAGGATAAAATAACATGTATCAGCCTTCTGTAGAGATTCTCAGTAATCCAGGTCATGGTTGTCCCAAAGTGAAACATCTTCAAAGAAAAAATCAGAAATCCAGTTGCCTCCAGAATAAGCACCTTTGGGACATGTATCAATCTTCTAAACATTGTTTACATATTTATATATTTAATAAGATGAAAAACCTCAGTTTTACAACAATGCTCTTTATCATTTTCATCACAGATTATGATTGTTCTTCCTCAGATTTAAAAACCAACTCTCTCTCCTTCTAAACATGATTGCATTGATTATAGAAATTTTAGAATGCCTTAAGACAGCATACTGATTACATAGGCATCCTAAATCTCAAAAGTCATCAGGAATGAACAATGTGTGCAAAATGCATACACACCTAAGTTTAGCATCACTTGCAGTGCAAAATCTAGAAATATCTCCAGTCAGATGCTTGATCCCTGACGCAAAAGGAGATCCTATGTGTGAAAGAGAACATTTATCTCAGTAGAATTGCTCAGAAGAGTTAAAAAAAAAACCCCCACAGCTATAGGATTCAGAATAATGCTTAAGATCCGTAGGGTGTATTTCCACAACTGGTTTATCTGTCTTAATAGACATTTCTCTCCAGGGAATCCTAGGGATTTTTGCTCTGTGGCAATGACTGATGACCATTGCTATCTTAAAGGCAGAGCTAGCAGCTACCTCATTACTTTTCTAATCACTCCACCCACTCATACACTTTAGGGACTCAGTCGGAAGGGGAGGGAGAAGATGCAGCTTATAGTGATGTCTTTAATTATGCCTACTCCTAATGTTAAAAAACCCTGAAGGATTATTCTCTAAATTCACCAAGTTCCCTCTTCCCACATAAGCCTTAAATGCACACTAAATGTTTGCATTTTGTTACATCAGAACAATCCATAGAGAAAGGCTGCTCATGACCAAGTGCAATATATAATTAAGTTCCAAATCAATTTTATAATCCTACGGGAAGTACAGCGAAACAAATGATGCATTGAGAGACCTAGGTAAAGCATTGTTGAAACGTTTCTTAACAGAAGTAGGAAGTCTCTGACTGGCTCTTACATTCAGCTGATGCCTCCATTCTAGTTTACTGTGTCTCCTTCCCACTCAGTCTTCCTGAAGCCTTTTAGCTTGCTTTAGTGCTAAAAGGTATTTTAGGCATTGCTTTTTAGGCCTTCAAACAGGGAGCCTAGTGGCTCAGTGGACTAAATGCGGTTAAAGTAGCACTTAGTTGCCAGCTGCCTGCAATTATTGCAAGTTCAAATCTCACCAGGCTCAAGGTTGACTCAGCCTTCCATCCTTTCGAGGTAGGTGAAATGAGGGGGCAATAAGATGACTTTGTATAAAAAAGAACACCGCCTGAGGGGGGGGCGAAAGCCCTACTAAGCAGGTATATACAAAAGTATGAAGGCTATCGCTTAACACATTGTAAGCTTCCCTGAGTCTCTGGAGAAGGGCGGAATATAAATCTAACAAAGAAAGAAAGAAAGAAAGAAAAAGAAAGAACAGCTGTTAGCAGCAAGCCTATGCCCCCTTCTTAAGCCTCTCATGTATCTCTTAAGGTGATGTACTGGTAGTCCTTGATTTATAGACATTCATTTAGTGACTGTTTGAAGTGACAGTAGTTCTAAAAAAAATGACTAATACCAGTCCTCACACTTGCAGTTGTCACAATATCCTTATGGTCACATGATAAAATGTAATAAAGTTTATTGAATAAATAAAGATAAAAAGTTGAACTCTTGGCAACAGGCATGTACCGGTACTTATTTATGATGGATGCAGTGTGACATTCCTAATTGGCTTTTGACAAGCAAGTCAATGTGGGGTGAGGGAGTCACATTTGCTTAAAATTGTGTGATTCACTTTACCGTCTTTGGTGATTCGATAAACAACTACAAAATTGTAGTTGAATTGAAAATTGAGTACAATTTGCTTAACAACTGCCTCACTTAGCAATGGAAGTTCTGGTTCCACTTATGGTAGTAGAATGTTTGGATATGTCCATGTGTAAGCATGAGGGATCATAGGTGAGAATGGATACCGGCATATTGTGTATGGATAATCATATATACACAAGATAAAGCTCACTATTCCTCTTTACAGGCCATGGAAAGTGAACAGACCTTAGAAAGCTCTTTTCACATTCTTACAACAACAATAACAACAACAACAACAACAATAACAACAACAAGCAGTGATAGGAAATTAAAATATGGCTCATATTCCCTGGAGATTTTAAAAATACATTTCATGTTCTCCTTTAATTATCTAATATTATAAAGGATCATCAGTCCATCTTATTCAGCCAAAGTCCATTCATTATTCCATATCAGGAATGGTTTGCTTGTCAATTAGCCAGCAAATGTTTAGCTATACAGTTGGAATGTCCATATCATCCATAGCGACAACTGATATACTATATAGGTCAGTGACTGATTAAGTAATAAATGTATATGTGAACATTAGCTCCTAATCAATCTGTATGATATCAATATGCATTCACATCACTCATTAACATTCCTCCACTGTACGCAATTGTCCAAATTAATCAAACTATGCTTGATTAATTTGGATTATCAGCATATTGGAGATCTTATCTTTTAATGTTGTAGCTACTTTTAATAAGAATCTGTCAAGCTTTCCATATCTCTTTTCAGCCTTCCTTGAAAAGGAGCCATTCTTTCTACACCTTAACATGCCACACCCTCTTTCATTTTCTCCCACTTTTGAAGAGACAAAACATAATTTCTAAATACTAAAGGTTTGAGCATGCTTCCATTATGGGATCCAAAAGTGCTTTTCCAAAAGGCAACTGGACTTCCTTCATTTTTTCCTTTGAAAACTGGACCTTCTGGTTTTTCTTTGAAGACATTTTGCTTCTCATCCAAGAAGCTTCTTGGAAGCTTCTCATCCAAGAAGCTTCTTCAGCTCTGACTGGATGGCTTCTTCAGCTCTCCACTCAGAGCTGAAGAAGCTTCTTGGATGAGAAGCGAAACGTCTTCAAAGAAAAACCAGAAAATCCAGTTGCCTCTTGAAAAAAAGCACCTTTGGGACAACCGTGACCTGGATGACTGAAAATCTCCATAGACACTTCCTTTGAAAATGTTTAGTTTCTAAAGAAGCCTTTTGGATGAGAAGCAAAATGTTTTCAAAGGAAAAAAACAACAAGAAGGACCAGTTGGAAAAGCACCTTTGGGACAACTATGACCTACAGTAGATGATTGAGGATTTCCACAGACATTTTTCCATTATGGGGCTGTTTGGATTCCAGCCATGATACTTGGAATGGTACTACACATGCAGCAATGTCCTCTTTTTGTTGGTTATTATTGTCAAACTTCCTTTATTTCTCTAAGGCAGTTCCCAATATTCTAGAAAGAAAGGAAAGGTACTTTAAATTACTCATACTTTTTCCCTTTTTAGTGCCATAATAAAACATTAAAGGGAAATTCACATATTTCTCTAGCTAAAAGAAGTTCACATAATTCTGAGATAAAGTGTTGAATGCTTTTACATTCAAAGGCAATTTGAAGAGAGGGAGCATCCAGCCAGTGGGATCGATAGAAATCAGAACTGCAATACTGTAATATATTTTCAAAGGATTGTTTCAAAACAACCATCATAACTTGCTCTATACTTCTCATCTCTATATTGCAGAAATCTTTATTTCCCAACCATCACCCCATTACTGCTCAGCAAACATCTGATGCTGGCCATTAGTAACTTCAGAGAAACTGTACAAACTCTTTATAAACTTGCCATATTTCTGTGGAGATTCTATCTGTTCTTCTAGCCTTCCAACTTGGTAATGTAACAACATCTTCTAGTACTAGAACCTCTAGTACTAGAGGTTCTTGTAAGTTGGGAAGTAGGGAATATTTCTAAGGTGTCTGGGTAGTCACATCTCTACTCTGCAGTACTTCAGTGTACTCCTTCCATCTTTGTTTGATCACTTTTAAATTGGTTACTACCTGTTCATTGGCACCATTTAATGTCCCAGTTCAAGGTTGAAACCTCCTTCAGAGTTCAAAGATCTCTTAAAAGAATTTCCTTGTTTTTCTGCTCCTGTTTTCATCTTCTGTGCTTTTAGTGATGTTGAACATTGTTGATGTAATATTATTTCTTATCTTTTCCAACAGCTGTCTGAAACCCTGTTAAATTTCTTTCAGGGCTTTTTATTTTTCTTGGCTTCTCAGTGATTTCCATGTTTCGTTCTGACACCTACAGTAGTTTGCTTTCTTCTATTTCTTCATCTTTTCATACCCATCCTTAACATCTTTTAAAAGTTCATTCCATATTTACTCTGGTTCAGCAATTCCAGTTGCTCTTCTTGAAAATGAAGACCATATTGTGGCTTTCTTTTTCATAATCTTCTTTAGCTTAATTTGGAACCTGTGCGTGAGCAGTTCATGATCTATTCCACAGCGAGAAGCTGGTTGTGTTTTTAGTGCTGGAACTGACATTTTCCACTTCCCGTTTATCAATATTAAAATTAGAATTAAAATTAAGACTTGGAAGAGAGGTAAAAGGATCCATCTATGTTAGAATTGAACACCTTTCCCTCAACAGAGGGAGAAGAGTAAGATACCACCTATCTGCAGTTTATAACAGTCTTTTCAGCAGTTCCAAGATGATTCCGTAGCCAATTTCACCCAATTCAGGTGACCCTGAGGTCACAGATAAACCCCCAAGTGGCCTCAACAGCTCGGAGAATGCTAATCACCGGATGACTGCGAAGAAATACAATCCTTACATTCTCCCCCCACCTCCATCCAGTCTCAATTGTCTGTACCTCTCCTTGCATTCCCCCACTGTCAGAACTGATGAAGTTTCTTGGGTGAGAAGTGAAACATTTTTTTCTTCCTCTTCCTCAAGGAAAAAAAAAACAGTCCAATTGCCTTTTGAAGGAAAAAAAAGCACCTTTGAGACAACTATGACCTCGGTGACTGAGATTCTACCGACTTTTAGCAATATAGCCAATATATTGATTTCTGATGATGTCCATGTATATGGGCATCATTTGGTTGTTGGAAGATAGCATTACCTTCACTGAAATGGCAGAAACTGATATTCTTTTACTTCATTTCAATTTCCTAAGCCATAGAAAATCCAACTATATTTTCCTCCTTAATATTTCCAGTTTTGGCATTCCAAGCTCCAATTTCAAGCAACGCTTGTAACATGCTTGCATATTCTGTTGGTTTCAAATTGAGCTGGATCATAAAATTCATCAATGTCCTTTGAATGATTGTTACCTTAGCGGGTTGTCCAAAAACTTTTATTTATATGACTTGGTCACCAATTGCGTTGTAACCAGATATTGCTCTTGCTCTAAAAGCAAATATAAAAAACATTCCTCCTTCATTTTTCATATCCTGAATGATAAATCAGGATCTCCTGACTAAAAGTGTCTAATCCCCATTGCATCCATCTCAATGTATTGTGGCAGGTCGGTTCCCAGCAGGGATGCTTCACCATCAGGTTTTTCATCTCCGTGGATTCATGGATGAACCTCAATTTTAACAATAGCTAATTATGTTAGGAATAGAATAGCCCCAAACACATCCTTTATGAAGAGCTCTGCTTGATACAGAAGTTCCTTCCTAACAGAGAGAAACTCTCTCTGTTGTCCAAAACTATGGTTTACTCCAAAAGCATATTTGCTATCTACTTAATGTTAATTATCTTCCCAGTTAATTGGCAACTTAACTTGCTCATAGGAGCACAAAAATTTCTGCCATCTGTGATGATAAAAGTTGAGAGCAGCTTCTCACTCTCCAGCATTGAGCATTCTGTGGTCACAGCATCATTTGACACTCTGGTTTCTTTTTTGTGTCACATAAGAGGACCCATCTGTTGGCAACTCTGATTCAGCATTTGGTAGCGGAGTCTCTTGAATGTTCACTCTTGAGTTGAAGCTGCAAGAGCTGGGATACAAAAGCCTTTCTCATCATGAGGCTCTTAGCTCTCTTTGATAGGGAGAAGAATGGCTGGATTGAATGGAGAACTACTGGTTATTAGTACATTAGGCCTTAAAGAGCAGGAAGTCAAAACTCTGCATGCCGCCTGTTGATATCGGCAGCCAATGAGGTTATGACATTAGGCATTGGAGCATGAAGCAAGGCTACTTCCCTAGGGGTTCGGCCACATGGTTCATCTTATAAGGCAAATACCGCACAGGTCTGATGACCAAGTCATGTTTTGGGGTCTTTCTCTATCTTCTTTTCCTCATGGCAATACGAGCTGAAATACCTTTTCTGTAGTTCATCAGTCCTAAAGCTGAACCTGATAACAAGGCCTTCTGAAGCTTCTTAAGTTTGATGGGCCCCCAGGATTCATTGCAATTCTTGTGTAGGAGTTCTTGTAAGACCCCCTCAAGCTCTGCGTAACCGTTGCCCACAAGATCAGTGGAAACCAAGAAAGACTGGAGGCTTCTCATGGAGGTTGCCAGTATCAAAGTTTCAGTGTCTTAAATTCTTCTGGGGTCTAACTATTTGCATTTAGTTTGTAGTCCTAGGATGCAACCCAAGTATTTGACAAAGTCACACTTTTGGTCTGGATGTTTTATGTTCCAAGAAAGCCAAAGTTTGTTCCTCATAGACAGCCTGATTCTCTGATGTTGTTCTGATGCTACCAATTAATTATCCATATCCTGAAGCACTGCTGTTCCACACACAGGTATATACCCCTCTGAATCCTTCCAATTTTTTTTCCTCCCTCATGACATGATTAAGGGATTGACGTGTCCTGTTTGAACAGACCTAAACTAGGATTGTTATGTGCTAAACTAACTGTGCCCCACCACCCTGGTTGGCTGCATTGTACAAAAATAACTGAGATGTTAAACAAAGCATTACAGTTTTCTCTCTTTCTTTCACAAAGCGGCAAAATTCCAAATGGGTATTGGAACAACATCTCACTTAGTTTGGTGACAAAGCTCATCTATTTACACACTCCTTCGGTGTCACTAATGTAATGGCAGTCTTAACCTAAGTATGAACTTCAAAAATGCTCAGAGGAGTTAGTCTTAACTGAGATTGCAGATACAGCTATGTGGGAAGAAAGAGCATCATCGTTCTGTACTCTCTGAACCCATAATAACTGCCCCAGTACACCATTTAAAATTTTATTTTCTCTCTCTGTCGTCTTTTCAAAGCAAAACACTCAAAGTTCCAGGAGTTCTAGGACAAATCTCTGGTTTCATATAGGCAAGCAATCATTTTCTTCCTCTCTCCTCTTAAATAAAGAGGAATTTGCAAAACAAGTTAGATAAATGTGAGAAATTAAAATATATTTTAACCAGAGACTCCAGGGAAGGAATTGAGGCACAAGCACAATAAACATCTTGTTTTGCTGTTATGCAATAAGCCTTAAAAAGGCTCAGAATTTTTGCTGAATTTTCTGCATCATGGAATTATAAAATTAGAGGTATGAATACCATTGCAGCATATATCACAAATATAGCACTAATTAAAATAATCCATGCTCAGAATTGCGCTATTAATATATTCTCCAATGTGTACCCTTATATAACACGTTTCTGATTCCACAAATTTGCCAAGTTATATTTCATTCCTTTAATTCCTTTCCCCCCACCTCTTACTGCAGTGATCAATCTTGTTCAGTGTTAGGTAGAAACATGCTATTTCTAACATTTTATTTTTAACAGCATGTTTCATAATAGATTACACTCCGTTCCATTGGTGAGTTTTCAAGAGACCAGAATAACCAATGGTGATGGACAGTTTCTGGGTAAGAAAAAAGATCTTTCTTTTACAATCCAAGAGTATTCCATTTCTCTGTATAAAAGAAAATAAAAGTCATGTTCTGGAAATCTGTAGAAATAACTAAGACAAGCCATAAAATATCAAAAAATATTATTTGGATGTTTGCCTTGACCAGCTGTCTACTCATAAGAACTATAAGAGGGGAAATAGAAGCAAAAAAGGGGGGGGATTTAGGTTCAAGAATAAAGTTTATAGAAAAGATGGAAAAGAAAGCCAATTTAGTTTAGTGATCAAGGCATCCAGCTAGAAAATAGGAGACTGTGAGTTCTAATCCCACCTAAATTATGAAATCCAGCTGGGTGACTTTGGGTCAGTCACTCTCTCAATGCAATTCAGCTGACTTGTTATTGTGGGGAACATAGGAGGAGGAAGATGTGTTGGATACAACCTTGAGCTATTTATAAAAATAATAAAAATGGGAAATAAATAAATAAATGCCAATTTTACGTAGAGATTTAAGAAAATTGAGCAAAGGAAGGAAGGAAAGAAGAGCCGGGGATGTTTGAATACATATAATGAACTAATTATCACCACTGAAATGGGAGGTGTATACCATGTACAGCATTAAGTTGATCAAATTTTGCTCCCAAGCTAGGAAGAAAGTGATCTCTTCATCTATTGACTGCTAGTATTGCTTTGGTACAATGCTCTTATTAGTACTCTATTATTCTTACTCAATATGCTGCTCGATTTGCAAAGGGGAAAGTTGGGCTTACCCCTCTGCCCATATAAATATTCCCCATACTTTGCAAGAAGTTTGGCTTTCTGAATCCCAACTCTCCTGTGAGTTTTCACAGATGAAGAAGTGAAACTGTTGGAGGAGAACAGCTTTGACAAATCAAGGGCATTTAAGTGATGAGGCAAGTTCATAGCTGTTTTCTTACTCAGGAAATTTATTGGTGAGGAAACAGTTGTACAGATGAACAGGGAGGGAAATCTTTCAAACCTGAAGCAAGAAGAGAGAGGAGCTGGAAAGCAGGCAGAACGCAGTCCAGGATCAATATAGAAGAAAGCAAGGTAGATCCTGTGAGCAGAAACTGACAGGACTTGACTGGGCAGATCAGTGATCATTTTGTCCGTTAGGTACAAATTCCATCAAAGAAGAAGATGCTCCACCTGCCACATTGAATGTAGCAAATAAACCTAGTCTGGTTTTAATTGGTTTCATAGAGCTAAATCTTAGTTTGCAGAGGTTTGTTTTAAAAGGTCTTCTTGTGACTAATATAAATACAGTTCAGCTCTTAGTAACTCCCATGTAATTTTTCTCAGCAACAGCATAGAAGTGAGTTTGCCGTTGTTTTTTTTTATCTGAGATTTCAGAATAGGAGAGGTTTTCAAAATATATATTTTTTCTAACAGGCTTTATTTCTTTCAAATTGCTACATCAGAGAAAGGAATAGTATGAATCCTGAAATGGTTCAAAGTAGAGGACATTTTGAATTATGACTATGTGAGAATCTGCAATTAAAATCTCAGCCTATCAGGGGGAAATTAATCTGGCTTATTCTACTACCCTTCCCTAGTTTGCTTGTTTATTGGTTTAAAATAAGAGTTTAAGAGCTTTCAGAAATGAAGACCTTCTTCCATAGAGTGAATGGGTGCTACCTATTCTGCCACTTTTTAATCATGCTGCCATATCTCATCCTATGACATGATTATTGTTATTTTTATTGTTTATACATATAACTGACCTTATCTGCAGGAGCTCTAGGTATCTTACACAAGGATTTCCTTTAAGATTCTTCCATTTACAACCATCCTATGAAATGGGCTGAGCTGAAAAGGAGAAAGAAAGTAACCCGAGATAAGAGGTGGGTTTCAGCAGGTTCTGACCAGTTCTGGAGAACCGGTAGTGGAAATTTTGAGTAGTTCAGAGAACTGGTAGTAAAAATTCTGGCTGGCCCTGCCCCCATCTATTCTCTGCCTCCCAAGTCCCAGCTGATTGGGAGGAAATGGGGATTTTGCAGTAATCTTCCCCTTGATTGGGGAGAGAATGGAAATTTTGCAGTATCCTTCCCCTTGAGTGTGGTGGGAATGGAGATTTTATAGTATCCTTCCCCTGCCATGCCCCCAAGCCACGCCCCCTAAGCCACACCCACAGAACCAGTAGTAAAAAAATGTTGAAACTCTCCACTGCCTGAGATCACTAATTAATTTCCATGGCTAAAGATAAAGTTAAACCTGAATTTCCCTACTCCTAGACCAACACTTTAATCCGTACAATAACATACAAGTGTAAAATCAAAGTGGATGCTATGTTCTCAAGGAATATATACTTGGGTTCTTTGTTTTAAAATGAACTGCTCCTGTTTTTTTCACATACATGGAATCAAATAAAACATTCAATAATTAATTCATCTTAATTAAATTGAAATGCTTATAATTAGACAAACCATAGTGGCTACTCATTGGAATGGATTAAGACCTAATCGTGTTAAAATCCATGGTACTTAATTCACTTCCAAATAATACGATTTTCTTTTGCTTTAGGGAATTGTTCTGTGGTTCACTTAGTTGGATCCAAACCATGAAGAGAAGGAAAGACTACATTTTAAAAATAATTTTCATACCCTCTAACAGGTAAAACACTATTTTACAGTAAAAAGCCTAGAAAACAGACTCCAGTTTGCTGTTAATCTGTACTTTATTACAGTTTAAACAAATTAAAGCCAATTGCCATATTTTACTTATTTTTTGCAAGAATCCACAATTCTAGATTCTTGAGCCATATTCGAAGCACACTGGAGAGTTTAACCTTCTGTTACTACCCCCATTTCCACTTGCCAATCTCTCAAAAGCCATTTGGAGATAATCTATTATCCTCTTCACTTTTACCAATTTTGAAAGATGAGAAGGAGGAACAAATGGCATTATTCAATCACTGCCCCTCCCAGCTGTTATGGATTCTAAACTAACAGCAACCCCACTCTGAAATGAAATAAACAAAATCCCTCACCCTTCGTGTGATATATATTTATTTGGCAGTATGCTCTCCCACTTCCAAAATCAAAGTGTTTGAACACAAAGCTGTATATAATCCCCTTAAAGGACCTGCTAGGTCAGCTAAAGCTAGGAAACGGGAAGGTGGCAGCAGGGACAAAGGAGCACAGTGAAAAAACGATGACTTAAGGAGTTCTACAGAATCCCATTGTTGCAAATAGGAAAACATGTTTTACTCATTTTAAATATGCTGTAGCCAGGCCAGAAATCCATTCAGCTTTGTAGCATAAGAAAAGTTCAAAGTGAATTTCCAACCAATGCAGAAATTTTATATGAGACTCTTCTTAATCCCTTCTTCCACAACCACGTAACTTGTATTTCTCCAGTTACACAGTGAAAAATCTTTTCACAATGCACAATGCATTGGTAAACTAATAAAAATCCTTGTTGCCTTGTGTCTGGGAACCAAGTGTAATTATTGGTTTTGAAAGATGTCTTTGTGTGAGAGGTTCATGGATGAAAACTCCCAACTGCCTAAAGGAAATAGCAGGATGCTCTATATCAGGGACACCAAGCTACAAAGCATAATATAAACCCAGGGGACAAAAAATGTCGGAAGAACAAGGATAAAGAGAGAACATGTTTTCTTGGCAATGAACTGGAAGAAAGACAGAGACCACAATTGCAATTTCCCCAACTTTTTCCTTCTATTTCCCTTAGATACTCATTTCATTTTTGTCTCTGGGTAGAGTTAAATATTTAAGGATTTTTCATGCCATCCACTTGAACTTTCCAATCCATCATTCCTGCTTCCATCTGGGATACCCCTTTCACTTTATTTTCATTTTTACAGATTATCTAGGAATGCATATGTACAGAAACAATGTATGCATCACACAGATATTTTTATTTATTTTTTCTTTGCTTGTTTCCCTTCCTCCTAGCAACCTTAAAAGGATGGTAGCAGAGATTTGGAAGAGGCAGATCTTCTTCCCGTGATTTTCAGGGTACTTTTCTCAGGAGCTCAACAATGTCAGGCTTGATAATGGGGACAGAGAAGGGTACCCAGTCCTTTCCCCTCCCAGTAAAACTGAGCAAAATAAGGGGAGGTGGGTAGCCTCGTTCCTTTTTCCTCCCTGTACAAAATTACCAATTTTCTTCTGCTAAAGGCAATAAGAAATCAGAGATCTCTTCTGTGCCAGCATGAATGGGGCTCATTGCAGCTCTGTGGATTATGAACTTTTCCCGAAATAGAGGACAACTATAAATAAAGCATTGTTCAAATAAATCATTTCCCTTGAAAGTCTGACTCTTGGTCCTCTGATTTCGTGATGTGGTGGGATGGACTTTATTCTCTGTTCACGTGCTGAGCTAGGGAAGGGCATGGTTTAGCTCTATAGATGAAAATGTAGTCTATTATATTCCTATTATTATAATTTTCAGAGTCAATGAAAGCCCTGGAGGAAAACAACAAAGATGTGATGACTGAAATCCCTCTTTCCAGTCATTCCATAATATGAGTGCATTGGTCTAGATGAATTTGTTATTCTCTGTCTGATATGCAAATGATACTTCCAAATTGAACATGTTCTGAGGAAGAATGACTTCTCATTCAGAATCATAGCGATAGAAGGTATGAAATACTGAGCCAATTTAGTACCTTAGTGATGCTGTACAGCTTTTTCTGTTTTCTGTTGTGGCTGTACATGATAAAGCTTTGATGGCTCAGCGTCATTCAGTGGTGGGTTGCCTCTGGTTCGGAGCAGTTCGCTCCGCCCACTGGCCCGGCTATCATCATAGGTGATCTGCAAGAGGCGCGATGCGAACTGGTAGTAAAGGTAAGTAGAACCCACCCCTGGCGTCATTGTAGGGTTAGGGTTAGGATTTAGGGCTAGCAAAGTTGCAGACATTTCACTACCAAATCCTAACCTTAACCCAGGGTTACAAATATGCAGAGGAATAGCCAGCATAAGTGGTTTAATATGAACATAGGGATGTTGTCTTCTCCCATATTTTACCACAATTCTTAAATAATGATTTCAATTATTACTTGGCTGTAAATCTGGGATTAGATGAATGGGAATCGTACCTTATGCTTATCCTGTTCTCTGTTCCCTTTCACACCAGTCTCCATGCATCAGCACCTTTTCTGCTTTCAACAATCTTTGAACTTTCTTCACCATCTTTGCCCAGCAAACCCAGATTCTTTTTTCTCACTACTCCAATTTAAAGAATTATAAAGGGCTTGAAAACCAGTTTCCTTGCATCCTCTAGGGCCCATTCTCAGCTCTGTAGAGTAGTAATCCTCTGTAATCCTCCTTTCATTCATTTTTTTTTGGCGGGGGGACGAGGGGGTGGCTATTGTAACTGTATAATTCATCACCATTTCACGAATAGTCTTGTACCCTTTTAAAACAATAGTCTTTTTTGCACACTGGGGAAGAGAGAAATATTTGCTGAAAAGACTGCTATGGGATGTGAAATAACAGCAAGAACGTGTCCATTCATTTCTCTTCCAATTCATCACTGCATCTGTTTTACCATGCGGAATTCTTGCAAATGACACCATCCACTGTACTTTAAACATGCAATAAAATCTACCATTAAGTTTAACTCCACTTATCGTGGAGTTACAAACAAATATCGAAGTCTCTTTCTCAATGGAGAAGAGATTAGGGCAAAAATATCTCTCAGTAATATTTTTGCTCAGTTTTTAACAAGGCATCCCTATTTTTCAAAATGTTCCTTCTTTGAGACAATAATTCTGCAGCTCATAATTCTTGTTTGCTAGCAAAGTGCCTGAATAAGCAGATTGGGCACAGCAAGAGCTTGGCAAACTTCACCGTTAACAAGTCAAGTTTAAAAATCTTTTTTATTATTATTATTTTTTATAATAAAGTTTTTTTATTATTTTTTTTAAACATAAATATAAAACACATCTTTTCCAAAACGAAGCATTGATCCGGTCACAGGTTAATACAAATCACTAACAAATCTTAATTTTCAATTAACACAACTTAATATTTTACTCAATTATTTCCGTCAATTCTATCTATTTAACTATGCCGTTATCCCAAAAACCCGTTACTTAAATCATAAAACCTAACCAAATATCATTCCATTTTTCTCTTTCTTTTTACTTAGATGGATATATTACAATTTTTAAAAATCTTTTTGTAGTTAGCAAATCAAAGCAGTTTGAGAGGTACATGAAGCACATGCAGACTACAGGTAGTCTTCGAGTTACGGCCTTAGCTGAGCCCCAAATTTCTGTTGTTAAGTGAGTTTTGCCCCGTTTTACGACCTTTTTTACCACAGTTGTTATGTGAACCATTGAAGTTGATAAGTTATTAACATGGTTGTTAAGTGAATCTGGCTTCCCCATTGATTTTGCTTGTCAAAAGGTGATCACATGACCCTGGAACACAGTAACGGTCATAAGTATCAGTCAATTGCCAGACATCTGAATTTTGAACACATGATCATAAGGATGCTACAAATGTTGTAAGTTTGTAGGTCATTTTTTTCAGTACCATTGTAACTTTGAAACATCACTAAATGAACTATTGTAAGTCAAGGACTATCTGTACTGTCAGTAACTACATAAGCAACTAGGCCTTTTAGCTATTAGTAAGCAAGGTGCTTCTCTATGGATGTTTTTAGCTGCATTTTTAATTTACCACTAAAGACTTTTTAAAATAAAATTAAAAAGTGTTTGAAGGAGCTCAGTAAAAACTTCTGATTTTTGCAATTCCTTATGAATAGTTCATAATGTGTCAGCCAACAGAATTCCCCACAGATTACTGCAACGTGACATTTGTTCTGATTCTGATGAGAGAAGGGGCAGTCATATCCCTCACTGAAGGCAATGATTTGTTACTAGACAATTACCAGAATTTCAGGCAAAGATTTAGAGCTGCGTTTCATGACTCAGCTTCGAGAGCAATGGCAAACTGAGAGATTTACAAGTTGAAACAAGGCAACCAGAGGCTTCATGCATATCTATAAAATTTCCAATTATTTGGTAGAGATGGTTGAAATGATTTTGCTCTGATTGACTTACTGATAAACTGAGAGATGAATTAGTGGGATGAAGCACACCAAAGAATGCAGGGAAAACTGTTCCAACTTTGTCTAATAGTAACAAGATGATTGGAAGACCTGAGGAGATTCTACAGTTCTATTCACATCTGCCTCCACCCTGTGACCACCTCAGAGGTTCACCAGTTCCCAATAGCAATTTTAAGTGCTTTCTATCTTTCATTTCCTCAAGCATGGGTTCCACTGACAACTCTATGGAGAATTGAAACTCCTTAGGCTGTTGTTTGAGCTTTGAGCTTGGCAATTTGGTTGCAAATGGATCGTCAACATTCGAGGAGACATTGTCAAATGTGTTTTGAGTTGTGCTAGTCTGTCAAAACCCAGATCATTTCTTTTTTTAAAAAAGACCTGTGTTCTGCTACATGAGCACAACTCAAAACACATTTGACAATGTCTCCTCGAATGGTGACAAAATGTTTGCAACCAAATTGCAACCAAATTGCCAAGCTTGGAATTCAAATCAACAGCCTAACTACCAACCTGAGATACTAATATTCAAACACACTTCCATTTAAATTTGTGTTCTCTCCTACTTTAAAGGGAGTATACTTTACCCTGCTAGGCCTCTGAGTCAGCCACAAAGACCTGCACCTGTCAAAGTGTAAGCCATATAGCAAATAAGTGACCAAACTTTTTCAAAGCCATGTGTTCGGGGAAACTTTGCAGGCTTGACCTCTGAGAGTTTGGGACAAGTTCAGACAATTAAAAAGAATTCAGATAGCCAGCAACAGGTGAGTACATTATATTCTTTTTCCTCTTAGTTCCCAGTAGGTTCTGAAATACAACTCTTACAGATTCAGGTTCCACCAACAATTTCATAGATGAGAACACAGTGCAACAGTTTAAATTGCCCACAGAGTTCCTAGCAGAACCTAAGCTTGTGGAAATGATGGATGGCAGGTATCTCACGCCAGTCCTGTTTTGCGGTGCACAACATCTTTACAGCTGACAATAAAGGTGCATACACAAATCTTGCAGTTCTGTATCACAGGTTCCGTACTTGTCCCAATGGTGCTGGCCATGGACTAATTGCAAACCATAATCCAGAGGTTGAGTGAGAGCATGGAACTGGACCATCTTCAGAAGTCATGCATTTTCATTAAGTTGGATTTGAAAGGCATGAAGAATTCCTTCAGAATAAAAGAGGGCTATGACCAATTGCCTTTGAAGGTTAGATTGATAAATGTGAATACACAGTGATTTATTTATTGTATTTATTTATTGATTCAATTTATATGCCGACCTTCTCCAGAGACTCAGGGCGGCTTATAATGCATTAAGCAATAGCCGTCATACTTTTGTATATATCTGCTTAGTAGGGCTTTTGCCCCCCTCCCCAAGTGGTGTTCTTTTTTACACAAAGTCAGTTTATTGCCCCCACAATCTGGGTCCTCATTTTACCTACCTCGGAAGGATGGAAGACTGAGTCAATCTTGAGCCTGGTGAGATTTGAACTCACAAGAAAGAGTGATTCTAATTGCAGGCAGCTGGTAGCTAAGTGCTACTTAACAGCACTTTAGTCCACTGCACCATCAAGGCTCCTTGGTGGTGATGCCTTGTGGGTTGGCTAATTGTGATGCAGTATTCTTCAGGGTTCATGATTTAATTATTTTCTGACATTTTAATAAATGCTGTATGTAGTGGGGTAAGAGGATGATATATTGGTGTATTTTAGAAGATCTGTATCTGTATAAAATGTATGTTTAAAATAACATTGGCTCTACAAACACAAGCTTTTTGGGGGGTGGAAAGTGCATTTGGCCTCCCTTGATTGGATCACTATAGGTGGAATAGAAATGCATTTCACAAAAGTACACATCTGCATTCTTATGTCAGATACCTAATCATGTGAAGGATAGCCAACATTGTATGGGCTTTACCCATGTTGTAGAAAATTCATTTCTAATTTTGTAGATCACACAATATGTCTGATCATAACTCCTAAAGAAAGGGCATGCATTCAAATAGTCTACTCAAAAGCAAGCAGCATTTTACCATTTGAAACTCCTTCTTCTTCATAGTTTACACATTCTCACACATGTACATAAAGGATGGACTTTCCATCTCTTTACTCATTTTGTCACTGCCCTTGCCCCTGGTGTGGATGCCCACATCCACACCAGAAATTCGGGTTAGACTAGAAAGTAAAAAAGAATCCAAGAAAAAAAACAGTCACACTATACTTGTTGCCAAGTAAAGAAAATGATAATGTCTATGAGTTTACCAGAAGTGAAAATCAGCTCAAGGGAGACTTTAATGGTCTGCAGTTGAATTGAATTGGTTTCAGTATTCAAATTTGAAAACCTTCCATTTCTAGGCTGTCATTTGGTGGAATAATGTCTGATCACTAGCTCCCTGTCTCTTATTTGTTTGTTTGTTCTAAGTTGTGATAGAAAACAAACAGACTGGTAAAATTTGAGAAATCACATTCTCCATATTTGCAGTGCTTCCAATAACGTAGACACCAGAAGTGAAAGAGTGGTTCTAAATCCCAATTATACATCATGTAAATCAGGGGTGAAATCTAAAAATTTTCGCTACCTGTTCTGTGGGTGTGGCTTAATTAGTGGGCGTGGCTGGTGGTCAGGTGACTGGGTGGTCATGGCTTGTTGGTCAGGTGAGTGTGGCCAAGTCGATGTCACTTATTTGCCCTTTTTTAACCTACACAACACAACACAACACAACACAACACAACACAACACAACACAACACAACTGGCTCACCCACAATGTAAAAGCAGTTGTGCTAGACCCAAAATGGCCCCTGCAACAAGCAGGAACCTCACACATGCACAAAAGGCCCAAAAAACCAACTTTCACACTTTACACACACACAACACAACAGGCTCACCCGCTATGTAAAAGCAGCTGTGCTAGACCCAAAATGGCCCCTGCAACAAGCAGGAACCTAACAAAGCCCCCAAAAGCCCAAAAAACCAACTTCACACTTTACACACACATAATTCCACATACAGTTTTGTGAGATTTTGTGTGTTTGTGAAGTTAGAGTGAAACACTACAGTAACACACAAAATCTTAGAAAGCTGCATAAATATTATTTTATTTTATTTTTATTTTTATTTTATATAAAAGCAGCTAAATTTAAAACTTCCTAAACTTTAAATGGTTAGATCTAAAAAAAGAACAACTAAAAAAAAACCCAATTAACTATTTTTTTTAAAGCTCCCAAAGGGGAAAAAAACTTACAAGGCAGGCAGGCAGGCATATAGAGCTGCTCACCGATGAGCTTGATTGCAGGCAGGGAGATTCAGTTGCTTGCTGATGGAATGGATTGCAGGGATTACAGCAAGTGAAGCAAGGCAGGCGTTGCAACCAGCGGCTCAGGATTCAGTCCGAAGAGCGACGGTAAACAAGCTGGAGGCTGGAGGAGGGGGAGGGATTTTTGCTACAGGTTCTCCGAACTGCCCACCGCCATCGCTACCTACTCGCCCGAGCCAGTCCAAAATGAGAGCATTTCACTCCTGATGTAAATAGTTGGAGAGCAATCACTACTCTTAACAGGTGAAGCTTTCTGTCTCAAAAATATATCCAGGTCCTGAAAAAGATGGTAATCCTTGCTAATAGAATCCCACTCACCTTCACATAAATGTAGTCCTGGGGTGGAAATAAAGCATTCTAAAAAGAATTAAATGGAGAAAGCCATGCTACCATTGTGATATAATCCCAACAAGATTATTTGCATGGTGCTTTTCTCCTTCAACTGTATAGTTGAATATTCAGTAAGTTTTAGTTTGCTTTTCTAGATAATAGAGAAGGAAAGGAGCTGTTCTTGGTACTGAAAGCATGCCCAACTTGTTGATAAAGCAGACTAACTCACTGAAGACACAAGCTACTGTATCAAATGCAAACATTAGTGGGCTATGTCATCTTCATATATAAAAATAATAAATCTCTCTATCTTAATCCAAAATCTATAAAATCTAAACTTGATCTTAAGCTCATTAATTACTTGTTTTTTAGATGCAGTTCTTGGCAGTGATAAATTGATAGTTATTTTTTTTTATTTTATTTTTAATTTGATTTATATGCCGCCCTTCTCCGGAGACTCAGGGCGGCTTACAATGCGTTAAGCAGTAGCCTTCATACTTTTGTATATTTATACAAAGTCAGCTTATTGCCCCCACAAACTGGGTCCTCAATTTACCCACCTTAGAAAGGATGGAAGGCTGAGTCGACCTTGAGCCTGGCTAGGATTGAACTCAGAGAAATTACAGGCAGCTGGTGTTAATTGCTGCCTTTAGTAGGAGGCATTAGCCCCCTACGCTACACAGGCTCCTCTTACGCTTAGCTTCTAAATATAGATTGCTGTTTTTTCCTTGTTTTTTTTAAAGCTCTTCACACACTACTGCTAAAAAAGTAGTTCTGTTCCTTCCTTCTTAAAATGTAACAGACAAGTCTGACGGGCTGAGTCCACTGGATTATGATGGTCAGGAAATAATACGCACCTGGTGGAGTTATCATTGCATGCTTCCATCAGCTTCCATCCCATTGTTATTTTTATGATCTCCTTTTCAACAGCCAATAAAAAAAGATCAGTCCTGACTTCATATCCTCAGTTGGCTTTTGAAAATATTTAATTCTTGATAAACCATGAAAACAGGTGGAAATTAAGGGGGCTTCTGCAGATATGGTACTGCTGGCATTTTTATTATCATGCAATTTCTTTGTATAGGTAATCTTTGGTTTATAATCATAACCAGAAATTCCATTTCTAAGCAAGGTGACTGTTGAGTCATACTCAATTTTCCTATCATTTTAGCTACAGTTGTTAAGTGAGTCACTGCGATTATTAAGGGAATCATGCTGTCCTTAAGTGAATCTGGCTTCCCCCATTGCCTTTGCTTATCAGTAGCCACCTGGGAAGATCACAAATGATGATCACATGAACCTGGGACAGATTGTAAATACATGTCAAATAATTTTTGAGATTTTATTTCATTGCAACCAAAGATTAGAGTTAATATCCAGGACTTCATAGAGTAAAAATACATTATATGTGAGATTCTTATAGGAATTAAATGCCAGTGACATAAAATCTTAAAGTATAATTTGTGAACTGAAGAAGTGAGAATTCTTTAAACCTTCAGAAGGCTCACATCATACAACTGCTAGTCCAAATCTGATCCTTACATGTGTTTCAAGCTTTTGTTCCTTTCATATAATCTGATATACGTAAGATTTCTTACAAGTGTCATTACTACCAATGAGTTACTTCACTTCTAAAAATTGTGAAGGTGCAATTTTTTTTTTATAAATGTTCTCTCTTAATTGCCCGTTAGTCAGACTCTGTCTCAAGTGTTGTGTGTAATTCTGCACACTCCTATTTCAGAAGGATTGGATAAACCTGAATGGATACAGAAAGAAGTAATGAGGATGATCAGGGAATTAGAAACTTAGTCTAATGAAGAGAGGTTGAAGGAACTGGTATTGTTGAACATTGTGGGGATAAGACTCTTTAAATATCTGAAAGGATGTCACAAATAGTTTACTTTCACAACAGAGTGCTGAATGCAGATTAGTTTTAAGCTATTTGAAGGCAGTTTCTAATTTGAAGACAGCTGAATGTTAGGAAGCATTTAATAACAGTAAAAAAATATATCAGCATTTATGTAGAATGCTAATAGGCTCCTCTTTACTGATATGTTGAAACAACGGCTGAATAGTCAACTATTATGAATGTTTCGATTTGGATTTTTGCATATAACAGGATATTGATTCAGCCTACCGCTATGATTCTGTAGTAATCTTGGTGCCCTACTCAGTTGCTAATCTGTTATACCCATTTATGTGCTTTAAGTAACTCAATGTCTAGTTAATAGAGAGTTATGCTCTCTGGGTTAAAATCTATTGGAACAATTTATTTCCAGAACACAAGGACATTTTGGAACTATCAGTTTCATTTAAGGAAGTAAAAAATCCATATGCACTTAAGGTGAGTTGTCTTAAGATTCAAAAATATTTATCAGTCTGCAGAGACTGTTTGGAACAGTAATAAAAGAAACCACAGTATTTGACAAACCAGTTTTGGCTAAAGTATCAATAATCATGATTGAAGAAAGCAAAAGAAAGAAAAACGCAACATGAAATACTTGTCAGCACTCTAGTATTTACAGATCATCAGATCAGATCTTTGAATCTAACATATTCTGTACATATTCCTGTAATTTGAATAGAATGAGGAGCAAAGGCTTTTTTTTTCTGGAGAAGTTTTAAAACATTAAAAGCCACATTTTTTATAAAGGTAAAACAGAGCAAAACAACAACAACAATAAAACCACCTTACTCAGAACTGCCTAAATACTTAAACAATACTTTAACAGCTCTTAGGTGCTTGATTAGGAGTTGAACTGTTACGTTTTTACCAGTCTCAGACTGTGAATCAAACTGCAGATTAAATCTCAAATAATAATATAATTTTTTTATTATTAAGGATGGTTACACCATCTTTAACTGCCTGCACAAGATGAAGCCTTAAGAACAAATACATAGGAGCCACGGTGGCACAGTGGTTAGAGTGCAGTACTGCAGGCTACTTCTGCTGATCACAAGCTGCCAGCAGTTTGGCATTTCGGGTCTCACTGGCTCAAGATTGACTCAGCCTTCCATCCTTCCAAGGTCTGTAAAATGAGGACCCAGATTGTTGGGGGCAATATGCTGACTCTGTAAACTACTGAGAGAGGGCTGTTAAGCACTGTGAAGCAGTATATAACTCTAAGTGCTATTGCTATATCCAACCAGAATTGAGAAGACAGCAACAGACAGCAAATGCTGACTGCAAAGAAGCTGATGAAACAGTGGCCCTCTTAGTTAGCAAGAAATTCACACACACTGACTACAAACCATGGCATAACAACGTAGCAAAACGGGTGCATTGGCATATCTGTAACAAGTACCAGTGGTTAGAATGCAGTACTGCAGGCTACTTCAGCTGACTGCTAGCTGCAGTTCAGCAGATCTAATCTCACCAGCTCAGCCTTCCATCCTATTGCTACCATTTGTCTGCAAGCAACGACTGGTGTGGGAGGTGGGCACAAAATAGAGGAAGTAATAGAAAATGAAGTAGCTCTGGCACTTTAGAATTGAACATGGATGAGCACCTGCCACATAATATCCCAGACTTAGCAAAAAAAATTGTTTTGGAATAATGGACGTGGTAGCACCTGGAAATAGCAGAGTAGAAGAGAAAAAATTTAGAGAAAGACAAAGTTAGACAAATACAAAGATCTGCAAATAGAAATAGAGCAACTGAGGCAAAAGAAAGCAATGATGTACCAATAGTAATAGGCACCTTAGGTGTAGTCCCAAAACATCTGGAGCACCACTTAAATACCATTGACATTGACAAAATTCCCATCAGCCAATTGCAAAAGCCAACTTTGCTTGGAACAGGTTGCATCCTGTGATGATACTTTGAATTGTATTAAACAACAGATCCTGGGGAAGGATTCAATAGGTGGACAAAAATGATAAATCCAGCCTAAACATCTGGCTGACTCTTTTCGAGCTGCACTGGCTGTTGGTTGCTCTCCGGGTCCATTTCAAGGTGCTGGTGCTTACCTATAAAGCCCTACATGGCTTAGGCCAGGGGTACTTACAGGACCATCTCTTACCCTCCTCCCATCGTCCTGTGCACTCCCACAGAGCAGGCCTCCTCAGGGTGCCATTGGCCAAACAGTATCAGCTGGCGGCCCCCAGGGGGAGAGCATTGGAGCGTTGGAACGCCAACCCTCTGGAATGGTTTGCCCACTGAGCTCAGGATAGCCCCCAACTTCCACTCCTTTCGCTGCGAACTGAAGACATGACTTTTCTACCAAATAACCTAATCCGCTGGGGGTTGTACAATGTAATAATTTTAATATGATTTTAATGGGGATTTTAATTTGAATTAGTACTGTGATTTGTATTGTTGACTGTTGTTTTGTAAGCTGCCCTGAGTCCTTCGGGAAAATGGCAGCATATAAATCACAATAATAAATAAATAAATAATATTTAAACACAGCCCTGTTTATATTTATAGAAAAATAGCAACATGTAGTTCTCAGCAGCAATCCAAAACATCAGGCACATTCATATCATATGCTAGAATGATAATGATTTGTAACTAGGCAAAGGTGATACCAAAAAACATCATAATCCTATAAATATCTTTCTGCATGAATTTCAATGTCCCTGTTCCAGATACCCCAAAGTCCAATTTTAGTAGAACATACTGAAGAAAAGAAGAAGAAGAAGAAGAAGAAGAAGAAGAAGAAGAAGAAGAAGAAGAAGAAGAAGAAGAAGAAGAAGAAGAAGAAGAAGAAGAAGAAGAAGAAG
Source organism: Masticophis lateralis (assembly GCA_030761175.1). Classification (NCBI taxonomy): domain Eukaryota; kingdom Metazoa; phylum Chordata; class Lepidosauria; order Squamata; family Colubridae; genus Masticophis; species Masticophis lateralis. Next base: position 208,634,088 of record JAUDYJ010000001.1, read on the forward strand.
AAGAAGAAGAAGAAGAAGAAGACAGGAAGAATTCTGAATACAGCAGAGCAAAATGTTCTTGTTTGAATTTCGAGGATGAAAATAGCGGAAATTTTAAGGAGAGGATATTTCCCCTTAATCTTTCCAGAAACTTCATCTTTTCTTAAGCCTGAATATTACCACATGCCCCTGTTTCTAATATCTATTGTGGACCAAACTCCCTTGAAGCCTGTCACCTTTTGCATGTAAGTGTGTTAAGAGTGATGCTGAAAACTACTTTACAGTAATGTTGACCTTTTGCCTTTGCTTAGCCTCTCCTTGCCATTAGGGAATAATTTACCTCTCTCTTCTGTAGGGCTGGCTTTTTAGCAACCTGTTATTAAATCTCTCCCCAAGTGTCTTTCTCAGAGACTAAATATATCTAAATGCTTAGTTGTTATTGGTTTTTAAATTCTAATTGCATTATTTTCATCCTACTCTGAGAATAATAAGGGCAAACCAAGTGCTATTCCCTTGACAAAGTGGTAAGATTATTATTATTGATTTATTATTTATTAGTTTGATTTATATGCCGCCCTTCTCCGGAGAGTCAGGGTGGCTTACAATGCATTAAGCAATAGCCTTTATACTTTTGTATATACCTGCTTAGTAGGGCTTTTGCCCTCCCCCAGTGGTGTTCTTTTTTATACAAAGTCAGTTTATTGCCCCCACAGTCTGGGTCCTCATTTTACCTACCTCGAAAGGATGGAAGGCTGAGTCAACCTTGAGCCTGGTGAGATTTGAACCTGCAATTATTTCAGGCAGCTGGCAACTAAGTGCTACTTTAACCGCACTTAATCCACTGTGCCACCAGGCTCTTGGCTGCATTCTAGATTTGCTTCTTGTAGTCTTCTCAAAGCATTAATAGATCTGAACTACATCGTCCTCGAATTTGGATTAATACACATTTTCCTCCTTTGAACTCGCTTCGCTAGACAGGTTGAGAAGAAACATGTTTATAAGAGTTAAAAGGTGATATATATATTTGGAGAGCAACTAACAATAAACACTTTCCTCCAAAAAAACTCAAAACCAATTCTAGGAGACTAGAAATTGCAATAATAAAAGAGGAAACAAAAGGTAGCTAATACTGTAGTTACTACACGCTCTTCAGATAATATCTTTTTAAAGAGTAAGAGTTCTAGTCTCAGATGTAAGACTAGGAATAAATCATAGATTAAAACAAGTAGACCAGTTTTGGATCAAAAGAATGGTATAAAATAATGTAAACTAGGATAAGTACTAATCAGCGTCTTCAGACTCTAGGAAGTGCCAGTATGTGTACTCTCAACCTCAGTTGCCTCCCCATCTTCATGTACTCTCACAAAATATGAGAATACTGATTTAGATAGTTGAGTAGAAAAATGATACATGTGCTTTAGACCAGTGATCCCCAACCTTTGTGTCTTGGCCTGGCTGGTGAGAGGAGGGGAATTGGACTGATGCGCATGGGCACAGTTCAACTTGCACAAGCAGCGGGCCAGTGCACGCAGGTGCGAGTCCCCACCAGCCTGCCACTTGTGCACGTTGAGCTGCACACATGCACGCTCTGGTCCACCACTCACACAGCCCAATTCCATATAGGCTACGGGCTGGTAATGGACCGTGGCCCTGTGGTTGGAGACCCCTGATTTAGACTACATTATGCTTAGGCAAAATATTGCAACAGTTAACTAGAATGTTCTCAGAAAATTGTCCTAAGAAAAATGGATTATATTTTTAATCATCTTCTCCAAAGGAATATCACATTATGTAATTGTCTTTAGTCATTTCCAACCACTCCTTTTTTTTTAATAGCAAATTCCATCCCCTTTCTTGATGATGCAACCTGGTCATGGATCACCTGGATCACCTTTAAATGTAATTGTTTGCATGGTTAGCAAACACATTCGTTTTAGTTCTTTATTACTCTGTAAATCGCTCTAAATCTCTTTGAATCTAAGAGAGTTTAGTTCAAGACTTCAGCAATTTTGTGTTCCACCCTAAACATCTTGAAAAGGCTATCCATGAGCACTGCTGCTGTTCCCCCCCCCCCAAATTTTGAGAATATCATAGGTCAAGTAAGGGAAATCTGACATTGAACCTTATGGTTTTGAAGGTAAAAAACTCATCCAAAGAAACAAATCCATAAACTAGAGGGCAATGGGACATGAAATGCTATATTTGATAACTATAAATTATTAACAAGCACAGGGATGACATAGCCCTTGGCAATGATCATATGATATGAGCAGAAGCCTATATAATATTCTTTTCCTTGTTCAGATAAGCTGTTTCCTTGGTCAAGGACTTCACCATTCTGTTCTGGCTTCAGAAGAGGATCTCATTTATTAAACATTATGTCTGATCAATACAAAAAGTGACCTGAGATTTAGGATAAATGCATAGTGGTGGAATCTTAGGTCTTATCCTATACATCTTTTATACAAAAGTTAACAGATTTGAGATAAAAACTCAAGAAAGTTTCATGGAACACCAAACCTTCATTTCATTTCATTTCATTTATTAAATTTGTATACCGCCCTTCTCCTGATGGACTCAGGGCAGTGAACAGCCATAATTTAAAATACGAACAGTATGAAAGTTAAAATAATTTAAAGCACAAAGCACGGCTTGCTGAAACCAAAAAGTCTTCAGGGCCTTATGGAAAGTCTGGGATCAGTCGTATTCCTGGGGGTAGCTTGTTCCAGAGGGGGGGAGCCCCCACAGAGAAGGCTCTCCCCCTGGGGGTCACCAGTCGACATTGCTTGACCAACGGCACCCTGAGGAGACCCTCTCTGTGAGAGCGTATTGGCCGGTGGGAGGTTATCAGTGGCAGAAGGTGGTCTCGTAAATACCTAGGCCCTAAGCCATGGAACGCTTTAAAGATGAGAACCAATACCTTGAAGCACACCCGGAAGACCACTTGGAGCCACGGGGAAACCTTGAAGGGGTTGAAGCACAAACTCGACCATTTAAAACATGTGTTTTTTTCAAGTAGGCTGGGCTGTCAAATGATCAGTCTGGGAACAGACGTAAATGCCCCTTGAAAACAAGTCCCATGGAAGTCCATCTAAACCATGTCCCTTAGTTTGCACTGCCCATTTGATAGAGCTATCTTTGGAAATAATGTTTCTTTTTTTATTGTTATTCTATTATGAAATAGTAAATAAGATATGAGTATACACTATTCAAAATGCATTTTGAAAACTCAACCAGCAACTCAGGTGTGAAACGTTTTCTCTTCCGCCATAAAGTCAGTATCAAGAGAGTACCCCATGAAGTTTTTAACAAAACAGCTGATCCTTTACAATTGTTTACGGTTCTTGAAGATTAACACTATGCTTTGAACTGAATTTAGAAAACAACCTGCAACGAGCACATGTTGTTCAGTAATGTCTCAACCCCAGACACTACTCAGCAGCTCTCATTTTCTTCATTATCACAAACTCTTTTTGTTTGTAATCCATTCCACTTTGTTTTAACGCAATTCACTTTCTTGATGTTGGGCTGGACTGGACTTGTTTTTGTGGTTTATGCATCAGGCAAATGTGAAAAAGAAAACCTTTTGCTTTGCTTCTTCAGTTATCTGTTTCTTCGGTTATCTCTTCCTTCTCTCAAATGGTTGTCCAACTATCCTTGAGCTGTTTTTTTTTTTCAAACTGTGCAAATAAATATAGGACAGCACATGGAACAGCTGGAAGATACTGTTGTTTTATTTTCCTGTGTGGGAAAAAGGAAGGCTTCCTGCCAAGTAAGTTGTCTTAAAGCAGAGGTCAGCAACCTGCGGTTCCAGAGCCACATGCAGCTCTTTGGGCCCTCTGCTGTGGCTCCCTGTCAAGTGAACCCACCACTGGCTACCTCACCCCTCACCCTCCCCTCCCAGTCCCTCCTCTGCTAGCCTGAGAAGGTAAGGGCAATGGTGCGGATGGAGAAGCAGCCAGGGCAGAGACAGGGAGAAAGAGAGAGAGGGAGAGTAAGGAGGGAGGGAGGGAGGGAGGGAGGGAGGGAGGAGAGAGAGAAAAGGATTTTGTGGTTCCTGGTGTTTTTTAACAACTGGTTCTCTGCCCTAATGACCAACTGGGTAGGCGTGGCGGGGGGGTCATGTGACTGGTGGAAGTGAGTGACATCGAGTTGGCCATGCCCACCCAGGTTTTGTGACTCCTGGTGTTTTTTTTTTTCCCTGTGGGAAATGGGTCCAAATGGCTCTTTGAGTATTTAAGGTTAAACCCCTGCCTTAAAGGCAAAGTTCAAAATATTCAAAATATTCATTTACTATGAAGGAGTGTGGGAGGGGGGAAATAATTTGGCTTTGTGACATAACGGCAAAGCAGTTTTGTTCATTCACTGATTTTCTTTGCTGACACAACAAATATATATTTACAAGAGCCATGGTGATGCAAGTAGTTAGAATGCAATATTGCAGGGTAATTCTGCCAATTGCCAACAGTTTGATCCTGACCGGCTCAAGGTTGACTCAGAGTTCCATTCTTCTGAGGTGGTAAAATGAGGACCCAGATTATTGGGGGCAATATGCTGATTCTGTAAGCTGCTTTATAGAGCTTTATAGTGCTTCACAGCCCTATAAAGCAGTATATAAGTCTTAAGTGTTATTGCTGTTGTGGACATCTTTAAAAATTATAAAAGAAATAATGCTGAGGCGGTGTGTTCGCTAATTCCCTTTGCTGACACAATGAATATATATTTGCTGGGCATCTTTCAAAAATTAAGAAAGAAATGATGCTGAGATGATGTGTCCTGCCATATCTCTGTTGGTCCAGTCCCCAAATCTTGGCCTCATTGCCCCTGTCCTTATCACCTACCATTTTCAAATGTCTCTTTAGATAGCATTTTGCTGTGGAAGCACCATTGTCTCTAAATGAGGAGGGACTTTGGCAAATCCTACTTCCAAAGCAACTTTTGAACAAAGGTGGAAGCTCCAGTGAGCTTCCAAAGGTGGAAGCTTCTCTCACCAACATGGAAAAAATCAGGTGCTGAGTCATTGGCAATTTGGTAGAGCTTATTTTTAGACCCACATCATTTATCTCCCTACTTGAACCATAGTGGTACATAAACAACCTAAATGCCTGGGAAAGACATTTGGAAGGTTCCATGATGCAAGTATTTCTAAAGCTGAAACATAAGCCTGAGTCCTTGAACGAAAAGGATATGTTTTCTCCCTCTTACCTTTGTTAGGGCAATAAATGATAAGGTGTCTATAATATGTCTCCAGGCATGCTAAAGTTCTTCAGAGATAGAAAGGAATTCTAGCCAGTCTGAGGAACAGGAGACATAAAAGTAGGGATGATTACCACACCACAGAATAACGAATAAGGAAGCTCTTCATAGCTTCATTCCCATGGAAGAACACTGCTTGGAAGTGTGCTAAAAAATACGAGCCAACTAATAATAGTGGAAATTTCAAGATCAGGCAGTCCCAGCGCTCCTTGGCTGAAGTAAAGAGAAAACAATCATGTTTACCCAGCCTGGTGTCCTAAAGTATAATGGATATCCATGTTTTGCTAGATGAAACAAATTATTGTACGAGCACAAAACAGCCCAGAGGACAGAAACAAAGCAAGGCTTATCTTAATCAGCTAAGTCTGTCGAGATGAACCTGGCACATGCGCACCATTTCAAGGTTTTCATGGTGAACAGCAAGCATTGTAATGGTACGGTGACCTTTTGCGATTGCATTTCTATCTCTTGGGAATGAATTGATTTTTCTCTGGCTGCTGCGTAGCAATGCAAGCTGACCCTAGGTCACAGAGTGGAAAGTGCCAAAAGCAAAGGAGAAAAAAGGATTTCGTCAGCTTTTAAGGAATTAAAATGGATTATTGTTGGATGTTGAAGGCTTTTGTAATGGTTTCTGAAAATAGCTAATTCTGCTACTTGGGTACTGTGATGGTGATGTCATATTCGCTTAGCAAATATTACTAAGTCAGATTATTTGATAGGAGCAGACCGATAAGAATAATATGAGAAGTTCATTAACAGAAACAAAAAGTTAGCTCCAATTGATGTGTTATGTGTTCAGAAGACTCATCCTGGTTCCTGAAATATATGGATATGGAGGAGGATAGAATGTTTGCAAGAAACATTACTACAGAAAATATATGACAAATGCTTGAGCCCATATTGACTTTCTCAGAGAGGAACCAGAACCAGTAGAGAACATGAGAAGATACTTTCGGGCAACCAAAGTGACTACCCAATAACTAATTACCTTGTCCTGATGGCAAAAACACTGCAAACGCCAATTACAGGAAACAGCTCATTTTCATTATTGCATCAAAAATAATGCAACTGAATCAATGGGAGTTATTTTTTTTTTTCACATTGACACGTTACACTTTGTTTGTGTAATAAATTAAACAAGCACCAGACTTCAGGGTTATTTCTTCATTCAGAATCCTTTGTGTGAGCCAGTAAAGGCTCACAGGAAACTGTGACAACATTCAGTGGCAAAGCTACGATAGATGATAGATAGATAGATAGATAGATAGATAGATAGATAGATAGATAGATAGATAGATAGATAGATAGATAGATAATAAATAAATATCAATCCAGAGAATGCAAATACTATTTCACAGTTTGTCAGATACCAAAATGCTGAAGCTGACTGATCTTAGTCCTACTTTTCCTCCTTCCAATGTACATACAGACACAGACCAAAGACCAAGGAATGTTCGGGCTTTATTTTAAAGTACTATTCACTTGTTTCTTAATCGTTCTGTCAACATATCTGTTGGAGAATTACACATTACTGAGGTGTTTCATGTTTCCAGACTGAATGTCACATGACTTGAGGCATTGTGTTGAAAGCCTATTTGACAACATGCGCGTCATTTTTCTTGTAGACTAGAAAAGCTGTAAGAATTTGTGTTGCAGCATCCTCCAAACCACAAAGCTAAAGTTAAATTATTCAGACTGAGTTCAGGGCCATTAGTTTGCTGTAATTTACATCCCAGTGTATTGTTAATGCAAAGCGAATTTGTGTGGGCTAAGTATGACCTAACAAGGTGGGTTGTATTGCATTAATGGGCTATTCTTTATGGGCTATCCTTTATGGGGTTTTTATTAAAAGGAGGGGAAGAATTTCCTCTGCTTCCACTCAGATAAACTCTACTTAATGTTTCTTTGCGCTGGATTAAGATCACTTGGTACCTCCAGAGCCCCCAAAGTGCTTGCAACACACATTATTTCAGCAAAGCGTTCTCAGAAATCTTCAGGGCATAAGAGTAATATAATGCCTCTTTGTTCACAATCTGCTCATGCATTACAAGAGATTAGTATATATTAGCCCTGGATAGGCCAGAAGGGGAAAGACTCGGGTGAATGTATTTAATAATTGATCATGGAAATAGACTCTAATGAAATTTCCATCATCCAGAAACATGAACTCTATATTTATCAACTTTTATTTATCTGCTCAACATATGACTTTGGCGGCTTTGGTGAATTCCCTGCTGAGGCAAGGGAGCAGGACCCATCAACATTTAAAGCAGTAGAAATCCGGAGGGGTGTTTTTCTTTTTGTGAATGAAGAGCGTGAAAAGGAAGGAGATTAAAAGCTCTCGGATAGTCTCCTTCCAAGAGAAAAGCAAACATACTGTAATAGACAATTCCATGTTTACTTGTTCTTCCATCAGTTGCCTTCACAAACAGAGGTAAGGATGTCAACTAGAATCAGTGTTTGGAAGCTAGCCCCACCTGAAGTCCACAAAACTTACTGAGTGTCCTTGGGCCAGACAGTATCTATCAGTCAAACCTTGCATAAAGAAAATAGGGGTATGAATTGTATTACACAAAATTGTTCCTAGAGAAAAATAGGATAGATGTTTAACAGATAATAAAACAATTCACCACAAGCCTGATGAGAGCCAGATCCTTCAATAACGTGCTGCCTGTATTTCATTGAGTTTTCCTCCTAATTTGGTTTACTGCCAACACTAAAATCAAGCTGGGGTAAAAACGAAATTAAATGATGGACTGCAGAAGTTAAGGAGATGACACCTTTGCATCTCTTTTGATATCAGAATAATACATAGGTATTTACCCACTTTATACATGAACGAAAGAAATATCTGACATACTGCAACGTAAATTGAGGTTGAAAAGATGCCCAATTTCCCTGCATAGCTTTTTAAAACTAAAGCAGTAGCTTGAAGGACAGGCTGTTTCTTGTCTAGACCAGCAGACAAGCAATCTTAAAGAAGCAGTCAAAGAAATGAATTTAGAAGATGTTTATTGAAAAGACAAAAAAGAAGATGCAATATGTTTTCTTTTGCCATAGCTTTCATTACATTTTACAATAGATTATTATCATTCATTCTGCTTAATCTAGAAATTTTAAAAAATAATTGAATTTGATGATGGATTTGTGATGTGCTTTGTAATTATTTTTATATATATATATTATTGCTTAGTTAGATTTTTACATGTTTTGTTATGTTTTTGAAATTTGTAAAATTGGGAGGGGAGGGAGGAAGGAAGGAAGGAAGGAAGGAAGGAAGGAAGGAAGGAAATCTACACAGTACTTGAAGGAAGGAACTGTAATAGTATGGTTATATTTTTGACAAGAAACTGAACTAAAAAAGAAAAATGAAGAGTTTGAAGTACACATTACTGCCTTGACCTGAGATAATCAACATATCCTAATGACTGCTGGCATCCACTGAAGATGGATAGGCAATACATTTAAATAAATTAATGACTGAAGCAGAAAATTCAAGTTTCAACCAAAGCAGGCAAGATGTAGCTTCTAAGTGGTGTTCTAAATTACAAGTGATAATTTTATGCCTTCATTTCCACTTATATTCTATACAGTGGTGTAGTGAAAACCACTGAATATATACAAAAATAGGACAGTTTTCCAAACCTGCAAAGGTGAAGAAAGCATGTGTGTGTGTCTATGTGTGTGTGTGTGAGAGAGAGAGAGAGAGAGAGAGAGAAAGAGAGGGAGAGAATGAATGCAGGCATGTGTGTGTTTGTGTGTGAACGCTGTTTCTCATGGTAATTCGTCATTGAGATGGATTATTTTGAATAGCCAATTGACCATTTTTAAATATTGTCACCAACTTTTAAATGTAAAAAGTTAAATGTTAAAAGTCATCTTGTTAACCACCCTGGATTCAAATAACAGAAGAGAAGAGCGTTTGGGTGAGTTTGATTTTGTGTTGATTAAGAAAAGTAACCGGGGAGAGAGTGAGCAGATACAGCATAACAAAGAAATCTGCCATCAACGTTTCCTTGACATTGTAATTAATGGAACTGTGCCACAGCTATAAACAACCATTATATAATGTATATAGCTATATGACATTTTTCAAATAAAAATTCCATCTTTAGGAAGTTTCAGTTAATTCTTACCAACATGACAGAGGAAGAATTTATTTAACACTAAATACATTTTATTGCAGAAAAAAAGAATAGGAAAGGCTGTTGATAATATTTTTGTGAAAAGTTTTTAAATCTTTTGTTTGCTCCATTTTGATGAAAAGGGTTGTTTTTTTATAAAAAAAATGTTTCTTTCACTATAAAACATTTGAATCTCCATCTCAATCTATTTTACATAATTTATGAAACCTGACTTTGAACTTCGATCAAGGAATAATGAATCTCAACAAAAGAAGGGAAAGCTATGAATACAATCATCAAACCCTAGGAGTGATTAAATTGATTTTTTCTTTGAAGCATGTTCTCCTTCAATACAGGATGGGTGATTTTTAATCTCATTATCATTCTTGGCATCCTATTTTTGTGCTATTGTAGTAGAAGCAAAATCTGATTGCATCGCACTCGTGTGGGAAGCATTGAGGTGCTTCCAGGTTGAAAGGATTAGCTGGTGACATCACCATTCCCCAGGGAACACCCAGTTGGGGGGTTTTTTGATGTCCTTGGAAGGAGCTGGAGTGAAAGACAGGAACTCATCCTGCCCCACGGCAGTACTGGGTCTCAGGCTTGCTAACCTCCAACCTATTATCCTAACCATGTACGCCACTATGCTACTAGAAAAATCTGATAAATGGGACACTTACATAGTGATTATAGTTTGAAGGCCAAACTGAAACTGCATAGCCCATAACCATTATACTGTGAAACATATCCACACATGATTTACAACAGTTCATTTAGTGATTGTTCAGAGTTACAACAGCACAGTTCTGATTTGTTGATTTTTTTAGAAAGCATTTCAGGCAGGGCCAGATTTAGATGAAAAGAGGCCCTAGGCTATTCCACTTCTGAGGCCCTTTCACCTCCCATTTTTTTCGGTTCAGTGTTTTAGTGTTCACTGTTTTTAGAATAGTGTAATTTGAATTTTGCTAACAATTTGAATGTAGGCCCCTCTTGATCTTGAGGTCCTAGGCTGAAGCCTAGTTAGCCTATAGGAAAATCCAGCCCTGATTTCAGGATCTAGTCTAGTGTAGAGATTCTTCATAAATGAAGGCAGAGAAGTAGGAACAACCTATTGAAGTTTATGTATTTACATTTATCAGACATGGATGAAAAGAAGAAGAAAAAACAGTCTTATTGATGTAAGAGAAGAAAGGCAAGTAGAGGTTCGAATAGAGGAGCAACTGAATAATAATTCAATATCAGTACTGCAATTCTATAAAAATACCGACAGGCAAAAAAAGATCCTTCCAAATAAATGTGAGGTTGTAAATAACTGGCAAGGACATGCTTTCATGTGAAAGAACAGCAGCAATTTGTAAAAGAAGATTCGCTTTTCACACTTACAAATAGGGGTGGGGGAAGGGAGGGCAGTCCCCAGCTCTTGATGCAGAGGACTACATGACCAAGCAAATTGCTGAACCGGAATGCTGTGACTCATGATCCTTTTAGGAAAATACGAAAGCTAATGTCATCGTGAAAACAGATCAATATAAAATCTATATTTGCCTTGCTTCCACTGTGGAAAAATACGAAAACGAAAGCAACGGCTGAGCATAACGTTTGAAACAAAATCAACTGATACTAAAATTAAAAACCTCAGATGTAACTGATGCAAAGGGAGCTTTCTATTGCAGGATACCACTTACCCCTCTTTGTTATAAACGGAGGAAATATTGATGGGGTCTAAATGTTTTCCGAAATTGGAATAAACTTGAGGACATCCTATAAATTTGGTTTTATGTGTATATATATATATATGTGTGTGTGTGTGTGTGTGTGTGTGTGTAGGTCTTTGGTTATTCAGGTCTTCTGCATAAAATTGGAAGTGTCTTGGCAAAGTTTCGACAAAGTCTCATTCGTCATCTTCAGGCTGGTGTTCTCGGCTTTGTGCTTCCAGGAGAAATTTTTTTTTCCTCCTGGAAGCACGAAGCCGAGAACACCAGCCTGAAGATGATGAATGAGACTTCGTCGAAACTTCGCCAAGACACTTCCAATTTTACACAGGAGAAGACCCGAATAACCAAAGACCTATATACAAACACCCGTGAAAACCTCAGAAAATATATGTATGTATGTATGTATGTATGTATGTATGTATGTATGTATGTATGTATGTATATATATATATATATCTTGAGTCGGCAGCCTGCATAATCAATCACCATGATTGGTGACATGTACACAAAGCTGTCATGATGCAAACACACTTTTACGCACTTCTTGAGGTCTGACGCAGCCTATAAATGGCAGCATTTGCAAATGAAGCACATGTCATCATTTCCACACCCTTGTGCCTACCCACTCTTTGGGCTTTTGCCCAGTCTGCCATTGGAAATGAGATATTCTGAAATTTCATTTCATTTTATGCATTTATTAAGGACAGTTTAGCCCTGTATTTTAGCTACAAAAACAAGCTCAGAAGCAGCCAATATCCTAAATGCACTCCATTAATTAAAAGAAGTTACAAAATACAGAAATCAGTAACAAACACAATGCCCCTGCTCCTTTAAAAAAAAACCAAAAATAAAACCTAGAAGCATAAAAGATAGGCAAGGGAAAGTCATGGATCAATCGGTAAAGCCATCTGGCAGGCTCCAAAATCCCCGGGTTATTGGCATAACTATTAGAGCCTTTCGGAAACCAAGCAGGGTTGGGGTCAATTTAGACTCTGGGAGTAAGGGATCTGGATAATGTTCCAAAAAGCAGGCACTGCAGTAGAGAAGGCTCCTGTGCCCCATCAGATGACATTCCTTAATGGACAAGACTCATATCGTGCTTTTTCTGCCAGACCTTATGGGACAGTAAATATAACCAGAGATTGGGGGGGGGGGGCTAGGATGACTTGGCACTGCCAGCTCGCTGACACCAAGTCACCTCTATCAACACACCACCACCAATTCAACACAGCCAATTCGCTGCAGGCAGCCAGGAGAAGAGCTGGGCGGGCAAGCGGATGGGCGGAGCATAGATCAGCGGTTGCAGCCGGGGGCTTCCCAACAGGGGGAGAACTGGTGGGCAGGCAAGTGGGTGGGCACAGTGCAGAGTGGCGACGACCAGGAGCTTCCCATTTTCACACACTCTGCCACCCCTGCCACCACATTAAGCTCAAGGTTGTTCGAAGTTCAGGCCATAATACGGCCCATGGCCATACATAACTGGGCCGTGCCATGTAGGACTTTATAGGTTTATGGGTACCTTGAACTCAGAAGCAAACATCTCAGAATGGGTACAAGTAGTCCTCGCCTTACAACAGTTCATTTAGCACCCGTTCAAACTTACAACGGCACTGAAAAATGTGACTTATCACCATTTTTCACAGTTACGACCTTTACAGCATCCCCATGATCATGTGATCAAAATTCAGACACTTGGCAACTGGTACATACTTATGATAGTTGCAATATCCCGGGATCATGGAAACCCCTTTTGCGATCTTCTGACAAGCAAAGTCAATGGGGAAACCAGATTCACTTAACAACCATGTACCAGCTTATCAACTGCAATAATTCACTTAACAACTGTGGGAAGAAAGGTCATAAAATGGGGCAAAAAACCTCGGAGGCTTGAATTTCCTCAAAGTTACATTTTATTAAAGATGACATATTGGCACATCTGGGAAAACCTGATTTTTCCACCCAAAAGAAAGTTCAAGTCCCTGCCCAATACTCACATGTCCATCACATGGTCCAATGCAAACACTGTCCAACTGGAGATGCCTCCCAGTTCCAGTTGTCCAGATGCAGGGCAAGATGACCTTGACTCAGTGGTGGGTTGCCCTTAGCTCACAAGAACCAGTAGTAAAACTGACAGGATGCTCTGCCCACCGCCCCGGATGTCATCATAGGCAATCTGCGCATGCACAGAAGCTTCTGTGCAGAAGCTTGGTGTGCACACTTGCTTCACGCCTGCGCACACATGCAATCCCATTGCAAGCTGGTAGTAAAGGTAAGTAAAACCCATCCCTGCTTTGACTCTCTGAGAAAGGAATATTATTATGACTATATATCACCATACAATCCCCCCTCCCTGTTTCCCACAGTAGTAAATGTGGCAGACCCGAAGGCCCAACAAAAAAGATGGCTTCCAGGCCTGACATTGGCTTTCTTTCAAATTTTGTTGGAGACTCTAGGGCAGTGATGGCTAACCTTTTTGCCGTTGCGTGCCAAAAGCGGGAGGAGCGCGGTGAGGTCGCCTATGTGTGTGCCCACACCCATAATTCAATGCGCCCCATCCCTGCACATGTGCCCCCACCTTTTAGCACATGGTCGCACAGTGGGCCCGGTAGGCCTGTTTTTTCACTCTCCTCAGGCTCCAGAGACTTTCTAGGAACCTGGGGAGGGCGAAAACAGCCTCCCCCCAGAGCCCCTCCAGAGGCTGGAAACTGCCCGTTTCCCAACTTCTGGTAGGACCGAAAGGCACAAAAATCAGCTGGGCGGTGCACACATGCGCTGGAGCTGAGCTACAGCAGCGCTCGTGTGCCAACTGATACGGCTCCGTGTGCCTTGGGCCTTGGGGAACGGGCTGCTAAGGCCCCACGTGCTTATAAGCTATAGCGATTCTTTGTGGACCATAAAGTTGCAGCCGTCGCTCTCAAAGAAAGAGGCCAAGAAATGCTGTGGTTGTCACCCAGCTGTTCCCAGACAGCCACCTGGATTGGGAGAAAATCTTGGACATTTCAAATTTATAAGAGAAGGTGCTATGCATGTGTATGCGCTTCTGCATATGTTAAGGAAAGGGCCAGCTTTCACCTTCCCAGGAAAAGAAAAAAAAATTAAGGAAAGTTGTTGATGGGTAGAGGCATTGCCCATCTTGGGCAGCAGCCCTCTCCCCTTCCCAGAAAATAAGAAGAGTCTATTCTCAACCACAGATTAAGATTCCATTTAGTCCTGGATCCCAGAGTGGTTGAGAAAGCTCACAAGTATGGAGAAATAGCAATGGCAATAGTGATAGAACTTAGTCTTAAATACTGCTTCAGAGTGTTTTACAGCCCACTCTAAGCAGTTTACAGAGTCAGCCTATTGCCCCCAACAATCTGGGTCCTCATTTTACCCACCTCAGAAAGATGGAAGGCTAGGTCAACCTGGAATGCCATCAGGATCGAACACCTGGATGTGAGCAGAGTTAGCCTGCAATACTCATTCTAACCATTGCGCCACCACGCAGTGATGTAATAGCCACTTCTCACTGTAATTCTCAGCACTGATAATCTTACGACCATGACTGAGCCCAAAATTTATTGTTAAGTGAGACATTTGTTAAGTGAGTTTTGCCTCATTTTACGACCTTTCTTGCCTCAGTTGTTAAGTCAATCACTGCAGCTGATAAGTTAGTGACACGGTTGTTCGGCAAATCTGGCTTCCCCATGGACTTTGCTTGTCGGAAGGTCGCAAAAGGGGATCACATGACCTTGGGACACAGCAACGGCCATCAATAAACGGCCATAAAAACATCTGAATTTTGATCACGTGACCATGGGGATGCTGCAAAGGTCGTAACTGTGAAAAAATGGTCCTAAATCACTTTTTTTCCCCAGTGCTGTTGTAATTTCGAAGTTCACTAAATGAACTGTTGTAAATCGAGGACTACCTGTACCTCGGAAGCTCTCCAGTCTTTCAAAGGGGACAAAGTCAAGTCTAGCACCATCTTTCCCATGAATCCTGAGGCCAGATCAATAGCGATCGCTTTTGAAACATATAACTATGTCAATGCCCTTTTCCCTTCACCCTTCTTGGTATTTACACGAATGCCTTTTTGGTACCAAGGTAAATGTTTGACAAATGAGTGCCTAGGATAAGAGGATATTTATTTACAGGCGAGAAAAATAACAGAGTTTAAATCAGCATGTTTGCTCTTCGTTTGTGCTAGTCTTTATTTGCTGTTCATCCCTTCTTGTATGCAGAAATATATTAATCTGATAAATGAATGAATGTGACAACTAAGAGCTTGACAAATAATGAGTGATAAAGAGCAAAAGGGAGCTACTTAAAGGGAACCTTTCAGCTGATAACAGTTATTTTGTTATTCTTCTTTTTAACTCTTCCATATCAGGTTTCGGGACAAAGATTTTGTGCCAGGATAGTCAAAGTTATGTTGAATCAATCAAGTAGAATTTATTGCTGGTGGAATAAAGTTAGGATTAGAGTAAGGCTGTTAACAGGCATAAAGTAGCAGATTAAACAAAAAGGCAAAATAAAAATAATATTGAATAAAGGCCATTGCAACTAAGGAACACTCATGCCCATATATTAGCCATAGGAAAAATGTTGCTGGATTACAGAAGGTCAAGAAAAGAAATCAAAGAAAAGAAAAACAATAAAGGAGATTTATAGTGAACGTAGAAGAAGAAGAAGAAGAGGGTAAAAATCCAGGTGTTATGAAAAAATATTTTATTATATAACCCATTACATTTCTGAATACATATCCTTCTCCAAGGTCCCTTATTTCTTAAACATTATTCTTACAACACATAGAAAGTGATGCCAAATTTGCAGGAGTTTGAAGAAAAGGAGGTTTTGAGGAAGGATTTCTATTAAATGTATTCTAATAGAAATAGCACTTAGATTTATATACTGCTTCACAGTGCTTTACAGCCCTCTCTAAACGGTATACAGAGTCATCATATTGCCCCCAACAATCTGGATCCTCATTTTACCCACCTTGGAAGGATGGAAGGCTGACTCAATCCTGAGCCTCTCAAAAGCAGGTTCAGCTTTGGGTTCAAGTCTTCCTGTAGAACTGAATTTTGAAATGTGGGCCTGTATCAGTGATGGGTTTCAAAATTTTTTACTACCAGTTCTGTGGGTGTGGCTTGGTGGGCATGGCATGACTTGGTGGGCATGGCTTGGTGGGCATGGCAGGGGAAGGATACTGTAAAATCTCCATTCCCACCCCATTCCAGGGAAAAGATACTATAAAATCCCCATTTCCTCCCAATCAGCTGGGACTCGGGAGGCGGCGGGGCCAGTCAGAATTTTTACTACCAGTTCTCCGAACTACTCAAAATTTCCACTACCGGTTCTCCAGAACTGGTCAGAACCTGCTGAAACCCACCTCTGGCCTGTATGCTTACTTTTAGGACTTGTTGTTCTGAGATATGTAAATCCTCTGTGATAAACTATGTTTACAGAGAATAAATTAAATTCAGAGTAAAAGTTCTTAGCCACTTTCTCAGTGTGGTAAAGAGCACCATCAGGTAGTTTTCTAAGGTGCTGCTGTGGGGGCAAATGGTTTTGAACTAGGTAAGAAGAAATGAGTAGAAGGTAGGATGGAGAATATATTCTCTGCCATTCTTGCCCCTGTAGGATGATAACTGACTGACTTTGGGCAAAGGGAAAGGGGCAAAAAGCAGGAAAATTCTGGCTAATTCATGACACAATGATGAGCAATGCTAGGGAATCCAACAGATTCCTGAGAACATCTCAGCTACAAAAGAGATGTCTAAACTAAAAATGCTGAATCTGTCTCTAGCTGTTCTGACTGAGATTAGGTCCAAATTGTGTAATACATGGCAAGAATCATGCATTCCATTGGCCAATCTATATATATATAAATGTGAAAAACACTCAGCCAGAATCACGAAATCTCCAGAACCGTAAAGCCTACAAACTTGAAATTTGGCACATACATTCCTCTTGGCTTCTAGGTGCTTGCTAAGAAAGGATTTTTTGAAATGATCATCAGATCATTAGTATTTCTTATATTATTATTAACACGCTCTGATGTTAATTAGTTAGATGTTCTACTCCCACTCCCAACCTGAAAATAACTCTGGAGAGAATGGGATAGGACAGGGGAGGATTCTGTAGGCAAGGCTGAGGGAGAGAAGGGGATAGGATAGGAAATGTTTCTGTGGGGCAAGGCTGAGGGAGAGAAGGGGAGAGGAGAGGCTGATCGTAACTAATCATTAATTTTCAAGCTCTAAGTTTCAATTTATCAAGACTGATCACATAGTTTCGTAGCATTCAGTCTAGTCTAGTGACTAGTATTCAGCTAGTCACAGAATAAAAAGATTGAATTCACTCTCCTGCTGTAAAGGAATGTTTAGAGTAAGAGTATTAGAGCCAGCTTGGTCTAGGGGTTAAGGCACCAGGCTAGAAAGCAGGATATTGTGAATTCAAGTCACATTTAGCCATGAAACCCAGCTGAGTGACCTTGGTCCAGACACTTTCTCTTAGCCCAACTCACCTCACAGGGGTGTTCTTGTGAGGAAAATAGAAGGAGGAAGGTATAGTGGATTTGTTCACCTTGAGTTATTTTAAAAAATAATAACGGTGAGATTATAATAAAATAAAATGTAGAGCTGACTGTGGAAGATATGAAACAGCTGCTAAAGGGGGATTCATAGAAGCTATTACATAGTCCAGATATAGAGGGAAGTGAGAGAAAGAAACTCGGCTCCATCTTGATTGTGTTTCATAAAAGATGGAGCAGGAAGCAATTTGGGGGAGCTTTCAGGATTCTGTTATTCTTCCCTACAACCATAAAGGATGTTCCTTATAGTCAAGGCTATGTTTCTCCCAGTTGCAATGTATGGCTGTGAAAGTTGAACCATAAAAAAGGCTGAGCACCAAAGAATTGAGTCCTTTGAACTATGGTACTGGAGAAGACTCCTGCAAGTCTCTTGGACTGCAAGGTGATCAAACCTGTCAGTCCTAGAGGAGGTCAATCCTGACTGCTCTTTAGAAGGCCAGATCCTGAAGATGAAACTCAAATACTTTGACCTAATGAGAAGGAAGGAGTCACTGAAGAAGAGCCTAATGCTGGGAAAGATTGAGGGCAAAAGAAGGGGACGACAGAGAATGAGGTGGCTGAATGAAGTCACTGAAGCAGTAGGTGTGAGCTTAAATGGACTCCAGAGGATGGTAGAGGACAGGAAGGCCTGGAGGAACATTGTCCATGGGGTCACGATGGGTCGGATATGACTTTGCAATTAACAATTATAGCATGGCAAAGCTGGCTTCTTGATTTAGCTTATTGTAAAGGGCTGAAACCCGTCTGGTACTGAATTACACTTTACATCTTTATTTAAATGTTACTATTCAGTAGATCCCCGCCAAGTCTCATGCAATAAAATAGCTGAATAGAACAATAAAAGATGTAGAATTCTGAGAAATGAGAACAGTATGTTCACAAAAAAAGTGCAATCTCACACTGGACATAAAGAGTTGAAGGGAGAAAAGCCTTCCAATAGAACAATTGCCCAAATTTGTATGATTTTTTTCCCGACTTTAAAAAAAGTTACTAAAAACAGCCTTGCAAGAAAGACAATCCTTAATTCTGTTGCCATAACTAAAAACTCTAATCATTGACTCAGCCTTCTATTGTCTATTGTCTAGTTACTCTCCAGTTGTTAGACCATAGCACTCATAATTATCATGCTTGATAGGATTATGGGAAGTGGAGTCCATAAAATCTGAAAAATGCTAAGTTATTGAAGTCTTCAGACAAATGAAAAGCAAACCATCCTCCTACTGAATCGTGATTGGCAGATGAAATATGAAAGATAAGCTCACCTACAAAGATGTATCCACATCAGCTGCTTTCTCAATAACCCACCCTATCTACTATGAATTTGCTGCTGAGAAACAAATGTGTGAATTGAGCATTGCAATTTAACTAGGGTGACAAGATGTAAAAATGTTGTCTTCGTTATGCTATTCATATATGAAATGTTTTATTCAGTGGTGAAATGCACTTACCTTTGCTACTGGTTCAAGACTGTGAGCACATGCACCTCTTCTGTGCATGCACAGAGGGTCAAAAATGGGGCGTAATGACATCCCAGTGGGTGGGCGGAGCCTCTTGCCACTGGCACTACCGGTTTGCACAAGCCGGATAGTTCCGGCCGGATTTCACCACTGCTTTTACTTCTGCTGTGATAGTAGCTATGCATATAGGATTCAGAGCCACAGTGGCGCAGTGGTTAGAATGCAATACTGCAGGCTACTTCTGCTGACTGCTGGCTACCAGAAGTTTGGCAGTTTGAATCTCACTGGCTCAAGGTTGACTCAGCCTTCCATCCTTCCAAGGTGGGTAAAATGAGGACCCAAATTGTTGGGTGCAATATGCTGAGTCTTAAACCACTTAGAGAGGGCTGTAAAGCACTGTGAAGCAGTATATAAGTCTAAGTGCTATTGCTATTGCCGTTCAATTCAAGAGTAAAAATGCAAGGAAAATCATTCCTTGGCTGTTTTGGGTGCCGTTTCAAGAGCCCTTCTTTACACATTTTAATTTTGAGTCTGTAATCACATTTTCAGCCCGAATCATGTGGGAATTCTTTTCAAAACCAAGCTGCGTTTTATAACATTACAACATTGATTAACCAACCATTAAGTGCTTTTTAATTCTAAGCTGCCATGGAACCCCAGGCAAAGCCGTTATATGATTCTCCTTAGGAGTCAGCTGCAATTTTATATTGAAGTTGCTTGAAAGCATTTGAGAGCCTTCGTAAATTATTCACTGAAAAAAAAAGGGAACTGCCAAAGCCAGCTTGGCCATTAGGGCAAATCCCAGCAAGTCTTCAACTCATCAATTGAATCCCTAGAGTTATCTATATTTAATGGCACTGTAAAATCCTCTCTCTGAAGGGTCAGGGCATCAAACGGCAAGAAGAGTGATCTTATACTTACAATAGGATGCTTCATGCAATGAATAAAAAGAAAGGATACTTCATCCGAAGGACTTGTAACAGCATATAATAAGATCTCCCCACCCCACCCCAGACCATGTATAATTTTCATTAATTGATTAAGTGACATCAATTACTGTTGAATCTTAATAGCTTTACAGACCCATAATTAGACCTCCTTCAGGATAATATGCCCCAACCTTAACCTTTCAAGTTTCCAGTAGTGCATCCATCACTGCTGTCAACAAGTCAAGCATCTTGTTTATTTTTATTTATTTACTAGCTGATAACCTGCCATTGCCCGGATATTATTTATCCTAATCCTGTATTAATTAGGAAGAGCAACTCACTCTGAGCCCTGATTTCAGTGAGAATTAAATTACTTAAAAATGCTTTCTCTGTGCCCCCAGAAGCGTCAAGTAAAATGATACCACCTTGTTGTTTTGCTAACTGATCCATGATCATTTGGTATGCTTTTTTCTGATCTTGATTAGAAGTAGCTTCTTGTCCGCAATATATGCACTAATCTGTTCGATGTTGTAGTTCTTTTCTTGTATGTAATCTGTGTGAAGTACGTCATGTCGGTCTTGTAGTGGTGCAGGCAGGCCAAGTTGCAGTAATGCTTTATTGATCATGGACATACATTTGTCCTCAAGAATAATCAAAGCCTTGTTGAAAATGTCCGGGCCAAATGTAATTTCTAATGTTGGATTTTCCCCCGTACAAGAGGGAGCCCCTTTGTGGAGTACTATGAAGCCGTTACCATGGCAACTCCACTGTGCTGTGCAGTAGAAGCCATTTTAAGACACAACAGGCTGTATCTTAACAGAACACACACCACAAGGGGTGTTAGGGGATTCTTATCCCCACAGTATTTTTTTCCAGAGAGTAAGTCATCTGTGTACCAAGTTTGGTTGAAATTGCTCAAGGCGTTCCAGAGTTATGCTGGAACCTACACAGAGAGAGAGAGAGAGAGAGAGAAAGAGAGAGAGCCATATATATATATATATATATATATATATATATATATATATATATATATATATATATATATATATATGTATATATATTTGCTGATAATACTATAAATAAAGGGAGGCTGTTATAGATCTATTTCGAGCTTATTTGCTCTCATCAGACAGTCATACCCTTACTGGGATTTGAACCTGGGCCGTCTGCCTACAAGGCAGTTGATTTAACCCTCAAGCCACAGGTTCTTACCCGATTACCAGCTCATTTCCAGGTAGGTTATTTGTATGTTTTTTGTATTAAGTCATCCTGGATTATCACGAATGGAGGAGATATCACAAATCTCCAATTTTTGCCTCTCAGCCCAATCTCATGGGCCATCCAGACAGTATCATATAGCCGACAAGCTATTTTTCTATGTTTTTAATATTTTTGCTGATAATACTATAAATAAAGGGAGGCTGTTATAGATCTATTTCGAGCTTATTTGCTCTCATCAGACAGTCATACCCTTACTGGGATTTGAACCTGGGCCGTCTGCCTACAAGGCAGTTGATTTAACCCTCAAGCCACAGGTTCTTACCCGATTAACAGCTCATATATATATGTCTTCTGAGGTTTTTGCGGGTGTTTGTATGTAGGTCTTTGGTTATTCGGGTCTTCTCCCGCGTAGAATTGGAAGTATCTTGGCGACGTTTCGACGAAGTCTCATTCGTCATCTTCAGGCTGGTGTTCTTGGCTTCATGCTTCCAGGAATCTCACATTGCTCCTGGAAGAACGAAGCCGAGAACACCAGCCTGAAGATGACGAATGAGACTTCGTCGAAATGTCGCCAAGATACTTCCAATTCTACGCGGGAGAAGACCCGAATAACCAAAGACATATATATATATGTGTGTGTGTGTGTGTGTGTGTGTGTGTGTGTGTGTGTGTATGTATATGTATATGTATATGTATATGTATATGTATATGTATATATATAATTTTTACAAATAACTCAAGATGGCTAACATATCAACATGCCTTCCTACTCCTATTTTTCCCACAACAACAACCCCTGTGAGGTGAGTTGGACTAAGAGAGAGTGGGAGAACTGGTGGAAAAATAAACAAGATTTTTGAATCTTTAGTTTAAAACACTATTTGAGCTGTTCAGGATCTATACTTTGGCAATCCAAAGGCTGTCAAAACTATTTCCATTCCATTTCATCTTCATATTTTATGTATGTCATCATGAAAAAAGGTGGATATGAAAACACACATCTCCTTAAAACGAAGGCCCAGTCTGTACCGACCACAATTGGGCCCAACATTTATGTTGCTAAGTGAGAAATTAAGTGAGTTTTGCTCCATTTTACAACTTTTCTTGCCACATTTGTTAAGTGAATCACTGCAGTTGTTAAGTTAAGTAACAAGTTTGTTAAATGAATCTGGCTTCTCCATTGACCTTGCTTGTCAGACGGTTGCAAAAGATGGTTTCCATAAGCCTGCGACACTGCAACCATCTTAAGTTTTGAACCAGTTGTCAAGCATCCAAATGTAAATCGCGTGACCATAGGGATGCTGCAATGGTTATAAGTGTGAAAAATGGTCATAAGTCACTTTTTTCAGTGCTGTTATAACTTGGAACGGTCACTAAATGAACTGTTGTAAGTCAAGGACCACCTGTATGCGTGGATATGTTTCACAGTATAATGGTCATGGGCTATGCAGTTTCAGTTTGGCCTTCAAACTCATAATCACTATGTAAACGTCCCATTTATCTAGTAGCATGGTGGTGTGCATGGTTAAGATAATGGGTTGGAGGTTAGCAAGCCTGTGTTTGAGACCCAGTGCTGTGGTGGGGCAGGATGAGTTCCTGTCTTTCACCCCAGCTCTTGCCAAGGACATCAAAAAACCCTCCAACTGGGTGTCCCCCGGGGAATGGTGATGTCACTGGCTAATCCTTTCAACCTACCCTGAAAACTACTTTACTTGTTTTACTCCATTACCTTACACTGTAAGTAGTAATGGAGAAGATGCACGCTTGAATGTTCTTCATCTTTTAAGACAGACCATTAGCTATTTGTAAATTACAGTATCTCCTAGTACTGTATCTGAATGATGTGTATGAATATATGGGTAAACAGAAAGTAGTCAGCTGTGCAGCCTTTCAGATGTAGAGGAAAATTGTGGAATCAGCATATAGATTTATTATCTCATGTGCAATAGGATAGCAATCTGGATTTAGACTATAGTCCTAGACTTCAGATTCTACTAGCCCCTTGGCTCATGATGACTGAAGAATGCTGGTTTATTTATTCATTATAAAATAAAGGCAAAAGGAGCAAGCATATTATTACCATGAATATGGAAACAGCATAAACTTTTGCTCCCGTTTCTAACTTGGTTGAACTCATGACCTTGGCATTTGTAAAATTGCCATGCCAGTGGTTGGGAACAGGAATGCTTCCATTAAAATACAGTAGTAAGTATCCTGATCAGAGCAGCAGTTAGATTGCATAATGTGGTTAGATATGTTTAATCGCCACTGACAGTTTGATGGAAAATAAGATGGAAATAGCTATTGACCTGCTTCTAATACTAGACCGATAGATAAAAATAAACTTTTAGTTTCAGACAAAAAGCGTGACACTTTGGCGGAGGAAGGGGAGAAGCATGACTCATGTGCTTCATAATGAGATTCTACATGTTTCATTTTTAGGAATAAAATCACTTTGATTCTAGAGGCTCAGTTCCAGAAGGCTATTCCAACCAGCAGGAAGAGCTTATAGTAAGCTTATAGAACATAAATTAAATATGATATTCCTTCTCTTTTATTCTGAACTCTCCGGTATCAGTATCCATTTTAGTTTATCATAGTGCCTAAAGCATGTCAACTGTGATATAGAAAATCTAACCAAATCTCTCTCACACACATAAATATGCCTAGGGCCTAATCTCAGTGAGCAGGCTCCCCTCTCTTGGAAGGGTAATGCAAACTGATCTTGTAGCTTGTTGAATGGATCCCTGAAGTGTTATAAAATGCCACTTGATAGGTGAAAAGGGCTTTAGAACATTTGGTCTGCTAATAAAGGAAAGAACTATCAGGGGAGACCAGTTCTATCTGTATACCACATTTGTGGGATGTTGGGAATGGCCTTGAAGGACAAGAAGCGTTACCAAGACAGCAATCAGATAAACAGGGCTTGAGCCCATTCCAAAAAAATAATTTGAGAAAACATCTTTTTCAGCCCCTTCATAGTTCACACAAAGATAAAGGGAGGGAGGGGAGAAGCCCACCCAGACCTGCAAGAAGCCCACCCAGACCTGCAAGATTGCTATTCCTGGCCCATAGGCCGTCAGAACTATATAAGAGAAAAGCAAAGCTACTAAATTGATTAGAAATGGGAAAGACAGCAGGAAGGAAAGCAAGCAAAAGGGCAGGTTATATTGGTCCCATGATGTTACATAATTATAGACAATGGCTTTTTATGCCTTGAAGCAGAAGATGAGAAGGAGTCAAATATGGCTGGCAAGAATATGATTTTTTTTCAGTGAGGAAACAGACTCATAGTCTCCAATAGAAGACAAACACAGAGAGAGAGAGAAGGGGGGGAGAGGGAAGAAGGGAGGGTGGGAGATGGATTGAGCTGCCCACAATGTTTTGTCCCATAATTATTTCTTATGTTAGATAAATATCATAGGGTTATTTATTTTATCTGATATACTTTATATTAGTTCGCACAGAAGACTCTTTTTGTACACTCATGCCTCTTATTGAACTAGGAAACCATAGTTTATTTGACTGCAGAAGCTCTGGTGTTCTTTATTTATTTCCTAGTCACAAATAACTTGAATCATCTTGTATATGCAAGGGTCAATATGCATTTAAAACATCTCTTTATATCACTTTTAATAATAATGTTGCTGTTGAGTTAGATGATTTTCCTTGCAATATTTTATTATATTTTTAGCTATGCTAAATCAAAAACCTTTGTAGGCTGGTTTAGGATAATTTTGCAATTAATTTTGAAGATTCTGAAAAAAAACAATCCCTGCTGCTATACAAATAAAGTAACAACAATACCATTAAA
Source organism: Masticophis lateralis (assembly GCA_030761175.1). NCBI lineage: Eukaryota > Metazoa > Chordata > Lepidosauria > Squamata > Colubridae > Masticophis > Masticophis lateralis. Next base: position 208,659,157 of record JAUDYJ010000001.1, read on the forward strand.
ATATAAAGCCTAATAGAATAACATCCCAACCATTAAAATATTCAATGCAAGACACTTAAAAGGGGATGCAAAACAAAAGAACACTCATATGTAATTAAAATTAGAATGAAAAACAAAAACAATCTAGAACAGGGGAGTCAAACTTGATTTCATTGAGGGCCGCATGAGGGTTGTGTTTGACCTTTGGGGAGGGTTGGGGGGGCGTGACCAGGGTGGGTGGGCCAGCTCGACTCACTCTTGTCGGGGTACCTGTGGTGGCCTGAGTGCTCTGCCAATGAGCTCGAGAGCCTGTTTTCACTGGCAGAAGCACTGCGGGCCAGTTCTTTGCAGTTTCCAGGGCACACAATGGGCCAGATCTAAGGACCCTGAGTTTGACACCCCTGGTCTAGAACTTTAATGCAGTATGCTATGTCTCACTTAGATTCTGTCTAGCTTATTCTCTTACTATAATAGCTACATTCTGTCTAGCTCATTTTCAGACAGTAAATATAAGTAAAATGCTTATCAGACACTGTGCTTGCAATGTGACAGATCATAATTGATAGGGGCTTCTTCTCATTTTCAGGGACTTGATATATAATATACCAACTGCAGCACATTTCAGCCATCATCATAGTGACATTTCAACAGCCTCTTAAAACACTTTCTAAGTATTGACTCTTTAATAATGCGGGCTTGTGTTTTCCACCCCAGTAGACTGAAAGGCTGCAGAACTCCAAATATTCTGATCCTTGTAAGGGAGCTAAAAAATTAAAAAAAAAAAAGGCAATAAAAGAGGCAAGAGGAGATTTGCTCAAGCATACTCAGTCCTTGGAGTCAAAATAACATCGTGTCAGAAATTGTAGAACCATCATTAGGCTAGTAGGACCATAGATTGACCAATTTATTGTGTTTCTAAAAATAAAGATGCTCGGAAGGTTAATTTAGCTGCTGGAGATGGCCACCAGCTTCTTCCATAGTCTTTTTTTACCTCAATGTGTAAATGTGTGATAAATTCCAACACATTTACTGTGTTGCTCCCGGCATACAGCCAGAAAACAGCTGATTCTTGAGGACTCCAAAACATCCAGTGTGAAATGCCAAAAGGATTTTATTGAATACATATGAGAAGATCTAGAGAGAAAGATCTACCAACCTACAGCTCTTCAGCTTACCAGGAACCCTCCAAATGACAACAGCAGCCCCCATAGAATTGGCATTTAATCTTCTAGAACTTTGGCTATATATATGTGTAACACTGATTCTGGTTGTGACTGTTGCTCTTCCTACTCTTAGTTGCTGTTAGATTAAGTTTTTCAAGTTGCCCTCTTAATCTTAGTTATTACGCATAGGAATACCTATTGGATAGCTCAGCAGACTAATGCATTGTGCATTGTAATTAACTCCAGCTGTCTGCAATTACTGTAAGTTCGAATCTCACCAGGCTCAAAGTTGACTCAGCCTTCCATCCTTTCTAAGGTAGGTAAATTGAGGACCCAGTTTGTGGGGGCAATAAGCTGACTTTGTATAAAAATATACAAAAGTATGAAGGCTATTGCTTAACGCATTGTAAGCCGCCCTGAGTCTCCGGACAAGGGCGGCATATAAATCAAATTAAAAAAAAAAGACTCAGGATTTATACATGATTTATAATACAATAATAGGACCTGCAAAGCTTGCTAAGTAATTTTTTTCTAGGTTTGTATGTGGAGGAATTTACAGTACTGGTTTGTTAAGTTGCATACATAGTGCCTGAGCTCTTATAAGTGGAAAAATGGGGGACAAGATCAAGACTACTATCTCCTTTTCAGCACAACTTCCCAGTCAATCCAACACCCTGGGAATTCTCAAGTGTGGTTGCCTCAACCAGGTATTAAACTGAATTGACCTTGATTAAATTCTGAGGTCTTTCAGGGTCAGCTAGGTGCTGCCATCTGCTGAGAAAATCTTTAATTATAGTAAATCTTTAATTATAGTAAATTAATCCAGCCAAGTATTTTGTTCTGCATTCACCCTGTATGGTATTAGTCTGCCTCCCAGTCAGCTAACCTAACCTCATCAGCCTCAACTATCAGTATAGAGCAAAGCCAAAGGAGATAATTCTGTGTAGTGTAGTTTAGGGGAAAATAGGATCTGATCTTCCTCAGGAATGTGGAAATCTTGGGTCTTCTTCCTTTATGAATTCTCTACAAAACTCAAATCATATTGAGAAGATGTTCTTGAAGAACAGTTTATAAATAAAGAATGTCCAATTGCTCAATACACTAGTGTACTCTGTTTCCCCGAAAATAAGACATCCCCTGATAATAAACCCAATCGGGCTTTTGAGCGCATGTGCTAAAATAAGCTCCCCCCCCCCCGAAAATAAGCTCTCCCTGAAAATACTTAAACATATGTGCAGCCGGTCCCCGCTATTTCCTCTAGTTAGGTGACAGAGTGGAAATCAAGTAAGACAGCAAGAGGAGCCCCCTCTTGCTCCACACGCCCCAAAATAATAAGACCTCCCTGAAAATAAGGCCAAGCACTTATTTCAGGGTTCAAAAAAATATAAGGCAGGGTCTTATTTTGGGGAAAACACGGTAGTTGCTGAATCTGATCATGGTTTCCTCTTCCTCAACTGATTCTTTGTGTCTGATTCAGCTTCATTGCTGTCCAACTTTGGGTCTTTTCTGTGCTGGGTCTCCTCCAAGGCACGTTTATCAGATCTTGTTACTCGGCAAAAATCAGGACCATTATCCTATTGTTTCTAGAAATGGAGTTGGCTGAAATGGCAAAACTGACTACTCTGATTAAAGAAAAGAAAAAAAAAAGTACTTTTGTTTCCACATGGAAACCGCTTCTGAATTTCATGCTTGATGTGGAAAAGAATCGTAATTTTGACATTGGGTTTTACAGATTAGACTGATAGATCTTTATAGAAATGACTTGTTCTTAGTATTATGGAAAAACAAAAAGCTGTGATTTGATGTTAAGCCCCTATTCTACTGCAACAGTGAGAGTCAGAAGTCAATGCTTCTTTTTCTTTTCTTTTCCCTACCTTTCTTCGCTTCTTTCTCTCCCTTCCCTCCCCTTTCACTGCTGTTTTATTTACTTTTGTATTTTGCATTTTATAACACTTTATACCCTAATAAAATGTTTGATATTGTTTCTGGAAATTTTTTGATACAGGTAATTCTCAGCCTATGACCACAATTGAGCCCTAAATTTCTCACTGCTAAATGAGACAGTTAGTAAGTGATTTTTACCCCATTTTACAACCTTTCTTGCCACAGTTGTTAAATGAATCATTGCAGTTCTTAAGTCTTAAATTAAATGGCTTGCTTCCCCATTGTCAGAAGGTCGCAGAAAGTGGTCACATGTCCCCAGCTTCCATCATGAGTCAATTGCCAAGCGCCTGAATTTTGATTGCATGACTATGCAGATGCTGTAACAGTCATAAATGTGAAAAAATGGTCATAAGTCACTTTTTTGGGTGCCGTAGTAACTTTGAATGGTCATTAAATGAACTGTTGTAAGTCAAGGACTACCTGTAAGGAAAGAAACAGTCAACCAGTAGAGAGGAAGTGAATGGAGATTTACAGGAATTCTCTTCAGGAAAAAAAAGACTATAGTTTGGGTACATTTTAATGTTAAAGTAAGTTGTGTCTCCTAAGTATGATGAATTTCAACACAAAGGTACTCTAAAATGAAACATTGAAAAGGGTTCATTGGTTTCCTGGCAACTGGAAATCATTCATTGCTCATAAGTTCAGTATTCAAACGGTGGCTTTGACAGGAGGAAAATGTAAGTCTGAATGGATTATTTGCTGAAAGAGCGGAATTAAAATCCCCAGTGGGTGCTTTCATCATGTCTTGGTGACTTGCCACTTCATGAGTATAACAAATGTTACACTTCCTTGCATTTAAGGACTATTGCTTGTAGAGGGGTTTTAATTGGAACCAGATATATGGAGAGCATTCTGTAAGTTCTTCCAGTTGAAACAATGGCTGCAGGCTTACTTCCAAATCCAGTTTAAGAACTGTGTAAACCTAAGCAGGGTTTAAACGTAAACAGGGTTTACACATAAGGGACACAGTGGCTCAGTGGCTAAGATGCTGAGCTTATCAATCGAAAGGTCGGCAGTTCAGTGGTTCGAATCCCTAGTGCTGCGTAACGGAGTGAGCTCCTGTTACTTATCCCAGCTTCTTCCAAACTAGCAGTTCAAAAGCACGTAAAAAATGCAAGTAGAAAAATAGGGACCACCTTTTGTGGGAAGGTAACAGCGTTCTGTGTGCCTTTGGTGCTTAGTCATCCCGGCCACATGACCACGGAGACGTCTTCGGACAGAACTGGCTCTTTGGCATTGAAACGGAGATGAGCATTGCCCTCTAGAATCTGGAATACATGTGCGAGGGGAACCTTTACCTTTAAACCTAAATATTTGCATTAGGTTAGGAACACACATTCCAGGTAAGCTTCCAAAGTCCTGTCCCAATTCCCACTCTCCTTTGAGATGAGAAAGGCAATGTAATACAACATGCAGTTAACCTTGGGAAATGAGGGAAAGAGATGCTGCCTAGGAGACAATCATACAGGTGTGGCAGGAGTCCCCAGTGGCTTAACGATCAGAGAAAGAAATTTAGGAAGGACCCATCTTAATGGCTCAAGCAGTTAAAAGTGGTGGTGAAAAGTTTGTACTCTCAGACTCTGTTAATATAGCCTTAAAATAAAGTTGCATTTGCTCATCTAGTCATGTTTCCTGTGTGGTTTACCTAGGAGGCGGACAAGCAATGAGAAAAGCCCTCTCTTTTGTGGCAACCCATTCTTCATTCAACAGGTTGTCTCTGACTCCATTTTCCTTTTCAGGTGCCAGGTGAAAGCATTTCTATAGCCGTATGTTTTTCAAGTGTAAAATATCATGCTGCCTTTTTGCCTTATTTATGGCCCTGCTGTGCTAATCTTCTAGCACCTTCTATTATTCTCTTTTTTTAAAAAAATACTTCTGTAATTAAGCTGCTGTATGCCAAGTACTCTGGGAGTGCTTAGAGTTAATTAAAAAAAATGCAGGCATGGTTCCTATAAAGGGATGAAATTAACAAGTAAACTGCGATGTTAAATTGGAGTGTTAAGGGAGAAGTGAGGATAGTTTAGCCTTGGGTCTATCCCAAGAACTGAAAATTCTTTGCGTAGGTGGCTTTATAACTTTATTTTCACACTCTTTATCAGGAGGGAAACAATTTAAAGTAATCAAGTAAAGGAATCAGTAATCTAGGAAACAGTTTAAAGAAAAGATCCTTTGGGAGGTACTACTCAGTGATACATTGCTATGGAGGACATTTCAACCCAGCTCATGACAATTCCACAATTATCAGAAGGGATATATTTTCTTTTCTGTGTGCCCTCCAGAGATTGAATATATAGCAATCAGAAAATTGTTATGGAAACCCAATCTCTATTTAGGGCAGAGATTTGGGATCCAATTTGGACTGAAGATAGGGGATGCAAAATGTTCTCTCTCTCTCTCTCTCTCTCTCTCTCTCTCTCTCTCTCTCTCTCTCTCTCTCTCTCTCTCTCTCTCTCTCTCTCTCAACAAATTTTGCATCTATATATACACTAAACAAGATAGTCAAGCAAACTCCCCTTCCACGTTCACAGCAACCAATGACAGTGCAGATTGCCTCACACAGGAGCCAAATTTCTCCAAACAATCAAACACAACTGTGTGTTTTGGCTTGCTGCACAACCCCACTGCTCCAGCTACTAAATTTAAATATTTTAACAGGACAGATTAAGGATTTATGGAAGAGCTATTGCTGTTGATATACTCAAAGCCTCCAAGAATATGCCTTGAGGAAGCTGCTTTTTTCTTCATCAGGAAAGGTAGATCAATATTTTACAGCTTCCAGTTCTCCCCAGAGAGGATTCTAAGGGCAGTGACCGAATCTACTTATGAGCATCTTGTGATGCTGGTGGACCAGATGAAAATGAGAGAGAAAAGAGGAGAAAAGAGAACCATCTAGCTGAATAGAGAAGCCATATGCTCTGAGAAGACTTACTCTAAGGACCTTGATATGTAATAAAAGTAAGGACCTTAGGTATATATACCTTAGTAAGAGTATAGGACCTTAGAGTAAGGTCCTATACCAGTGGTGAAATCCAATTTTTTTTTACTATCAGTTCTGTGGGGGTGGCTTGGTGGGTGTGGCAGAGGAAGGATACTGAAAAATCTCCATTCCCACCTCACTCCAGAGAAAGGATACTTCAAAATCTCCATTCCCTCCCCACTCCTGGGGCCAGCCAGAGGTGGTATTTGCCGGTTCTCCGAACTGCTCAAAATTTCCACTATCGGTTCTCTGAACTGCTACCGGTTCTCCAGAATCTATCAGAACCTGCTGGATTTCACCCCTGTCCTATACATGTTTGTAGGTTTGCTAACAGACACTTAGAAGTCTCATGAAGTAACAAAGGTATTCAGGGATCATTAAGACCTTAAGGAAGCGTAACCATAAATAGTCTCGTGTGGGTAAACAGGACTTTTTTTCCTCAAAGACTCCTTGTGAAGGAGTTGTAGTTCTTTCAAGCTCACATCTTCTGTACAGACAAGAAAATGCTTTTAAAAACTATAATTCTGGATGAAGTCTCACTGATGGCGTCATATATGTGTGTTTCATACAAAAAAAGCACTTGCTCTTTATAAAATATATTCTGAAAATAATAGAGATTATGTAAGAGGATCTTCAGAAATGAAGTATTTTAAATAACCAAAAAAGAGTACTGCAGAAAATTTATTAGCATAGATTCCCAGGTAGAAAGAGGAACGTCTGTGTTACAGCAATTCTGCTTTTTTTTAAAAAAAAAAATTGATTTATATGCCGCCCTTCTCCAGAGACTCAGGGCAGCTTACAATGTGTTAAGCAATAGCCTTCATACTTTTGTATATATACAAAGTCAGTGTATTGCCCCCACAAACTGTGTCCTCATTTTACCTACCTTAGAAAGGGTGGAAGGCTGAGTCAACCTTGAGCCTGGTGAGATTCAAACTTACAGTAATTGCAGACAGCTGATGTTAATCACAATGCTTTAGTCTGCTGAGCCACCAGGCCCCTTTTGCCTTTTATCTTGCCGTATGAATCAAAAGGGACAAGCAGACCTGCTTAGAAAGCAATAGGTTTCAATAGAGTGGAACCTGGTGCAAATTTCTCGGTCTTGTCTTAGACCTGTTCCCCATTTGTCCAAATTCCATCTCCTTATTGAATCTGAACCCTTCTTTCTGTAATCCCTGCTGCAGTTCCCAGGACACCTGATTTCGTTGTGATTTTGGAGCTCAAAAAAGCCTCAAATGTTGGCTAGAAGATAGGAAAAGAGCATCCAATGTCCAATTCCCTTCTGAGGTCCAGTCCCATTTTCAGTCTATAGTGAAATGAAATCAATATATCGTGTTGTTTCCACTGATTCATGGAATGCTCTCCCAATTGTTTGTGCCTCTAGTTTTACCACTTTTTGTCATATAAAAGCATGCATCCATCTTTCCTTCCTGTTTTCATCTGATAGTTTTTCCTGCTTTCCCCTTGGGACCTTCCAATTAACCCGAAAGTTGCATACGATTTGTCCTTGGAGAAAATAATCATGATAATCAAAATACAAGTTTCCACCGCCATTATTCATGCCAACTAGTAATTGCAGCATAGCTAGAATAATGACTAATGAGAGTTCAGAATGCGCTGACAATCAAAAGTAACAAGGGATGCACTGAATGGAACAAAGAAGAATCATCTATCTTATTTTTAATGTATTCATTTCTTAAAGAAAAATGAGATCATTATCACTGAATGAATATTGAGATGCTCTTCACCTTTGGAACCTTGAGAGGTATTTATTTACCTTGTGTTCTGGTCATGGACTGAAAATGCTCATAGAATTATAGATTTGGAAGGGGTCTTAGAGGTCTTCTAATCCAATCCCCTATCCTGTGCAGGAAACCTCATATATCCTGGACAAATAATGTCCTTTTTTTTTTCTTGAAAACCTCCACTGATGGAGCATCCATGACTTCAGGAGACAGGCTGTTTTATTGCTTAATAGTTCTCGCAGACAGAAAATTCCTCCTTGCTTCGAGTTTGGATCTCTCACTATGCTGCAGGACTTCTACCTATTGGCTCTTACATTATCCTGAGGTACTGGGGGTGGGAGTGGAAATTTCAAACCCTTTTCTTTGTGACATCTCTTCATGTATTGAATGACTGCTGCCATGTCTCTCCTTAGGCTTCTCTTCTTTAGGCTTTACTAAGATCCCTTACTTACTCTTCATAGGATTTAGCCTCCTAGCCCTTTGCCATTTTTGTCACTCTTTTCTGTACTCTTTCCAGTTCCTCAGCATCTTTTTTTTGGTATTGTGATAACCATAACTAGACAGAGCATTCCAGATGTGGTCTAATCCAGGGGTTCCCAACTGCCGGTTTATGATCCAGTGCTGGGCCACAGCCACTGAGAACCATACCACGGAAGAGGTGGGTGAGTGAGCATTTGTGAAAGAAGCCCATATGCAAAACCATTACCCCTCTTCCCCCACCACCTTCACCATTGTTGCTAATCTGCCAAGCTGGAAAAGTTGGAGACCACCAGTCTAATCATTCAGCATACAGAGGTATGGACACTATACCTCTTGTCAATGCAGCCCAAACCTTCATTTGTTGTTTTGGCAGCTGCAGCACATTTGCTGGTTCATGCTAATGTGTGGCCTTCCAAGAAACCCAGTTCATTCTCACAAGGGCTACCACTGAGCCTGGTGCCACCTATCTTCTATCTGGGCAAATATGTAAAATCCAGAGAGGCATTGCTAAGCGGTGATGGCATATATCATGGTGGAGGAGGCATATGAAAAGGTGCCTCTAATCTTGGACGTGTACTCATTGGGATTGGGATAGTTTTGTTTTATTTTTATTAATTTATTAATCTAATCCAATTTATCCTTGATAAATGGTATCCACAACATATCCTCTCTGTCGGATTTAATGGGCTGAGCTGATACTATTAGGGAGAGGCAGTCCTTCAGATAGCCCAGGCCCATGTGATGAAAGGCTTTAAGAGTTAAAAACAGAACCTGGAACTGGACCCAGAAGCAAACTGGCAACCACTGGAGCCTGTAGAGTAGAAGTATAGTATGTACTGCCGTAGGAGTACACATAGCAGCGCAGACCGCTACATTCTGCACTGGTTGAAGCTTCCAAATATTCTTCAAGGGCAGCTCCATGTAAAGCACATTACAGTAGTCCAATCCAGAAATGACTAGAGCTTGTTGGTGTAGGGAGATGTGGGAGCAATGTAGATGTTTATACAATACAATACAATTCTTTATTGGCCAAGTGTGATTGGACACACAAGGAATTTGTCTTTGGTGCATATGCTCTCAGTGTACATAAAAAGAAAAGATACATTCGTTAAGAATCATAAGGTATAACATTTAATGATAGTCATAGGGTACAAATAAGCAATCAAATCATGCTGGGAAACAATCAGTATAAATCATAAGGATACAGCAACAAGTTATAAGTGGGAGGAGTTGTGTGATAGGAACAATGAGATGATTAATAGTAATAGTAATGCAGACTTAGTGAATAGTTTGACAGTTTGACAGTGTTGAGGGAATTAGTTGTTTAGCAGAGTGATGGCATTCAGGAAAAAACTGTTCTTTTGTCTAGTTGTTCTGGTGTGCAGTGCTCTATAGCGTTGTTTTGAGGGTAGGAGTTGAAACAATTTATGTCCAGGATGCGAGGGGTCTGTAAATATTTTCACAACCCTCTTTTTGACTCGTGTAGTATACAGTGCCCAAATGGAAGGCAGGTTGGTAGTAATTGTTTTTTATAACTATGTTTTCACCTTAGCTGTCTTTCTACTTAGCTGTCAGAACTTTTTACCCTGTATAGGAAGGAAAAAGTAACTCTGGCAAAGAAAATAAAAAAGCCATCAACAAATAAAAGAGATTGTAAACAACATCTCAGGCCTAGGAAAGCAGTAAGCGTAAGAAAGAGATTTGAAAGAGCCCTGCCATAATTCTGCATGGTATTAGAAAGGATAGAGAGAAAGAAACTCTGCCAAGCTTTCAAAGAGCCACTTTCAAGATTCTGACCCTAAAGTAATAAAGAGTTCTAGTAGTCCTTGTGGAGTCTGTTTTCTGACCTGGGCTATCTTGAAGGAGCGACATCAGTCTTTGTTTACAGTCTCTTATCTTCCCCGACTCCCTTGACACACTCAGTATTTCTAAAGAAACGCAGGCTCATCCTTTGATAGATTTCCAGGAACCTTATATGAACAAGTACATGACAACCATCAAGAATGCCTCCTTTGTGACTTTATACATGTGACTTTTATGGGCAAAAGAGCGTTTCCATTTAATACTGAAGCTCACTGTTAGACTGTACAGAATTGTCCTCTGAAATAGGTATATAAATCAAAGCAGAAACCAATGGAGCAGCTTGTCTTCAGAAGTTGTGGGGTGCTCCATCACCGGAGGTTTTAAGAAGAGACTGGACAGCTACTTGTTTGGGGTCTCTTGCTTGAATAGAGGATTAGACTAGAAGACCCCAAAGGTTCATTCCAACTCTGTTATTCTGGATACTCTTTGGGTAATCAAGATGAATTTTGGAGCTTTCCTCTGCTGCTTAACTACACACTCCCTTTTTAGGGCTGTTTTTTAGGGCAATTTCTGTTTCAAAATGGTAGAAAGCTCTTCTATCCACGTGTAGAAATCATAGTCAGAAAGGTCTCCAAGGTCTGCAAAAAGGGAATTTTGGATGATAGTCACATGGAAGAAAAAATGGTAGCAAGGCCTCCCTCTGCCCCCCACATTAGATACCTGTTTTTTGTATATACCACCTGGATCAGTAATTCCATCACAGTATATCAATTGCAATAATAATACTGGACTTCCTCCAGTGCACATGTATGGTGGTGAAGTTGACCTTATCTAGGCTGTAGAAGATTATTTCTGGGTCCATAGAAGGTGGAAGATACCACAGCTAAGCCGAACATCTGCAGTATTTAAGAAATTCATTTTATACGGTTGGAAAGGCAGAAAAATATATGGGCTGAAATGAAAAAATTAGTTCATAAAAAAAAGCAAAACATTAGATAAGCCTTTTTTTCTGCTAGTTATAATAAGCCAAAGACTATTAGAATACAACCATGGCCTTGTGCTCTGAATTTAATATTGGATTACTTCAATCTTAGCCCTCATGCTGGTTCCTAACTTACTAATGAAATTTGTTTTAAATAGTGTCAACCTTTTCTAACCATATTCCTCTAGGATGTATTGGGCTACACATCCCATCTTCTCTGGGCAGCACATAATCCAACACATTTTAAAAGTGCTAAGCAGGGAGACTGAGTATTTTTCATACACTTTGTTCAGACAATCTTTTGTACAGAAACAGCTGTTGCAGTCAGGCTCTGTGGATGCCACTTTAGGGAATTTATGATATGTAGTAGGTCTTTTACAGCTGTGATATACAACAAAGTCAACAGTTGGTGATAAATATATTTCAGCTTTCTGGCTCATTCTTCAATTCCATTTTTGTATTTATCTTCAATATAGTTGAGTTGAAGCATATACACATGCTTACACATGCTTAATGATTTTCCTTAAAAGTTTAGCGTAAGCATGAGATATATATAGCTAGAATCTAAGACCCGAAGGTATTTATAATTTACATATAATAAAAAGGGAGGGAGGGAGGGAGGGAGAGAGAGAGAGAGAGAGAGAGAGAGAGATGATAGAAAGATGTGATAATAGAAAAGAATATATAAAAAACTTAAATGAAATCATGCATTGAATGATAGATTTCCACAGAACACAAAATTGATCTGTGAGGCAGATGGGCAGTTTCTAAACATGGTAAATAAATTAAAAATAAATAAACATATAATAGGTGTACACATTTCAGATCATGGAACTATGCTAAGAGCCACCAAACAATAGTGGCAATGGAACAGAATATGAACAGAACCCTCCTGAAAATTTCCAAGGTTAAGTCTGCTAGTAAAAAAAGAATATTTTCCTCATCCAACCTACTGGGATTGTTAAATGACAAGGGCATTATTAAAATATTATGCAAAGGAAAATGTGTGATGACTTCATCTCTCCAGCTGGGCAACAACAAAGTTACATCTGTTCTTGTGGGTAAAATATTAAATCTTCAGATCATATACATCTTTCATCCCTTTATAAGGAATGTGATTTCCCAATTTATGCACTGCTTTCCTTATGGCAGCTGATATAATGTCTCTTTAAATTATACAAAGAAAGCTTAAAAATAAAATATAATGCACAATAAATTGTTATTAATTGTCATATCATTAATTAATTAACTACAACATATTTATTCATGTTTCTTCATTTTTATATTTCTGAGTTGCAAACTGTGTTTAAGTATTACCAGGTCATGTTTCCCTGATAGATTTTTTTTTAAAAAATAAAAAGTGCTGGAAAAGACTCCTGCGAGTCCCTTGGATTGCAAGGCTATCAAACCGGTTGGTCCTAGAGGAAATCAACTCTGACTGCTCTTTAGAAGGCCAGATCCTGAAGATGAAACTCAAATACTTTGGCCACCTAATGAAAAGGAAGGACTCACTGGAGAAGAGCCTAATGCTGGGAAAGATTGAGGGCAAAAGAAGAATGGGACAACAGAGAATGAGGTGGCTGGATGGAGTCACTGAAGCGGTCGGTGTGAGCTTAAATGGACTCCAGAGAATGGTAGAGGTCAGGAAGGCCTGGAGGAATGTTGTCCATGGGGTTGTGATTGGTTGGACATGACTTTGCAACTAACAACAACAACAAAATAGATAGATATATAGCTATTACATATGCACATACTTAGGAGTGAAGAACATTCAACAAACTCAGTGGCCAAAATCCAAGGAGACAGTGGTGTCCCATGGGGACATTATCAAACTTGGCAAGATGGCAGATGAAGTGTGACATTATAAGCCCTGCCTATTTTGAATGTGTACATGACATCCACACATGTGCAAAAGGAAAGGTCTGCACTGCAACAGTATCCACCATCTCAGTATCTACAGGAGCTGTGGTGGCGCAGTGGTTAGAATGCAGTATTGCAGGCTACTTCTGCTGACTGCCAGCTGCCAGCAATTTGGCAATTCGAGTCTCACCAGGTTGACTCATCCTTCCATCCTTCCTAGGTCGGTAAAATGAGGACTCAGATTATTGGGGGCAATAGGCTGACTCTTTAAAACCGCTTAGAGAGGGCTCTGAAGCACTGTGAAGTGGTATATAAGTCTAAGTGCTATTGCTTTCTCCATATCTTGTTGCCATGGGATAAGGTGCCCTACTTCCACAGCTCGAGTTTCTTTTCAATGGAAAACATGCACACTACCCAGTTCATAAAAGAGCCAGGAGCTCTTTTTAACACTAGCTAAGAAGGGACACCTAATAGAACTGGTGCATACACACCTACACATACACAGATACTTCTCAAAACCAGATCTGTGGTGTTTAGGTAAACTTGGATTTTAAGAATCTTAAGGAATGACTTAGCATTTTCAAATATTAATCCACCCATTTCTCCTTAAATTCAGTACAGTAGCTATGACACCTAAGGCAGTGGTGGGTTTCAAAAATTTTTACTACCGGTTCTCTGGGTGTAGGTGGTGGGCATGGCATGGGAAGGATACTGCAAAATCTCCATTCCCACTCCATTCCAGGGAAAGGATACTGCAAAATCCCCATTTCCTCCCCAATCCAGGGGAAAGTTACTGCAAAATCCCCATTTCCTCCCGATCAGCTGAGACTCGGAGGCAGAGAATAGATGGGGGCAGGGCCAGTCAGAGGTGATATTTACCGGTTCTCCAAACTATTCAAAATTTCTGCTACCGGTTCTCCAGAACTGGTCAGAACCTGCTGAAACCCATCTCTGTTATTTGTCAATAACAAATTCCAACCCCCCTCCCAAAAGAAAGCAACAGCCAGAGAGTAAGTGCCTTACTTCCTGGGGAAACAGCCAGATCTTCAGACCTTACAGCAGGCTAGTTGCAGATCTGTTGCACAAGGCAGGTATTGCCACAGAGAAGGCACAACTCCTGAGTCCAACAAGATGACATTGTATAATAAAGAAGACCTGAAGCATCTTATTCCTTGCGGCAATGAAGGGAAAAAACCAGGGCATTATCAGCAACCTTGTCATTTGTCACTTAATGTCAAGAGGTAATAGTGCCTCTTTTTCCCCTGCCATAAATCTTCCTTTCCCGTCCTATTTCCATATTAACCAGGGCAAACTCTTACATGCCTACTGTTGTATACTGAGCATGATCCAGGGAAGCGCCCCCTATTGGAATGGTATTAAATGTACTAGCCCGTGATTGGTTGAACATATGAGCAGTTACGTGATTGGTTACTTATGTTTTGACAGTACTATATAAGAAATGTCAGAGCCAGTTCTCTGTTCTGTTCCATACATGTATTACCACAGTTTCGTTGTTAGTTCATTAAAAGAAATTACCTCAGCAAGGAGAACCCAGTTCACGAGTGTTATTGATTTGAAGACAGTATTTATTACCTACATATAAATGTAAAGGTTACATTCTAACAAAAGGTTCCTTTCACCATAATTTCAACCCTTCCTAACATCCTAAATAAGGCTTGTGTTAATTTCCCAGGGACATTCCTTTAAATAGTGACAAAAATAAGTGTGAAGTAGAAGTGCCGTTACCCTGAAAACTATATTTAGTATGACATTTTGCAGTGGGAAATCTGAAAGTACAGAGTATCCAACAACTAAATAAAGAAATTGCCCATTGCTTTTCAATAATTTCAGAGCAGCCATTATTGCTCATTAGGTTAATAATATCCATTTAAAAGTCATTTCTAGAGCTCCAGTAAGAGATCATAACAAACATGCTGCCATGGTCTATTGTGCTCTACTTCCACAGCCTGAGTTTCTTTTTAATGGAAAACAAATCTCAAAATGCTTCATTAAAGTAACATTATTTTGCCACAATAAACTCAGCAAAATGTAGGGCTTAAAGAGTCCTTTGGCTTAGTGCTGTACTAGTGTTTGTTAAAGACTAAGTTGTCTTCACAGTGGATGAGGAAGGTCCTATGGCAGTTTATGGGAAAGCTCCAGATGGTTCTCTAATGTTTAAATTTGCTTTAAAGGAATTAATTAAAGGAATTAATTAAAGAATTAAAGTTGACAACTTCATGGCAACTTTCCTCAACCCTGGTAGACTATAGAGGTGTGTTGCAACCATCTTCCTTTCTTTCCCACAAACAGAGGAATTGCAATCTAATTCATCTGGAAAAGTCTATTATTTGGGGATTTCCAGAGAGACCCAAAACTGTAACCCAACACACTTTTTCCCCTCAATGGAAGTGTTTACCTGGGCATATTTTAACATGAAAAGAAATGTGGTGATTTTAAGAAAAGCCACTGTTGTTGTTTTTTCTTTTTTGCAATATCATAGCACAAGAGAGCAGGCATCTGAGATGTCCTGCTAAGAACAGAAGAGTCTGTTTTTTATTGAGTTAGACAACTGCTCCATCTACCTCACAGGTGTCAAAGTCACAGCATCACATTGCTGTCATGTGATGTTTTGTGATGTTTTTTCCATTCACAGAGCTGGGGTGGGCGTGGCCTATATGACACATCCGGCCCATGGGCTGCCAGTATCACACCCCTGAATTTTCTATCTCATATTCCTTATAATCACTGAGAGAAGCTGCCCAAGGTTAAAATTCCCAAGGGAATCAATCTGATAAATTTGCATTAAAATCACATGGCATATTTATGACATCATAGTAAGGTGGCTCACACCAAGTCAGGGTATTTATTTATTTGACTCACTGGTGCCTAAAATGACTAGCAGCTGATCACCTGCTAGTCTGCTCTGAAATTATTGAAAAGCAATGGTATATGGTATATTGAAAAGCAAAAGTATAAAACACTTTTCTTCCTTGGAATAGCTAACACTGAACCGAGGACTAAGGAGGAGGACACATGCAGAACATTCCTTTGCTTTTACTCAGAAGTAATTAGGACTCACCATGGAATTTATGCACAAAGATAACTAGACAGTTGAGTTTGCATGTGGGAAGAATTTCTAGCAAGATTCCAACTGGAGAATAATTTTATGAAAGTTAAGGAGGTCAGCCATTTGAAATCCCTTTGTAGATATTCCAAAAGTAAACACAATAGTTCCTAATTCAGTTTGTGCCCGTGGAAGTGATCTTTCAGCAAGAAAGTGTTCTTAGATTGACTAGAAACAACAAGACTTGAGTTACAACAAAAAATGTCAAAGATATTTGAAAAATATGACATTTTCCCACCAAATTTAACTAAATACATTTCTGTTAATGAAGCAAATTGGATAAAATAACGAAAATGTGTTCATATTAGTTTTTTCAAAATTTTACTGGCTGGTCAAATGCACAAAGGACCCAAATCACTCTCCAGAATGCAAAACCATAGAGATTGAGAACAGCATGGCATGTATGAATTATAACTCAGAGGAATTGGAAGAACTAAATGTTAAAAATGAAGAGCACTTTGATTTTCCGTACTGGTAGCTTGGGAAGAATGCATGAAAAATAATTGCATAAAGGGCACATCCAGAATCCTTGAATGTTGGGATTGGATGAGCAGTAGTATCCAGATCCTAGAACTGATTCTAGAAGTAGGAGGTTGACTGAGATCCACTGTGAATGTCAGTATAAATTCATCCATCCATCCATTCATTCATCCACCCTTCGTTCCTCCCTAATAATTCTATTTGTCTCCATAAAATGTCAATAGCTGTGAAGTCATCCTTATAAAGAGCTGCTTTCTCTCAAATCAAGCCAATCATTAAATTAGCTCAGTAATTAAGGTCTGTTTCCCCTGGGCAGTGGCAGCTGCCTGGGTTTTGAGGATACTATTTTTCCAGACTACCTTATCTCAAATCTCAACATTGAGTGTAATCTGGGATCTGGTACGTGAAAGAGAAAGCATGCTGAACATCCTACCTTTTGGTATTTGCAAGTAAATTAATTTATATAAACTAAAGTTTTCTTCTTGACATCAATATTGTTCCAGTGATTGTTAGATAGCAGGCAGAAATTCAACAAATACCACTGTTTATTACAAAAACATGTTATTTAATCCTATGGGACTCCTTTTGAATCTCTGATTCTCAATTACTTGCCAGTAGCACTGATGAATGTCAAGAAAAAATGGGATTCAGGCATTATGGATGCTCAAAACTCTCCTCTTTTCCTTTTATAGATGAAAGAATGAATAAAAGGTTTCAAGCATATTTAGTCTTTTGTTCAGTTAGCTGAATCTCCCCTTGTAATAGAATCTTGCATGAAATATTTCTACAGGAGTCACATAAAACACAGAAGATGTTCTTCAGCTGTAAAAGAGTTACAATGTGCACTTTTGCTCCTAGGCTATTTTGCAAGTGAGAAGAATGGTTCCCTTTCCCCACTTTTTAATTTTCATCTTAGATCAAAGCAGAGATCTTTAAATGAAATATTGTTATTATTACATTTACAATAATATAGTGGTGACTGAGCCATTAACTAGATGAAAAGCATCGCATTTTAAACCTCCAATCCTTATCCCAGATAGAGGGAGGGAGGGGTGGACTGCATTTATGTAATGCTGTTTCTTTGGGAACTCAAGGCACTGTCCTCATTTTATCTCCACAACATCCTTGTAAGATAAGTTGAGTTGAGAAATTGTCCTTGGCCCAATGGTTACCAAGTCAGCTCAATAGTCAAGAAGTGACTTGAACCTTGGTTTCTCCTGTCCTGTCTTAGTCTAGAAATTTAACACTAGATCACACTGACTGTCCATGCTGGCATGAGATGCCTGGTTTCATCTGAAAATCTCAATCAGTTTCTTAGAAGAGGAATGGATTTTTCTCCCGAGAGCTGTATTTCTTCCACTTAATGTGAAACTTTGGAAGGGTTAAAGCACTAAGAAGCTGGATGTACCCCTACTCCTCCTTCCAGCATCCTCTTTGCTTTCTTTCAAGAAGCAGAGAAATGAAGCCTAACTCTGGCTGATGGCCTGAAGCCTGATGCCTTGTTTACAGCTGAAACTACAGTGAGGTACTCCAGTTCCTCCATCCTTTTATAGAAGAATTGATTTGCTCTTTACATGATTGATGGTGATTATGTAAATCACGGTCAACTTTTAGAGATCACATAAATAGATTTTGCCCATGATGATCTGATCCTAACTTGGTCTTTAACCGGCACATTTCTGAACCACCTGTAGCTTCCAGGTAGCCTTCAAGGGTATATGAATTGTCTCTGGATTGTGAGCCACCCAGAGTTGTTTGTGGGGATGGGCAGCTATAGAAATCAATCAAACAAATAAAAATACACTCAATATGTTGTGGAAATAGATTGGTTTTTTTGCTTGCATGTAATCAGTATGGGATCTGTTTCCACAGCTGGCACCTGACCATCCATATCTTTGATGTTAGAATTAACCTTCTCCACCTCCTTTTAGCAATAATGCCAGTTTGATTTCTATATATTTCATTTAATGATGAATAGAGACCTCATTTTGATTATTTGGAGACTGTGTTAGCTATGAAGAAATCTATGGAACTATGAAGAGTGAGAGCAGTTGATAAGTTGGTCTCCTGATTCATTTGGTTTCCCGTACAGTCCAACTACATTTTGCTCTTTAATCTTTCCAAATTTAGCATTCCAGTCTCCAGTCATATCGTGTTTGTTTGCGTGTTCTGCCAATTTACCTAGTGATAACCCGGTAACTGCTCTGTGTGAATATGTATGTAGATATGTGCATGCACACACTCTACCGTAAACCTGTCTATTTATACTTATATAAAAGCAGCAATAAAACATTAAAACTATAAAGAAATTAATTTATGAAAGAATGGGATTAAATGGAAGAAGAAATCTATGGGGCAAATTAAAGAATTTCAACTTTTAGCCATGACATAGCACAGAATGTTGGACCAGATGAGCTGTTGAGTTGAGTTGATCCAGCAGGACACCTCCAGCATTCTTATTCTAATGAGCATTTGAAGACCTCTTCCTTGTTTTCCATGGCCTTTGAGTTACAATATTGGCAATATCCCCCATCTGAAGTTAGAGTATTAGAAAGCAGGATAATTACTTCTACTTTATCCTTAATCAAGCATACATTGTTGGCAATTAATATTCTAAGCCAAACATTTGCAAACAGAATGTGATGTTCTCAAGTTCTTTCTTGAAGACATCAACAATAGAGCTATTAAAGGAAAAAAAAAACAGAATTTCATGCCCTTTAATATTGTAATGCCATCTAGAATGCTAAAAAGATAATTCCGATTATAAATAGTATTTGAAATGCAGTTTGTAATCTAAGGAGAATGAAACGTACTACTCCATGCCTTATATTTCACAAGAAACTATATGCTAATGTGTTGATTTAATTTGTTTCTACCCTATTGCAATTTAAAGACTCTTGGCAGTTTATATACAATATATAAACCAATCAAAGTGTCTATGATCCAAACTTTCATTATAATATTAAAATAACGCCAGCTAAACATGAGAATACAGACAATACAGATAGAAGTGAAAGATGGCATCATAAAGCATTAGTTCATTTCTTGTTCTTCATTTCAGAACTCCCTAACTGTTGACATATTGACTGAAAGATGCGTCTCTTTTTTGCTGGAATCTGGAAGTGAACCCGTTTTGCTGGGCCTTGCAGCTTGCAGGAAAATTGGTCAAATATTTGCTTCCATTTACTGTTTGAAGAGCCAGTTCCATGCAGCTGTGCCTCAAGCTAGAAACTGGGAGTGGGGAGTTCTAATCCTGCCTTAGGCACAAAGCTACCTGGGTGACTTTAGGCCAGTCACTCTCTCTGAGCCCGCGGACGAAGGCAAGGGCAAACCCCTTCTGAAAACCTTTCTAAGAAAGTGGCTTGTGTGGGTAATTGGAGTGAAGATTGTCTGCAATGTATCCATATGTTTATCAAAAGTCAGGACTCCAGATAAAGGAAGGGCAGGATTTAAAAATAACACCATTGAATTAAAAACTATTAATTAAAATCAATTGCCTGTACAAAAAAAGTTTGTTCCATGTATATAATTAATCAATCAGTCTCCCATCTCTATGTAGCAGTCACACACATACAAAGAAAAGGAAGGAATGAAACTAAATGAAGATGAGGACAGAGAGGGAAAGAAATTATTTTTGGCCATTGGAATTTTTTTTTTAAAAAATCAGCTGGCAATCATCCTGTCCAAAATAACCCCTAATTGCCAAGCTAATCTTCAAAGGCATCCATGCTGTTCAACAGTGATGTCTGCAGCTATGTCCACCCCGGGGTGAAATGTAAAATGTGTTACTACCGGTTCTGTGGGCGTGGCTTGGTGGGGGGGTAATGTGACTGGGTGGGCATGGCCAACTTTTTTTTTAACTTTTCAAAGCATTTTTTCTAATACTTTGAAAAGCCTCTGGAGATCAGGCAACTCAGCTGGGATCGTCAGAGAGACATTTTAAAAAATGATTTGAAAAGCCTCTCTGACGATCAGGCAACTCAGCTGAGATCGTCAGAGACTTTTCAAAGCATTTTTTTTACCATCTCTTTGGCCAAGAAGTTGCAGAAAAAAATGCTTTGAAGAGCCACGTGATCATCAGAGGCTTTTTTTTTTTTTACTTTTAAAAGCATTTTTTTCTTCGGAAGAGGTTGTAGAAAAGATGCTTTTAAAAGTAAAAAAAAGCCTCTGATGATCGTGCAACTCAGCTGAGCATGGTGGGGGGGGCACAGGGATTTTTGCTACTGGTTCTCCAAACCACCCACCGCCATCGCTACTGGATTGGGCGATCCGGTCCAAACCAGGATCATTTCACCCCTGGTCCACCCATTTCCTTGTTCTATTCTCATCAGATGGCCGACCATAGATAAAGCATATGTTGTTATTGAATACCTGTAGCATATTTAATATTGACAAATTGTAATTGTAGCATAAAATATTCATGTTACTCATAACAGGCAGGTAATTACAACCACATTTGGTAATACATCACACAGAACTTTATTACTAGTTAGCTTCTTTCTAGTATCTTGCATGCTTCTTGAATTACGAGCTTCTTTATTATGTTCTTTCTTATATCACCACATTATAAAAAAGATGTTGAGACTCTAGAAAGAGTGCAGAGAAGAGCAACCAAGATGATTAGGGGACTGGAGGCTAAAACATACAATGAACAATTGCAAGAACTGGACATGGCTAGTCTAGTGACGAGAAGGACCAGGGGAGGCATGATAGCAGTGTTCCGATATTTGAGGTGCTGCCACAGAGAGGAGGGGGTCAACCAGACAAGGAATAATGGATGGAAACTGAACAAGGAGAGATTCAACCTGGAAAAAAGGAGAAATTTTCTGACAGTGAGAGCAACAGCTTGCCTTCAGACATTGTGGGAGCTTCATCACTGGAGGCTTTCAAGAAGAGACTGGACTGCCATCTGTTAGAAATGGTCTCCTGCTTGGGCAGTGGGTTGAACTAGATGATTTACAGGGTGCCTTCCAAATCTGTTAATCTGTTAATATCTGGGACTAATTTAGGTTTACTTCTATGTTTCCCAAAGTTGAAATAGACAAGAATTTAAACACAAACAAACTAGTGGTGACTATAAGAGAGCTGGGCACTTCAGCAGGAAAGAGATAGAGGGCATGACTGCCTGAGTTTGTATAGGCTAATACTTGCTGGTCTGTTTTTGAGCCTCAGCCCTAAATCTGCAACATTATTTTTAAAACTTGTTCTTTTTCATAATTTGATTCTTTCATCTCAGTTATGTGAGTTACACAAATAACTGGTAATGCTTCTAGTTTCATCAAATCCCAGCTGAACAACATAGAAATATGGGGATACTAAGACTGATCTACAATTGAACCTTTACAATTGCAAGGATTCATGAGATCATTCATGATAGATTAACAGATTAACAGAGTTGGGAGGGCCTTTATAAATCATCTAGTCCAACCCCCCACTTAAGCAGGAGACCCTACACCATTTCTGACAAATGGCAGTCCAATGTTTTCTTGAAAGTCTCAAGTGATGAAGCCCCCACAACTTCCAAAGACAAGCTCTTCCATTGGTTGATTGTTCACATTGTCAGAAAGTTCCTCCTCATTTCTTAAATCTTTCCTTGGTCAGTTTCCATCCATGACAAATAGTCTAAATATACCTGTGTATATTATCATTAAAATCTGACAAAGTTTAGTAATCCCAGGATCTATGTAGTAGATTTTTTTTTTAAAAAAAAAGTAGGTGTGGGTCAATGATTTATGTCTGGAAATGTAGAAAGAGAAAAGGTTGAGCAGAATATTCACATTTAAGCCATTTTCAAGCTAATGGACACATAGTGTGTGTGTGTGTGTGTGTGTGTGTGTGTGTATACATACATACATACATACATACATACATACATACATACATATATATATATATATATATATATATATATATATATACACACACATACAGTTAGTAATAGTAATAGGAAACCAGAGAAAGCTGGGCCGTTAACATGCAGTCAAGCTGCAGCTAGGATAATGAAGCAGGACCCACAACTTCCAAACTGATAGTAAAGGCCAGAAGATGACAAGGTAGAGAGCTTGTCGAAACGTTGCCAAACCTTTAAAGTGTTGGTTAGGATTTTAGCCAGAGTTTTAAAAGACCTTACAAAGTGTTTTGTTGGGATTTTGGAGGATTTTGAGCTGAGATCTTAGCCAGGATTTTAAGCATTTTAACTAACAGACTTTTAAATGACACGGGAAAACACCCGAGATTTTAACTTTTTACATACATACACGTGTGTGTGTGTGTGTGTGTGTGTGTGTGTGTGTGTGTGTGTGTGTGTGTACGCACGTGCTTATTCTCTCAGAGAGTTCTTTTTTTTTTCATTGTTGGTGTTATTTTATGGAGTTGCTCTTCTTTCTTCAAATGAGGCAAGGAAATGCCCTGGAAGCCCTCCAGCCACTGAATAAATCAAGTGGATGAGTAACAGCAGCAGCTACAGTGACAGGCTAAATGTCTATTTGATGCAGAGTTGGGATGGGGAGGAAATGCCATGGGAAAGAGCTCCTGTTTAATCATTGTAAGCTAAATTCCTAATAAATACCTAACCAAATGCAGTCATTGCTCTTCTATATTCTTCTTTTGTATCCTCAACTAACATTTCTATCCCTCAAGTAGCTACATTAGGATATAAAAGGAGATACAGCATATTTCAACATGCAAAAGACTTCCAGTAGTTCCTTGGCAATGAATCTTTAAAGGAATATTCTTGGGAGATCCATGTAAGTCAATGTAATAGCAAGACATTTGATATTATCTTTGATATTATGCCTGGTAAGACATAGTGATTTATTAACAATAAGTAATAGTTATCAGTAGTCCTCAACTTACAACTTTTTGTTTAATGGCCATGCAAAGTTACAATGGCACTGAAAAATATGACTTACAATCAGTCCTCACACCCACGACTGTCACAGCACGTTTGTAGTTACCTACCATATTTTTCGGAGTATAAGATGCACCTTTCTCCCCCCTAAAAGGGGATGAAAATTTAGGTGCATCTTATACACCAAATATAGCCCCGCCCACCCTCTGGCCCCACCCTTTGGCGTCTGCCTCGCAGCAGTTACCTCCTTGCAAGCAAACAGCAAAAAAAACCCAGCTCCTTTCAGCTTCAGCACAGGCTAATTAGCACGAGTTAATTGGATCGGCCTCCTGACTCTCAGCTGATTTGCTCTCAGCTGTTTTGCACAGGGCTCTGCTGCTTGCTGCAAAATGGTAAAGTGCTGGAGCAGATTTTTTTTTCCCCTTGTGCTAATCAAGCTATGCTGAAAATGAAAATGAAAGTAAAGCAGGGTGTTTGCTGTTTGCTGCAATGAGGCAAAATTGCGCAGAGGCAGAGGGAGATTTCTTTTTCTTCTTTTCCTCACCAAAAAAGGTAGATGCATCTTATACTCTGGTGCGTTTTATACTCCAAAAAATACGGTAATCAAAATTCAGGCATTTGACCACTGGCAATGTATTGACAGTAGTTGCAGCATCTCCAAAATTACATGATTACCGGTTTGCAACCTTCTCAGCCAGCTCCCAATAAATAACAGGGAAAGACAGATTCACTTATGACCTCATGATTCAATTAACAATTGCAGTGATTTGCTTAATAATCATGACAAAAATCATGGTCATAGGCTTTATTCACTTAATGACTGCCCTGCTTAGCTATTGAAATTCTGGTCCCAATTGTGGTCATAAATCAAAGATTACCTATACCTCTGAGTATACTCTTATTAGTAAGCTGTGATTCAGAAATTCATTCTCAAAAACTGTTTTGCTGATACATTAGTGGGACAAAGAATGGAGCATAGGCCAATTCATAATAGCACTAGCACAGACTTATATACCGCTTCACAGTGCTTTACAGCACTCTCTGAGAGATTTACAGAGCACCATATTGTCCCCAACAATATGGGTCCTCATTTTACTGACCTCGGTAGGAAGGATGGAACGCTGAGCCAACTTTGAGCCCGTCAGGATCGAACTCCTGACAGTGGACAGAGTTAGCCTGCAATACTGCATTCTAACCACTGCGCCATCATGGCTCATTGGTGTTGCAGTGGTTAGAATAAATGAAGGGTTGGATGTATTTAAAAGATTCCTAAGACTTGATTTTTCATTTTCTTGAAACGAAAGCTTGAAAAATAATATTTATTGCAGCAAGGAACGTATTCCATCTCTGGAGCATTGTTGGAAAAATTATTTCGGAGACTTACCAGGATATAAAATATTTACCCTCTAATATTTCACAGATAGGAATAGAAGCAACCTTGTACTTTTCTAGTTTTCACTATGTTATTAAAGGTTTAAATTATTTACTGAATGATATATTTATATCCCATTCTTCAAAGCCTGAGCATTTACAAGGCAGTTCTCTCTGTATAGAAATAATACAAATACTCAAACCAAATAGATGAAATCCACATTTATTGACCTTTTGCACCTAGAGTCTCCCTTTCTTTTCTCCCTGCATCCTTCTAGGTTCTTTCAAAATCTGCTTTGTCTAAGTGGGAGCATTTGCAGCAGATTTTGAGGGTGCACAAGAGCTCTATGGTGAAAAATAATTGCATGCCTCTCACTCATGGAAACTCTTCATTAGATTCTCTCCTATCAAAGAATTCACTTGCACATGTCTATTTCCTTTAAAATGTTAAATTAAAATTAATTTAAAAAAAATAAAAACCAGAGGTTAATAAAGAAAAATATAATCAAATCAAAATATGGGGAAAAAATTCAGAAAATTCAATTTTAAAAAATGGATTGTAAAAATCTAAGTACTAGCAGAAATGTCAAAACAACCTGTCTGGTCAGGGAGAAAGGAAGAAGTTTTTTTTAAAAAAATAAATAAAATAAAATCTGGAAACCTTTGATGGACTTTTTGCTAAAGGAAGAAAGAAAAAAATGCCAAAATGATGGTTTATGGATGTAATCACTTAAACAGATGAAAATTAAATAGGGGGTTGAAGGGATTTCTGAAGAGTTAAGAGGGAAGGGAGTAGGTTTGCTAGTATCCGTTGAAGAGACGGTCAGAAGTAATTATATTTCATTTCATATATTTCTTCCATGCTTTTTGTCTTTTCTTGCAATTGTTCTCTTTTTTCTTTGTTTTTTTCTTTTTTTCTTTAGATTTATTTAAATTGTATCTTATTTAAAATCCTCAATAAATATAAATAACCAAATAGAGCCTTCTCAAAGGCAGCAATGGATTATGGTTAGCATGAGATAGGTTACCAGTCCTGTGCCACATAGAGTTTTTAAATTATTACCAGCACCTTGAAATCCATTGGAAATCTATTGGGATAAATTGTATAAATATAGCTTGAATGGTAGTGATGTTACATGATCATACCTGTCAGCCCTTTGAAGGAGACCAGACTTCAACACCAAAGTTATGGATGCTAAAACTATTTCTAGTATACGGTTCCAGAAAAGAATCTTATAACCCTGAATGTGTATTCCCCCTCCCCATCTTTTTCCTAAAATGAAACTAGGGAGGGTCCAGTCTGAGAGTTTTTCCTCAAAATTCATTCCTGCTTTGGACTCACATTTCTCTTATTGGACCTTTACCTCAGCTGTGGCTCTTCCTCCTGTTCATCAAGGTTATTCTCACAGCCCATTATATCACCATTGTTGTTGTTAGTTGCAAAGTCATGTCCGACCCATTGTGACCCCATGGACAACATTTCTCCAGGCCTTCCTGTCCTCCATCATCCTCTGGAGTCCATTTAAGCTCATGTCTACTGCTTCAGTGACTCTATCCAGTCACCTCATTCTCTGTCGTCCCCTTCTTCTTTTGCCCTCAATCTTTCCCAACATTAGGCTCTTCTCCAGTGACTCCTTCCTTCTCATTAGGTGGCCAAAGTATTTGAGTTTGATCTTCAGGATCTGGCCTTCTAAAAAGCAGTCAGGATTGATCTTCTCTAGACCTGACCAGTTTGATCACCTTGCAGTCCAAGGGACTCGCAGGAGTTTTCTCCAGCACCATAGTTCAAAGGCCTCAATTCTTTGGCACTCAGCCTTTCTTATGGTTCAACTTTCACAGCCATACATTGCAACTGGGAAAACCATAGCCTTGACTCTATGCGCTTTTGTTGGCAGGGTGATGTCTCTGCTTTTTAGTATGCTGTCTCACCATAGTGTGTCAAAATAAAAAAAAGACAATTATACACAATCTAAGCCTACTGTATAAATAATGAATGACTTAAGATACAAATATATAAATAACCAAAAATTAGGATTGTGCCTGATGGATGAAGGCATGCATTTTATTCCTTTAAATAACGTATATGGCTTGAACATTGAACGTCTGGGTAGTTTACAACAATAAAAACAAACAAACCAACAATCTGAATTAAAAAACAGATGTTAATGGGTGACCTAGCTATTATAGCGTATACTAACATCACATTTCAGAGCCTTGAAAGGGATTAATATTGCAGCCCTGGGTGTAATATTTACATTATGATGGAACCGAGAGAGGAACATTTCTTTCACATATGCAGCCTAAACAGTCCACTACTTTAAGGATGAGTGAAGTGATCCATAAATGCGTTAAGTCTGGAGTACTGGTTTCAATTACATTATTACATTACATTATTTAACTCCAGTATTTTTCATTTAATTGATGGAGAGATAATTGATTCCAGAGGGACAAACTGTATGCTGAAAAACAGAAAGGCAAATAACTACCAAGACTGATCTCATCACTCTTTGTACCAATTGCTTTCTTTCAGGTTATTATTCCTGAATGAAACTGATTGTCTATTAGCCATTGCATGTGAATTAAGATGTGTTCAAATTGGC
Organism: Masticophis lateralis; assembly: GCA_030761175.1. Classification (NCBI taxonomy): domain Eukaryota; kingdom Metazoa; phylum Chordata; class Lepidosauria; order Squamata; family Colubridae; genus Masticophis; species Masticophis lateralis. The sequence goes on from JAUDYJ010000001.1 coordinate 208,686,515, forward strand.
CTCCCCATTCTTCATTTAAAAAAAAAAAACTCGGACTTTGTTTTACAGATATATTTGCAGGTACTTTCATTCTGATAGACATGATTAAGCTGTTTCATTTTTTTATGAATTTCCTGTGGGTGGATTCATATTAGCCTCTTTGTGCATGTATGGTGTTGGCACCTATAAAAAGAATATAAATTTAAGAAAGTAAGTAAAGTATAATAACAACAGCAGTATGAGTGCGTAAGCAATGGATTTCAAGCAGTGGTGAAATCTAAAATTTGTTACTACCAGTTCTGTGGGCGTGGCTTGGGGGTAATGTGACTGGGTAGGCGTGGCCAATTTGTTTTTAACTTTTAAAACCATTTTTTCTACAATCTCTTTGGCGAAGAGGTTTTAAAAAGCCTCTGCCGATCAGGCAAATCAGCTGGGATTGTCAGAGGCATTTAAAAGAAAAAAGGGGGGGTTCTTTTAAAAGCCTTTGACGATCCCAGCTGAGCCGCACAATTATCAGAGGATTTTTTTTTTTACTTTTAAAAGCATTTTTTCAGCCAAAGAGGTTATAGAAAAAATGCTTTTAAAAGTAAAAAAAGAAAGCCTCTGATGATTGTGTGGCTCAACTGGGCATAGGGGGGGTGGGCAGGGTTCTCCAAACCACCCACCTCCATCGCTACCGGATCGAGCGATCCCGTCAGAACCAGGAGCATTTCACCCTTGATTTCAAGTACTGTAAAAGCTTGTACAGTATATCTAGTATATCATTAAGGACTTAGGCTCTTACTGTATGCAATATTTCACATCCTTTCTTTAAAGAAAATTCAAAGATTATTGTTGAATTTTAAGATGAAAATATTTGATGGAGCCAGTACAGAACAAAGACAAAACTATAAACCATACATGGGTGAGTACTAGGTGCTATCTATCAGTGAAATATCATTCTAGAGATAAACCCAAATTTTGGATGTGGCACAAATCTATATAATTTCTAATTACCGTGTTTCACTGAAGATAAGATCCTGTCTTATATTATTTGAACTTGAATATTATTATTCAAATATTATTTGAAATAAGTGCTTGGCCTTATTGCCATGTGCTCAAAAGCCCAATTGGGCTTATTATCAGGGTATGTCTTATTTGGGGGGGAAACAGGGTAGTATTAAATTCTACATCAGATTTACATCAAGGCATGCTCTTCACAATTTAAGCATTCTTACAGAGAAGGAATTCTTCTCCCCCTCTTCCTCCTGCAATATATTTAACCCATTTTAAGGCATACATGTTTTATGTGCGTCTCACCTAACTTTACCAGAAAATTAGGCCAGTTCTCTTCATTTGGAAAAGCAGAGTCTACCTGAACCTTAGGGTCATTGGCTGAGCTTCCTTGTTCTACTTGAACGGCTGTATAGCCTATCTCCAGTATTAAAGATGCATCAGAAGGAAAAGCAGAGCCTTTTTTCTTTGGAAGACCAAGCACTAATCACATCATCACTGAAATAAAGCAAGTACTTATTTCTATTTATTTATAGACTTGGTCGGATGGGTATTTTTATATACAACTCACTATCCTTTTATTGTCTTTTTCCTAAATATGTTTTCTCCCTTTGCAATCCTCTCAGCAACGAGTAAACAGCCAAATAATCCCAGCACAAATTCAATTTTATCATCTTTGTCAATTTTTATAAATAAATTGATTTAGGGTTCCTCAGATTTTCACAATGGATAAATTACTGTGGGTTTTGTTTTTACTTTTTTTCTTGCAAATTCTAGAAAACATTTCTTTCAATCTTTGCAGAAGTTTAGACGTGGTTTCATGCACACAAAACTTGCCTTAACATTGCAAATAAAAGGGGCCAGTGCTGAGAACACCTTACTGCTCTAACCTTAATGTGAACATGTTTAGAGTATTCTTTCCATGTCTATTATTTCTTGGATTGTTTCTCTAACTATAAGCTACATTCAGTGTATCGATAAAAGGGAATATTTGTAGCGTAGAGTTGAACTATGGACTGATGTTGTTATCTAGTTTGGTAATGAAACATTTGCAAAAAACAAAAAACAACCCACCAAACTCAGGGACCATCAAGGAGCCCAAATTCAGGGTACCTGGACAGTTGCTCAGAGACTACAAATTCTTTTCATTTTCCTCATAATTTCATCCCCATATACACTATTTAATATGCTCCAAACTGACCACATTTCAGGATGCTCAAGAAGTGCAAGTGTGAAGATAAATTCCTTGACTTGAGAAGCTATGTTGCAGACAGACACTCTTACTTACAGATCTACAGAACTTGAATAATGCCTTTCTTGAGCTGCCAGTCTTTAATGTTGCAAGGTGACAGTGCCATATTTGATTCAATTGAGTTTAACTCCATTAAAAGACTAGCCCGATATCTGTTTATAGGAAAATAACCTAAATAACTTGGTATTTCAGCAATGGATTTTATAGATGCCAACTAGGAAATTGAAGGAGAGAGCAACATTAATGAGGAAAGTTTAATAGGAAAAGAAAGAAAGCACTGTACTTCATTGAAAGGTACGATACAGAGCAAATTGTTAGTGAAGTTTGTGCAAGACTCAGCTTTGGGGGCCATTTCAATCAGTACTAATCAACAACCTTAAATTGGAATGTGTTCATGAAATTCGCTTATATTATTCAAAATTAAACCTCAGTATAGGCGATAATTTGAAAAATGACAGAATGTTCTCAATGATGGCCATAGGCCGGATTAATAGAAATGATTTTCAGGGTTTGAAGAAATGTTGTTCTTCATCATCATCATCATCATCTGCCTCTTTATGATGGACAGTAGGAAATGACAGAGAATATGTGATGCTGAAGAGGAAATCATTGTGGACTTCAGTCTTGCCTGTTTTTGCATATTTATTCTTCAGTCTTCTAAAGATGCTTCCATACCTTATTTCAAGTTGGTATTGGCTATATGATAGGCTGAAAAGAATAGGCTGAAGAGAAAAGATGTTCTCTTTTCATTCTTTAGAAAATCTGCTGGGATGAGGGAGGATTTAATTTAATCTCTGATGATACAAAACCTCATATTCCTGTAGTTGGAGGTTTGGGGTTTTTTAGACTTTGCATGTTTACATTATATTTCAAGTGTTCGAAGCACTTACCGTATTTTTCAGAGTATAAGACGCACCTTAGTTTTTGGGGAGGAAAATAAGAAAAAAGGCTGGATCGGCCTCCCTGAATACCCCCAATCAGCTGTTCCCAGTGGTGAATTTTAGCAACAGGTTCCTTGGTTGTGAGCTCTGTGCCTTGCTTTTTTTTTTTTTTTTTTTTTTTTTTCTGCCTCTGAAACTTCTGGAACTCTGTTTCAGGAAAAACTTTTTTTCCTGCTTCTGAAAGCCTCCAAAACAGAGTTTCAGAAAAAAAAAAAGCCTCTGAAACTCTGTTTGGGAGCTTTTTTTCTGAAGCTTCATTTCTGATGCTTTTTTCAGCCTCTGAAATCTCAGTTTGAGAAACTGGGTGGGGCTACATTCAGAGTATAAGATGCACCCAGATTTTCACCCTCTTTTTTAGGGAGGAAAGGTGCGTCCTATACTCCAAAAAATACGGTAAGTGCTAAATGCCACTTTTAATGCACATCTGCGGTATCAAGCTAACACCTCCTTTTTGCAACATTAATAAAACAAACTATGAGCTTATATAGTGGGAACCAGTTCTCGGTTTCTATTACATTGCATGTACACAGGTTTTCTTTGTCCTGGTTCTGTTACCTACAGAGTGTAATTAATGAAATTATAAAATTATAAACATAATTAAACCCTATCTTTTTTTATCTTAAGAAAAGAATATTCATTCTTTCCCATCATTGCCTTTTGACCCTGAATATATTCCGTTTTTTGCAGTCAGGGCATTCATACACAATTCTACTTGGGAATAAACTCCATTAAATTAGATAGGACTTACTTTTACAAAAGATGGTGGCGCAGTGGTTAAAATGCAGCATTGCAGGCTAATTCTGCCGACTGCCAGCAGTTTGATTATCACCTACTCAAGACTGACTCAGGCTTCGTCCTTCCGAGGTTGGTAAAATGAGGACCCAGATTGTTGAGGGGGCAATATGCTGATTCTGTAAACCATTTAGAGGAGGTTGTAAAGCATTATGAAGCTGAATATAAGTCTAAGTGCTATTGCAATTGGTACATCTTTCCATAGTATGTGGTTATATCTAATCTAAGATATTCATGATCTGCTAAAAGCTAAGTAGATTCAAACCTGGTTAGGGAGGTTTGGATGGGAGATTATCAGAAAGTCCACGGTCAACCCCTTTTCAGTATTGGGTTTAAGAAGAAGATAATTCCTGATGATGCCTTAATCTGAGTTCTACCCCTGGTGTTCAATGGATTTATTTTTAATTGTGTTTTGGAATCTTTTTGAAACATCCTGACATCAAGCAGAATTTCTTCATAGGTAATCCAGACATGCAGACTGTTTTGAATTCAAACCACTTCAAATTCAAAGCAATATGTTCTGAGGTCAATGACCCCTGTCTGAATGCAAAAGCCTCTTTTGAGTGCCAAGCACACTACCCAAAACAGGTCGTTTCATACTCAAAATCTGATGTTTGGTTTGAATTTTAAAAGTTTTGCATATGCTTGATTAGGCAGATAACTGTAAATCTGAATTATTCACGTTCAATTCCAAATTAATTTAGTTATGGTACCCTCAAGGTCTTGTACTATAAAAAAAACTTTTCCATTTTTTCCTCTAGTCATATCTAAAACCATCTGTTGGAACATAGAAAAATTGCCGTGACATTAGACTGTTATGTAGGTAGTGGCAAACTGAAAATGATAATTTATTTAGCAAAACTGTGGCTTGATGACATAGTTTGGAGGAATGTATTTAAGATTATGTAGCATAATTCAAGGTAAGAATAATTGAGAGTTCAATTAAAAGCTTTAACTTCAGAAATGGACATTGGATTCCTTTAAATGTTCAAATTATGAGGGGGGAAAACAAAAGAGAAATGTAAGAAGTGTATTACTTTAACTATAGGATTTCTACATAATGAATTCCATATCGGTAACGTGCTGATGCCCAAATTCATGAATTGTTTCATTTTATCCTTCCATTACTTTAAAACATCCCATTTGCAGAACCATGGATGCTGGGTGGGGCCCTAGGCTATGCCAAAGGATAATTCTGTCCCTTTGAGGAAGTCTTCCTTTCCAAAAAGAGGTAACATTCCGTCAGAAACGTGTAAATCTTCTGGGAGTCACTTGGGATTTTGCAACCCAGATTCGGTGTGCCTAGTTAAAAAGCATTCTTAAAGTTGCCTATCAATTACTAGATAGGCACACGGGATCATTGATCAAAGTGTTTCCAATATCTTAGACACATCTGGTTTTCCCGTTTCTGTGATGGCCTTCATACCTACATTTACCTCAAGCCAGATGAGTCAATACATACAATTTTCATGCAAACTTTTCTCCTCTTTTTTTGATCGTGCATAAGCCTTCCCAAGTTGACACCTGGCAGATGTATTGAACTATAACCAGCTGCAATAAGCAGAACTCCAGATGTCATATAGCATAGTCCAGAAGGAAGCTGAAGATCAGCCCTGGGATAAAGGAGAGTTAGAACAAGCTTGAGTGGCTTTTGCCTTCCAAATTTAGCCATGGAATTAAAAACCAAGAGGGTTTCCAACATGACTTTCTGCCAAAATAGTGCCAATCTTGGATCACTTGAGCAAAGTCCGCCATTTCCAAAGCCTATTACAACTGATTTTACATTGTTCTCTGAGTATGTATCTCATTTCCTTTTCCCTCCCTCTCTCCCTCTCTGGCATCAGAGGCCAAGCAGTCTGCATGTCACTATGTAATAAACCTGATGCAAAAGATGTCAAACATTTCCAAACTATGTGACGCAACTGCCTTTTCCAATAAATCAGGAAATCGCGTTTTGAAGTCTTTAAAGTCAATATTTATTTTTGTTAATTAACTGAAAGCATAATGGGTCTGTCTAGTCTCTCTTCCAATACTCTGATTAACCAGTCTCAATTTCAGCGCACAGCCTGCAGCACTTCTATTTTTACCTCAGATGGAAGAATCTTAAATTGCTTATTTTCTGTTTACTAAAGTCATCCTGTTTGTTCCCATGGAAACCGTGGCAAGTGTCACAGCTTAACTGTTTTATTAAATGGATTGAAGCCACAGCTACAACATTTGAAAGGCAAGACCTGTCAGTCTTTATGCGTGGCTTTATGCAGTCGTAAAATGACACACAACAGGAGAAACAATATAAATTTTATTTTGTGATATGTGCTAGAGTGCTACAGCCTTCCCAAGTTGACACCTTGTAGATATATTGAACTATAACTCCCATCAAAGTATGGCACTCAAGGTGACTAAATATAGGAAGAGAAACATAAAAACAAAAGGGTGAAAAATACATTTAGAAACATTATATGAACCTAATCCAATACAAGGAGCAGTGGTCAAGAAGACACTGTTGGAAGGCTAAAAATAAAGGTGTATCTTGACCCCTTTCTTAAAAGCAGAGAAATGTCAAAGCAACTGCAGATCCAAAGAGGGTCCCTTGACATTTCAGGAACCACAAAGAAGAAGACCTTTGGCCAGATGACTAACCAGAGGACCATGGCATTGGGAGCTATCATTAGAAAGACCTCCCCTGGAGGAATTAACATCCAGGATGGGTCACCACGAAGCACGTGGTTCTTTTGGAGGCCAACCCCGTGGATTGAGCGCCAAAAAGTGGTCAAGTCAACAGTGCAGATGATTCCTACTGCGGTTATTGGGGTGTCATCATACAGCAGCCTGTCTCATTTTGCTGCAGTGCTTTAAGGGTTTATTCTGATGATAGTAGTCCATAGGCTTGACAGCTGTTATCTGGTTTTTGTTTTACTCTGGACATCAGCCTAGACTCCTAGGCAGAGGAGGAGCCCTAAAAGTTACTGTGCTGTAAATAATTAAATAAGTAGCATGTTCTGGAGGGGGAAAAAAACAAATTTCAGTCAATTATGTATCTATTTTTAAAAGCTAAATATAAAAAAAGCAAGCTAAATATAAATGGTACTGAAATGTGCCCTTTTTGCTGACTTCAGTGTCTGCGCTGGGCTTCAAAACCAAAGGGCATTTTTTCCACATCTATTTTTGTGCCGTTTCACTGATGCTTTCTGCATGTTTTCCATCTGAGGGATGCGAGCGCGGTGGCAGGGACTCTGCCATTGCTTTCATAGGCTGCACCAACAAAAGCACAAATTAAACCAGATTGCTGAGCCAGAGGGACAGTTGCTGTCGTAGTTTTGTCATAGTTTTGTGGGGTGGGGGCTAAGTAACCTCAGTTAGGACTTGCCTGAAGTTTGTGGAAGGTGAACCGGCACTTGTAACTTCCTACATTTCTGCTTCTAGCCGGAACAGTCTACATTTGTGTGAAATGTGTGTGTGTGTGTTTATGTGTATGCACTGAGAAAGAGAGTGACAGCCTGGGATTGATTATACTGGTCAAACAAATGCTTCAGTTTTTATCGAATTGAATACAGTTTTACATTTTTGATCATCCCGGCTTTGGCTGAAGCGTATCAAGATCCAACACCTGGTTCCTAACATGGTTTATTTTGGCAGCAATCCCAGAAGATTCTGTGCATCGATACCTCTGTGCAAATGACCAGGAAAAACCTTTCACATGACCACTTATAAGCCTTTGGAAAACCATGTCAACCTCAGTGTTTTGGGGACCAAAAGGGCTTCATTTGTGGCACTGCCATAAATAAAGTTCTTAATCATTTTTATGGGTCTAAAGATGAAATACATTTCACTTGGTTGTTGATACTGAGTTTCTTCCCTGGTGGGATTCTACACATGTGTCCAAAGCTTTTGTGATGCACAAAACACAATTGAGGGAGAAGCCACCATGCAAAATGTTCTGGAATGGAGCACACTGTGTTTGAATTGTCAGAGGGCACTCACAACAAAACAGGCGTGCCTGTATTTCTCTGATTGGTGACCATTTTGGAATCTCTTGTAGGGAACTACCGTAATTGGAACTGAATTATTTCCATAGAAACTTTTGTTGATGTTTTTCCCTCTTCTTTATAGGGTCTACCTTCATTTGTAACACCCACATCATCCCAGTGAAAAATCAAGAAGGAGTGGCTATGATGTTTATTATTAGCTTTGAATATGTAACTGATGAAGAAAATGTGGAGTCTCCAGAGAAATTCAGCCAGATACTAACAGCCAAAGTTACAAACCGTAAGTATATGTATCTCTACTAAGGATATCTCTGGGTAAGAGAAGTAGAATTCTTGAGCAGGGGGTTGGACTAGAAGACCTCTAAGATCCCTTCCAACTCTTGTTGTTCTGTTGCAATTAAGTAATGATCATAGCACATTCATTGGAAAGAAAATCTATGGAATGGAATGAGGATAGCTTTTGGAGAAGTAGATGCTTTTGTTAACAATTCCTGGGTTCAATTATTATTATATTTACATTTGGAAAATATGTGCCATAAATTCAAAATGATTATTGTTGTTTAATTGTTCAGCCATTGCTCTTATTTGTGACCTAATGGTTAATACTGACATATAAACGACAGCCAATATATTAATAGTATTAATCATGCTTTCATACAGATTCACATATACTGTAATTTTAAGCTTCAAATTCTGGAATGTTCATTTTTATGATAGCTTCATTAATTCTACTCAGGGGTAAATGTGTGTCAACCAGTTCAAAGTGGGGACAGCTTTGCCTCCAAATTCAACAAAATCCAAATTAGATCCATAATGAGGGATAGAGACATGGCCACAACATCCAAAGAGCTAGGTTTTTTCATATCCAAATTCTATATGACAGGGTGAGAAGAGGGAGCTAAGAGCTGTAGTTTTATAACTGGTATAAGCAAGAATGATAACAAACCAAAAAACAAACAAACCCCAATCTTATTTTAGGAATATAATGCTTTTGTATATCCTGGTGTATAAGCAATCGTATTAGTTGTGCTATTTGATTTCTGTGTGATTCCAGAACTGCCACAACCCTTCTTTGCTACGCAGCCCCTGGGAACACAAGATATTATGCTTCTGGCTAGACACTGCAGACTGTGGGCTTCTGTAGCTGGAGGTTCATTCATTATATGATTCAAATAACTGCAGTTTTATCTTTCACTTGGGAGGATCAGCGGGAAAGATTTTCCATCTGCCTGGAGCTGCTGTTCTACTCAGAAAGAAAGAACAAAAAGCCCCTAGCATCCTGAATCTCCTTCCTATCCTCCATTCCAGAAACAGGCAGCCTGATGCCTCCTGATGAATTAATGTGTACTGGCATTTCCACAGATTCCAGTGGGAGGTTTTTTTTTTTTTTTCTTTTTAGGAATGAGATAGTAAGTGACAAAAGGTTAACCGATTAAAAAGAATTACGAACAAAGGGAGAGGGGGGAAGGAAAAAAAAAACAGCCAAAAGGAAGTATTGTGCCGTAAGGGCTACATTTTAAGATTTTTGTCTTGAACAGAAAATGAGCAGAATTACATATCTGTGTAGACCTATTTGGAACAATGAGTTCGCCTAATAGGTATTATGGCTGCATCAGAAGTGGGTTTCCTGGGGCTTTCCCAGTGGGTTTATGGCCAGTCACAAGACAAAAAAAGTCAGATGGGCAAAGACACCAAGCGCAAGTCAATACACACATTGGCCCCATAGTTACCCACAGTTATAATTAAGCCGTAACATTTCTCTGCAAACGTGAGCTCCGATGTGGATTTTGAACTGAAGTCAAGTTGCATATAGAAACTAATGCTCCCTCCCTCCCTCCCTCCCTCCCTCTCTCTCTCTCTCTCTCTCTCTCTCATTTGAGCTATAGGACAGGAAGAGGAAATTAAAATAGCAATTCCATTGTTCTGCTTACTGGAGCAGGTCTCTATAGTGTGGGTTACATAAATGTCTTAGCTTAGCGAACCAAGAAATTTAAGAGTATAGCAAAGCATCTTATACAATTTACAATTCCCTTTGGTATAGCCTGAACCTGGAGATCACTACTTTTAAGACAAAAATGGGGGAGGCGGAAAATCTTACCTTTCAACAAATACATTAATTTAGGGAAAATGGCAACAAAATGGAAGGAAGGTGTTCCATCAGTTTTCAGTGGCCACCATCAGATAATGACCAAAGAAAACAGGACTGTATATGGTTCTTAGCTTTCAAATTGTATATTACTGGCTCTGGGTTTTGTCCTAAAGTATAGAAACAGTTGTATGAGCCTTTGGATTCTGAAGTTTGAACAGGAATACAGTGACACATCCACATAACATTTGATACAGTAATAAAATTAAAATCTTTTAAGATATCTTGTCTCCCAGGTTTCCTAGCTGGAACATGTCTTGGAGATTGTCTACTTCTTTACTAGTTTTTCATTATCTAGTTAACTTTTCCATTGCTATACTTAACCTCAGGCAACTACTCTGACACCAAAATCAACAGTCCAGAACACTGATTACTAATAAATGAGCTAATAGCGTTATCAAGCCATCTAGAGGAGAGTGTCTAATCATGGCAACTTTAAGACTTGTGTATTTCATCTCCTGGAATTCTAGGAGTTGAAGTCCACAAGTCTTAAAATTGCCATGATTAGACACCTCTGATCTAGACTAGAGCTTCAGCTAGTGAGGATATGGTCATTAAATGGCCTGGCCAGTCTTGCTGTCAATTTTGTCCTTGATTATGATATCTTCCTTTTGGATATACAGTTGGGGACAATATTTGAAGAAAACATTTATGAAATTAAAGGAAAGCAGAGATTAACTGGTATCCTGTGTAATATATAAACACAGATAAATAACTCTTTGATCTTGCAAAAATACCAAATTAAAGTTATCCAAGTAGAGTTGGGGAAGAGCATCTGACAACCCTTATATAACTGTAGACAGATCCAACTCAAAAAGCAATTATAATCAGATAACCCATGTACTAAAAAATAGATGCCGAACCAAAATGTTACTGAGAGAAAAATCATAGTTCATCATAGAACCTTTGACAATTTCATTAAAAACTACTTCATAATGTCACAATTACAGTCTTGGTTTTTGCGAATATAGATTTACTTTTATTTATTTATTTATTTTTGCTTCACCTCTTTTTTCAACATTCCCATATCACTCAAGCCAATAACAAAGCAAAACTGTGTAGCGCTATACAGATGCCTGAACCTAGATGAACTGTTTTAATTGTGGCCCAAATTTTTAAAAAAAATTTCCTTTTCGGGAAGTTTCATTACATTCTTTATTTTGATAAACCTGTGTTAGATATTCGAATTTACCATTTTACAGATTGAAAAAGTGAACAGGATTAATTATTTAGTCATATGTTCTGCAGTAAACACTGACCAGAGAAGAATCTTGGGGGAAGATATAAGGCAGTTGCTGACTGATACATTTTTCTGAAGCCATGAGTAGCTCATTCCTATCCTTGCTTTGCTTATTTAGTTACAAATCCTGCTCAGAAAAAAAAAAAACTCCACTAAATTCAAGCACTTTTGATTACAGACCATATGAATATGCTATGTAAGAAAGAGAATTCTGGAAGAGAAAAAAAGTGTGGGAAATGTTGCAAGATACTGTCCCTAGATACAGTTAACATATTCATAAACGATCTTGTTAAACAGCCATTATAATCTATTACAATTGACAATAGATTTTTTTTTTAGTTACTCCAAAAGTTATATAAAAGGATAGAACAGAATATTATAAAAGCTTTGTGAGCCTTATGTGGCAAAATGTTATATTATTAATATTCTACTTACTTGGTCTATTTTATTATTTAGCATAGTACTTGGTCTTACAGATCTAAGCTTTACATCAAAATAACTTGTAAATAATTAATCTCCTTCCACCTCATATTATGATTGATTCTAAAATTGAACATATATCTGGCTTCAAAAGCCTATCTGGGTAAGAATGCCTCAGGTTCTCAGATCTCCACCTATAAATGCAATGTGACGTGTGTTGTCCTTTGGATATGTATTGATTGCCCATCTCCAACCCTTTTTATCCTTTGCTGTTGAATATTGTAAACTGGACCAAGAAGCAGAAGCAAAAGAAGGTTACAGCAAATAAAACATTTTCTAGCAAGTGAGAAAACATTGGCCCCAATTTTATTGGTTACAGGAGATAGGATTTACATCCAAATTCCTTACAGGGACATCTTTATTAGTGGCTGCACAATCATTCACTAGCCAGCTGGGGAGAAAAAATAAACTCCCTAGATAGCATGAGCCAAAGTCATGCCACAATACTGTCAATGCAGCTGGACTGGGCCTTAAACCTTTCCTTGCCGTTGCTAGAGCCCCAAACTAGAATCACAGGTCACCCTTCCTCCTGTCACCATGGTTCTGGCCATATGCCTTAAAGCAGGGGTGTTAAACTCGTGGCCTGCGGGCTGTATGCGTCACGTGCTGGCCACCCCCACCCCCATTTTAGCAAAGGGGGGGGAAGGTTGCGATACATCACGTGACAATAATGTGTCTAGAAGTGATCCTTAGAAATCCTACAGTCTTAAAACTTATCCAATGTGCAAAAGGTGCTATCAGTCTGAAAGGCCTCTCCCTCCTTAGATAATATATGTGCTGCATATGATTTAGTGTGAGAAATCATGTGACACTGATCACCTACTGATTTTAATATGTGACCGAAGATTTGAAACTCAGTTCTAGTTCTCAGTTCTAGTCTAGTGCAGCTTATTAGTTAACACTTATCAAATAATGGTTTCCATTGATTCAGATGCATAGATTAATTGATTGAAATTACATCGCCTCAAAAATCCAAATATTTACCTCCACTATACTGCTGATTTGCTTTCTCCCAGTTCATCTCAAGTCATTTTGCCATCTCTGCCTGAGCGATGGAGTTTTTAGAAAGCTTTGTTTGAATTATTGTAAAAAATCAAATCTTCTATTATAAAATAGTGATGATGAATGGCTTTGCACATAAATCCTAGCAACAAGAGTTTTTTTCTGATCTGGGTTCTGGGTTCTGGATCTAGCATTGCCAAAGGGGTTGGGCAACATGACTTGCCTTTAATTGTTAATCATTCTCTTCTGTCCAGATGCTTTCTACATCCAACTGGAATTGGCAAAGCACTCAGCTGTTTGATTTTGAAAACAACTTAATACACCACTATTTTGTGGATCTATAGCCATATTGAGACAAATGTTCTTGTGTGTGTATTCTGCTGTTTCATGCCTTAAAGGCTAGCCTCAAACTGTCTTCTTATTAACTTAATAATTTAAAAGAAGCAATCAAATGCTCTCTGTAAGTGCAGTTTTACTTGTATTTCAGATGGTAACAACCTTTCAAGAGGAGCTTCATCAGGTAATTCTGTCTAATGAAATACAGTTTGCACTTGTTTCCTTCATTTATTTTACTTGAGTCGCGAAGTTCAACGTTCCAATATCCTAAGTGTAGCACTTCCCCCAAAAGGGCCACTGGCAATCGGGCCCTTCTAAGCCCTTTCCCAGGTGATCAACCCACCTAGCCCAAGCATACCAACACTCTCCCTTGGAGGGAGTTACAGCCTTTAATTAAAATAACAACTGTTAAGATAAAAATCAAAACAAGCATCACAATAATATCAAACCAGTGAGCAATATGTCCCAACAACTGTCCTTTCTGGCCAAATGGGCCCTCACCAATCCTGTTGTCTCATTAACCCTAAGCCTCACTATGAGCCATAGTGGCACAGTGATTAGAATGCAGTATTGCAGGCTGACTCTGCCTACTGCCACGAATTCAATCTTGACCAGCTCAAGGTTAACGCAGCCTTCCATCCTTCTGAGGTCGCTAAAATGAGGACCCAGATTGTTGGGGGCAATATGCTGACTCTGTAAACCGCTTAGAGAGCGTGAAGCAGTATATAAGTCTACATGCTATTGCTAGCATCAGGCCCAGTGAGAGGCCTATCCAGTCTCCCTCTCATGTCAGCCAGGATGCAGGATGCAGACTCTTTACCTGGAGTGGCAATCTCATAATTTCTCTCTCTTTCTGAAGGAATGCAGTCTCTTTCTCTCTTAGCAGTTCGTCCTTTCCTCTCCCTCTCAATCCTGTTTTAACTCGGCTCCCTGAAACTTCCTCTTACTCCACCTTCTGGGACTATATATCCCAGAAAAAAAACCTTTCCTCAGGGGCTTTTGCTATCCCCATTTCCAGGTGTAAGGCCCCATCCATTCATCCATCTGTCCGTCCATCAAGGGAACGCTGCTAATAGAGCAGGCTACATAAATATTCAGCTTTCTGGGCATTGTTTCTAAATATTGATTGGATCTGAAGACTTTTCTATTGTCATTAGTGCTGAGTGATTCTCTCATCAAATTATCCCTCATCCACAATGGGGAGAGAGTTAATAGATGCTTAATATTCTCTTTTATTGATACTTAATAGACCTCATTCCTGAAATACAGCAACAAAAAACCAAAAGTAAGGGTTTCCCTACCCTATGCCAGCTGAAGGAATTCTGGGAGTTAGAGTCCAGACATTTTAAACCTGCCAAGGTTGAGAAACGCTGACTTCAGCGTTGTGGGTCATAAATCAAAAAAGCCTTGCTTGCTTGCTTGCTTGCTGAACTAATAAGAGCATCATCCATACACTAATCTGAACTATCAGTCTCAGTATAACTTCACTCAATTGATCTGTGCATCTGAATCACTACAAATTATTCCTTGAATGTTAACTACTATATACAGTAACCAGGGGGGGGTCTAAAATTTTTTACTACCAGTTCTGTGGGCGTGGCTTATTTTGTGGGCATGGCTTGATGGTCATGTGACAATTCATTAGGATTTAGCAGAGGTACTGGTCTACCAGGCTTTTAACTTCTTGCAAAGTTGTACTGGTCTACTCATTTGTTTTTGGAGGTCCCGGTCTACCCATTTGTTTTGGAGGCCCTAGTCTACCCATTTGTTTTTGGAGGCACCAGTCTAGTCATTCGTTTTTGGAGGCACCGGTCTACCACCACACTGCCTTTTGACACTGATCAGCTGTAGGGCAGCCCTTTGAAGCCTGTGGCAAGAGTTTAAACAGTTTCTTTTCCTTCTAGCCAATCAGCTGGGACTCGGGAGGCAGCAATAGATTGGGGGTGGGACCAAATAAAAGGTAAGAATAACATGCGGGGGCAGAGGGGGGTGGGAGGGCCCAGCTCCTGAACAAAGAGAACCAGTTCGGTGACGTCATATCCTCACCGCTACCGGCTTGGGCAAACCAGGGCGAACCGGGAGGAACCCACCACTGACAGTAACACAAGAGGACACATGAGCTTAGCCTGAGATATATTTTGAATCTGGTTTGCTCATAACTCAAAGTTATAATGTATTTTTTGGGCTCAGAGTTCTAGTTAGTTTTTCTGTCATTTTTGAACCATGGCTTTCAGGTTTATGAACTATGAAATAGTGTCAACAGATATTGTTGTATCTTATTTCTAGTTCACTCTTTATTTAATTTTTGTGCTGTCCAGAATCTGGGTCCTGGTAGAAGAAAGGGAGAAAACAAATTACCTGCTGAACAAATTATCAAACTATAATAAAATCCTAGCTTTATAGTATGTGTCCATCAGGGGTGGGTTCTACTTACCTTTATTACCAATTCGCAATGGGATCACCTATGATGACATCCGGGGTGGTGGGCGGAGCCTACTGCCAGTTTTACTACTGGTTCTTGCGAACCAGTCTGAACCCGGGGCAATCCACCATTGGTGTCTATGTAACACAAAGATGCAGTGATTCCAAGACCATAAATACTTCAATAAATACTCTTTTTATTTGAATAATCAAATTTAAAAAAGAGCCTACACTCTTTGTTCTGAGTCATTTCTCCATGTCCTTCTAGTCCAGTGGTTCTCAACCTGTGGGTCAGGACCCCTTTGGGGGGTCAAACAACCCTTTCACAGGGGTCACCTAAGACCATCGGAAAACACATATTTTCAATGGTTTTAGGAATAATTTTATGGTTGGGGGTCACCACAACATGAGGAACTGTATTAAAGGGTCACGGCATTAGGAAGGTTGAGACCCACTGTTCTAGTCCTTTAAAGCTCTAAGAAACTGCTACATGGTTCAATTTTTCCAGTCACAATCCTTCTACCTTCAATTTCTCCTATGCCTGACTCAGAGCTGCATATTAAGATTAGACGTCCTTGATGCGACTGTATTCATTTTATCCCTCAAAAGTGCCATCAGGAGCTATTTGACATGTCTTAGTAAAAAGCTATTTCTTCACAGGCAACAATTATTGGTACCCTATCCTTGTATCTCATCATACCATCAGTTAGAATTACAATGATGAATTAAATACCCACCTACTAGAGATGCTGTTTGATGCTAGAAATAAGTTTCCTTAACATGCTTTTATTTAACTGTCTCTGCACATTTTCATTAAACCATATGTGTGCTCCCCTTTTGTGCATGTGTGAGGGATTCTTTCCTGCAATATTTTTCTTTGGGCCATTCTCTGTGCATGAGTAATGGGTACAGTGACAAAGACAGAATCACTTTGATTTTCTCCATCTGCTTTTCATTTTCCCAACAAGACACTGATCAAGTGGGATGGGCACAATTGATATTCACAAGGGTATCTATTGTTGCCAAATAAATTACATTGACAAGATTTTACACATTTTCTTGCACCCTGTTGATTCGTAAATAACATGAGCCCGTCACTTACAAGACATCAGTCCAATTAAACATCACAGGAAAAGTTCCATTTTATCACCAAAAATGTTGTCAGTTCATCAGAAAGAGCAAATATAATGCTAGGACAACCTAGCAAAAGGTTTAGATCTGGTTTGTCAGTGGACACACACATTCAGTGATCAACCGAATGGTTCAGCAGGTCCAATTTCAAGGCGTGCAAGCAGAATAGATCGTGTAGTAGTGGAAATGCGTTTGTGACCATTTCCCCAGAAATCCTTAGAAGCTTCTCTGGGCCACCTCACAAATATTCTTCACATTATCTTCCTTACAATGGTCCATTTTCTCTATAGGTCAAGCAATGCCTGCAATATTCTTAGCATTAAAAACCAGGTTCCAGCCAGTGCCCCACCCATTCTTATGTTACTTCACATAGCGCTATTCTTTTACAGCAGGGGAAAAAAATGCCTGGTGAAAGTCCTAGGTGCCATAGGCTCTTAATTCAGGAAGGCAAAAGGAAAGTGATGGGCTGGGGAAATGGGATGAAATGAAAGTTCTTTATCAGTGGGAAGTCGCCTGTTTTGCAGCTCCAGCAAAAACGCCTTCACCAAAGTGTTATCTTAGCATTTTTCTTCTTCACTGAAGCTGAGTCAGAAGGTAATCAACACAGTTGCAGAAGAGCTGTAGAAAGCACAAGCAGTGTGGGACTGTCTGAAAATGCACATATGCTGCATGTGGAAGAGTGTTTTACCCACTCGGTCCCAGCTGAGGCAAGATTGTAATGTTAAAAAATGGGTTCAGCAACACTTTCTTCCATATATATGCAACCTGCCTTTTTAGTGCCAAATATGTGAGGACCCAATTATTTTGCTATTTTAATTGCAACTGATAGTTGAACTGTAAAGTTCAATTCTGAATTTGGCACATTTCATCACGCAATATTTCTATACACAATGGTAATTGCTTATGGTATATTAATGGCATTTTCTATGTAGTATTTACCCATACTGTATTTTCATTGTTGATAATTGCAGGTAAAACCATATTTTAAGATTTCTGTAAATAATTTTTAGCTAGTATTGTGTATAATGACAATGTCTATTTTAAAAATACATCTTTTTTTTTTCAAATTAGGGGATTGAACCAGGGTCAATCCTTAACTTTTTAATGTATAACATTATAGGATCAGACCTAAGCAACTCGTTAAAAATAAAATATGTGAAAGAAGTAGGGGTGTGCTTAGTGTATCATTATGAGATGGAATGTTCTGGAAAACACCAGAGTGTTCTGTTTCCTTCAGGTCCATGTTGATAGATGTTTCAGCACTTTTCCTAGAAAACAAGGCCAGATCATATCTAATGTACTGTGATACGACTCTCGTGTTGCAGATTTACTGCCTCCAGAAGGGCAGATCGGTAACGTTTGAGATAAAACTATGCAGAATGTTCCAATGTTTCCTGAAAAAAACACTGTGGCCAATGTTTCCCTAACCAGAGGTGCTGGCATAGAAACCAGGAGATGGTGAGTTATAATCTAGCTTTAGGCATAAAATCTACCTTGAGTTCACCTTGAGTTATTTATAAGATAACTAGCTGGATACCCGTGCTTCGCTACGAAACTATGCGATGGGGTTTGATAAATCGACACTTACAGCTTGAAAATCAATGAGTAGTTACAATTGGCCTCTCCTCTCCCTTCTCTCCCTCAGCCTTGCCCCATAGAAATGTCTCCTATCCTATCCTATCCTATCCTATCCTCTTCTCTCCCTCAGCCTTGCCCCACAGAAGCCTCCCCTATCCTATTCCTTCTCTCCCTCAGGCTTGCCCCATAGAAGCCTCCTCTATCCTATTCCCTGGTTGCTGCTGTGAAAGTAAAACTGAAACTTCTCTCCTCTGCTTGTATTTTGCATTTGGAACACAGGTTTATCGCTTTTGAAGTATTGAACATATCCAGCTGAGAAACAGTATTCTTTTTAGGCATATTTCATATGTTATCATTTGAAGAATTGGGGAGATATTCATCTCCCTTATTTTGTAGGGATGGCACAAGAGGGAATAACAGAAGTAAACAGAAGAGAATAATTCCCTTGATTCCCTGAACTTTGTTCTAAATGAATATATTAGAAAAAATCCTAAATTTGTTTATGACACTTTGCTTCTTCTGATTTACGCCGACACCTGCTCTTCCAAGTAGATTTTATCAGATTCAGAAGTAACATTTTTATGCAGGATTGCAAGATGGTTAATGTTACATTAAGTTAGCAGAGAAAAACCTGCCAAACATATTAAGATAGATACTCTGGTAATGAAAAATACCAGGTATTATGAAAAACTTCTGAAATATCAGCAATGGATGAAGATTCAACCACATCTGTATTTCTGCTGTGGCCAACCAGATGCTTCTTTGTGCCCTTCTAGCTAATCCTGAACTACATCTCCCAGCACCCCTTACCATTTGCTATGTTTCCTGTTCCATGGAAGGTGTTATCTATCCTTTTACATTTCAGCAAATGGTATTAAGATTCACATTCTCTGTGAATATGAAAATGCCATTTAGCCCTAATTGCTATCATTTGTTTTCATCAGTTTATCAAATCCAGCATCATTTGCTAACCGCAGGCAGAAAAATAAGAAATTAAAACCTTCTAGAACAGGGGTGTCAAACTTGATTGAGGGCTGCATCAGGGTTGTGGTTGATCTTGGGGGGACGGCGTGGGTCTGGCCAGGGTGGGTGTGGCCATCTCGACATCACTCCTGTTGGGGGCACATGTGGTGGTCCATGCCCTCTGCCAGCGAAAACAGGCTCCTGAGCTCCATTTTTTGCTGTCATGGCCTCTTGCAACCCTCTGCCAGTGAAAACGGAGCTCGGTCAGCCCTCCCGAGCTCCATTTTCACTGGTAGAGGGTTGCAGGAGGCTGTGACAGGTGAAAATGGAGCTCAGGAGCCCATTTTCGCTGGCAGAAGCACTACGGGCTGGTCCTTCACTGTTTCCAGGATGACCCCGCAGGCCAGATCCGGCCCTGGAGCCTTGAGTTTGACACCCCTGCTCTAGAACAAATATGTAAAAAAAGAAAGGAAGTTAACAAGCTAACTAAACGGTGCTTGGAATAGGATTGCTTTTGCTGTTCCTTGTGTAAACCATGGGAATTGTTCCAAATAAAAGGTTTCTCATTACCTCTTTTTCTCATACATACATGCACAACAGACATAGAGAATCCAGTAACATATGAGACTATTTTTGTAATCTGTGTTCTGGCTACTCCATTTCCAGCAATTCGAAATACTGTTCATATTGAATAAAAAGCCAGGAAACCAGTCCAGTTGTTAATTTTCAGTACATCACACATGCATAACTTGTTTTCAAAAAATAGTTCCTTTAAAATAAAACAGGCAACCAAAAGTTTGGAACAATTTATGTCTTGTTTTTAAAAAAAAAAAACTGGAAAAGATAGTCATATGTTGCTGCTGCTATTTTATTTCATGCCTGAAAATATTAGCAATGAGGGATGCTCTCCAAGCATATCCTTTCCAGCTGAATTAAGAGACAACTTGATCAGCAACAGACTCTAACATGACTGTTTTAAACCAGTGAAGCAGAAAATACCATCTGTTCTACCATGAATATTTCTAAAATAGAACAAGAGCGTGTGGAGATGCAAGAATTTTTCCTTGCAAGAATGTGAGGAAAGCCACGAAAGAGCCTGTGATGAGCTACCGTAGTTCAGACTTCAATGTCATTAGCTAGTAATGGAGTAACTTTTTAACTCACTTTCAAAGGCATTATAAAAGCTATAGAACAATGATGGCTCACCTTTTTGCCATCGTGTGCCAAAAGTGGGGGGAGTGCAGTGGGGTCACATGAAAGTGTGCCCACATCCATAATTCTATGCCCCCACCCCACCCCTGTGCTCCCCCATGGCGTGATGGCGAACCTATGGCATGGGTGCCACAGGTAGCACGCGGAGCCATATCGGTGGGCATGCAAGCTCAGCTCCGACACGCATGCATGTGCCAGCCAGCTGATTTTTGGGTCTTCTAGGCCCACCAGAAGCCAGGAAACACACTGTTTCCAGCCTCCGAAG
Organism: Masticophis lateralis; assembly: GCA_030761175.1. Taxonomy (NCBI): domain Eukaryota; kingdom Metazoa; phylum Chordata; class Lepidosauria; order Squamata; family Colubridae; genus Masticophis; species Masticophis lateralis. The sequence continues at coordinate 208,707,232 of JAUDYJ010000001.1, forward strand.
GGCCTCTGGGGGGGTGGGAAAGGCCATTTTTGGCCTCCGCAGGGTCCTAGAAAGGCTCTGGAGCCTGGGGAGAACAAAAAATGGTCCTACCGGGCCCACCGTGCCATCACGTGCCAAAAGCAGGGGGGAGCATGGGGGGCAGGGCACATAGAATTATGGATGTGGGCACGTGTGCATGTGACCCCACTGGGCTCCCCCTGCTTCTGGCACTCAATGGCAAAAAAGTTAGCCATCACTGCTATAGAATATTGTAATATATTTGACTCATTTTTACCTACAGCTACTTTTAGTAAACATCTATTGTTGCCCTCAAATGAAATCTTTCACTGGTTTTGTAGATGCACATGATTAGATTGAAAGGTATACAACAACAAAAAAGGCGGCGACGGGAGGCTCCACCCACGCACCCACCGGGATGCTTCTGTGCATGTGCAGAAGATGCGAGCATCCACAAGCGAACTGGTAGCGATGGGTTTTGAAACCTGCCCCTGGTGTGTGTGTGTGTGTGAGAGAGAGAGAGAGAGAAAGTGCTATGTAGACATTAGCCCCCCTTCTACAATTAGAAAATTTTTAACAATAGGGGAGCAGGGAAAAAGAGAGAATCATTGTTCCCATACTTGTCATCCTTCTTTCCAAGGAAACTGACATAGAGAGTCTCTTCTATCCAATAACACCTCCTGAGCAAGTAAGTTCTTGGAAAATGTACTTTAGACATACATGTACATCAGTACATATGTATATGTCACCATATTTCAGGATGAGAAAAAAAATCAATCAGTATTAATTGTATATTATAGTATAATAAAAGTTCTTGTCCCACCCTTAGCATGAAAGCCAGCTGGGTAACTTTGGGCCAGTCCCTCTCTCATAGCCAGCTTACCTCACTGTTGTTGTGAGCAAAACAGGAGAGAAATGAGTATTAAAGATGCTTGCCACTTTGAGTTACTCATAATAAATAAATAAATATCTTGTTATAACAGTGAAAAGTTACAATATAAAATATAACAAAATATTTATTTATTTATTATTATCAAGTACAAACTTTATGCAAGTGTGTATATGGATACGTATATTTCTAAAACACTTAGAAATGTATTAGATGATACTTGAAAGGATTACATGATAGTTATATTACCATCTGCTTTTTAAAAAGCTACTGGATTTTGTTTAGATGAGTTCCATATTTCATTATATTTCATTTAATTTTCACAGTTTCAGTCACAAATTGCCTTCCGTGGACCCTACATCGTCCTTAACTGGTCAGTAGAGAGGATGTGCATAAGTACACTAATGTGCCTATCGCCCCTGCCATTGTATTTTTATTCTTGTTCTCATTTTTATTTGACAAATTCTAATAAATAAATACAACAAAATAAATTATATTTATTCATACAAAGTCTACATCTACAAGCAATCTGCTCATAGTCATCTTCAATCCATTGAATAAATCAGGCCACACATTTATCTTTCCAATTTTCCAATATCAATCTTTTTAGCTATAAGATACAGAGAAACCATTTATGTTATTCAGTTGTAACAATATACTAAACTTTATCTTTCTATTTTTTCCTGCTCTTTTTTTCACTTATTTCTAAGCATTTATATAGCATACACATATGCATTTTTGATAATCTGTTCAGTTCACATTAGTATTAATGTTATGTTTATGTAAATGACTTTAGCACTCTCTCCAAAATATATTTTTCAAGTATGGAAGTTTAATACATCTTTAAAATATGTATTTGAATCCAGACCATTCTTTACTAGCCTGTAGCCTTCCAAATGCGCTGGGATTATAATTTAACAGAATTTATTATCAGCAACATCTAGGAATTATGGATCCAACATATCTGGAAGATGCCAGGTTTAGAAGGCCATGATATCAATGGATTAACAGATCTCAAGGCAGGCTACAGTTAATAAAACAAACTACTATAAATCATAAAACACCAAACTGTGGCAATCCATCAAACTATCATTAATGCAGAGCTGTACTATAAACCAACAGATAAGACTTCATTAAGTTGCAATCAATTAAACTCTTAATTAACGGCTTAAAACCCATGTAAGTACCAGCCAAGCATCCAGATGGTGACCATTTCATAAATTGGTATCACAATACATATAAAACTGTAGATTTTTCCCTTCCAAAATGTATATGTATAAGTGTATTTCTTTACAAACACATCTTTTAAAATATATTAAGATCTGGTTGTGCCAACAAGCCTGGGGACCCCAGAAGATGGATGAACTTGTGATGTCCTCCATTATTGTTAACATCCACCATGTCTGTTATTTTCTTGCTTATCTTTTTTATAATTTTTAATGTTTTTATTATAATGAATAGTGATAAGTGATTTTATATATTTATTCATTATTCTTATCTTTGTTGTATGCATACAAGGTCACTTTGGGTGAGATAGGTGGCCATATAAATCGGAGGGAGGGAGGGAGGGAGGGAGGGAGGGAGATAGATAGATGGATGGATGGATGGATAGATAGATAGATAGATAGATAGATAGATAGATAGATAGATAGATAGATAATGAGATCTTGTTTGAGCTGAATATATGAAAACTTAACAGAGTTTATACCCTGTTTTCCCTAAAATAAGACATCCCCTGATAATAAGCCCAATCGGGCTTTTGAACCCATGGCAATAAGGCCAAGCACTTATTTCAGGGTTCAAAAAAATATAAGACAGGGTCTTATTTTTGGGGAAACATCATAGTTATGTGTGAAGTTAAATATGTAACTAAGTTTCAGTTGATACGTTGTACTAGGGCATGCAATAGGTTTATGTTGGAAACCAATCTGGACTTGAATTAACAAATGTCAATTTTCAAGCTTTGCTATCTTTAGCATTTTTTTCTCCTCCTACCCTCCCAAATCACTCATGCATGCATCATTTTCACCAGAGAGATCCATAAAGGATTGACTGTCATTGGGTTAACTCTCCTTGGCTGGATATGGCCATGAAAATAGGGGAGAAGAGTATTTAGGCAGCAGAGCTGGAGAGCAATAAAACATTGCAGGCTTATTGTTTTGAAAAATCTCAGCAAGGCAACCCAAAACCTTGGAGGAACATCACAAATACTTTCTCTTTTGGGACATAATAGCAAGTAGCCATCGTCCCTTTACCCTCCCTCATTATTGAATATGCAGGTGGTGGTGCCTAGAAATTTAAAATACTGCTCCTACCAGATTTCATTGAGATAAAATAGGAATAGCTAATTTATGCATTGTTTTTAAATCTAGTGTTGTAAGCCTTTTGGATGTTGCTATTAATGAGCAAGCCATTTTCTCTGCATTAACCATCCTAAGCAGTGGTGGGATTCAGCCAGTTCGCACCACTTCGGGAGAACCGGTTGTTAACTTTCTGAGCAGTTTGGTGAAATGCTTGTTGGAAGAAATCATTAGGGCAGAGAACCGGTTGTTAAATTATTTGAATCCTACCACTGATCCTAAGGTGTTTCAAACTGAAAACATAATATTTCCAAACAGTTCTATTGTACTCTTGAATCAAGTTGTAAGCAGATAATGCCCTGCCCTAAAGATAGGTTCAACGTTAAAAGAATTGATGAATATAAATACAAACTAAATCAACCACAGAGGTCTCTTTGCTCAACCTCTGAAAAGGTGACTTTTTCTGAATAACTCTGGGATAATTCTGGGATTCTTTCTTCAGTGTTTCAGAAACACGAACTGAGCCATTGTAGTAGACACAGTGGCCATGAAAATCTTCAAAATAAAAAAAAATCTAGAGATAATAAATTTTAAATAAATACAAGGCTTTAAATTTATTTTAAAATTTATTTATTTTTTTAAAAAATCCATTAAAATCAGAGAAAAGGAGGGAACTGTGACTGATAGGGCAAGCCACAAGGATAGATTTTCCCCATGAACCAAAGTTGCTGCATTCTGTATCTAAACGAATATCAGTTATCAGTGTTTTTCTCAAGAAACAGGAAATGTTTTGGATACACACTTAGAAACAGTGACAGGAGAAATCAGAAATCCTTGGTTATGGTTAACTTCTTTAATTGCTACCATTCCCTAATGTGTGAGCTCCCAAATTTATACTCCTCCCCACTGCAAAATAGGAAGTGAGGGATGTCTGTTCCCTATTTAGAGAACTATTTAGACTTGTCATTGCTGCCCCAGTATTTTGAACATCTAAAGTAGCATTTTACCTTCAAATCTGAAGCAGCGTGAGAATCATGTATTGAATCATTAATTTCTGGCCACCATCAACAGAATAGAGTGGGTTCTTTACTAGTAAACAAAGGGCATTACATGACAGAACAAATATTTTGCAATAGCTCATGATGTCATAGTTAACTGATTGGTTTCTTTTCTTGAATCTGATCTTTCCTACTTAGGCAAACTTTTTGGATTCAGGCTACCTGGATTGAGTCTTTTATCCTACAGAAAGCAATCTTTGCCACAAGAAGATCCCGATGCAGTGATTGTTGATTCATCAAAACACAGCGACAACTCCATGGCCATGAAGCACTTTAAGTCTCCTACGAAAGAAAGCTGCAGTCCCTCTGAAGGAGATGACACCAAGGCGCTCATTCAACCAAGGACGTGTTCACCTCCAGTGAATATATCTGGGCCTCTAGATCATTCATCACCAAAACAGCAGTGGGATCGACTGTACCCGGATATGCTGCATTCCAGCGCAGCGTTGACTCTTGCTCAGTCAAAAGAGAGCATTAGTAGTATAAGGAGAGCATCTTCAGTGCACAACATAGAAGGATTTACCATCCATCCCAAGAACATGTTTAGGGATCGGCATGCTAGTGAAGGTACAGTATTAGGCAAGGGGAGTGTGATCCATATTCATGAATTATGTCAACTGAACGGCTGGGAATAATTTCATTTTTATTCAACTAGGACAAGTTCTTTCAAGTCTCTTTTCTTTAAGAGCTAAGAGGAAATTCTACCATAGCAGGGATGACATTAAGCACTCTATGGTTCATCGTTTATGACCCTATGCAAAGGGAAGCTTATTTCCATGTCAATATGCTTCATATTGTGTTATACATCTAGGCGTACTAATTTGAGAGTAAATCTTAATAAGGGTTCCCTCCAGGGGTGAAATTCACTTACTGGTACCTTCCCTACTGGTTCTCAGCTGTGCGCTGTTGTCTGCACATGCGCAAAGCCTTCTGTGAATGCGCAGAGGCTTAAAATGTCACAAAAAAGTGATGTCATGACATCTGTGTGGGTTGGCAGAGCCTCCCACAGCTGCCGCTACCTGTTCATCCAAACCAGATAGAACCGGCTGAATTTCACCCCTGGTTCCCTCATTATTTGAGCAGCAGTTTTTTGGAAAGGGGTATTAATACAAGAATGATTCAGACTGCAATCACCACTTTCATATTCAGAAAGTCCTCATCCAGAGCATGCACCCAGGAGGAATCCCTCCTCCAGAAAATAGTTCATTCGTTCACTCACTCACTCACTCATTCATTCACTCATATAATCAATTTAGGTACCACCTGATTCCAGACTGACTTGGGGAAGAGGCTCACCTAGATTGCAACATAAAAATAAACACCTAATAACACACCGAACAGAAGATGGATGCAGATATGCTCAACACATAAAACAAATATCATACACCCAGCACTTAGCCTAGAGCCATTTTAGCCTAGAGCGTGAGAGCATGGCCAGATCTTTAAGGTTTTCCAGAAAGCCACCAGGGTAAACCAAATAGGAAACATAACTAGACGAGCTAATTCTACCTTATTGTAAGGCTTCCTTAACAAACTTCCCACTTTATGCTGCCTGATGAATAAGGGCAGCTTTCCCAAGTTTCTTTCTTTGGCCATTAGTTGATTGGAGGCTTCCCCATCTCTTATCTGATTGTTTCATGGGTAGCATGCCTTTCCTTCATCCATCAAGATCACTCATATATTCCATTAAGGGTGGAAGCCACCCAGTTTTCATAGGGAATTGCATCCCAGAGAGCAGGTGCCATGTAGAGAAGGTGTGATTCCTGGATCTAAAAGATGACACTGTATTAACTGAAAGGAACAGTTGCCTGCCCAACCTGGCAGTCCGAATCAGCAATGCGCATGCATATTGTTTCAGAAGGAAGATATTCCTTGTTTCACAAATAAAACCCTTGTTCATTTTCATCCAACTGATTGATTAGAATGTGTATTTGACTAATTGAGCACTTGGTTGACTGCATTCTATTATTGATTAATCCAGGAAAATTGCTTAATCAATTACAATTTCTTAAATCAAATTAGCCTCCAAATTTAAAGAACAGCCCCTCCTGAGATATATCACATCCATTTAAACGGCTGTTCCAGCTAATTTGAAAACACTTTTGAGCACTCTGGGAAATTTTGAAGAGCAATTGAACGAGGACAACTTTTGGTTCTTAATTCTAAAAAGAGAAAATTAGTCTTCCATTAATTACATTAGCCGATTCACCCAAATTAATGTAGGCTCCCTCAAAATGTATTGGGAAACCAAGAAGGGGGGTAAATCATCAGTCTTTGGATACATAGTTTATTTGCCCCTTTTGCTTTTCTTTATTCTGCTGAATAACAGACAATGGTCGCAATGTCAAAGGTAATGTAAATTTATAACCTCTATTGTCCGGTGCTTTTGAAAGACGCATTATTTGGCATGCTGTAGAAACTGTACAAATGCATCATACTCATGCTAACCTTTATGAAGCTGGGCACATTACAGGAATTACTGTTCTTTTTGCTTGATGGATGCATCACAATTCTCTTTGCTCTCAATTCAGAGTGATGATAGATGGCCATTCAGAGGAAGCTGTGAAGGGATGCACAGTATGTTCTTTCAGAGCCATTGGCCTCACTTAGTTACAATGCAATCCTCTAGTTGTCTATCCAGAAGAAAGTTCCCATCCTTTCTCTGGGGCTTTTTCCTTGATCACTGATTTAAGCAGCACATCCTGTTAAGCCCCTTTGATTTGAGTGGGAGAGTTGAGCATGTGCCTACTTCTCTCCCGTCAAAACCCCAGGAGGGCTTAAAAGTTTGAACTATGGCTGGATTGTACCTACAGTATGTAAACTTGTTGAAGAAGGTAGAATGTGGATGCTGCCAATCCTAAGCAGATACCATAACTTGAAGTTTTCAAGATATAATCTTGTTAAAGTATTACAAATTGAGCTTTGCATGATTGAAACTAGCCACCATTGATTCATTTTAAATCCAATTCAGTTTTATCGTTCTGACACCAAGACAATCAGTGAATAATCTGGACCCTTCACGTATTCCTCTTTTGTCTCCTTAAAACTAGTTTCACGCTCCTGGATGGCAGGGGGTATGGTTTAAGCTTATTGTAGGTGTGCTTGCATGAATTCCATTTGCAATTTCATGTGGAAACATGCTTGTTCATATTTATTATATGCTAATATTGGTCCTTTTCACCAGGACAACAGTGTAAAGCAAAGTTAGCCAAATGGAGACCTTCCTTTCTGTAGCTAACTAGAATCCTTTTTGCGTATGTATTTTTTTTTCATAACAAACTTATCATTTGTGTTTCGAGCCTAAATTTAGTAGGAGAGGCAGGACGAAGGAGAATTTTTCTTCTTTGCTCCTCTTCAACGTGTCATTTAATATACTTGATGAAATGTCTCCATCAAACCTGCATGGTGTGCATGTGCTAATGCCCTCAAGTGACCCATTCCTAGGAGGTTCTCCCATTTGCTTCTTGTCTCCATCAGCGCTGGTTTTGATATTGTGTGGCGCCATGTTGTAAGTGAACAACTGTCTGTAAATGAACTTGCTGCTGACTTGAGGTACTCAAGACTCTGCCTATTTTTGTATTTATTGTCAGTATAGACCCACATCAGTGTTCCATAATCTTTAAAGCCAATTTAAGATTCTCAGAGGGAAATGAACATATTTCTGGTAGAAGCCTATTCCATAAGAACAAACCTGCCATAAATAAATATTCTGTTTCATACACCTGCCAGCCTAGCAGCTCTTATGAATAAGTGTTTGAAAAGGGCCATCAGAGCTGATCTTAGAAGCCGAGTAATTGTTACTTACTTCAGCAAAGTAAGACTTAAATGTGCATGAATAACGAACATAAGAAAGGCAGGTAGAAAAGAGCACTATAGTAGTGGCCAAAATTGTGGAAACCTTTTGGGAAAAGTGTATTTTGGAGGTTTGATGGCTAATAACACCACTTTTTTTTTTTTTTTGAGTTTCAAGATAATCATATTCCACTGCTGGAATAGCCTGGAAATAGCCCAGACCTTAACCCAATTGAAGAAACCTTTTTAGTCAGAAGCAATCCAGCAATAAAACCCAGTTAATAGAAGCAATCATTCAATCTTGGTTTCACATTATAACAGCTGAAGAACTAAACTAAACTAGACTTTGTTCACTCCATGGGAAGACATTGTAAGGTCAGAATTCATGGCCCCTAAAGGTTATCCAACTGTTAACGGACACGGTGATAATTTTTGTATATCTCACTTTTTTTCTACATGTTTCTTTATACTGTAACTGCTATTCTAATAGCAAATCCTTCATAAAAGTTATTTCATTACATTCTTGATTAAATTACCTTATATATAATTATCTTGATTAAATTATCTTGATATATAATTTTATGGTACTACTCCAAAAAAAAGTGGTGTTTTAGCTATTTTTAGAATATACACTTTTCCCAAAAGATTTCCACAATTTTGACCACTACTGTAATTTGTGCTGCTGTTCTGTGATTGAAATCACAGCTGGAAAACAAGTAACCATGGCACAAAAGGCACCCAGGATTACCCAGATTTTGGAGTTTGTCTTGTATTCAGGAGCACATGTGCCAATGAAATTAAACAGTCTTTTTTTCTCCCTAACTTGGACATTTAGCTATTCAGGAAGTATTTTTTACGGGATACATTTGTGGTCCAACTTTCTCCTATTGTCGCAACAACTCTCAGAAGCTGGGAGAAGATAATATGCTCAAGGATCCTTTTTCAGTCTTAGAGTAGTCCTTCTGCCTGCCTGCCTGAAGGCACCAGGAGACAAGGCTGGCAATGTGACATCAGAGAAGGTGGGCCTAAAATTTTTGAATCCTTTTTAGTGGATTAGGAAAGGTAAATAAATGATGCCTTATCTGCCCCTCCAGCACAGATATATGCACCTTAAATGGAAGCAACGTTTTATTTGGGGAAAGTTGCGTATTTTAGAATATAATGAAAAACTCTACTGTCCACAGAGAGAATCCAGAGGTCTTCAGGAATCCAAGAAACCAGAACTTTTTTTCTTGTCGCTCCTTCATTATATGGTATTTACAAGTATACTGCCTTTGAATCTGGAATTCTCATACAGCCATAATAACTATAGATTTCTTCTAAATTCATAATTTAAAAAGTTCATGTGCTCCAGACTTTAAAAGCCTATAGTTCTCAATCTAGCGTGAAATAAAGCTTTCAGGGAGAAGTGTATCTAGATTAAATCCAAGATATTACTCCACTAATGGATTTCTGCTTCCACTTGTGTTCACTCAACTAGCTCAGAGATCTGTAAACACTGAAGAAATAGATTCCCGCTTTCTCTATAATTTTTCTCTGTTTAAAATTTCCTCTAGTTTAAGGACCCTACAAAGACTGGAAAACAGAATCATTTACAGTAGTAGAAAGAATGAGAAGCCCTGATTCAAGAGTGGGGTGTGCAATGAACACATAAATACACACACCCTGGTGAATTATTTACTATTTCTAGGCACTATATTCTGCCCTTCTCCCACAATTGAAGTGTTGGCAGATGCTAAACTAGAGAGTTATTAAGTCTGGTTGAAAAACGAAAATAACAATCAAGGTATTTACTTTTTTATCTTATGTGAAAAGTGACTCAAGATGTGGTATCAGCTGATATCTTCTTCTTTTTCTTGTAGGTCCTTTTAACCATATCAAGTCAAGTCTGTTAGGATCTACATCTGATTCAAACCTTAACAAATACAGCACCATCAATAAGATTCCCCAGCTCACTCTAAACTTTTCTGATATCAAAAATGAAAAAAAGGCATCATCACCTCCATCATCAGAGAAAACAATTATTGCGCCCAAAGTGAAAGAAAGAACACATAACGTCACTGAAAAGGTTACACAGGTGGGAGATTTTTTAATATGTAATTGTGCCTCATCTCTAATTTTTGTGAACATTCCACTCCTTCTCTTCATGTCTGCATGCTTTTGTTAGATTTGTGCAGATTGATTTTTCTGGATGAAATAGAGTGACCACAATTCTTCTAGCAACACGCACAGAGGAAAATTAATGTAGATTAAACCTACAATTAATCAGAAAAAGGGCTCTGTGAGGGAGACTTTGCATTATGTTATTGTAAGTGAATTCTGTGGAAGATCCCAGATTTATCTGTTTAACTCGGGTATATCTGATATAGTAGCACAGATACTCTTCTATGGTGGCCTTGGTTTATTCTGTTTACCTACCTGAATAATATGCAGAAGTCAAATGAAAATGAGTGAAATTTAACAATTTCTTCCCGTCCTCATAGCCAAGTTGTCATATGTTACACAGACTACAAGAAGCATATGCACATCACATTACAAGAGTCAGACTATTTAAGAGAGACAAAATCAAGACATGAAGTTCAGGCTGGTAACTTGAGCACTGATTCCAACGCACCATCAAGGAGATCTTACTATACTTCTATTTCTTGTAGGTTCAATTTCCACCCAAGTCACATGGTCATAATTATTTCCCAGTTGTTAAAGTTGGTCAGTCAAGTAAATAGATCTTCCTGCTTTTTTATTCTAATTCCTTTTGTCACTTAGCACAATACAGTACCTTCGAAGGTACTATATTGTGCTAAGTGACAAAGGAATTAGAGTAAAGTCCTAGTACTCGTTTGAACTTATTTCTGCAGGAGTTCATGGCTGTTCTGCTTCTAATTTGGGGTGGGAGGAGGGGTTGGTTGATTCCTCTCTCCTGTCTCAGATGCTATCTCAGAGGTAGGCTCACTATCTCCTATAGATGCTGTGTTTTTATCTCTTCTTTCTCATTCTCTTCCTCATCCCCAATAAAAGCTTTGGTTTATTATTGTAATATCCTTCAGAGGTGCCTCCTGCAAAACTGAAATTCAGAGATGCTACTGTGATATGTTTTGCTCTGAATTATTCATCTTTGGGTTTTCCTTTTGATGAATAACATCTCTAAACTTTTCCGATATCTGTGCTTAGTAAGGTTTTTATAAGAGCTTTAAAAGATAAAAGCCTTTTATTGTTTCTAAATCATTTTGTGAGCATCAGCATCTAAAAAGTGATGTGTGTTTGTTGATGCTAATAAATTTAAATACACAAATGTAGCAGAAGAAATTATCTCTTTTATGGATCATAGCATAGTCTTAGATCATACCCTGCAGAAGACAATTTTGTTTGAAAGACTGTCAAAGGAGAATGTTCCTTAGTTAAATGATTCTTTTGACCAATTCAAGTCCATTTTAAGAAGAGCAGCCTTGAAGTTGCTCATCAGTTGTGAACATCCAGACAGCAGACTAAGCAAACAATGAGCTTACCTGGCCAGCCTTTTGTCTTGTACTTCAGTTTTAATAGTTCTGTTCATTTTTATAGGTTATTAGACTTCCATAGGGCTAGGCTTAGTCATTTGGGTTAGTTTATAGATTTTATTTTCATATTTTATTTATTTTTGATTGCTTGATTGTATTTTATTATATACAATATAAGCTAGTCTTTGAACTTTCCTCTTCTCGGTTTTTCTTCTGCAGTATAATGCATTGCATTTCTATTAAAATTATACTAATATTTTCTGATTGTTCAGCTCTCTTTTCCATTATTACAGTTCCTGTTCTTGTTCTTGTTTTTGACAATGTGTGAGTATTAGGGCTTGGCAGATCTTCAAAGGGACTCTTTATTTGTTGCATTTGTTCAATTGAAGGAACCCTTCAAAGGTCCTTTAAATTTTCAGCAGCAAAATTTAAAGGTGCTTTAAATTTTTCAGAAGGAAAAAAAGGAGTGAGGCTAATTTGCGCTGAAAGGTTTCTATACTGTGGTGATCATCCCATTGTTGGTATGTTTAGAAGCTAGCTAGTAAGCTTGCTTAAGAGTTTGGGTTTTTTTCCTCTCTCTCTTTTTTATTCTATTACTTTTTTCTTTTATGGAGGCTCTATTGCACACAGTGGTGGTTTCAAAAATTTTTACTACCGGTTCTGTGGGTGTGGCTTTGTGGGTGTGGCATGGCTTGGTGGGCGTGGCTTGGTGGGCATGGCAGGGGAAGGATACTATAAAATTTCCATTCCCTCCCCACTCCACGGGAAGGTAACTGCAAAATCCCCATTTCCTCCCAATCAGCTTGGACTTGGAAGGCAGAGAATAGATGGAGGCGGGGCCAGTCAGAATTTTTACTACCGGTTCTCTGAACTACTCAAAATTCCCACTACCAGTTCTCCAGAACTGGTCAGAACCTGCTGAAACCCACCTCTGATAGCACAACCACAGCTCTACAAGAGTCTAATTCTGAACAGGAGCAGATGATGTGCACAAATATTCTACTCCATTAACAGTTCTCCAGTCACATTATCTAGCATTATAATATTACTGTTAAACTTCTCTTCAGTTTCAAGAAATACGTAGTTCAACCTATCAGAAAGTGAGGAAAAAGAGACTTTTCCCCTCAAACTAAAGAACAGCTAGTATTTCTATTTATGTATATGTGTGTATATTAGTATAACTGTATTTATCTAATAGTTGTTTTTATAAATCTGGGCCAACATATTAAATTGTGTTTAACGAGGACATTATTTTAGTATTTTCAAATCCTTGTAGAACTTATAATAGCCTAAGTTTAGCTCCATTCTGCTTTCTAAAGGCATTAAAGATAATTTAATGCCACAAGATGTCATTCATATTTATTAGTGACTCTATATCAGGAAGAAATATACAGAATAAAAATTACATATTTTTAAAATTAATAGGCATGTCTTTTACACTTTTATACACATTTACACAGAGTTCCCGGTAGAACCTGTAGTTTAACATGCCAGGAACTTTACAGCTCTCTGCATTCAAAATTAAATTTGAAGTGTTTGCCAAGGGGGTCAAGAACTCTTTATAGAATGCTTCTAATGAATGTTGACATTAGTTTGTATTTCTGTTCTATTTATGATTTAATAATCTCCTGAACCATTTGCAGGAATAGCTTTTACAAGCTCACCATTTTTAAATAGAAGAATCAATTCTCTGTATTTCCTTCCCATTATAATTTCTTATCTATCATTTCCTAAACATAAACATCTGAGCCCCATATACATACATAAAAACAGAGAGAGAGAGAGGGGAGTTATCAGTGTTCATGGAACTTTACAAAAAATAAAAAAATAGCTTCATGCTCTAAAAATTACCTTATTTTCCTGTTTAGCTGATCCCCTTGAAACTATGATCCAGATGAAATGATTTTTTTTTTTTTTTTTGCTTTTCATTTATTTTCATTTTGCCATTTCCTTGAATGTTTTTTGTGTGTACTTCGTCATTTACTGTAAGGGTGCTTTTTTTTCAGATCCAGGTTTACACAGCTTTTAGCAAAAAAAAAGAACAAAGCCAGGATCAAAAATAAATTTAATCTTGAATTTCATTAAATCCCATTACTGTGTAAACCTCATGCATTTAATTTGGTCCATTTTTTCTTACAGAAGAATACATTTATTGATTTAATTGGTCCTACTTTAATCCCAGGCTGTTGTAGAATTTATCTTCAAAGAACACCTGCATGTGTTACAATTCTGCTGAAAAACACCAGGTTTTTCTCCAGGTTTCACACTCTTCTCTTTGTCCTCCTCATTTCTTGTATAAGGTATAACACAGGCTAAGAAAACATAGGGAAAAAAATGTGGAAGTTGAATTTGCAATCTCTTGATTTCTTGATTTCTTGTAAAACTGGTTCTTCTATAGAAGGCTTTGGATGTGAATTATGAGCGACAAAGCATAATTGAGACTGAATCCCAGCAAACAAGAATGCCAGTTGATTCTGGTTCCATGGATATTCCATCTGTACTGAAGGTACTGAAGACAGAGATATGCTTGTCCTCTGTACTGAAGACCAAGATATGCTATTGTGCCATCACGTCCATCTCAGCTCTTTGCAACCACATAGACAGACTTTTTCCAGTTTGATCTTGACTAACTTGGCCCTTCAGATTTCCCAATGCTATCATTAATCTTCCTTGTCCAGCATCTTCCTATATCATTGCTGGTCCGGTAGGCTTAGCTGGGATGACCTTCACATTTTGGGTGGGTCTTCTGGAAGTACTGTAGATACTCTTGGCATACATTCCCACTCACCCATTCTTCACTCACTCGGCTCAGGAACACATTCACTATTACCACCACCATGATGAAGCAACAGAGCAGGATCTGAGTAGAGCAAGTTCTGAGTAGAGCTCCTCTCTATTTATATAATATAATAAACATCTCTATTTTAATTTACTTTACAAAGTGTTACCTGTGAAAGTGCCTCAGAAGCTGCAGCTGCTTGCTTCTTTACCAGACTTCTGCAGAACCACACAAATTTTGTGGAAGCTATAATGGTTGCCAATAGCCTACCAGGCCTAGTACAAGTTGTGGTAACCTTCAGTAGTGGCCAAAATTGTGGAAACCTTTTGGGAAAAGTGTATTTTTGAGGTTTGATGGCTAATAACACCACTTTTTTTTTTTTTTTTTTGAGTTTCAAGATAATCTTATTCCACTGCTGGAATGGCCTGGGAATAGCCCAGATCTTAACCCAATTGAAAATCTCTGGAGCTGACTAAAGAAACTTGTTAGTCAGAAGTGACCCAGCAATAAGGACCCAGATTGTTGGGGGCAATATGCTATTTAGTATACTGTTGATTGTTGTAAGCCGCCCAGAGTCCTCAGAGAGTGGACGGCATAGAAATATGATTAATATAAATAAAATAAATAAATTAAATAAATAAATAATAAATAAAACCCAGTTAATAGAAGCAATCATTCAATCTTGGTTTCGCATTGTAACAGCTGCAGAACTAAAAGACTTGGTTCACTCTGTGAGAAGACATTGTAAGGCCATAATTCATGCTAAAGGTTACCCAACTAAGTATTAACTGACATGGTGATATTTTTCGTGTATCTCATTTTTTCTACGTATTTCACTTTTCTCCTTCATAAAAGTTATTGCATTACATTCTTGATTAAATTATCTTTCCATTGATATATAATTTAATGGTACTACTCCAAAAAAAAAGTGGTGTTATTAGCTAGTTTTAGAAAATACATTTTTCCCAAAAGGTTTCCACAATTTTGGCCACTACTGTTTAAGCCTTATACAGCGGGGGGGGGGGGGTCATCTTACCTTTGGGTCATTTTCTCCAGGTAAAATTTGCCCTACCCAGCCAATCAGGAGAGGGTTCTGTGTTAATTCCTCCCTTGTAGGAAGTTAGAGAATGATATTCTTAAAGCAATCTCCTGTCTCTGAAATGTGCAACGTGTGATGAATTTGATGTCTATTCTTTATTCTTCATTGGAAACTAGTGAAGATAGCTTCGTTCCGAAGAGCATTCAGACAGTAAAATTTGAATTAGGATAGCACCGGCTTTTACTTTAATCTTCAGTTGCTTTTATGGATGGTTTTAGCTCTCTATATTGTAAGCTGCTTATAATAATTAATAAAGCAAAGCAAAGAAGCTTGCTCTGCCCCATTGCATTTAACATTAAATGCTGGTGGTTCTACTCTGTGGCACAAAATTAACCCACCGTGACAGGATCAAAACTGCACAAAGACTAGCTCTGGTAAAAAAGGAAGATGGGATAATTTGCACAAGAAATAAATGGATCTGAAATCTCAAGGAGGCTTCCAGTTTTTTATGGTGATTAAGAAACTGAAAATATTGTTCTCGCCTGGACCATGCAAGATAACAATTTAAATTAGCAGTATGATATACTACACATGCTTTGTGAAGCTAATTTTCTCATATTACCCTTACATGAAGTTCTCATTAGATGTCTTTTTAATGAATATGGGAGCTATTGAAAGTTTCAAAAGTTACTACTAAAAAGTTACTACTAAAACTCTTGTTCACATGTAAGGATGCAGTACTCAGATATGAAAAATAATCAGATTTTCACCCTTTTATTCTGTACCGAATAAAATTTTAGCTTATAGTTACTGATCAGAATTAAAAACGAGCGTATCTTAAGAATAGCTTGGAACATTTCATGCTTCCTCAAACACAACCAGAATTATTCAGAACCAGGAGAGCGTAATCAGTGCTTTTCTTTTCTTTTCTTTTTTGCAAAAAATTTTTTTATTTTTTTTCCCAAACATACAAATTACATCTTTTCAGAACAGAGCTTTGATCCGGTTATCAATATTTAGTCATTTTTAACAAAATTTTATCTATTCTATTTTGCCATAACACTTATTTCTTAATCTTAAATCACATATCCAACTAATACCATCTTTTTAAAAAAACCCACATATTTTCTTAATCAAAACAATTATCCTCCTATTATCCCACCTTAAATCTTAATTAAATTAATAACTCATAATACATTAATCAGCGTTTTTCAAAAGATTCAGAACTTTGGATCGAGTGAAAAAAATCCCTCATGTGTAAAAAGTTATTACCGTATTTTTCAGAGTATAAGATTAACTTTCCCTCCCCTAAAAGTGGGTGAAAATTTAGGTGTGTCTTATAGGCCAAATACAGGCATTTTTGGGCTCCCAAGCCCTCTGCATATCACGTTTTTGCCCTCCCTGGCTCCCAGAAGCATTCTACAGGCCAAAAATGGTTTTTTGGTGAAAATTGCACTGCAGAGTGCTTCTGGGAGCCTGGGAAGGCTCCAAGAAGCAATCTGATGCACAGAGGCAAAAAACTATTTTTTTTATTTTTTTCCTCCTGTAAATTTAGGTGCGTCTTAGAGTCCAGTGTGTCTTAGAGTCCAAAAAATATGGTAAATAAGGAAATTCTTCATGTCAACCTAATTCTTCACTGTAGTCTTAGGCATAGAACTGGGATAGGATATGTTTTGTTGCAGTGGTGTAGAATGGAAGCTGATGGGAGGGGCAGAAACTTTCTCTGCAATGCAAACAGAAGGGAGGACTATTTCTGTCTGTGGCCTTTCATTGACTTGACCAATTCTTCTCTGTTTCAATAAATGAAAAGGGCACAGTAATTACTATAAACCTTCTAATTGCTGAAGAAAAGCTTACACTTCAGTTTCCATGTAAGAGGATTCTCCTCTGTAAGGAGGAGACACAGCATTATTAGCTTTTTAAAGCTAATAATTCTGGTTTAATTCTGGTTTAAATATATGGTTTGAAGCATCACGCCAGTTTTTCCACGCAATGGTAATGGTTTTTTTTCCACATGAATTTATATTGAGTCTAATTTCACTGTACTGGCATCATTCAGGCAAGAAACCATTAAAAAAAATTAAAGACATGATATTCATACTGTGAATTAGTTTAGCATTTAGTCTTAGTATTTCTTTAGGAAAAGAGCAAGGAAAGACATGGTTAACTGAGCTAGCATGGGGTTATGGCATGGAAGAAAAATATATTAATGATTTGACTATGACCATGGTTTTTTACAGCCATGGGAAAATCCCAAATGATACCAGAATTAGGGATTTCCTCCCCCCACCCCCACCCCAAATAACAAGCAGAAACAAGTTTGATTTCAATGGGTCACAGCAGCACGGGAAACTTAACTTCCCTACTCCCTGCCATATTCCTAATTTATCTCATTTCAGATTCATGCATTGATTTTGGATTCAGTAGAGAGAACCAGCCTACACAAATGCAAAATGGCCTTTATGTCTGAATTGGCACCTAGATCAACACTATTCTGGGTCCGGACTCTCCTAACAAAATCATGAACAGCTTTGGCATCCTATTTTTCCAAAATAGATAGACATTTAATGTCTTATTCTCGGGAGCATTGCAACTTCACTTTGGGTACAATATTAATAATTTCCAGATATGCAAGTTATATATAGTGTTACTGTCTTGTTTTTCTGGATCCCTAAGAAATACAGTCTTCAATCTTCTGCTCCTAAGTAGCATGCAATCTGATTTGCATGAAAAATATCTTTGCATCAGTCCCCAAGATCTCCAGTTAGAAGGAAGATCACATTACAGGCAATGTGAACAAACAGCGCTAAAGGAAGAAGTGCTAGTTAAAGTAAGCCATGTTGCCCTGGAGGCTTAAGTATCTCTATCCAACTATTTACCAAAGCCCAGTAGATACAGAAAGAGAAAATGACATCTTTATCTTAACTTTTCCATCTAAATCAAAGCAAGATAGCAATCACATCTAGGACAAACAGGGCTTGTAGAAAACCTAAAAATAATCCATTTATTCAGATCTCTGACTGCTTATACACTGCCCTAAATCCTTTTCCTCTACTTAAATGTGTTCAGAGAGTGTGAAGAAAGTTTTCCCAAGAGGTTTTTGTGGATGAGTCTCTAAGACTTTATTTGAGCCAAGCTTTCTCAGTATTCTCCTGTTTCCAAAGAGAAAAACTTGTGAAAGGAGGAATTGTTAAAGAGGAGCTGACTTCTAATTATACTTTCTTCTCTTTTCATTTACCATAATATTCAGAATAGAATGTACCATCTCTGTAGCTCCATCATGCATCACTTGTTTTATTTGTATCCTACCTTTATTATTTTCTGCTGGCAGATAGTTCAATATTCAGTCTATGTCCTCTGGGAGGAGATGATGAAAGATCTCCCTGAAATGGGAGAAATGGCTAAGATGCTTTTCCTGCTGATAGCAGGGCAGTGAAGAATAGAGGGGGCTCCTTCTCAACAAATCCACTGTGAACTGAGAGGACATCTCTCCTCCTAAGAGCATAGGGTTACCTGGGATTTTTCTTTACAATTTACCAATGAGTAGAACATTCTCTTACCTACTAACATGCAGGGAAAAGACTAGGATGAAGGGGGAAAAAACCATGAATCTCTTTTTTTTTTTTTATTGAAAAAGTTTTACAATACAAAATTTTTCCATTTTCTCCCCCCCCCGATCCCCCTCCCCTACCCCTCCCATCCTCCCTCCCCAACCCTTTCCCTCCCTATCCCCCCCCCCGACTTCCGCTACAAGTTTAAAAAAAGCAAAATTTAGAACAAGGGAAAAAGAAAAAGATTATTAAATATTCAAATTCTAAATTAAACAAATTTCGAAAGAGGAAAAGAAAGAGAAAGAAGGAAAGAGGGCACAAAAGTAAAAAACAAACTAACAGGAACAAACATTAATATATTTAAACAATATTGTAATAAAAAAAAAACCCATTATAGTTAAAAACACCATTGTAGTTCTATCCTAACTACACCCTTAATTAAAGAAAAAAAAACCCCCAAAAACATAAAACACAAAAAATATATATGCATATATAGTTATAATCATACAGTTATATCATAAAGAAAATTATCTTTTATTTAATTCATTTCTCAGTCTATATAATCCAAATTTCAATCTTCTCTTCAACTTGAGTGATGTCAAATATATCTCCTCTCATAAATCCGCTTCAATAATCTTCATCTTGCCGCTGCCCCCATCAACAAAGTAAAACATTTCTCCACACAACCCCCCGAGTGACTTTATATAAGTAAAATCCAACCACGAAGATATTCACTCCTCTAGGAAAAATCATTCCAGCTAGCTTATACTATACCTAAAAATAAGCTTTTGCAGCCTTTCAAACAAAAGCTGCTTCCCAGATGTTCCTTTGAAATTAGTTCAAATCCTGCCACCCTTTGCAATTCAATCCTTCGGGTTATAAGATGTTTTCAAGTTCTTAGTCTTCTCCTAGACGATATGTTCCACCAAAATATATAATTGGGTAACCAGTGATCGCTGCTAATTTTGCAGCAATCTATCAAAACTCAGGATATCATGTCCAATCCAGGATAAAAAAAACCATGAATCTCATGTAGTGTGATCATGAGCACTGACAAGTGACTGACTTTACAGGAGAAAATGACAAAATGGGAAAAAACATGACAGAGAGAGACTACCTGTTTTTTGGGGAAATCCTTCTGTCTAATATGGTCTTTTATAATATAAAAGGAGAAGAATAAGAATGGGAGGAGGTGATTTGTGAGCTTTAAGTTCTGACTTTTTCTCTCTTTAGAGAATTTTTAGATTCAGACTACTAGGGCAAGGGTGTGAAACTCGCAACAACATGTCATCGCAACTTTTTCCCCCTTTGCTAAACCAGGGGTGGGCACGGCCAGTGCATGACGCATCAGGCCCGTGGGCCACAAGTTTGACACCCCTGTAGTAGGGAAAGACTTGGAAATTGTAGCTATGTTGTATTCTTGGTAACAATGTCAGCCAACAATCATGGGCTACATTTGTTCTTTATTTGGTTTCTAAATTAATCCATTTTAACCTACTAAGCTACAGAAATCTAGTTAAGGTTACCCTAATATTCAAACTTAGCATGTTGTACAATATAGCCATAACTATTACATAGTGTACATAAGTGTATACATAAGTGTATTGTGTATTGTGCAATACAGGCAGAGTCCTGTTCCTGTGGCTCTTGAAAAATTGCTGGATCCTACCTACAGCGGCCTAGACAAATTCTTTCAAAAAAAATTATAGGAACATCTGGAGGAAACATTACCCGTCATATTATAAGACACTTGTTAATAGTTCTAAACCTCAACTTTTGAATTGCATCAGATGTTAATTCTGTATCATTAGTCTAAATCAGGGAAATACTAGGACAACACAACTTCATATTAGTTTATGCTAGTGTTTAATTTGATTCTACTAGGACAACGCAACTTCATATTAGTTTATGCTAGTGTTTAATTTGGTGTGCTCTGAATGAAGTTTGTGTGTTCTGGTTGTAGTTTCTCTTTTCCCCAGCATGTTTTCTTTCGCCACGCTGAAAACTAATGTATCTACCATCCAGGAAACTGATCTATGTTTACTTTCAGTAAAATGTATGTATATATTTTACATTGCAACCCCAGTCCTAATTATAGTAATGATTTAAGTATGGCTAATTACATGATCATTTCCAAAATGTAATTACATAAAGTACATGTGGAAAAACAGCTGGATTGTTGGAACAAAGGGGGAGAAAGGAGTACAGTTTACTGTGATGGGACCAGCTGTCAAGATCAATGGGGCTGATTCCTTTAGTGCCTCACACCTGTGCTGTCATTAAGGGAAATCAAATATGAACAAGCCACCAAGGTGTGCAGAGAAAAGCTAATGTCAGGGATAAGAAAGTGGAAGATTGGCCTAATTAGAACTTGCTTTTTTTCCTCTCAAGAAAAAAGATGTGGACCTATTAAAATTCTTTCTTCATAATGGCAAATAGGATTAGGCATGTTGCCAGATCCTAAATATTGGGTTGCTGATGCAGCTGTAACTTATCCATCCTCCAGGCAAAGTGATCCCACAATTCTGAAAAAGCAACCTGCTTTCTAGATTCTCAGTCATCATAGGTCATGGTTGTCCCAAAGGTGCTTTTTTTCAGGAGGCAGCTGTTTTTTTTTCTTTTGAAGACGTTTTGTTTCTCATCCAAGAAGCGTCTTCAGCTCTGACAGGATAGTGGGGAATGGAAGGATTAAATATTCCTTGCAGACAGCTGGTAATCTGACAACTACCCTGTCAGAGCTGAAGAGCTTCTTGGATCAGAAGTGAAATGTCTTCCAAACAAAAAAAACAAGAAAGTCCAGTTGCCTCCTGAAAAAACCACCTTTGGGACAACCTGCTTGCTAGTACTAGATTGCCCTTCAACATCCACTAGGTCAGTGATGGTGAACCTTTTCGGCACCAAGGGCCCAAACTTGAATGCATGTTTGTGCATGTATGCACACGCGTGCTGGAGCTCCGGAAATTCGAAGACCAGCTGGCCAGTGCGTATGTGCCCGCCGGCCATCTAGTCTTCCCGTTTCCAGCGCGCGCATGCTTGCCGGCACTGGAAACCGGAAGGAAGGAAGGAAGGAAGGAAGGAAGGAAGGAAGGAAGGAAGGAAGGAAGGAAGGAAGGAAGGAAGGATATCTGAATGTTGTGATGCAATTAAAATGCATGTAAAGACATTCATCCACACTGTATTTTAAATAGCCTTGTTAAAAAAAAAAGGTGTGCCTATAAGTGCATGGAAAAAAATCTCAATGTCAGGAAAGTGTGGTAACTGAGAAATTGCAATAAATTTCACTGTACCTCTAAAAATATATATACATACATGTGTACAGTTGTCTTAGAATTTGTTATTCCATGAAGGCTTCTGGTACTAATTTCAGGTTTGAACATTTTTTACTGTTTCTGCCATTTGTTTTGAATAGTGGTTATTGGATTTGCCTTAGAATGTATGAGATTGTAACTCAAGATTTTCTAGTTAATTTTTATTAGGTATCACTCCTCACACCGTCAGCTGCTTTGAGGCATATAGGAAGGAGATGGGATAACAGTGTGAATTATTACAGATTGAATCCAGACTTTGTTAGGTTTTAAGATTCACCGAAGCAGTTAGTCAAGGCAATATTCAGTTGCATAAATTTCACTGGATCTGGATTCAGTCCTATTAACTAAATTGTGACTCACAACTGAGTCACGATTAATAATTCCCAGCCTGGTGTATGAGCAATTCCCTTTGAAAAACATGGCATTGGTACTTCATCGTACGAAGGTTCTGCCGCACGACGAAGGATGTGTGAGCAGTGATCCATACGTTTAATGTTTTCACAGAACCGAAATTAAGGCGGAAGTTAAGAGCAAAACTAATACTTTATTCACATATATTTTGAACAGAACATTGATAGAAATTCCAAATTTGGACATTTGTATATATTAATGGGATGCGGTGGCTAAAGGGATGTGGTGGCTCAGTGGCTAAGATGCTGAGCTTGTCGATCGAAAGGTTGGCAGTTCAGCGGTTTGAATCCCTAGTGCCGCGTAATGGGGTGAGCTCCCATTACTTGTCCCAGTTTCTGCCAACCTAACAGTTCAAAAGCATGTAAAAAATGCAAGTAGAAAAATAGGGACCACCTTTGGAGGGAAGGTAACAATGTTCTGTGCGCCTTTGGCATTTAGTCATGCCAGCCACATGACCACAGAGACATTTTCAGACAGCCCTGTCTCTTCTGCTTTGAAACGGAGATGAGCGCTGCCCTCTAGAGTCGGGAACGATTAGCACATATGTGTGAGGGGAACCTTTACCTTTGCCTTTATGTATTAGAGAGGCAGTTTGCAGTAGTGGTGAAGATGTTGGCCTAGAAACCAGGGGAACTGTACATTCTGGTCCCACCTCAAACATGAAAGCTGGCTGGATGGCTTTGGGCTGCTCACTCTCTCTCTCAGCCCTGTTGCCTTCTCTGGGTTGCTATTGTGGGCAAAATAGGAGGAGGAAGGAGTGTTAGATAGGTTTGCTACCCTGACTGCTCATTAGATGGCCAGATCCTGAAGATGAAACTCAAATACTTTGGCCACCAAATGAGAAGGAAGGACTCACTGGAGAAGAGTATAATGCTGGGAACGATTGAGGGCAAAAGAAGAAGGGGACGACAGATATGAGGTGGCTGGATGGAGTCACTGAAGCAGTAGGTGTGAGTTTAAATGGACTCCAAAGGATGGTAGAGGACAGGAAGGCCTGGAGGAATGTTGTCCATGGGAGTCACGATGGGTCGGGCACAACTTTGCAACTAACAACAACAAAACCTTGAATTACTTACAAAGTAATAATTGCGAGATAACAAAGTGGGATAACAGAGATGGTCAAAATGTGGGTTCTTGCTATGAGCAAATTTCTTTAATCTCTCGGTAAGAAGTAGAAATAAGATTGTTATCTATCTGCCTGTCTGTCTGTCACCAGGATGTATACTGTTTAAAAAGAATGGTCTGAAAGAGATCCTTGAGGATGTATTTTGCTTACTGTATTAATGTCTCACTTAACATTAGGTGTCCTCTTGTCTTTCTCTCCAAATGCTATATTTGCCTTCTTTGTATCCATACAGGGAATTTTATAGAAAGCTTTAAAGCTTTTGAATAAATCATCCTATCTTCTTTACAACAACCACAAAAGCAGAAATGGAGATGCAAACAATATACTGCTTTATTAATTGATTAGTTTCATGACCATATCAAAGAAAATAGAAATAAAATAGGGGATCTAACTCTAGGATAAAATAGCGAAAAAAGATACAGCAATAAAGAAAACGTATGCGATAATTACAAAAAAATCAGCGTTTAGATACATATATTTCCTTTGCACGATACCCCATCCTGTTTGATATAACAGGTTCTTAGCTGAACTGCCTTAATTATAAACTTAGTTCTGCTTACAGTGTATATATCAAAGCCCAGAAGGAAATAGGGCAATTTGTGATTCAGATCACAGTGGACTATTCTTTCACGTAGGGATATCAAATATCTACTGTAAGCCTAAGAGGGCACAATCAAACAAAACATGAGCAAAAACTTCAGTGGCTGGGGCACCACATATCCTCTCATGATATGAGATAAGTGTGGTGGCACAGTAGTTAGAATGCAGTATTGCTAATTCTGCTGACTGCCAGCAGTTCGATCCTGACAGGCTCAAGATGAACTCAGCCTTCCATCCTTCCATGGATGGTAAAATGAGGACCCAGATGGTTGGGGGCCATGTGCTGATTCTGAGGGCTGTAAAGCACTATGAAGCGGTATATAAGTCTAAGTGGTATTGCAATTGCTATGGGTCAAGTGCTGGAAGTGCCCATATTTGGCCATGGAATACAACAACACAGATCTTCCTCTAGAGCAGGCCCTTCTTAAGAATTGCATCAAACTCACTGACAGCTATTTTCATAGCTGCCATATTTTGGATAGTCCACCTGGGTCCATTGAATGGATTCTGTGCTGGTAAGTGAAAACTTTCACGATTGCTTTGTCTATCTGCTCGCAACTCCTCTGCTCACAATAAAATTCCTTATACCACCAGGCTTGAAATTTTAGGCCTGGATAACCTTGAACTACGCCGTCTACGTTCCAACCTAAGCTTAGTACACAAGATTATTTATCATAATGTCCTACCTGTTAATGAGTACTTTAACTTCAACTGTAATAACACAAGGGCTATGAAGAGATTCAAACTCAATGTAATTCGCTCTAATCTTGATTGTAGGAAATATAACTTCTGTAATAGAGTAGTAAATGTCTGGAACATTCTACCTGATCCTGTTGTTAGTTTGTCTAACCCCCTTTCCTTTTACCTTAAACTGTCTACTGTGGACCTTACACCTTTCTTAAGTGGTCCCTAAGCGGGCATGCATAAGCGCCCCAGCGTGCCTACCATCCCTGTCCTGCTGTCCCCATTTATATGTAATCATTTTATGTGTTTATGGCTATGTTTTGCTTATTTATATCCATTTATTTGTGCCATTTTTTCATGTCTATGTCTATACTGATACTTGTTTCCTTGTACTTGTTGCAAAATAATAAATAAATAAATAAATAAATAAATAAATAAATAAATAAATAAATAAATAAATAAATAAATAAATAAATAAATAAATAAATAAGTCTGGAAGGGATAACTGTTTCTGCTCTAACTACAGGAGCTGGTGGGTTTTTACCACTTCTTAGTATACTTAAAAAACTAGTCTGAACTGGTTCAAGTAAGACCCCACATTTCTGCATTGTAAGTTTGCATTGGGACTATTTTTGCCATATATACTTTCAGGGATCAAGATAACTGGGTAATTTTAATTAAGTAGTTTATATAAACGTTTAGTACTTGACTTGGGCCTTGCTGAGCTTCACAAACTATATTCAGATAATCCTCAATTTACAACTACAATTGAGACTGCAACGTAAACTGTTAAGCAATGCAGTTAAGTGAATCATGCCTGATTTTTATGACTTTTTTGCCATGGTCATTAAAATCATGCCATTTACCGATATGATAAAGAACAAACAAAAATCTAAAAATTTATGAGCCATCTGGTACTTTCATCTTAGAAGGACTTCAGTACATTATATTGAGATTACAATTCTCATAATTTCAAGGCAGTAGTTGTTTTGTTTTGCTTCTAACTACACACGATAATTATTCAAAAGTGTACTAAAATTATACTAAGTGTATTACCAATATACAGAATTATACCAGAGTGCAGGCTTTTAAATACTTTGCATGATTAAATAATTGATTTTTCTCCATTTTTAATCTTATACAGCATCTGAAATTGTGTGACTTGAACAGCAAATTAGTATGAATAAAATCAATAAACAAATGAACAATTGATTGGATAATTGGATAACGAGGAAGCTTTTATATTTAACTGTCACTTGAAACAGAGCTAGATTAATTATCCATCTAGCAGAAGGTTACCCAGATTGAGGTGGTAGGAGAGCCCAGTAGCTTCAATAATTACGAGACAAAAACCAACATGTAGCTAGAGTTCTTGGTGAGTCACTCTTGCTGGGAAGGTCAAAATGGAAGTGGTGAAATTAGGGAAAACCCAAAAAGTAATGGCCTCTGTAGTCATGAGGGACAATAAAAAATGGAAATCAGTAAAATTTGAAAGAAAGTGATAACAAACCATAATTGCTCTTTGACCAAGAATGATAGTCCATGTGTTTCAATGCAAAATAATGAGATCCTAAATTGGAAAGCTCTTCTCTAATTATTGGGGAGGGGGGATGTCAAACTTTTATGAGTAGATCCAAATGTCCAGATCAAAGACATAAAGAAGTCTGGTCATTGTTGCTGCCAGAATTGGAAGAAGGGTTTCTCACTTGACAAGGATATGTGCAGTTGCACATGGACATGGCAAGCAGAAACCAAGGAAAAGTTGAAACTCTCAGAACCAGTGGTGAAATGTAAAATTTGTTACTACTGGTTCTGTGTGTGTGGCTTGGTGTGTGTGTGTGGGGGGGGCGGGTTAATGTGAGTGGGTGGGCGTGTCCAACTTTTTTTTTTCACTTTTAAAAGCATTCTTTCTGCAACCTCTTCAGCCGAAGAGGTTGTAAAAAATGCTTTTAAAAGCCTCTATGACGATCCTAGCTGAGTTGCCTGATCGTCAGAGGATTTTTTTTCTACAACCTCAGCCGAAGAGGTTGTAGAAAAAATGCTTTTAAAAATAAAAATAAAAAAAGCCTCTGATGATTGCACAGCTCAGCTGGGCATGGGGTGGGGCAGGAATTTATGCTACCGGTTCTCCGAACCACCCACCAGCATCGCTACCGGATCGGGTGAGCCAGTCCAAACTGGGAGCATTTCACCCCTGCTCAGAACCAATGTGGTATAGTGATGAAGAGAGACCTAGGTTCAAATCCACCCTCATTGGTAGAATCTCCGATGTTTGTTAGGACAATATACTCTCTTGGAGCAATCTACTTCACATGATGATTATTACAAGAAAAAGTAGGAAGGAAGTCTACATTGAGTTCTTGAAGGAAAGACAGGATATAAACAAAACAAAAATGAAGTATACTGTTATGCATGTTTTATAAATGAGTGAACTTAGCGTAATGACTCACTATAAATCAGATAATTAATAATTCTATTACACTGCAGAGGAATATAAAGGTGATAACATTCAAAGTGCTTTGGAATGAGTGTTTAGCTATAGTCCGATAAGTAATATAGTTACTGGAATTAGTGAATGTCCAGTAAACATCAGTGTTACACTGTTGTATGTCCCGACTTTACACGCAGGGATGGAAGACAGGAATTCTATACCAAAATGCAGTATCTAGAAGGGGTACAATACTATTATTAATAAGGGAATTGCAATGTAATGATTGGAGAAATTGATGAATCCAGGGGTGAAATATAAAATTTGTTACTACTGGTTCTGTGGGCGTGGCTTGGTGGGGTGGGGTAATGTGACTGGGTGGGCGTAGCCAACTTTTTTTTTTTTTTAACTTTTCAAAGCATTTTTTCTAATGCTTTGAAAAGTCTCTGCAGATCAGGCAACTCTACTGGGATTGGCAGAGAGGCTTTTTAAAAAATACTTCTCTGATGATTCCAGTTGAATTGCCTGATCAGCAGAGAAGTATTTTTTTAAAAAATACCTCTCTGCCATCAGGCAACTCAGCTGGGATCGTCAGAGACTTTTCAAAGCATTTTTTTACCACCTCTTTGGCCAAGAGGTTGCAGAAAAAATGCTTTGAAAAGCCTCTGATGATCCCAGCTGAGCCGCATGATCATCAGAGGCTTTTTTTTTTACTCTTAAAAGCATTTTTTCATCAGAAGAGCTTGTAGAAAAAATGCTTTAAAAGCTTTTAAAAAGTAAAAAAAAAAACCCTCTGATGATTGTGCAGCTCAGCTGGGCATGGGGGGGGGGGGGTGCAGGGATTTTTGCTACCGGTTCTCGGAACCAACCGCCGCCATCGCTATTGGATCAGGCGATCTGGTCTGAACCGGGAGCATTTCACCCCTAGATGAACCTTAAATTACAGGATTGGATTAGGCAACTGCAATATGGAAGAGACTGATAAACACTGTGAAAGGTTGTTCATTGCCTGCTTCAAGCATGAAAGATGAAAGATACATCAAAATGGGGAATAATTGAATTAAATTAACCTATGTCACAAGAAAGCAGAAGACGGAGAATCCAAGACAGTCAGGAAAATGTTCCAGGGATTGATCACACTACTAGTATCCATAGCAAACTATGACAGAGCCAAAAAGAGGACATGCTTGGTGACATCATCAGGCAAATTCTAAGAAAAATGTTGTTTAATGTAGGTACACAAACGTGGCATTTATATGGTGTCATCATCACATGTGCCATCATTTTGGATCATCAGAGTTTGCTGTGGAAGCCTCTAGAATAGTTTCTAATTTGTGAAATTATCTAGAATCGTGATGGTGAACCTATGGCACACGTGCCAGAGGTGGCACGTAGAGCCCTCTCTGTGGGCACATGCGCCATCGCCAGCTGCTCTTCTGGTTTCCGGCGCATGCCAGCCAGCTGATCTTCATGGGTGCCAGAGGGTCAGAAAACAGCCTGAAAATGGCCCCAAAAACGACCAAAAAACAGGCCATTTTTCAGGCCATTTTTTGGGCATTTTTCAGGCCATTTTCTGGGCTGTTTTCAGGCCATTTTTTGGGCTGTTTTCAGGCCATTTTTTGGTCATTTTTCGCCATTTTCCAGGTTGTTTCCAGGCCATTTTTCGGCCATTTTTCAGGCCATTTTCCTGGCCATTTTTAGGCCATTTTGGGGTCATTTTTCAGACCATTTTCAGACTGTTTTAGAAAAATGGCCCAAAATACAGTCTGAAAACGGTTGAAAAACAGTCTGATAACAACCCGGAAAATGGCCAGAAAACAGCCAGAAAAATGGCCCCAAACAGCCCAAAAACAGGCATGTGCATGCCAGCCAGATGGTCTTTGGGTTTCTGCCACTCCGGTGCGTGCACATTCACGTGCGTTCCGGTTTTGATGCTGAAAAAGTTTGCCATCACTGATCTAGAACAATACTTTCTTAAAGCCATTGCTTGAATAGCATTTACCCACCAACAGTAAAGTGATTTTAGATCAGCTCAGGAACAACTCCTGTGGTTCAGTACTGATCTTTTAATCCAAATTGCTGGATATTTCTAGCTGCATTTAAACGCTGCAGCTAGAAATATTGCTATGAATTGAGATATTGCAAACATACATTACAGCTTCACTAGATATAAGAGATACAGGTAGACCTTGACCTACGATCACGATTGGACCAGAATTTCCATGGCTAAGCAAGGCATGGAAAGAAAAGGTGTTAGTGATTATCTATACATGGCTTAGGCCCGGGGTATCTGGCGGATCACCTGCAGCCAGCAACAGCTCCCCATCGCCCAGTGTGCTCACACAGAGAGGGCCTACTTGGGATTCCGTCGGCCAAGCAATATCGGCTGACGGCCCCTAGAGAGCGAGCCTTCTCTGTAGGCGCACCTACCCTCTGGAATCAGCTCCCCTTGGAGCTCCGGGTGGCCCCCGACCTTCGCACTTTCTGCCGGGACCTTAAAACATGGTTGTTTCACCAGGCTGGCCTGGACTGAAGGGATTTTAATGGGAATTTTAGATTCTTTTATTGTCTGAATTTTAATTTGGACTTGTTGTTGCTTATTGCTGAGTCCTTGTGGAGAAAGGGCGCCATATAAGTCCAATAAATAAATAAATAAATAAATAAATAAATAAATAAATAAATAAATAAATAAATCAAGCAAGCAAGCAAGCAAGCAAGCAAGCAAGCAAGCAAGCAATTATTAAGTGAGTAGCACCTGATTTTACAACCTTTTTTGCTACTGTTGTTCAGCTAATATGGATTCCCCCATTGCACCCAAATTTTGATCACATAACTGTGGGGATAGTGCAAGGGTCATCAGTGCAAGGCCTGGTTGTAAGTCACTTTTTTCAGTGCCATTATAACTTCAAATGGTCAGTAAACAAACGGTTGTAAATCGAGGTCTATCTGCATATTATTTAGAGGTCATTACAAATGTGCAGCTGGTAATATGTTTCAAAGCAGCAATCCTAGGTTTGCTTAACCAAGATTAAATGCAGCCACTTCAGGAAGGATTACTTCTCATAGAATTTAACAGAGTTTTTGTGCATGTTTATGTAAAGATTCACTGTCAAGAGCTTACTAAAAGATAAACGTGCAAAATTGCAGCCTTCTCCATATTTGCAAACACGGCCGGTGTAAAAAAGAAAAATCAAATCCCTAAATTGAACCACTTATTTAGAAAGAGTAAATTGTTATGTGATGTTTTACACCCACATCTTTGTGCAAAAACATGACAATTTTCATTTTTAGAGAAGTGCGTTAAACAGGAGCATGAATATAAGTAGGTAGGAAGACAGACAGTTTGTTAAACTGAGAAACGGAGCTTTTCTATTCTGAACTTGTCTGGAACAATCGACTCACAATGGAGTATAACCTCAGCTACCATTGGAATTAGTACGAAGGAGATAATTATCTAAAGTAAAATTGTGGAGGGAAAAAAAAACCATCCAAAGAGCAAGGAAATTTATGAGCAGTAAACACATTTTGCTTTTTGAGGTTTTATTAAAGTCTATAAATGGCTAATAAAGGGAATACTGAAAATGAAAAATTAAAATATGCCCAGACAAAATCTCTGCATTATTCAGTCTGCATAAAGTGAATGTGCAAGAAATAGGGCAAAGCAACTGCAGGTTCTGCCTCCTTCCTGATGCATTGTAGGGCCCCTCTGCGCAAACCTGGATCATATGTGCGTAAATCTTTTCTGAGGTTTATATATCATATAACATGCTATGCTGAGATGATAGCTGCCGTTGTGTTATTGCTCTCATTTCCAAAGAGATGTTTTTTGTTGAACCTCTGTAAGGAATAAGTAATACAGGATGCTGCTTTTTTTTTTAAAGGATCTACCATATTGTCAGAGTTCCGCTGGATGCCCTAATTAAATCATGAGTTTCAAGCCAAGCTTCAAAAGAAATTCAGTTATTTATTAGGAGCTTCATGTTGGCACGTTCCCAGGTGAAGCCAGCTATGACCCTACATAATTTACGCTCCAATTATGATTCTGTTTCCCCCCTCCCCCCAGGGTGTATCATCAATCACATTCGCCAGTGGAGTAATTTTGCAGGTTGTAGAGGTCACTCCCCTTGGCTGCTGTAGATAACCCTGGGATACAGCCTTGAGAGAGATAAGCGTGGAATGTGCATCTGTATTTGGCTGCTGTGCCATTTTGCCGGTTTCCCATCCCCCCTGGCCTATGGCAACTCAAGAGCAGGCCAGGGATGCTTTGTGAGTTGACATATATACGATGAAATAGATGACTACATCTCTTCAATGCATTTGGAGTCCTGTATAAGAGGGGTCCCTCCAACCCCCAGTCCATGACCCAGTGCTGGGACCAGTCCGTTCAATACCAGCCCATGAAGTGTATGTGCGCATGTGCAAAACTGCATTTGTAAAAGTGGTACACACGCAACCATTTCCTCTCCTTTCCACACTTCGCCGCCGTCTTCGCCACTCCACCAATCGGGAAAGGTTTGAGTTCTCTGCTGTATAATATTCGTTGGTTTTGAATCAAACGTGCTTTCTTGCCCTCTCATGGCGCACTCATGCATTTTGTATCTAAGTAGGGATGTGCAAGTAGAATTTTAAAAAACCAATGGCTACTTGCTTCTAAGTATACCAGAATTATTCCTACTTTGAGGATGGAAGCTTGGCTCTAAAGATATGCAAGTATTGCTTTGACATATTGTAAAATTTCAATCATGTACTACCATCTGCTATTAGACATCCCAGCTCTTCTGTCATCCCCTGGAATTTAGTTTTGCAACAACAGCGCAGCTTCAGAACCATTATGAGCCAGATCCCTCCACGTGGAGAATGGATGTGTTAAATACAAGTAGTCCTCGACTTACAACAGTTCACTTAGCGACCGTTCAAAGTTACAACGGCACCGAAAAATTGTGACTTATGGACCATTTTTCACAGTTATGACCTTTGCAGCATCCCCATGATCACGTGATCAAAATTCAGATGCTTGGAAACTGGTTCATATTTATGACCGTTGCTGTATCCCAAGGTCACGTGATCCCCTTTTGCGACTTTCTGACAAGCAAAGTCCATCGGGAAACCAGAGTCACTGAACAACTGGGTTACTAACTTATCCACTGCAGTGATTCACTTAACAAGTGTGGCAGTGTCCACCAATGTCCAGTAAAAGTCATAAAAGGGGGCAAAACTCACTCAACAAATGTTTCACTTAACAACAGAAATTCTGTTTCTCTATTGTGGTCGTAAGTCGAGGTCTACCTATAACTCCTTCCAGGTCCAAAGAAAGCCCAGCGTATTTGTACCACCTTAGGAAAAAGCGTAAAATAATAGAGCCGTGTTGGTTATGAATGGTGCTCAACAAATTATTTGAATTGCTGTATGTCCAACCACATGTGCAGCTAAGCCTGTGGTTGCATTGTTTACCTTACCTTTAGTTGATTCAGGATACTGCTGAATCAACTAAAGGTAATCAACTATTAAGGTGATTTAGTTACCTTAATATCTCTTAAGGCAGAGGTGTCAAACTGGATTTATTCGAGGACCAGATCAACATTGCAGTTGTCTTCTGTGGGCCAGCAGGGGGAGTGGAATAGATGGCAGATGGGACAGATGCCTCCTGCAGCACTCTGCCAGCCAAAATGGGGCTCTGTTTTCACTAGCAGAGGCATTGTGGGATGGGCGTTTGCTATTTCCAGGCCGGCCCCGTGGGCCAGATCTAAACACCCCGTGGGCTGAATCCAGATCGTGGGCCTTGAGTTTGGCACCTCTGTCTTAAGGGATATTCCTTAAATGGGAAGGAAGCAGTAGCAAACTCCAGCAATGTCCAGCTGCCTTTTGGCTGCCAATGAGAAAAATGTAGAAATGAAACAAAAATAATAACTTTTTTTTGGTCCTTTCAAAATAGGAACGTGCTAAGCCATAGTCTGCCTGCTATGACAGGGGTGAAATCCATCAGGTTCTGACAGGTTCTGGAAAACCAGAAGTGGAAATTCTGAGCAGTTTGGATAACCTGTAGCAGAAGTTTTGAGTAGTTCAGAGAACTGGCAAATACCACCTCTGGCTGGCCCCAGAGGGGGGTGGGAATGGAGATTTTGCAATATCCTTCCCCCAGGAGTGGGATGGGAATGAAGATTTTGCATTTTCCTTCCCCTGCCATGCCCACCAAGCCACACCCACCAAGCCACGCCCACAGAACCGGTAGTAAAAAAAATGGATTTCACCACTGGCCTGCATGTAAATCATGCTGTACAACTGTGATTCACAATGTGGGCCTTAGGATCCCCAGGGGACTAGGCTATATTTCTAAGGGATCTTAACTGCCAGGACTTAACTGCCAGGACCATGATCAGTCTGTCATAATCCTCCCATTTCATTCTCTGTGCTAATTCCAGCAGCATAAATATTGAAAATGACTGCATACATAGGCACCAAGAGCAGTCAGCTAAATAAGAATTTAAGTGATAACACTTCCATCATAGCTATTAAAAGTCTTGTCCCTATTCCGCTTTAGAAAGCCGCTGAAAGCTGAGCTTTCAAACAAGCGCCGGTTGGAGGGACTAGGGGTGGGAGGCACTGTTTTACTGTGGTTCTCCTCCTACCTCTCTGACCGGTCGCAATCTGTGTTGACAGGGGGGCAGCGGTCGACCCCGAGGCGCCTAGTGAGTGGTGTGCCGCAGGGATCGGTCCTCTCGCCCCTCCTGTTCAACATTTATGTAAAGCCGCTGGGTGAGATCATCCGTGGTTTTGGGGTGGAGTTCCATCAGTACGCTGATGATACGCAGCTGTACATTTCCACCCCAGACCACCCCAACGATGCCGTGGAAGTGATGTCCCAGTGCCTTGAAGCCGTGCGGGCCTGGATGGGGAGAAACAGGCTTCGACTCAACCCCTCCAAGACCGAGTGGCTGTGGCTGCCGGCGTCCCGATATAGCCAGCTGACACCATCGCTGGTTATTGGGGGCGAATCATTGGCCCCCACGGAAAGGGTGCACAACTTGGGCGTCCTCCTGGATCCACGGCTGTCTTTAGAGGATCACATGACAGCTGTGGCCAGGGGTGCTTTTTATCGGGTTCGCCTGATACACCAGTTGCTGCCCTTTCTAGATCGGGACTCCCTACGCACAGTCACTCAGGCACTCGTCACCTCTCGCCTGGACTACTGCAATGCTCTCTACATGGGGCTCCCCTTGGGGTGCACCCGGAGGCTCCAACTGGTGCAGAATGCGGCCGCGTGGGGGATTATGGGAGCGACGGGACGCTCCCATGTGACACCTCTCCTGTGCGAGCTGCATTGGTTGCCGGTGGACTTCCGGGTGCGTTTCAAGGTGTTGGTGATCACCTTTAAAGCGCTCCATGGCTTAGGACCAGGGTACTTACGGGACTGCCTTCTGCCACCAATAGCCTCCCACCGGCCGGTGCGCTCCCACAGAGAGGGCCTCCTCAGGGTGCCGTCAACCAGACAATGCCGGCTGGCGACCCCCAGGGGGAGGGCTTTCTCTATGGCAGCCCCTACCCTCTGGAACGATCTTCCTCCAGAACTGAGAACAATTGCCGACCTCCAGACTTTTCGTCGGGCCCTAAAAACCTATCTCTTTCAGCTCGCCGGTCTAGCCTGACCCCTGTTGAACTTTTAAGATCTTGTATTGTAGGGTTGTAGTATTTTAAATATTTAATTGGTTTTAATCTTAGCCAAAGTTTATATGGATTTTTAAAATTTTTTAACTTTTATGTATTGTTTTTTATCTGGCTGTTCACCGCCCTGAGTCCGCAAGGAGAAGGGCGGTATATAAATCTAATAAATCAAATCAAATCAAATCAAATCAAATCAAGCCTAGACCCAAGATGTTTATGCTGAACATTTTACGAATTTTCCCATCATGTGGTGCAAGGATTTTACAATCCGGTGTTTTCACTGAATTTTCATCTAACTCTACCTTGAATCTTTTTTTTTTTTAATTCGATAGCTATGGAAGTTCAACAGACTAGCTAACTAAATAAAAGCCTTCCTAGTAATGCATGTGATCTCTCAACGAAAAGACTGTTCCAGAGATCTGGGGCAGTCTCTCTGCTCCAAGCAAAGCATGTTGGGAGAACACACTGCATGCTGCTCATGTCTTTGGCTTTACATCATTCTCCATTACTTAGTGCTCCAATTTGAAAACTTAGCCCTGTGCAATTACAGAGAAAACCTTGAATGCAATTTCTCTAGAAAATAGCAGTTTAATTGGGAAGCTGAGAGCATTACCTGATCAATAATGATAGTCTTTTCTCCTACACCTTTGTCATTGCTCCCCAACCTCATCCCCACCCACCCCCAAAGGGTTGTACTCACTAATTAACTCCATTACTGAGAATGTAATAAATTCTGGAGTATCTGTTCAAGTCTCACTCTTTCTTGACCCAAAGAAATTTCATGTAAAGAGTACAGTGCAATTGACATGCTGTTTAGTCTCTTCCAAAAAATGCTAACATGAGATTTCTTTGAACTTTTTTTTTGTATTGAGATAATAAGATTCACATTAAGGATGTTTTGAGATCCCAGTAATTACCGGTATAATAGTACATCTCTAATAATACTGGAACTCAGTCCTAAATTTGAATAAACTTTTTAAATAATGCTTTTAATACATTCCGCAAACATCCAGTAGAACAGAAATTCATAATATAATTAGAATGAAGAGCAAGCCTCTTCTGGTAGCTGCTTGGGCTTATGGTAACTAGTAAACTAGACTAGCAAAAAAAGTAAAAGTAAAGTAAACTAAAGCAATGATTATACTCTTCAGGGCAACATCTTAGAATTGGTATACTCTGAATTTAAGGAACATTCCCAGAGTCCCAGTTGACAAAAGTAAGTATTTGTAGAAGATCAGGTACAGCTTGGGGGTGGGGGGGAGGGCAGAGTTAAACATGTCATCAGTTTAGAGTCCTTGCATTGCCACAAGAGATCCAAATCCATCCCTCTGCAAATTCAATTGACCCTTATCTACTGCCAATTTAGTGCTGTCAGTTGACTAATAAATCATCTGTTTCAACTTTATGAATGGTCCTGATTCTTTGCGCCTGACAGTATTGTTCATTGAGTACCATGTGACAAGGAAGAGAAAAAAAGGATGTGTACTCTTAAGTCAGATTGATCAGAATGTGTCATCTCCTTTGGACCACTACCATATCTTCTCTGAAGTAACTGAAAGACTGTTCATTTAATACATACAAACTAACTCATTCTGCTGTTCGCAACCTTCATTTGGGGACAGGTAGAGAAATGAAATGTATGAACTCCTTTGATTGAAAAATGTGGTTATATTCTGCCATAATTTATGTAAGCAATGTTTTTGGAAGCTAAAAGATTATGGAAATCACATCAAAATATTGGTTGGATCCAAATTAATTGTTCATGCTGTAATTCCATTGAAATCATTTGAGGCAGGTTAGCCATGACTAATTTAATACCCATATCTAATTTAATCCAGGTCTCCCACTCTGTATTTCTACCTATTATTACAGATGTGAAATGTACTTATATTTGGTGGGATTGAAACTTTCTCATGGGAAACTAAATTAGTGGTATTCTAGTCATCCATTTTGCTTTAATTCATTAGAATATCATTATTTTTAAGAGTTAACAAAAGAATGTACATATTTGAATGTATAGGTTTATTTCAGATTGTATATTTACATATCTGTAAATTTGTACAAGCCACAGTGGTGCACTGGTTAGAGTGCAGTACTAGAGGCTACTTCTGCTGACTGCCGCTGACTGCAATTTGGCAGTTCAAATCTCACCAGGCTCAAGATTGACTCCATCCTTTGGAGGTGGGTAAAATGAGGATCCAGATTGTTGCGGGCAATATGCTAACTCTGTAAATCACTTAGAGCGGGGCTGTAAAGCACTGTGAAGCAGTATATAAGACTAAGTGCTGTTGCTATTGTTATTTTGTCAGCAGATTCATTGGGTCTATAAGAAATTCAATATCTTAAATATAGTTAGTGTTACTGTAATGGATCTCGTGGTGTTTTCAGCATAGCTGGAACTATTTTGTTTTGGAACTGGAACATAATTTACAACAGATTTGCCTTGTGGTTTTGTGTGCGAATGCAGCTAAACAGGACTGGGGATGGCTACTACTAAAATACTGTTGGGCATATTTTGCAGTTAACCACTCTGTCTATATAAATTCAAATGTGTTTTGTACTGAAAAAGGCTGGAGTTCAAGTGAAGTACAATAAAGATCGAAATTATTTTCTTTATTGTTGTTCTGAAAGTTAATATAATCTTCAAGTTCTCCCCTCCCTCAGTCACTGAGGGAGGGGAGGAAGTAACTGTTAGCTTAATTTTCACTTATGCACCTGAATTTGTTATACATTTAGCAATTGAATTTGCACATCAGGCTTTCCTGCAGGAGATAGGGTGAGTGCAGCTATTAATCATGTTCTTTTGACAGGGGGGGAAAATTGCCCTGGCTGAGGAGTCTTGATGATTTTAGTGGAAGCAGAGTAGAAAATAATTATGGCTTCTCTTGATTTGTATAAGACAATCAGATGATCCAAAGAAAACAGGCACTAATGAAAATGGTAAGCTCCGCATGAGGCACCAGCAAGTAGCTCTACCTGGACTTAAAAGCCAACTTGGTTACTGCTTGGATGGAGACTAAAAACTAATCAGGCTAGATTGAAAAATCACAAAAACATTTCAGAAGGCGGCAATTGAAAAACTTCTGCATTGTGGCCAAGAAATGAAAATCACCAGGAGTTGAGTTCAATTCAAAGGAGTCTTCACCTTTAAGAAAAACGACAAGGGAAGATCAACCTGCTTTTCAGCTTAAAGAATTTTTTTTTTAAAGTAATTATGGTGGCATTGTTTCCTTCCCCCCCCCCCCCGCCCTCCAATTCTAGAAAACCCATTCTGAAGCTGAAATCCTTCAGTACCTTTCTGCAAGAAACCAGTGGTTGAAAACCAGTAGATTTTGAAGAGACTAAAATATTTAAAATTTTAGACTTGTAAGCAATACAACAGGTTTAACATAATGTATAAAATGAAAAAAAAGACCCCCTAAGAAAATCAAAAGGGAGAAAAAGAGACCTGTCCATAGAAAGGCCTTTCCATTTTGTCTGATCAGCCTACCTGCTGCAGCTCTTAGTCACCCAATTATCAGCCTGCAATTATCAGAAGCCTTCCTACTTCTGACCTAAAGAAAGATCTCTTGTGGGCTATCAAGCAAGGTTGGGTGCTACTGTCAGTGTAGCCTAATTGCACGTTATTCTACCACAAAACATGAATTTACAGCAGAAAAGTCTGTCCTTTTATAAATCTGAATAAACTAAACTTTGGAAGGATGGGAGTGCTTTAAAAAAATTTTTTTAAAAAGAGTTTCTTTATTTGGACATAACCCACACTCATCAAAAGCCCCTCTTTCAAGTGCTTGGCCTAGTCCTGCTGCCCAGAGCAAGGTCTTTGTGACACCAAGAGGGAGAAGAATGCTGTGTAAGGATCTTGAAGCTGCAGTAGACTGGGCAGGTACAGAGCTCACCTGATCGCTGTCCTATTATTTATTTATTTGAGTAAATTTATATGGCCACCCTCTCAGTGGGTGGCTTCTTAAAAAAATAAAAAAGCAATAACAAGTTATAAAAATGTGCAGCCCATTGCCTAGAGGTGGATCTCTCCCTTCACAATCAGGAGGCCATGAGTTCGTTCCTAAGTAGCAGCAGATATTTCTCTGAGTTATTGTCTGCTGCGACCTCCACATAGGTATCAGGAAGGGCATCCGGACAGTAAAAGCTCAGCTCCATTCAGTCACCACAACTCCACCCCAATGCAAGAGATTACAGGGTCGTTAAGAGAGAAAAAGAAAAGAAAATGTACAAACAATAAAAACAATAACCCCACCTCTACTCCCCAGTGACAATAATCAATCAAATAGACCACTTGATGAGCTCCATTCCACTCTACAGCCCAGGCCTGTTGGTAAAACTAGGTCTTCAGGGCCTTCAAAACAGTGTCAAAGTGGGAAGGTCAATACAATCTAACCTACTATCACAAAGTGTATTCTGTTTTTAATTAAACTTTTCAAACAAGGGTATGTGTATTAGTCTATCTTCTTTTGTTTTTATTGGTGCATTTTCCCTAGTTTTTCCTATAATGGGTAGCTACTCTCAATGCATGTAGCTGTCTAGTATTTAGGTACACTGACTCCCTTTACAGACCTTTTTGGCTGAAAATAGACAAAATTGAATTGCTGATTTTAGGATTTATTGATTTTAAAGGTTTATTTATGGGAAGAAGGTAGCCACAATATGTGGGAGGATGGAGATGGTAACTATGTTTGAAACTGCTGCAAAGATCGGAAGTCACTTCTTTGGTTACCTTTCTTGTTCCTGCTATTTTACTATTCTTTGCCTTTTCCCCCCTTTGACCCTTTTATGATCGTTTTCTATTTCTTCCATGCTTCTTTAAATTTAAAAAAAAACTTTGTCAAGTCTGCTTTTAATAAAATTTATTCATAGTATTTAGGTACCCTGATTATAATTTCCCAACAAATAAATTCATAGAGTGAATAATTTTGAAAATAAATGTTACCTAAATAACATTTAAGTTTTTTTTTTAAATGTAAATGCAATTATCCAGGATGCTGTCATTTAAAGATTAGCAAAAGAAAAAGAGTCTTTAGACCTTTTTTGAAAACACCTGAACATGAAGCTTTTATTTATGATATTTACCTAAAACACAGGTAGTCCTTGACTTGTGACTGGTTGTTTAGCAACTGTTCAAAGCAACGGAACCCCCCACTAAAAAAAGATTCTTCTGACCTGTTAAGGTTTGATTCTTTTGATTTCCGTTCCTTCAGTGGTCCAAAGATTAGGTTTGGTATTCTAAATGACCAGGGGTGGGTTCTAAATTTTTTTACTACCAGTTCTGTGGGTGCGGCTTATTTTGTGGGCATGGCTTGGTGGGGTAATGTGACTGGGTGGGCGTGGTCAACTTTTTTTTTTTTTTTACTTTTAAAAGCATTTTTTCTACAACCTTAAGAGGTTGCAGAAAAAAATGCTTTTAGAAGCCTGTGACGATCAGGCAACTCAACTGGGATCGCCAGAGGCTTTTAAAGGCTTTTTTTTTTTTTTTGAGCCGCATGATCATCAGAGCCTTTTTTTTTTAACTTTTAAAAGCATTTTTTGGCTGAAGAGGTTGTAGAAAAAATGCTTTTAAAAGTTAAAAAAAGAGCCTTTGATTAGGTGGGTGGGGTAAGTGAGCAGCAATCGGGCTGGGGACCGGTTCAGGGGTGTGGCCAGCCAATGTTATTACTGGTTCTCCAAACTACTACAATTTTTTACTACTTGCAAACCAGTGCGAACCAGGAGCAACACACCACTGTAAAGGACCCCATCTAGATCAATGATTCTGAGTTCCTATAGTCTGCTTCCGTATATGGAACAGGGAAAGGTCAGTGGCCTAAATATATTTTTTTTAATTTATTTTTAAAAAGTTTTTTATTAATAATACAAAATTTAAAAAAAACATTGGACATAGATATGACATCACTGATTCCAAACATCTTCCGTCACTTTACAATAATATTAGTACTCATATAAACATATAGTTCTTAAACATACGTTTATCTATAATAACATGTATATTTTTGTTCTAACACTATACATTTGTCTTGGCTACCCTCTTGTTATCTATCCAATCATAAAATTGTTCCCAGATTTTGTAGTACTTAGTTTCGCTTTTATCCTTGAGTTCCAAAGTGAGTCATTTCTGCGCAGTTAAATATTTTCAGTATTATTATTACAATGTCCTAAATATAGTTGAGGCTGGAGGGGTAGCCACCTTTAACCCTGCAGGCACAGAGATCCCAACTGGTTCTTCCATCTTAAAAAAAAAAGTGCTGGTCATGGTTTATTGTAGTTCTGGTGAGGATCCAAAGATGAGCCTAGGCATTTGGAAGTAGCAAGATGGGCAAAGGCTGAGCAACACGTGGAAGTAGGCCAGCCTCGGAAACAGAATGTACTGAGAGTGACTCCTAGATGGCAGAGATACAGTGCAATCTAATTCTCTAATGATCATTCAGGCTCTTGCAGCTCTGGGAGCTCATAATACTCATGCTATGATTGCCATGGGCTTCTTGCTCCTCTCAGCTTGTGTTTAGCCCCAGCATCTAAACAGGTCTGCTTGCCCTCAAAGGTAGCCACTCACATTTTAATTGATAGCTAACATGACAGGGTAGTCTGGGGGAGGGAGGCATCCGAAAGGTTTGACCCTGAAGAATAGAAAAAAAAAGAAAAGAGTTAGAAGGGACCTTGGAGGTCTTCTAGTCCAACCCCTGCTTAGGCAGGATACCCCGCACCACTTCAGACAAATGGTTATCTAGTCTCTTCTTAAAAACTTACAGTGTTGGAACATTCACAACTTCTGGAGGCAAGTTGTTCCATTGGTTAATTGTTCTGTCAGGAAATTTCTCCTTAGTTCTAAGTTGCTTCTCTCCTTGATTAGTTTCCACCCATCGCTTCTTGTCCTGCCCTCAGGTTCTTTGAGGAATAGCTTGACTCCCTCTTCTTTGTGGCAGCCCCTGAGATATTGGAACACTGCTATCATGTCTCCCCTAGTCCTTCTTTTCATCAGATTAGACATATCCAGTTCAGCAACCATTCTTTATATGTTTCTTGTCCTTGCCTCCAATATTAAAATGTCTTCTACTGGTCTAGCTTATCTATTTATAAAATGCACTACATTTTGGCCTGGCTTACATATAATGATAAGGAGCATGCAGTTTGCATCATGATATAAAGTGGGACTCTACTGATTAATCCTGTTCCCAATATCTCACACACTAGCTTGTTCCACCCCAGATATTCACAATCATGCCATCAAACATCTGCCACATAACCGTCTCCATTTGTACAGCTGTTTTACAGGTGAGCAACAGAACTCACCCATGGACAGACAAAGAAGCTATTGCTTAATATTTCAGAGAAAAAGGGACAGCAACTGGAATATGTAATCAAGAGGAACATATTTGTTTCCCAAGGAATTAGGATTAGCACTGGGAAAGCAACAGGGGTAGCTGACATGAGAAAATCCTTTTTTTTTTTTTTTTTTTTTTTTTATTGAAAAAGTTTTACATTACATTTTATAATATGAAAACCCCCCCTTCCCCCTCCCTTGCCCACCCCCCCCCCAATCCCTTCTATCCCTCCCCCCTCCCTTGACTTCCGCTATTTAACAAACATCAATCTTATCTTATTCAACATTCTTTAAAGGCGAGATCCCTTTGCATAAAAAATTAACTATTAACACTTCACTAACATTCACATACTTAAAAATCTAAACAAATTAGATTAAGACAATTTAACTAAATAAGCTTAATACATTCTCTTTAAAATTTAATCTATACCTCAATTGTATACTCTTCATTTTAATAACGTTAATTAACCATGTAACTATACCTTTCATGCAATTATTTAAGTATACTAACATTTAATGATCTTAAATTTTAAACTATACATCAATTATAAATTCTTCAGTTTAATAATAATAATAATAATAAACCATACATTTACTTAAATACATTCTAACTCTAATTCAACTGAGCACTAATTGAAATTTCTTGCTTTGATATTTCTTCTTCATATAATCAACCCATTTCCTCCATTCCTTAACAAAAACTTCATGGGTCCTTTCCTTTAGGTATGCAGAAATTTTTGCCATCTCTGCCAAATTAGACATCTTCAATATCCATTCCTCTATGGTAGGCACTTTCTCTTTCTTCCAATATTG
The DNA here is from genome assembly GCA_030761175.1 of Masticophis lateralis. Classification (NCBI taxonomy): domain Eukaryota; kingdom Metazoa; phylum Chordata; class Lepidosauria; order Squamata; family Colubridae; genus Masticophis; species Masticophis lateralis. Next base: position 208,750,490 of record JAUDYJ010000001.1, read on the forward strand.
ACCTATCAGTAATCTGGCTGCAGAAATCATATACAGTATTAACCTAGTGTCAATTACTGAGAAGCCCTTAACTATTCCCAACAAGAAAAACTGAGGAGAAAACTCCAACTTCTTCTTCAAAATGTTCTGCATCACCCACCAAAGTTTAATCCAAAATGGTTTCAACTTCCTGCATGTCCACCAAATATGAAAATATGTTGCATCCAAACAATCACACCTCCAACATTTAGGTTGAACATTTGGATACATACATGATAATTTTTTGGGATCTAGATGCCATCTATAAAACATTTTGTAAAAATTTTCCCTTAGGTTCTGTGCTTGCGTAAATTTAACATTCTGGACCCAAATCTTTTCCCATGTTTCTAACATTACTGGTTGATCAAAATTCTGTGCCCATTTAATCATACAGTCTTTAACTAGCTCCTCCTCTGAATCTCTCTCCAACAGTAAATTGTACAATCGTTTAATATGCATCGAACCTTTACATTTTATCTGAGTCACCAAGTCCTCTTCATGTAGCATTAATCCAGTTTTCTGATCTTCTCTCCATCTCGCTTGAAGTTGAAAGTACTGCAACCAAGTTAAATTGACTCCATCTTCCAACAGAGTATTCCAAGACTTCAAACACCAACTGCCCCCATCCATAAAAAGTATCTCTTTATACAACAACCCCCCGAGTGACTTTATTTTTGGCAAAATATGCCCAAGATCCAACCACAAAGGTATTTTGTAATCCAATTGAAGCTGGTGCTTCTTCCAGACTCTCAGCAAAGCATGTCTTAAAATATGCCTGTTAAATACACTGTCTCTCTTATCTTCATAAAGTAGATATGCATGCCATCCAAATTGCAAATCATGGCCTTCTATATTCAAAATCTCTCTTTTGGTTATTCCAATCCAATCTCCAACCTGTATCAATGCTGCTGCTTCATAATATAAACGTAGATTTGGAACTTTAAGGCCACCACGTTCACGTACATCTTGCATGATCTTAAATTTAACTCTTGGTTTTTTCCCACTCCAAATAAATTTATTTAAACCTGCTTGCCAGTCCATCAAATATTTATCATTTTTAAGCACCGGAATCATTTGAAACAGAAACAAAAATCTAGGTAGAACATTCATCTTAACAGCTGCGATTCTACCAAGCAAAGAAAGTTGCAGTTTTTTCCATGTATCAAGATCTTTTTGAATCTTATGCCAAAGTTCTTCGTAGTTATTTTGAAAAAGTTTTTTGTTAGATGCTGCAACTTGAATCCCTAAGTATTTCACCTTTGTAGCTATTTCAAAGCCTGCCACCCTTTCAAGCTCTTTCCTTTGTGGTTCCAACATGTTTTTAACAATCATCTTAGTCTTTTTCTGGTTCAGGCTGAAACCTGAGACCAGACCGTATTCATCTATAATGTTTTTCATCTGTATAATAGATTCCAAAGGTCGTGTTAGGGTAACAATCAGATCATCTGCAAATGCCTTTGTTCTGTAATCTGTTTGCCCTACTACTATTCCACTCATTTTGTCCGAGTCCCGTAGAGCATTCAGCAGCACTTCTAGCGTCAAAATAAACAATAGTGGAGATAATGGGCAGCCTTGTCTTGTCCCTTTCTGTATATTAAAATTAGTAGTCAAACTGCCGTTAATAATAATCTGTGCTGTCTGTTCTTGATAGATTGCCGAGATTGCTTGTATAAACTGATCTCCAAAATTCATCTTATGCAAAATCCTTTTTAGAAAATCCCAGTTGACTCGATCAAAGGCTTTCTCCGCATCCAAAAACACCAGCACCGCAGAGATCTGTTTCTTTTCATCAAGATATTCCAACAAATCTATGAGTTGCCTAACATTATCTTTCATGTATCTGCCTTCTATAAAACCAGCTTGGTCTTCATGAATCACATCTTGAATAACTGGCATCAATCTGTTGGCTAATACTTTAGCAAAAATTTTATAGTCCGTATTCAGGAGAGATATTGGTCTGAAATTTTCAGGTTTAGCAGAGTCTTCTTCTTTAGGTATCAATGATATAAAAGCCGTCTTCCACGAGGGAGGTATTTTTCCCCCCTGTTGAATATTACAAAACAAATCTTTAAGAGGCTCTATCAGTTCATCTTGCAAAGTCTTATAAAAAACTGCTGTCAAACCATCTGTCCCAGGAGCTTTAGATAATTTCAATTGTTTTATTGCATATAAAATCTCTTCCGATGTTATAGGTCGTTCCAGTCTGTCACTTTGTGTACTAGAGATTTTTGTAACTCTCTTCTTCTGCAAATATTCATCGATAAGATCTTCTTTAACTTTATCAGCTTGATACAATTTCGAGTAATAAGTTAAAAAGGCTTGATGTATTAAATTTTGCTGATATACTCGTTTCCCTTTATACTCAATAGCATTTATCATACGAGAATTTTGCTGTTTCCTCAAAATATAAGCCAACCATCTGCCAGGTTTATTAGCATTACAAAAAGTATTATGTTTAGCATACTGCAGATTAGTTGCTGTTTGTTCAGCCATCAGCATTTGGAATTGGTCTTTCAAGAGTTTTATGGTTAACAATACCTTTTCATCAGTCGGATTCTTAATAAGCAATTGTTCTTTATCCTTTATCTCCATCTCCAAGTCCAATCTCGACTTCTGTCGATTCATTTTATGTCTAGAATTCATATGTATCAGTACACCCCTCATATAGGCCTTGCATGCATCCCAAACTATCTCAATGGGTGTACCTTTATTCAAATTATTGTAAAAAAATTCTTTAATTTGTTCCTTTAGCTCCTTAATATACTTTTCATGTCTAAAGATATTCTCATTCATACGCCAGGATCTCCTTTCTCTTTTGCCTGGATTCATCTCAATCCAGACTGGACTGTGATCTGTTAAAGTTCTAGGAAAAATTTTTGTTTTTGTCACTACATTAAGCAAGTCAGTAGTAGCCAGCATAAAATCAATTCTTGAAAAAGATTTATGTCTATCTGAAAAAAAAGTAAAATCCAATTCTTCTGGATGATGGATTCTCCAAACATCCTTCAATTCTAATTCTTCTTTCATAGCAAAAAAAGTCTGTGGTAACTTATTCCCTTTTTTGGCAGATGTCTTTTTGTCCAATGTTACATCAATCACCCCGTTCCAATCTCCCATAATCAAAAAGGATTTATAATTCCACTGTAAAATTTTTTCATTCAACATTTTATAAAAACTCTCCTGTTGCTGGTTCGGGGCATAGATGCCAATTAAAAGCACTTCAACATTCTGTACAGTCATAACAACAGCAACATATCTCCCCTCATCATCCGCTTCTATAAGTTTAGCTGGTATTCTTTTAGCAATATAAAAGACAAGTCCATTTCTTTTGGCCCTACTAGAAGATATAAATTGTAATCCAATTTTTGAGATTAAAAGCTTCTGGTCCTGGGTTCTTATATGAGTTTCCTGTAAGCAGACAACATCATTATTATATTGTTTTAGATAATGAAATATTTTTCTTCTTTTCTGCGGTGAATTCAAACCATTCACATTCCAAGATAGAATTTTAAGTATCATTTTGAAGATGGCTGAAGCTCTCGAAGCAATTCACGAAGAGTTCCCGCAACCGCAGACGTCTTCGGTCTTGCCCCTCCCACAGCTTCTGAGTATAACTTTTTCCCATTCGCTTCCTTCTCCTCCTGTGATATCTTCACCTGGTGTGTTTCCAATCGTTGCTTCCCTGCCGCTCTGGTTATACGTTGATCCTTGGGTTCTTGCATCAGTAAATCCAAATCCGGTTCCACCTCTCTCGTAGCTCTAGATTGCTTTGGTTTCATCTCAGGAATATCTATTAATGAATCTTCTAATACGCCTCCTACTGCACCTAGAATTTCCTCCCTTGGGGCTTCTTGACCTTCCTTTAGCAGTCCCTGTTGACAAACCTGTTCAACTGAGATATCTTCAATAGGTATAAGTGTAGAAGAACGAGGTGAAGGAACTTTTTTCAACGCATTATTATAAAACTGTTCCGCCTTCTCCACCGAATTGATACGGTATCTCACATCTTCAAATCTTAACACAATACCAACAGGGACATCCCACCTAAATGGAATCTGTCGCCGCTTCAATTCATTCACAAGGAAACCAAAGTCTTTCCGATCTCTTAACATCTTTGGTGGTAATTCTTTGAAGACCCCAATTTGATTGCCATCATATAGAAGTGTAGACTGAAAAGAGTATTGCAAAATGTCATTTCTCAATTTCCTCTCAGTGAAGTAAATTACCACATCTCTTGGCAAATTTCTCTGTTTTGCAATACGTGAGTTAGCTCTGTACAGCTTGTCTATTCTATTATCCACCACCTCTGGTTCAACTTTCAAAATCTTCGCCAACACCTCCACACAGGTTGCCCTCAGGTTTTCTCGATTATGTTCTCTTAGGCCTCTTAATCTTAAAGCATATTCCATATTTCGAAATTGTAGCATGGTAATCTCCTCTTCAAACCTCTGGCTCTGCACCCCCACCTTAAACATCTGTTCTTTTACTTCCTTTTTATTTGCTTCAACTTCAAGATTTAAATCCTCCACTTTTTTCTCAATCACCAATAAAGCATCAGTAAGAACCGTGGCTACTTTGGTTACACTCTGCTGTAATCCTTCAGTTTTTTCTTCCACCAGCTCCTTAACTTCCCCCACCACTGTTTTCATTTCTTTTTGATTTTTAGTCAACCTTTCATCCAATTTACTCATTTGGCCAGAGAGTTCTCCCATATATTTGTGTATAAATGCTTTCAAATCTTCTGTATCACAATCCTGTGTCTGTTTTAACTGCTTTGAAGCTGACACTGGCTTTTCCTTTGTTTGGTGTGTGGGGGAATCCCCCCCTGCTCTCTTTGAAGTCATACCTGAACAGAGCTTAAATCCAGGCAGAAAAGAAAAAAATCTTCCTCCTTTTCCTAATCTCCCCAGGTTTACAAAAGAGGAGCAAATTCCATTAACTTTTATGCAGAAAAGATACTTTAAAAAACTTGTAAAACTTGTGAATAAACAAAGTCCAATTACAGCCAAATACACTTTCGCTTTCTTGTTCCACTTTCTCTTTCCGCTTTCACTGACTCTGCTTTAATCAGCCGCCATTTTCACACACTTAAACTTCAATCAACTTGCTTTCCAAATTTTAAAAAAAACTCCTTAAAAACTTTATATTCATCAGAAGATCTCACCAAGCTAGTTGTTTTTCACTTGGGAATTAGCTTCGTTCGTTTCGGCTTCTCTCCGGCTTGTTCTGACAGGCAGAAGTCCCACGCCGCTCGGAGCTTCAGCAGCTTAAATAGGGAGCCCCAATAAAAGCGCTTACCAGGGCTTAGAACCCACCCTGGCAGCACTTTTTGGGCTCAACCTTTGCTGCCCACTCTCACCCCCCCCCACTACAAAGGGGGAGCGTTCCAAGCCGCTTTTGAAGTAAAAAAGCGGCTCTACAAGCGGCGGGGGCGGCGGACGATCAAACGAGCCGCCCAGCGCCGAAGAGATCGAAACCGGAAGTCGAGAAAATCCTTTTTGAGTGCAAACTAGATTTTGGCTGTTTCCAGAAGTCATCTCGGACCTAGGTTCATCATCCATCTATCACTTCAGAAATGCTTCTGTGGAACAGAGAATAAGTGGTTGTTGATTTTTAGACAGCAGGGGAGTTATACAGAACGTAGATCATTTTTTTGTCCTTTCCTAGTAATTCTCATTTACTTTCAGGCCTCAGGAATCTTAGTGATGTGTCTCTCTCATATAGATACTAGTAACAAATAATAATATTTTAAAAAATCACATTGCCCATTCTAAATTCAGCACAGTTATCTTGCATTGCCTTTTCAGAAACCTTGTTCAGAAATAGATGTATTTGTCTGATAGTTTGTTTGTTCCATTTCTACTTGACTCACTGGATGGTTTGGTTATTATTGTTGTTTGGGTTTTTTTTATTTCCCAAGGTCCTATCTTTGGGAGCTGATGTTCTGCCAGAATATAAGCTCCAAACACCCCGCATCAACAAGTTTACGATATTGCACTACAGCCCTTTCAAAGCAGTCTGGGATTGGCTCATTTTACTGCTTGTGATCTACACTGCCATCTTCACCCCTTACTCGGCAGCCTTCCTTCTCAATGACAGTGAAGAACAGAAGAGGCGGGTGTGTGGCTATTCCTGCAACCCCTTGAACATGGTAGACTTAATTGTGGATATTATGTTTATCATTGACATTCTCATAAACTTCCGAACGACATATGTCAACCAGAATGAAGAAGTGGTAAGTGACCCGGCGAGAATAGCAATTCACTACTTCAAAGGCTGGTTCCTAATTGACATGGTTGCTGCAATACCTTTTGACCTGCTGATCTTTGGATCTGGCTCGGATGAGGTAAGCCAAACAAAGCATGCAACTTGCTTGCTTTTAATGTTATGTGTCATCCCATGTGTACATGCCACATGCTTCATCTCAGTTCAGACATAATCCCAATGCATGATGGTTCTTCACCTTCCCCACTTCATTTTCAAGCACAAGGAAGAGAACTGAATAATCTTAACTTATAGCAAATCATAGTTTCCCATTTTGTATGTTTGCCACAAATCAGGATATGCACAAAATATTCTTTTTTTCTGCCACACCAACAACATGGAGTATGCATGTGTGTGTTATTCTGTGCGACCACTGTGTGCCTGCGTGAGAATGTCTACTATGTGTTGGATGTTGACTGGAGAGATTCAGGTTCACGTCACCATCAGGGCCTATCCATGATAAAGAACTCTGTATTAAAACACTTGGGACGTAACAAATGTCCTCAACTCCTCAGTCTCAGGGGAGAAGTAAGTTGCAGAAGCAGTCTTGTCCTCTCAAAATGGAAGCTGTTTTCTTCAAGGGCATTCAAACCTTGGATGACATGTGCCCTTCCAATGCTCGCTCCCCACTTCCCCAAGCTACTTCTCTAAGTAGCATGGTTGCTTGTCCAGCATAGCACCTACCCATTTTCTGACTTCTTTGAACACTCCTGGAGAAGACTAAGACCTCCACCCTCAGGGCTCACCAAAAACAAGAATGTTTGGTCTTCTTCTGGTTTTGGCAAGTAAGAAAAGCCTCAAAACAGTGTCAGATAGCAATAGCAATAGCACTCAGACTTATATACCACTTCATAGTGTTTTACAGCCCTCTCTAAGCAGTTTAGAGAGTCAGCCTATTGCCACCAACAATCTGGGTCCTCATTTTACCGACCTCGGAAGGATGGAAGGCTGAGTCAACTTTGAGCCTGGTGAGATATGATCTGCCAAACTGCTGGCAGCAGAAGTAGCCTGCAGTACTGCACTCTAACCACTGCGCCACTGCGACTCAGATGAACCCCCATTGATTATTTCTGAATTAAATTTTAGCATATAGGCAAAGGTAGGGAAAATAATTCTTTCTTGTGTTCACCCTTCCTATGTAAGCAACATCCCTGATGTATGTTGGTACATCATCTGGAATGTCAGTTGTAGTGCACATCTGTACTACAGTGCCACAGTAGTAAATGTGGCAGGCCTGAAGATCCAACAAAAAAGATGGCTTCCAGGCCTGACATGGGTCAGATTCAGCTTACACAGTTTAGAACATCTTCCCTCTTTCCTTGTAGACGCATGTCCAGTTATTGCTGTTGCTCCTACTACTCCTACAGTTATTGCTGCTACTACTGCTGCTGCTGCAACTATTTCTATTAGTACAGCTAGTCCATTACTTACTGCATAAGGGTGAATTTTGGTGATTTTCTGAATTGCCCCTTTTAAGGGCTGCTACTTCTTATTTTATTTTTGATCAGCTTAATATTCCAGTGGTAATGCCCCTATCATGAGAACAATTGTGAATATAGGTCAGCAGTATTATCTCATACTCTAATTGCCACCTTAGTCATTTGAGTCTTTTTTTAAAATCCCTATTGTCACAAGATCCCCCTATAGTAAAGATCCCTGCTAACAACTTTGTCAACCAGTCTTTTTGTGAAATGCCATCGCTTTTCAGAAGCGTCACCAGGAGGTTCTCCAAGGCTCAGAAAGTCTTGACCTCAAGCTGTTTTTAGAAAGGCCACAAGATAATAAGTTGAATTCTACCAGCCACACCATGTATATAATTCTGTTTGTGTATCAGCATGCTAGGGGGAAAAAAAGTAGGTGACCGATTATAATTCTTGGCATAGTGGTTGTAGGATTCACTTAAAATCTCTGTTTTTAAAATATTATGCTAGCATATAACTGTTAAATTATGAAATTTACGGCAAAGATATGAAATAGACATTTCCAAAGGATAGTGCTCATTTTCCTCTGGTTGTGCAGTATCTTCTGTAAGAATCTATGAATCAGTCTTAATTTGCTGTATCTTAGCTTTGTAAAGGTAAAGGTTTCCCTCACACATATATGCTAGTCGTTCCCGACTCTAGTGGATGGTGCTCATCTCCATTTCAAAGCCAAAGAGCCAGCGCTGTCCGAAGACGTCTCCGTGGTCATGTATCCGGTATGACTAAACACCAAAGCCGCACGGAATGCTGTTACCTTTCAACCAAAGGTGGTCCCTATTTTTCTACTTGCATTTTTTATGTGCTTTCGAACTGCTAGGTTGGCAGAAGCTGAGACAAGTAATGGGAGCTCACCCCGTTACGCGGCACTAGGGATTCGAACCGCTGTACTGCTGACCTTTTGATTGACAAGCTCAGCATCTGAGCCATTGTGTCCCATTATCTTAGCTTTTTAGTAATATGCTAATAATTATGTTCTATAATAACTATTTTAAAATGGTTTAAAAAGAGACTGGAAAATCATAATCCTAACATTCACTATTTTCCTTAATATACACAGTTTACTACCCAATATCCCTAAACATAGTTTTTTTAAAAAAACTGAAGTGCTCCTAATATATACGTTTGCTAAAAAGTCAGCTACCCTAATATCTCCTTTTTTAAAACACTGGTTTTCCAAATGTATGCTCCATCTTGAAGCAGCTTTCCCACTAAAATCTTCTCTCAAGTTCTTCACTGCTGCCCATCTGTGATTCAGCAAAGTTCATTTTTGGTGGAAGATCCCACTTTGTTCCCATTAAAATCCGAGACAAGTTCCCTTTTAAGTCTTTACTTAACAATAAGAAACCAAATCAGAAATCCCACATAATAATTTTTAGGATACAGATTGCTCTGTGTGATGAGGCAGCCTCAAAGAACACAAATACAATTTTTTAATAAAAAGTAATACAGAGTGGAATATTAAAATGGATGGTAAGCATTAGTCAACAGGGAAAATAATTTTGAACAAAGTATGACCCAGATGTAGACAAAGCCTGACCCACTTTTTACTTACAAGGAACAGTTTCTAGTACATATTAAGTATAGAGCCATACATTTTGGAAGATTTAGAGCCACTTATAGAACAGGATGGCTAAGAGATATCAGTAATTAGTAATAAATATCAAATTGATTGTGCACAGCTCAGCGAGAACTTTTATTTCCTAATAATTTAGCGCCTGGCTGAGTTTGTGGGCTCAGAGACTAAAATAGGTTTAGATTGAATTAGTACTTGGATTGGAGACAGCTAAGGGAATACTCTGACTGTCTATAGGTTACACTGAGAATGAAAAAAAAAACATCAGGTGTCAAGCTTGACCTGAGAGCATATTTATCTAACAGTTTAGCAATATTAAATAACCTGTACCAGATAGAAAGGAAAGGGCTACATTTTTTCATTCCTTCTCTGGATTCCTTCCTGACATGTTCAGGTAAGATCATGTTTTTAACAGAAACGGCATTTAAATGATGTGTGCTACTGAAATTTCTGCAGTAATTGGAAGGGGGAAGTTTTGAAGTTGGATCTCCCTTTTTTACCCTTGGATTAGAAAACCAAAACTTCCTATGGCTTTTAGGACACTTTCCAGCAATTATAAAAACCCAGCTTTAAACCAATACAAACATGCAAAACAATAAAAAAAAATCAGCTAATTAAAATAGATGATGGGGGAAAGGAAAGCTGACGGGATACAAGCAAAAGCTTAACGGTTAAAAAATAAGCTTTGTAAGTAAAAAAAGAAATCAGTAAGACTCTACGTTTCTTTTTTTAAACATTAAAATGCATTTCTCAAAATGCAAATGCTTCAAAAATAAGTTCTGTAATCAGACTAGTGCATTATCGTCTCCTAATATATGCTGCCCTTCAATCTAGCAGCCATCATTATAAATCAAAGTCACATCTTTATTTTGGAAATTGAAAGTTGAATAGTATTCACACTCCTGAAAGCTTCAGTAATCAGAAGTGAGGAGAAGATATATAGGAAGTACTGGGGTAGCCATGATCAATCTCCTCCAAGCAGTCATTTTCATCCAACGGACTCCTGACTAAATCCTTCCTAATACAGACATGCAGAAACATTTTTCCCTCAGAGAAAGCATGCTCAAAAAGCAACCCACATAGTAACATGCAGTTGTGTTACATATAACTTTAGTGAGTTGGCCAGTGCATGTATTGCCATCTATTGGTAATCCTCGACTTATGACCACAATTGAGCCCAAAATTTCCATTGCTAAGCAAGACATTAAGTGAGTTTTGCCCCTTCTTACGACCTTTCCTGTCACAGTTGTTAAGTGAATCACTGCTGTTGTTACATTAGTAACATAATTGTTAAGTGAATGTGGCTTCCCCATTGATTTTGCTGGTCGCAAAAGGTGATCACATGATCCCAGGACACTGCAACCATCAAAATTATAAGACAACTGCCAATCATCTAAATTTGGATCATGTGACCATGGGGATGCTGCAATGGTCGTAAGGGTGAAAAACAGTCATACATTTTTCAGTGCCATTTGTAACTTTGAATGGTTGCAAGTCAGGGACTACCCATAAGAGGCAAAAATATCCAGGCAGATTCTTAATAAGTTCTTGGGGCACTAGATATCCACCGGGAACTTGTGCATGGACTCTGTCTAGCTAAGAGGGTTTCTTGCCCTTTGAATTAGTTCTTTAACCAATTGACTAACCTACTTTATTTTTTCATTTGTTTATTTAAATATCACAAAATCTTGGGGAGCCTTGTGACTTAATATAAAAACATTTAAAAACAGAAATGCAACTACACCAGCATGGAAGTTCCAACATACCTTAAGCTGAAATAAATAACAATTTGTACATGCAAATTGCAGTCAATAATGGGGTGCAGGCAAATGACAAGGAGTCTATCTGGAGAGTTGGGAGTGAGTTTGGAGTCCCTATTGCACTGATCAGCTGTTTGGCAGCGAGCAGCCTGGCACAGCAGCAACAGAAGCAACAGAAGAAGGGGATGTTAATAAAATATCTGCTTCAAGTACTGAATATAGTAGGCATGCCATTGCATGTATATACTGTATCTAGAGATCTTTTAAATGAAGCAGTGATTAGAAATAAAGACAATTGTAATAATCCCTGCTCACACATAAATACAATTAAGTTCTCTGAAAGTTGCACCAAGTTCTTCTGAATTGTAATATTTATATAACCTAATATTTAGGCCAGTGGGTTATTGTATAGGTACAATTCAAAAATATAAAATCTATCCTATGCATAACATCAATTTTACTGTAAAAATGTGATAGACACAATATTTCAATTCTGATAAAAGAAGAATTGCTTAAATTAAAAGGCCCTGCACAGTGGTGGGATTCAGCCAGTTCGCACCACTTTGGGAAAACCGGTTGTTAACTTTCTGAGCAGTTTGGTTGTTGGAAGAAATCATTAGGGCAGAGAACCGGTTGTTAAATTGTTTGAATCCCACTACTGACCCTGCAGTAAAAAAAGATTTTCATTTGGTCCCCAAAAAACATAAGTCACTGACTTTTCGTGAGGAAACCTTGCATGAAAGGGGCAACAGAGAAGGATGTCCACCTTAGCCATGAAAGCCATCTGGGTGACTTTGGGACAGTCACTCTCTCTTAGCTCAATCCACTACACAGGTTTGCTGTTCAGGGAAAATAGAAGAAGGAATGGTTGTTGGATATATTCTCTACCTTGAGTTATTTGTAAAAATAATAAAGTCAGGATGGAGGCTTATTTATATATAATGTTTTTTATCACTATTGTGTAAGATGGAAACATGAATGAGGTTTCCAAGGATGAACATAGGAAAATATTCAAATATCCCGAATCGGTAATCACTTTTAAACTAACTAGATTTAGAAATTGTGATTCCCAAAGACAATTTTTATTTCTCCATGACAAGTGTGAAAGAATCCCTGGGGATAGGCGAAATTTCATTATACACAATACAAAGCTTTCAAAGAATGTGCACTATTGGTTAGCATAAAATGAATTCAAAAGACCCAGAGTTACAGACTATTTCTTGTGCTCTTATTTATTTGGTTAGGAGCATTATAAAGAAACTTTTAATAAGCTTAATTACATTGGGGTGAGAATGAAAGGTTTGTTATGTTAGGCATTTATCTCCCAAAGAAAGGAGAGAAATCTGTTTCTCCCCCCACCCAACTTCGCTGAAAAAGAAGAAAACAGAACGATGTAATTAAAGAGGACACGACTTTATTAAGTAAGAAAGGTTCTGCAAAAATTGGGACCCAATTAATTTAGAAGTACTTGGATTATTAGCAAGTCACTGATTTCTGTCACACATTCAAAACAAAATTGCTTTCTCCTGTCAGGAGTAACTTTGCTATGGATCTGGATTCTAGATCCCTGGGGAAGATCCAGAGTGGTATTCAGCCGGTTCAGATCAGTTCAGACGAACTGGTAGCAGAAATCATGGATGGGCCTGCGCACCTGCCCCGGCTCTATGCCATCCTATTTAGGAATGTTTTTGAGGTATGCTTCTATGCATGCACGGAAGGTGCACGCATGAGCAAAGCGCATGCACAGAAGGCTGGGCGCATGCACAGAGATGGGCTCTCACATTTTCTGTGCTGGGCAAACCGATAGGTAAATTATATGAATCCCATCTCTGGGAAGATCCATCTTATATTTGGCAGAGACTTTGTGGAAGACAGAATTCTCAGCGTCCCAAATTTCAATAAGCAGAATTTTAATCCAGTTTTATTTACATATTACCAGTGCTGTATAGCCATTCTTGCAAGTGCACAAATAGTTTTCAGATGAAGCTCCTTCCTTTCAGAGGAAGCGCCTTTTCAAAAGGTCTCCCTGCCCAGTCTTGATGTAAAGATTAAGACCTATAAGAAGGGGAAAGTTGCCCATAGGCAAGAAGGTAAGCAGGTAGACAGCAAAAGAGAGATGTATTTAAAATAACAGAGTTGGAAGGGACTTTGGAGGTCTTCTAATCCAACCCCCTGCTTAGGCAGGAAACCCTACACCACTTCAGATAAATGGTTATCCAGTCTCTTCTTAAAACCATTCAGTGTTGGAGCATTCACAACTTCTGGAAGCAAGTTGTTCCACTGATTAATTGTTCTAACTGTCAGGAAATTTCTCCTTAGTTCTAAGTTGCTTCTCTCCTTGATTAGTTTCCATCCATTGCTTCTTGTCCTGCCCTCAGGTTCTTTGGGGAATAGCTTGACTCCCTCTTCTTTGTGGCAGCCCCTGAGATATTGGAACACTGCTATCATGTCTCTCCTAGTCCTTCTTTTCATCAGATTAGACATATCCAGTTCCAGCAACCATTCTTTATATGTTTCTTGTCCTTGCCTCCGATATTAAAATATCTTCTACTGGTCTAGCTTATCTATTTATAAAATGCACTACATTTTGGCCTGGCTTACATATAATAATAAGGAGCATCCATTGGTTAATTGTTCTGTCGGGAAATTTCTCCTTAGTTCTAAGTTGCTTCTCTCCTTGATTAGTTTCCATCCATTGCTTCTTGTTCTACTCTCAGGTGCTTTGAGGAATAACTTGACTCCCTCTTCTTTGTAGCAGCCCCTGAGATATTTTATTTCTGGTTTTTTTAAAAATATAACATTATTCAGTTTTTACAGAACATAAGGATAAAAACTAGCAAATATAAATGGTCAGAATAAATAGAGGAAAAGAATAAAAAGGAAGGTATGGGATACTGCGGGACACAAAAACTATAGGGGAAAAAGTATAAAAAGAAAGTGACTTCCAACTTCTTTTACAAAAGATAAAAACTTAAATTCAACCCCTGGTTTAAGACTATATTATATAGTACTTAGTAGTAAAATCGTAGTAAGCCTGTTGCAGAAAGGGTCAGGATAAGAGTCGATACAACCACACCCAGAACCAATAGCTTTTTCTAATAATATATACAAGTGAAAATAATTACAAAACTGGCACTCATTTCCAAATAGGTACAGAATTATGTAAGAAATATATCACTATATCAAGAAATGTATCAAGTCTTAACCTGCTTATTTTTTCTCTCTCTCTCTCTCAACTCTCTCTCAGCTTTACTTGTAATTTATAATGGCTTCTTCTCTCTCATCTCAATTATTGATAGAAGGAACCCTCTATATGTATATGAATATATACATATATGATGTATATGAATTATATACATCAGTGTCCATCAGTCCCATGGCAAAATCCTTTTAGAAGAATCATGCAATTTCATTCAGTCAGAAACTTGTAGTGGATTTCTTAGAAGGAATGACATAGCAGTGAATAAATATTGGGTGTTTACAGCTTTTGCTCCTTTCAAATATTATCTTCCTATTTACCTTTGTGAAGGATGCCCCCTAATGTATTCATGTATCAGGTCTAGGACAGTCCTTCTCAAAATTTTTCCTTCCTTACTCAAAACCACTTATCAAAAAGTCTAATCAAACTTCAAGGACTGGATGTAAGTCCCTTATTTTAGAACTGTTCTAATTTCAAACAGTCATTGAATCAAATGGTTTTTTAATTCGAGGACTACCCATAGTATAAAAAACGACATTACTGAATTATCTTTATGTTGTGTCAACAAGTTACTATTTGTAATTTCACCCATTTTTGTCTTATATGAATATTTTAGTACACGAGACTGTCTTTAAGTCAATTTAAATGCCTCTGTTGTAATTGGTAATGGGTACATGTGTCCTCCTCACTCAAAATAAAGACACTTTTAGACACCCAATTTTGAATAATTTTCTCAGGTTTGGGAAGCCCTGGTCTAAAGAATAAAAACCTAAATGAAACGTAGCAACATTTTTCAACATAGACAGCTGACTTCACTTCCCGTTTCTTAATTTGTGACACTGCCCTGATGAAGCAGCAGTACAATAAATTGCTGCTGTGGTCTACCATCTTGCATTGTTTCAGGGAGAAAGTTACAAGCCTGGTATAAATAGAATAAGTTATGTTCAAGTTACTGTCAAAGAAGGGAACACTTATTTCCAAATTACAGCTCCTATGATCTATGTATAAAACATGCAGTGCTTTAATAAAACATTCTAATTGCATTTAGGGGGATGAAATGGCTGTTCCCATTAAAACTGCACATGTTTTCAGCTGTTAAACTTTATGCATTATATATGCCATCTTGAAAATAGAAGGGATAGTCGTGGGAGGCTACACACATACGGTAATTTTATTAAAAAATTACAACTGTAAAGATAAAAACTAGTGCAAAAGAAAACAAGAAAAAGAAGGTGGAAGGTGGAAAAAAGAAAAAATGGAAAGAAAAAATAGAAAAGAAAAATTAGAATATAGTAAAGAAAAGCAAAAGAAATATATAAATAAATGACATTCTCTTTCATTACAACAAGAATAAACAATTTTATCATCTTCTCTTAAAATACAACAAACAGTTTTGTCTTCTCATATCCCATCTTTTATTTATAAAGAAATTCATAAAGTTTTGTCATTTCAGTCCTACTTTCAGGAAAAATCCATTAAGGGTTACCAAAGATATCTATTTTAAGCTTTATCAAATAAACCAAATTTATACCCTGTTTCCCCCAAAATAAGACATCCCCTGATAATAAGCCCAATTGGGCTTTTGAGCGTATGGCAATAAGGCCAAGCGCTTATTTCAGGGTTCAAAAAAATATAAGACAGGGTCTTATTTTAACACAGTATTCCTTCCTTTTGTTTTTAACAGTCTTGATCTCGCCCCTTCAAATAATGTAGAAGGGGCGAGATCAAGGGGGGGGATCAAGTTCAAATAATAGAACTTGATCCCCCCCCCTCATTTTTTCTTTCTCCCTTCACACAAAATTATTCAAAGCTTTAACAAGCCTCTTTTGCACTTTAAATCCCATATAGAAAAATTATCCAGGTCACTGTCATGGTTTATCACTTGTATATCCTTTTTAATTATTAAGAATTTAATTTTTAAGTGATTTAGGTGAAATAATTTAATAAGTTTAATTATTAAACCTGTTGTTTTTAAATCCACTTTCAGATCAGCCTCAATCTTGTAAGATAAAACACATTCCTCTCCTGTAACATCTTTTAAACACAATCTATCTGTAAAGCCAGAACACTGTTAAATTTTACTACTGGGACTATTGTTCAAATACATCCTTTGATACATCCAATGTTAGAATACTTTGCTTCATTGTGTATTAGTAAGTCAAATTTACATGTTGTTCTCCTTTAATATAATCTTTCATTCTTTCTAGTTCCCTCTAGTGTCCAACTTTCAATGTCTCAAGCTATCGTGCTTTTTTTTTCAAAATAATTCAAAACAAAAGCATTTTCTCATGGGAAGGCTTCTTAAAATAAATTCTAAAATCTTATTTCAAATCCATCTGGACTGTTTGTCAATTTGTAACTTTCCAAAAACAAAGTTCTAATCACTTGTTTTCTGCTTATTTTTTTTTAAAGAAAATTTAAGTCGAACCTATATTTAAAACTCTTTTCACTAAAGGAAATTGAAGGAAATTCATCTATCAGATTTGTTGGTCCAAGATATCTAACAACAACAAACTATTTAACAGGCAATTTCCAAGAGTGGTTTAAAATGAAAATATGTGGATACAGTGTCCAATGGTTTGAGAAAGATGGCTTTTTCCTGGTCTCCCAGAACTCTAAATCCACTGGAGACTGCTGTTTTGTGATCTCCTTGCAAGGAGCAACTGTCTGGAGCAATTGTGGGCGATCTCAATTCCTCTCCTTGTTTGGAGAGGAATAACAAAATGCTGGTCATCTTTCTTCCCAATAAGTAATTGCACAATTACAGGAGACCTAGGGATTATTCTCCCTACCCTGTAAATTCTGGGTCCTTATTTGTTTGTTTCCAAGAGAAGGCAAACAGTCTTGTATGACCCATAGAATATAATAAGTTAGTCAACTTGAACCCATCAAACATAAATATGATTGTTTGCACTAAGATGAGACTAGAACTCACAATCTCCTGGTTTCTAGTCTGATGCCACAAAAACTGCACCAAACTTGCTCTCCATTCAATTCTAATTCCCCATTCAATTCCATTGGTCTTGACTCCAAGGTCTTGAAGCTTTTAAGAAAAAGACTCACTCAGTTATAGAGAAATACCTTGGCAAGTAAATAAAGTGAGGGGCACTCCCCACATAAACCACTGAAGAAAAAGGCAGGATATGCATTTGTAGTAGTAGTAATAGTAGTAGTAGTAGTAGTAGTAGTAGTAGTAGTAGTAATGCAGAAATTTCCAATTCAATCTCTGGCAATGACTGGAAAGACCTGTGATAGACAAACCCTCCAATCATTACAGGCATTATTCAGCCAAATGTCTGGCTCAGAATAAAAGAGCCTCAGATATACTTATTCCTAAGTATAGGAATATTTAAGAATACATCCTAAGAATTCTACTTTTTTTTTATTAATCATATTTCTATGCCACCCACTCTCCGAGGACTCTGGGCAACTTACAACAATCGACAGTATACTAAATAGCATATTGCCCCCAACAATCTGGGTCCTCGTTTTACCCACCTCGGAAGGATGGAAGGCTGAGTCAACCTTGAGCCGGTGAGATTTGATTTGCTGATCTGCTGAACTAGCAGTCAGCTGAAGTAGCTGCAGTACAGCACTCTAATCACTGCTCCACCTCGGCTCTTATGCTTTTTGCATAAAGCCCCAAATCTTCGGTTTCATTTAGAAATTAAATCCAATTCAATTGTTCTTTGGAAAGAGGCAATTTAAATCCAAGCATAAAGTATGTGCTTCAGATTTACAACTATTTACTCTGTACCAAATGTACTATTTACTATATGCTATTTATTTTGACAGATTTTCACCAGTGAAAAGGGCAGTTATTTTATTGCAACTATTATAGTGTAAACAATAGATTATAATGGGACAGTTACTATGGTTAATTCTCTGGACTGCCTGGAGCATTTTCTACAGCCTATACAATGGCTGTAGATAGTGCTCAAGGCACCAGAGATTCTCCCAAGGTTTATATGTACCTTATAAAGCACTTATTGTGTTATTGTGCTTCCTAGTTTAGTAGTTTCCTTCATCCCAAGGATCATTTGGCAACTGATTTTTAAAGAGAGTGAGTGGGTGGGTGGGCGGGCGGGGAGGCTGGCTGGCTGGCTGGCTGGCTAGTTAGTTAGTTAGTTAGTTAGTTAGTTAGTTAGTTAGATAGTTAGTTAGTTTATCGAACTTACGTAGCTGCCCATACAGGTACTCCTCGATTTATAAATACAATTGAGCCCAAAATTTCTGTAGCTTAGCAAGCCAGTTGATAAGTCAGTTGCACCCCATTTTACAACCTTTTTGCCACAATTGTTAAGCAAATCACTGCAGTTGTTAAGTGAATCAGGTGGTCATTAAGCAAATCTGGCTTACCCCATTGACTTTGCTTATCAGAAGCCAGCTGGAAAGGTTACAATTGGTGATCACATGACCCAGGCACTGGAATCGTCATAACTACATAAAGTGGCCAAGAGCCTGAATTTTGATCACATGACCGTGGGGATGCTGCAACGGTCATAAGTGTGAAAGATGGTCATAAGTCAGTTTTCAGCACCGTTGTAACTTCAGTCTGTTGTTAAAAATGGTTGTAAATTGGGGGCTATCTGTATTCTGAACTATAATCCTGGATGGCTCTCAAAACAATTAAAACCACAAAAAACAGCCACAATCAAAGCATTAGGCAACATTCTCCCCTATGTCAGTCTAATCCTACCCCAATGCTAGCTCATGAAGGCCTTCCGGAAAGCAGGGGAACTGGGTTTCTGCCGGATCTCTGAAAAAGGGTGTTCCACAGAGCAGAGAAAATTATGGAGAAGGCACCCTTCCTAGATCCAAGTAGGAAAAATAGCAATAGCCATAGCACTTAGACTTATATACCGCTTTACAGTGCTTTACAACCCTCTCTAAGCAGTTTACAGAGCCGGCATGTTGTCCCCAACAATCTGGCTCCTCATTTTACTCACCTCGGCAGGATAGAAGGCTGAGTCAACCTTTATTTATTTGTTTGTTTGCTTGTTTATTTGTCAACAAGTACAAGGAAACAAGTAACAATATAGACATAGACATGGACGCATGAAAAACATAGCCATAAACACATAAAATTAGTACATATAAATGGGAACATTAGGGCAGGGATGGTAGGCACGCTGGTATGCTTATGCATGCCCCCTTAGGGACCACTTAAGAAATGTGAAAGGTCCACAGTAGACAGTTTAAGATAAAAGATATGGGAGTTGGAGAGACTAACAACAGGATCAGGTAGAGTGTTCCAGACATTTACTACTCTATTGCAGAAGTCGTATTTCCTACAATCAAGATTAGAGCGAATTACATTGAGTCTGAAACTATTGATAGCCCTGGTGTTATTATGGTTGAAGTTAAAGTACTCATTAACAGGTAGGACGTTATGGTAAATAATCTTGTGTACTAAGCTTAGGTTGGAATGAAGATGGCGTAGTTCAAGGCTCTCCAGGCCTAAAATTTCAAGCCTGGTGGTATAGGAAATTTTATTTCGAGCAGAGGATTTAAGTACTCCTCTAGTAAAATATCTCTGGATATTTTATGGATACCTTGAGCCTGGTAAGATTTGAACTGCCGAATTGCAGTCAGTCAGCAGTCAGCAGAAATAGCCTACAGTACTTGCATTCTAACCACTGTGCCACTGTGGCTCAAAAAGTAGGGAAAGGGACCCGCAGAGGTCAGTGATGCAGTGGGAGTTACTGCATCATTGACTGACAACCCATGAAGTATGTGCTGCATTCTGGTCTAAAGATGTGTGATGCAACTCCCACGGTAGGCTAGGGCCTGATCATTTCTTAGATCTTTAAGGAATCTAACCCAAGCTGGCTTTGTACTGTATGAAAGAAGCAGTAACTCTAATAAATGAAGGACGTATGTATTTCTGTACCAAGGTAAAATTCAATGTACTTAATGATATTCTTTTGTGGGTAAATTATTTGTGAAACTGCAGATTAAAGTGCATGGAGATTGCCTAAAAGGGTTCCTAAGAACTTAAATCTTCTAAGTAGGCTTCATGAGGACCCAAATTGTTGGGGGCAATATGCTGACTCTATAAACCGCTTAGAGAGGGCTGTAAAGCACGGTGAAGTGGTATGTAAGTCTGAGTGCTATTGCTATTCTTCACAAGACCTATGACCTTTGGTATGAGGCCATACTTATAAACCAGGGGTTCCCAACCAGGAACCTGGGATGCAAAACAGGAACCTGGGATGCAAAACAATATTCCAGGGGGTGCAAAAACTTCAGTTTAGAAGTTTCAAAATTATAGTGTATATGCATAACTATATGCATATAATTATTTACTTTTGTAAGGAGCGCGAGAATATATCAGAAGCATTCTAGGGATGCGGGATATAGAAAAGGTTGGGAAACCCTGTTGTAAACAGACTATTGTAATTTCACCTAAATTGTTTTCCTTCTTCTCCTCTTTTGCATCTGAGCTAATGCCTAATATGCACTGTGGTTTCTGTTTCTGCAGACAACAACTCTCATTGGCCTTCTGAAGACAGCCCGTCTACTGCGTTTAGTGAGGGTTGCCCGCAAACTGGACAGATACTCGGAATATGGTGCGGCTGTCTTGATGCTACTGATGTGCATATTTGCACTCATTGCTCACTGGCTGGCTTGCATTTGGTATGCCATTGGGAATGTTGAAAGGCATTACTTGTCTCGCAAAATCGGTTGGTTGGACTCCCTGGGACAGCAGCTGGGAAAACATTACAATCGGAGTGATGGCAGCTCAGGACCATCCATCAAAGACAAATATGTCACCGCACTTTATTTTACCTTCAGCAGCCTGACCAGTGTAGGATTTGGAAATGTGTCTCCAAATACCAACTCAGAGAAAATCTTTTCTATTTGCGTCATGCTGATTGGCTGTAAGTAAGCAGCGCTTTTCTTTTTTCTTTTTTTATACTTCCTCGCTAATTTACTGATGAATTTCTGAACTGTTTGGCTTGTTAAGTACTCAAACTCTTCAACAGATTAAAAGAACGTGTTTGCAAAGTGAAGACTGGGCAAGCATTCTGTGGCGCATGCACTTTTAAATGTATTTTCATGCAAATGTTTTGCCACTGTTCATTTTGAACATCACCTTCAAAAATTCTCTGGTTCTGGGGAAACATCTCATCCAAAATTCCTGATGTTTTTCATTCTGAGGTTTCACAACAATTAGAATTTTTAAGGGAATTTACTTCTGCTCCTAAGTCAGTAGCCTATTCTTTTTTATAGAAAAAATATGAAATTAATATTATTTATTTATGCTCTCTACGGACTAAATGAGCTTCAGATCCAATCTTGGTAGGGATGGTTTACAATTTATGAAAATGGAAGGTTTGCATTATAGCATATGAAACTGGTTTACCATTGCTTTAAAAAAGATTACTGCTTAAAGAATATTCCATAAGCATTGATTGCAATCACTTTGCTTTTAAAGATGCAGCTTTTGAATGTTAATTCATATAGTTTAGACTTGTTCTTTTATTGGTTCATGTTCTCTGAATTGATCATTGTATATTAAAGAAGGACAGTTCTTCTTGGCTATTTGTAATCTATTGACATGAAGGATTTTGGATTTTTCAAAGGGAAAAATAATACAGGATGCATTTGCCTAATTACAAAATAATCACAAATTTACCTACATTAAAACCAGGAATCAACGCCTCCAGCACAATTTGTATTCCAGATAAGATTCAATAGCACTTTTCCTTTTAAAAATTAGCCACTGTCTTCGGGTTATTTATAGCACCTCTTAAGGAACTGTTCACACTTAGAATCCTTTTAAAGGTCAACTTGCAATCTTATGGCACCGTGTGAAATGTATAGACCCTATTGATCTTTGTATAGCTCAATTTAATTTAATAGATATTTGGTTGGCTTTATTATTATCAGTGAGAGCACCAATTTGGTGCAGTGGTGAAGGAATCAGGCTAAAAAGCAGGAGACTGTGAATTCTAGTTCCATACTGAGCACAAAGCCAGTTGGGTAACCGTGGGCCAGTCACTCTTTCTCAGCCTAGGAAGGAAGCAATGGCAAACCACTTCTGAAAACCCTTGCCAAGAAAACTGTATGGACTTGTGTAGGTAGTCTCTGGGAATTAGACACAACTGAATAGAAGAAAATTAGTCATGGTATTATCAACAACAACACCTATATAAAAGGATCTCAAAGTGGTGTACAAAAGCACAATTAACATACATATAAATATCTGTACAATAAAAAGGAGGCAGAGGAAGAAAACAAAACCTTCAATTATTGTACATTTATTCATGGAAAATCTGGATGAGAAGATAGACTTAAACAAGCACACTAAATATATAATAGAAGGTGCTTCACAGGGAAAGTGCATTGCACAGGGCAGATAGTACAACAGAAAATAACACATTGATGAGCATAAGCCCCATTCTTGGCACATACTAATTACCCCAGATGTGTAAGTTGTGAGTTGGTAACGAAACAATTGTATTGCCATGTCCGCCTAAAATAAGCCCTAACCAGAAAATAAACCCTAATCTGATTTTACTGTGCTAATATAAGCCTTACCCCCCACCCCAAAATAAGCCCTAGTTAAGGTTGTCATCAGCCGGAGTGTGTGGTCAGTACCAGAGGCAGCAATAGCACAGGGGCCGATGATGTCTGGCAGCAGCCACAGCCTGCGTAATGCAGGTGAGTTGATTACCTGTCCAAGCAGCTGGTAGAGGCAGAGGCGAGGAGGCACATGATCTGGATGCGCCATGCAGGCCACAGGAAAGCTGAGAGTCATGCAGCTACACAGCCTCATACCCCGTTGTGCCACACAGGTTGTGGGCAAGCCGAGAATTGTGCAGCTGTGCAACCTCCTGTCCCGTTGCGGCCCTGTTGTGCCCTGTTGGGCTGCGGGAAAGCCAAGAGTCATGCAGCCACGCAGCCTCCTGCCCTGTTATAGCCACAAGCAAGCAGGAGAAGTGGATAGCCCCCCAAAATAAGCCATAGTGTTTATTTTGGAACCCCCAAAAATATAAGACTAGGTCTTATTTCTTATTAATGTCTATTATATAGACATGCATTGCATCTGGTAACCTGTTTTGTTATGACATTAAGTTCATTTAATCCTTGAGTACTACTGAAGTCTCCTTAGTTTAAATGTTTATTGATTATTAAACATGTAAACAGCTTTCTCTTGGAATAGCCAGCCTGCCATAATCAACAAAAGCTTGGAAAAGTTATTGAGGCAATTTGTTTGAAATCTTGGTCACAGTCTGAAGTGGGCATATGATGAGGACCTTAGCTTTTTATTGTTCCTAGGAGGCTGCTGCCTGTGTATTGATCTTGAGGTCCTCACTGGATTTCTCATGCACTTCAGGAGATGATATGCTAGAAGAAACAGCTAGAGTGCCGTCAAAAGAAGTAAATCTAACAAAAAAAAATAGTAAAAGCTCATATTAGGGATTACAAAGTGGCAATAACAGAAGTAAAACATAGCTATTTTTCTACTGTTATCACATCCACAAATAGCTATCCAGCAGCCCATTTTTTTAAAGTGGCTTTTTCCTTGCTAGGGAGTAGCATGTCACAGAGTCATCTGTATATTCACTGCAAGGAATATTCTAGACATCTGAAACGCAAATCCACTCAGAGTTGGATTCCATCTGGAAAATCTTTTGAGATAATTAAAACAAGATCCTTGTGTGGTTACCGGGGTGAGTTTGAACCTGTAACTCATGAGGAAAGTGAACCAGGTTTTTGGGACTGCTGATCTGCCCACCTATTTACATGTCAGCCCTGGTTGATGAAGGCTGTCCAGAAGTTTATGGGTGGTGAGGCTCCATGCCATAGTATCTGCTTAAGGGATGGGTGGTCTTGCCTGCTTTGAAAAGGCCTCCTCAAAAAGCTATCACTGGATCCAAACATTTTTTTCTAGGCAATTTTCCCCCAAGTTTCCCTTTGAGAGAAAGTTGTTGAGAAGGTAATCAGGCTACAGCTTCAGAGGGCCCTGGAGGAAACAAATTACCTAGACCCTTCCCAATTAAGTTTCAGACTGAAACATAACACTGAATCAGCATTAGTTGTGGTTGCTGGTGAGCTCTGGTGGAGCTGCAATGATGATAGTACATCCATTTTGACTCTTTGATCTTTCAATACCATCAAGCACAGCATCCTTTGGGACCACATACAGGATTTAGGAGTAGGAGATATAGTATTGTGATGATTCTCTTCCTTCCTCTGGGGTCAAAAATTATTAATAACAACTTGTAAGCGCAATGGTAATAACAATAACATTCAATGAGAAATAATTATCATCATAAAAGTATTAACAGAGCAAATAATTAAATTTCCAATGACATAAATACATGTCACCACTATAAGATTAGTATAGAATATGCAGGATAACCTCTGCCCCTTGTCTTTTCTTAAACTTTTCAAGATTTCAGCTTTAAACCAATTTTTTTTACTACCAGTTCTGTGGGCGTGACTTGGTGGGCATGGTGTGGCTTGGAGGGCATCGTAGGGGAAGGATACTGCAAAATCTCCATTCCCACCCCACTCCAGGGGAAGAATACTGCAAAATCCCCATTTCCTCTCCACTCCTGGGAGAAGGATATTGCAAAATTTCCATTCCCACCAAACTCTGGGGCCAACCAGAGGTGGTATTTGCCGGTTCTCCGAACTACTCAAAATTTCTGCTACCGGTTCTCCGAACTACTCAAAATTTTCGCTACCGGTTCTCCAGAACCTGCTGGAGTTCACCCCTGCTTTAAACAATTTACCAAATGAATTTAAGTTATTCATTATTATTTTTATAAGACACTATATAAGAAAGTAAGACCATTCCTCTGCAATGACATTCCTGGGCCTTTGAGACGTCCTTTGTGAATGGCTCAGATATTTGCAGTGTATTGAAAAACCCCTACTCTGCAAAAGTTTATGTTAACTAGGTCTATCTTGGGCATGGCAAGGAGACCTACTTTACAGAGGATATCTTCCATCTGTGCCATCCTCCTTTTGAAGTGTTGTTCAAACAAAGTCCAGTTTCAAGAACATAAGAAAGAACAGGGAGCTTGAAGTTACCCATTAACTGTAAGAGTTACACAGCAACACTTAGGTCACCTTGTCATAAGTCTTCCCAAGTGGGAAGTGTTTCATTTCTACTGAAACTCTTGTCATTATTTCTATTTTTGCTTTCATACATGCAGTATCTACAGTAGGCTATAACTTCTAACCAACCTTGGCTGATCTCAATAAGCTAAGCTGGTTGGAATCGGATATGGGAACATCAGGAAATGACAGAACAGTAGGTTGGAAGGCAATCAGGTTTCTAAGTACTTGTAAAGAAAATCTCATGGATGGGTCTACATAGTAAACAGAAGGAAAATTCAAAATGAGAGAATCAGTGTCATGTAGTGGTTAAGATGTTGGACTAGGATATAGGGCTTTTCTACACTGCAGCCTTCAATTCCTTATCTTCCATGTAATTAGCTGAGAAATGACATTAATTGAAAGTCTTTCCAGATTTCAGTCCTTTCTTCCCATTTGGCCACAGGGCCCCTGCTTCTCCTCCTCACCCTCTCCCTTCCATGCCAGGGAAGTAGCACTACTTACTTTTCCTTATGTGGGCAAGCATTTTGAGTACTGGTGAAGAAAGAAAATTTAACATGTTTTACAGTCCTTCTTGTCAATGGAGTTGAAGGAAAAATATGGAAGAACTCTTGCCAATGTTATCCACTTTTTGAACTGTTCCTTCCTCCCCTTGAACATAAAATCCCAAAGTTACGTCCTTTCATAGGAGATAAGCCACCAGCCCAGTAGGAAATGCCTGAAAAGCAAAAACGGAGGCAGTTGAGGGATGCCCAAGAGAGTACACACTAGCCAATTGAAACAGACATTTCTTGTAAGGTAGAAGGAAAAAGCTTGCACCACTGGAGAGAGAAAGGAGGCAGACCAAGAAGACATAATGTTTATCTTCCCAGCAACCTTGGAACAGGCTGAAGATGACATCATTCATCCTGCCCTTCCAAAATAATAGGAGGCTACTTTCGCTCTGGGGCAGTCAAGGAAGTGCAGCTCAGTCCTGAAAAGAATCAGAGTCACATCAACTCTTAACCATGAAAACTCTCTGGATGTTTCTAAGCTAGTCATGATCTTTCAACCAACCTATTTCAGACAATCATGCAGACATAAAATGAAGAGAGCTCCCCTGTAATGCAGGATGATGCCACATCTAGTTATTACTTCTGGCTTTGTTTCCCTTATCCATCTGATCCAATCCAATTCACCGAGTTGGACGCAACTGAATGGATTTCTTCTTCTTCTTCTTCTTCTTCTTCTTCTTCTTCCTCCTCCTCCTCCTCCTCTTCCTCTTCCTCTTCCTCTTCCTCTCCTCCCCCTCCCGTTTCTTCTTCTTCCTCCTCTTCCTCTTCCTCTTCTCCTCCTCCGCCTTCTCCTGTTTCTCCTCCTCCTTCCAAAATGCAACCAAACTCATTCAGTGCTTGGAAATAGCAACCTTTTCTCTTGTGTGGAGCCCTTCTTAAACTATGTTTAAGAAATAGGTGGGCATTCTTGGCACTGCAGCCATCTATCAACATGGATCCTATTAGGAAGGCAAGAACTCATTAAATAAACTGTTTTCTTGGTAAAATGTCTTCCCTTACCCATAAAGGATAAAGGAGAGAAATTCTAAAGCAGGATTTTCTTGTATTATTTTAAACCATTTAAGCATGTATGTGAGAAAAATCGATTTGTAAGATCTGACACCATCAGCTAGATTTGTGGTGTCAATGTCACAGGAGGAAAGAAACCGTTTGATTTTTTAAAAACATAAAATATTACGAAAAAAATCTTAAAAAGTACTGCTTTGGGGCAATAAGCAACTCCCGATCACATTGTGCCCTCAAGGGATGCAGAGCATTGGTAGGTTTCTACTGGTTCGCCCCAGTTCGGGCGAACTGGTAGTGGCAACAGTGGGAGGCTCCACCCACCTGCCCAGATGTCATCACCAACGCTCTACGCATGTGCAGAAGCACCGTGCGCACTCATAGTTCCGAACCAGTAGTGAAGGTAAGTGGAACCCACTACCGATGCAGACCACAAGACTTGCTTTGGGAAACCTATTTAAAAAACATGCAAAATGTTTTTGCTTGGGGACAGTAGTTCATTAATTTGAAGAATCCCTGAAAGAGGTACATAAAGACTTTAAGTCAGTAATCTGAGCCTCAAAAGCTTTAAAGAGGACACACTATTACAGTTCTATAGTGTCCTTTAGTTCCTCTGTGGATCAACCCTGCTCTACTGGAAAAATGCAGGGGAAAGTAGGGCAGGCTTAGTCTGCTTGACATGTAGCAGAAGACAGCTTGTGTCCTATCTTTGACTTCACTTTATTTTTCTGAATTCCAACCACTGTAGATATTGAAAGGAAAAATGTGTATCTGTGAATAGCTGATTAAGAAATTGTTTCGTTTCTGTTTAATTCGTCCTTATTCATAAACCCTTTTAGCACCTTTAATCCATCAAGCGCTATTAGATAAAGCCTTTTGTGAATTTCCTTGTCAAAGCAGGACAATTAATTGTGTGGTTATGTCTTACCAGTTAAAATACTCCTAAGGATGAAAAATTACAACGGTTTCTTCTAAGTTGCTCCTTTGCCTAGTGACAAAAAACAAAGTTATGTTTAAGTTATGAAACCCATGCAAGACTTTTTCTGGAAAACCTTCTCAAAAGAGTTGTGCACAAAAGTTCAAACGAATGTACAAAAATGGGCAAAATGAAAAACTAACCCACAGATTTCTTTCGCTAACCCTAATAGTCTCTATCAGGGGTGTCAAACTCATGGCCGCGGGCCAGATATGTCACATGCTGGCTCTGCCCCCAGAGCCCTTCCCGTAGCAAAGGGGAAAAAGTCCCGGTACATCATGTGACAATGCCATGACAATGCGGGTTTGACACCCCTGGTCTATACTTTATGCAGAATAAGTGAATTATCAGCTATCTTCATTAGTTAATTCCTTCTTTCCAATTTATAATGAGGAAGAGAAGAGACATGTACAAAGTTGTGACAGGCTTATCTTCATCACTGATAAAATTACACAGCAGTTATCACTAAGAATGAGATGCCCACCAATGACATAGAATTTGTATCAATTCTGTAATTCCATTACTTCTGATTACTTATCAGTTATCCCTGTTTATGTAAGGGAACCCTTTCTCTGCCATGAGGATTGGTTGATTGAATCTCCACAATCACAGCCCAAAACCCTGGATTTTTTAAAGATGCAAGTTCTAGAACTCTCAGGACCTTCAAATTTATTTTTAAGCCACGTTAAAACTTTAATGTTCTATGTGAATATTATTGTTGTTCATTTATGTTGTTAGTAATAATACCAATAGTAAAATGCCAACTCCACTACACTTTATAAAGGATATTGAGAAGCTATTTGTGCAGGAGAGGAAACGTATTTCCTGTAACTTAGGTTTTCAAGTTGATGCTGAGTCTTATATCCATGGTATAAACAAGTGAGAAATTTGGTAGACTGAACAAATAACTTTTTAAAATGGGCATACTTAAGTCAACCGTATTAAAAGCTGGGGTGAAATGAAACTGTAATTTAGAAAGGTCAACTTACTAAACATATGGACTAAAACATTAATGAGCCATAGCCCAGGGGTCCCCAAACTTGGCAGCTTTAAGATTTGTGGACTTCAACTCCCAGAATTGAAGTCCACAAGTCTTAAAGCTGCCAAGTTTGAAGACCTTTGCCATTGCCAGTGAGGATGCTTCCAGATCAGGCACTTGTTCCATCACTTTATCCAATTCATAAAATTTCTTCCTCCTGTAATTTTTTCAACCACCATACATTATTTGTTAAAATTTGCCCAGGAGGGGAAAAAACGAATAACTACATAACAGTATGCATTTTGATTGGTAACTTCAAAAGCCCTCCATCTTGGAAGTACCTCTCAATGATCAAAGGGGAATTAGGATTTAGCCCAAAATTGGAGCTCTCAGTTGTTCATTCTCCATACACAAAGTTCAGGTGTGGGTTTAAGTTCTGAAATTAATTATCAAGTGCAGAATATAGATTCTATAAATTGGTGCCTTATAATGTTCAGAGTGGCAATAAGCCATTCTGATAATGTAATAACTCTTCACCCTCCTCAGGAAACCATCTATAGAGTTGTTGGGGATTTCAATTCAGCTAGAGTCCTTTTTAGAGAATGTGCTCCCCAAGCATATGCAAGTCACTAAGAAACAAAAGATCCCATTAAGAAAGTTGCTGTTCCCGGAGAGCTTTTTTGATATAGTGGTGAAAGCACCAGGCTAACAACTTGTGACTTCTAGTCGAACCTTAAGCACAAACCAGTTGACTGACCTTGGACCAGTCAGTCTCTACTTAGGAAAGAAGCAAGGACAAATCACTTCTGAAATCTTGCCAAGAAAACTACAGGGAATTAACTAGTAAGGTATTCACCAGAAATCAAAACTGACTAAAAAAAAAAAAAAGTTCCTATTTCTACCACTAACCTTGCTGCTGGTTCCAGTTAGGTTATCCCCCATCTCAGTGGTGAAATCCAATTTTTTTTTACTACCAGTTCTGTGTGCGTGGCTTGGTGGGTGCAGCAGAAGAAAGATACTGCAAAATCTCCATTCCCACTCCACTCCAGGGGAAGAGATTTTTGCAATACTGCAAAATCCCCATTCCCTCCCTATTCCGGGGGAAGGATACTGCAAAATCCCCATTCCCTCCCCACTCCTGGGGGAAGGATATTGCAAAATCCCATTCCCATCCCAGTCTGGGGCCAGCCAGAGATGGTATTTGCCAGTTTTCTGAACTACTCAAAATTTCCACTACCGGTTCTCCAGAACCTGTTAGAACCTGCTGGATTTCACCCCTGCCCCATCTCCTTGAGTTGGTTGGTTGGTTGGTTTTTTCCTCTCCAGGATGTATGGAGACTTGCTAGAGAAGAAAAGAACCTCACTGCTTTTCCCTTCTCAAGTGGCAAGATATTGTTTTTCTAAGCAAGCCTCCACACTTATTGGATATAAGAAAAAGTAAACAAAATCTAAGGAAATAGGAATCCTTCACCCATCCTGCTCTTCTCCAATACATTGCACCTGCTGTTACTTTTACTTCTCCCAAAATCAACCTTCCTGTATGGATTGAACCATGCTGGCCTCTTTTTGGTTACTGGGGTAGCAGTCTTCCAAACTTCGTGGCTTTCTTCTTAAGGACATTGCCGAGTGCAAAGAACTCTTTGGCAACTTGTGAGACTTACTGACCTTATTCCCCAGCAAGGTTGAAGGATTAGATGAGCTTAATGGAAAATCTCTTTATATCCCTGCAGTTAATTACTCTGCTTCAAGCATTCCTCCTCTGATTAGTGAAGGGAAGATAAAAGTTTAGACCTTCTGCTCTTTTGGCAGTAGGAAAGCTGCTGAAACACAAGGTAATGTCAGAAGCACCAGGCCATAGGTAAGAAGCATATCTCTCTCTCTCTCTCTCTCTCTCTCTCTCTCTCTCTCTCTCTCCAACTTTCCCCAGTAATTTTGCTCATTTCTAGGGGAAAAATGAGACCCTCCAATGTAACTCAGGACCTTGTTCATTATGACTGTTATGTCTCAGCCTGCATCCACCTTTCAAACTATTTATTTTTATTTTTATTTATTTATTTTGTCGAGTATGTATTAGATAATATATATACTGTAAATATAAGCATGAATTGAATACATAAAATAAATACAATTAAAGGAAACATTAGGACAGGGACAGTAGGCACGCTGGTGCTCTTATGCACGCCCCTTACAGACCTCTTAGGAATGGGGTGAGGTCAACAGTATCCAGTCTAAGGTTAAAATTTTGGGGGTTTTGGGATGAAACCACAGAGTCAGGTAGTGAATTCCAGGCATTGACCACTCTGTTGCTGAAGTTGTATTTTCTGCAATTGAGTTT
This sequence comes from Masticophis lateralis, assembly GCA_030761175.1. Classification (NCBI taxonomy): domain Eukaryota; kingdom Metazoa; phylum Chordata; class Lepidosauria; order Squamata; family Colubridae; genus Masticophis; species Masticophis lateralis. The sequence goes on from JAUDYJ010000001.1 coordinate 208,781,710, forward strand.
GGAACAGTTCACTTTAAGTTTGTATCTATTGTGTGCTTGTGTATTGTTGTGGTTGAAGCTGAAGTAGTCATTGACAGGTAGGACATTGTAGCAGATGATTTTATGAGCTATGCTTAGGTCATACCGAAGGCAGCATAGTTCTAAATTTTCTAAGCCCAAAATTTCAAGTCTGGTGGCATAAGGTATTTTGTTGCGAGCAGAGGAGTGGACGACTCTTCTTGTGAAATATTTCTGGATACGTTCAATTGTATTAATGTCTGATATGCAGTGCGGGTTCCAGACGGATGAGCTGTATTCGAGAATTGGTCTAGCAAATGTTTTGTATGCTCTGGTTAGTAGCGTAATATTATCGGAGAAGCTACGCAAGATTAGGTTTACAATCCTTAATGCCTTTTTGGTGATGTTGTTACAGTGGGCTTTGGCACTTAGATCATTTGATATGAGTACTCCAAGGTCCTTGACACAGTGAGGGTCATCTACAAGGTTGTGTCAACTCAGCTTGTATTTTGTGTTCTGATTCTTTTTGCCAATGTATAAGACAGAGCATTTGTTGGTTGAGATTTGGAGTTGCCAATTTTTTGACCATTCCAACACAAAGTCAAGGTCTTTTTGAAGGACAGCAGCATTGTTGGTGGACAAATAGGACAAATCAGGAAACAGATTGTAGAGGTCTTGCTGGAGATTTTACTTTATTGAAATAGGATACAGTGACAGAACTTTGAAAGCCTATTTTCAAAGGGAATTTGAGATGCCAAATTTTGTCCCCATCTTAAAAAGAGAGAAAAGGAAGATCCAAAGAAACAGCGGTCAGTTACTCTGACATTGATGCCTAAAAAAATTGCAATGAATCATAAAAATAATTTATAAACACTCTGAAAATAATGTATTACTTCCCGGATGACCACATCAATTTATCAAAAATTAAGGCAACCATCAACATTATTTTTTTGATTAACTTCCTTAGTAATAAATTGTTGGGAGTCCTATAAATGCAACAGAGCTTGATTTTATCAAAGCATTTAATAAAATGATTATGCCATTGAGTTAGCGTTGATGCTTAATGACCACATTCTCTTCTCTAGGATGATCTATCCCCTAACCTAGTTTTTTAGATCTTCCAACAGACATGCAATATTGCTGTAATTGAATCCATCCACCTTGCTTGTTGTCCTCTTCCACTCTTTTCTTTCACCTTTTGGTACGGACTTCATGAGAGAGCTAGTTCTTTGTGTGATGTATCTGAAGTATAGTAATTGAGTCTGGTCATCTGTACCTTGAGTGAGAACCCTGATTGATTTGTTTAATTATTGTTTTCTTAGCTATCCATGACCTTCTCAGAAGTCTTCTGTAGCACTACAGTCCAAAAGCATCAAGCTTCTTTCTATTCCGTTTCTTAAAAATCTACTTTCACTTCCATAGCCAAGGTGGCACAGTGGTTAGAGTGCAGCACTGCAGGCTACTTCAGCTGACTGCTAGCGACAGTTCGGCAGTTCAAATCTCACCAGGCTCAAAGTTGACTCAGCCTTCCATCCCTCCGAGTGGGTAAAATGAGGACCCAGCTTGTTGGGAGCAATCGGATGACTCTGTAAACTACTTAGAGAGGACTGTAAAAGCACTATGAAGCAGTATATAAGTCTAAGTGCTATTGCTATACTGTCTCACAAGAAAACCATTGCCTGGACATTTGACAAAATACCTTGACCTATTAACAAACCAATTAAGTGTGGGCTGGATGGCATGATAATAAAATGGACAAATATGCGGCTTAATGTTTATTTAAAGGGTACTCATTAATAGAGAGCTATATATCAACTGAGATATCACAGCATTAATTTCTGGCACTGTAAAAAACCATTTTCCCTAATTTAGAGAAAATGGCTGAAAATGTTAATGTCATGGTTCCAAGTAATGCTCCCAACCAATTCAAGACTCTGAGGCCTTAGCTTCCTCAAAAATCCTGTTTATTGGATACCTCATATTTGGCACAGTCAAAGGTGATGCTTTAATTTGAATATCTGCAGTGAAATTGATCTCCGAAGCTCCGTTTTCAGCTGTGACGGCCTCCTGCAACCCTTTGTCAGTGAAAACAAAGTGGCCTTCCCAAGCTCCATTTCATTGGCAGAGGCACCACAGGCCAGTCCTTCGCTGTTTATAGGGTGGCCCCTTGGGCCAGATCTAAGCACCCCATGGGCCGGTTCTGGCCCCCAGGCCTTGAGTTTGACACCCCTAACCTAATAGAACCTTCTAACACAATGAGTCTTAATTGTAAGTCTCCCAGTGTTGCCCTGCGGTGAGATAGGCAGCAAATAAATTTACTAAATAAATAAATAAGCCTGTTATTTAATTTTATTATTAATTTAATAAATAAATAAATAACCCTCAAGAATAACTCTCAGTCAATAACATCTCTAAACTTGATACATAATTGACTTTCTGCATTCCTCTGCCTTTTTCATTTCTGCAAGGCAGTAAAAATAGTACACTCTCATTTCGTTATATTAGATACCATAAATTACAAATGATCATTACATAATATACACCCCATTTTATCACTTTCCATGAACAATTTGAAGCAACTTTTCTAAGTGACTAATATTTTCTAAGCATTGCCCTATAGGTGCTATGCAATCCTTGTATATTTTAATAAAAGTAAAATTAGGTATCTGTAATTAAGGTAATATTTCACTGAAATATTCTGGCTTTAACACAATATTGCAGAACAGTAGCTTCCTCCATCCTACTCTTTGAAAATACAATAATTGTTTGTACCATTGTGTCCAAAATTGTACCCACATACAAGAATGATAAAATAATATTACAGCTATTGCTTATTTAGACTATCAAAAAATTTTAAACTGAAATAAATACTGTAATCCTGTAGTCCCTAAAAGGGTATATCAAAAGGTCTTGAATACTATGGGTGTGTCCTTTAATGGACAAAGAAAACAAATCTCTAAGTGAGACAAGAGGCCACTCCAGAGGAGCTATCCCAAAATGGGATCAGCTGGGACATATAGGAATAACTAAAGATTTGCAAATTCAAGACCCCTCATACTTCTGTCATACCTTCAGATGAGAATTAGGCCAGCGTCAGATATGATAGTATAACTTCCTCTTGTTGAAAGAAAACAGAAATGGACCCCACCTTCCCAACACGATTCAGCAGGACTTAGGGGGGAAATTACCTATTTTCATTTGAACTGAAAACTATAGAGGTTTTCTAGGAGGAATCAGGAAATAGGTGTCATCAAGACAGAAAAGGGTTGAGCATGGGGGAAGAAATCACATTACACTTCATCCATTTTTCCCTTTAAGTTGATTCTTTACTTCTTCTATCCACTCATATTATTCAGATGTAAATCCACTAACTAACTAAGAGTTGAAGAGAGGGGACTAGAAAATGCAAAAAAGGCCTTGGTGCCTTGCATAGATCATGTATGTGTATATTATATCCTAGGGAATGGTAATTCTGTGCCACAATATTTAAATAGACCTCCCTATATTCATTGCCTATGACTCTAAAGCTTAAAGATCTTAAAGTAAAGATCCTGTGGCCCCTATGCTACATGTGGCTCCCTAGTGCCCTAATTCTAGTTCTCAAGAACAATAACAACCCCCCCTCCCTTCCCCCCAAAAAAAGGAATTATTCAGATATTTGTTTGCATTGGGAAGTGTTGGAGAACAACTGTTCCAGTTGGGAGAAGGGGTCGAACAGGGGATTAGTCTGCAATCATTACATAAGCACAAGAGGGCAAGGTCTAAGAGACACATACCCTCCACCAAACGTTGTTGTACTTTATCTAGCCTTTCCCAGGGACAAGTTGTCAGTCTGGAAAGATTCCTGCGAATAGAGTATAAGACAATAAAGTAGCTAGTTTCAGCTCTACATGTGGATTTGGTTGGACATGTGGACTTGGAAGGTAGTTGGTGCTTGGAAGGTAGTTTAAAAGGATTTATGACACCCCTTGAACTCCCTAAATATGAACACCTCCCAAAACTTTTTTTCTCCCACTTGTGAGGATTTAGAGGCAAATTAACCTGACCAATATTATTGTTGCACCAGTCTCTATTTTAGGGGATTGACATTAAGTAATTTTATAAAAAGTTTGGTTATACCACAATTGCCCTTAACCAGGGCAGGCAAACTAAAAATAAATTGCTCATTCTGATCTTAAAAAAATGGCAAACAGTTACAAATATCAATGGAACTGGAATGTGTTTTAAAAAGACAAGACAAATGGCTCAGTCCTAAAATTTGTTGCCTCAGTGGTGACACATCATAGAACTGTTGTAATATTGCAAAGTGATGTGTGGTGTTTCATCTATACTTGCCATCTTTTTTCCATTACCTTTATCCAAACCAATTGTGGAGAAGACTACAGGAGACTTTAAAAAAGAACTTTACACAATCACAGCATTGAGTGCTTTCTTTGTGACTTCATGCCCCCTTTATGTCCTTTTCTGTTTAGCTCTTTTGGGGCATTTTAAGGACATGTATAATCCAAGCAACATTAAGTGCTTTAAAGGTGAAGTTAGATGTCAGTCTGGTGAAACTAAACTCAGGGCAAATGGGTACGTGTTCCAAGTATGTGTTCAAATCCACAAAGTCAGTACAATGCTTTGCAGAACAAATTGAATCATAAATGAGGTCATCTATATTTTAGCCAGGCGTATTTCTTGCTGTTTGTAGTCATGCAGATTTGGGCAAGTAGATGATTGGAATAAATAGTGTTTACATTTACTGATTAGCATGTAAGAATCTCCAGGTTATTGGATATATTTGATGGCAAAAACCGAACCCAAAATATTTTGTAGGCAAATTGTATATCATGAGACTAGAAATAGTCTGCTCCAATTTTCTAATATTTCAGCAATTTGTATCTATTGGGGACTGATTATACTGGATTCATCTTGCCCTGTCTATTCCCAAATCTACTCCATTTAGTAGATTCCTCTGAAGCAGAGTTGAGGGCAACTAAAGGAAAATCCACTTGCGCAGCCAGAACTCTATTGGACTCAGTCCAATGAAAAGCAGAACTTCTCTTCTGACCAACTGTTTTAAATACTTAATGTTGTTTGGCCTCTCATATGACTTATTTCATCATTAAACTATTAAAAACCAAGCCAGGGTAATATTACAGTCCATCATCGTTGACTGGTGGGAGAGGTTAGCCAGCCTGGGTCTGAGTACTTGGCATAATCAAGCAGGACCATGCCAGGAGGAGGGGGGGAAAAAGCAGAGCAGCATTCTTGACATAAAATAAAAATACTCGTTGGCACATATTTGGAGGAAAAAAAAAATTTTTTCTCTCACAGTGTTGTTGAAAAAAATAACTTGATCCTATATTTAATAGCATATCTGAATTTTTTGTTACTGATGCATGTTGGAACACGTTAGAAGTATTGTAAATTACAGCTTTGTAGGAATTGTCCCATTGGCTTTAGGCAGAGTGATTCATCCAGTAATTGTAAACAACTTTAGGTACTTCTTATACCTGGCATATTTTTAGAAATGGAGCATTAAGTTTTCATTCCATGATGCATGATCCAATACCTCTATGTGGCACCTGGACAAGTGGCCACGGCTGCATACTTAATTGGGACAATCATTATTTCCCAGTTTTTGCAAATTTAAGTGGCAAGAGGCATGTGTCCCTTTCAGTGGCCTCCTCTGTAAAATGGGGGGGGGGGGCGGTTGAAAACTATTGTGTTGCACATATTTTGAGCTATATAGGTATTTTTGTATGGGTACAATGATATTAGCCAACCGCTTGTTTTTCTTCTTTTATTTTAACCCCAGCATTAATGTATGCAAGCATTTTTGGAAACGTATCCGCAATAATCCAAAGACTATATTCTGGAACGGCACGGTATCACATGCAGATGCTACGTGTGAAAGAGTTCATTCGCTTTCATCAGATTCCCAACCCATTGAGACAAAGGCTTGAAGAATATTTCCAGCATGCATGGACGTACACCAATGGCATCGACATGAACATGGTATGTACATTTGCTTTTAGCAACAGTTGCGCACAAACATGTACAAACCCAAATAGAAAAGAAAAAAAATCAAGCTTGATGGTAGTAGAAGGCTTTATTTTCAACCCTAACCACACTTAACTCTCTGTTAATTATTGTTTTCTGTGGTTTTATGTTTTCTTAGCCCTTGGCCCCGAATTGTATTAGGAGATGGGCAGCCATATACATTGTTTTAATAAATAAATATCAAGACGCTGTAGCATAATACTTTGGAAAACAACCAGTTTGGACTGGAGGAAGTAACCTGTAGATCTTTCAATGATGTATACAAAATCTCTTTGAAAAAAAATTGCATGAGCAATTATTCTAGAATTGCTTAAAAATCAAGCCTGGCTCCATAAAATGATAACTGCAGGTTTTTTTGCTGAAAGTAACATAACTTCATACATAGTGCCAAAATATATTCCATGGATGATGGAAATACCATTCTACATGCCTTGAGGAAGATGCTTAAAGGTCAAATTATACCATATAATTTGTAATTACGTATGTCCTTTTCTTTTTTTCAATGGAAAGTCAACTCAAAAGCAGTAATTGAAGGAAGAATCCCAAAGTGAGGAGATAATCCTTCCTTTTTGCTCATTCCAGGTTATTATACGCACTTAGCTGTTTTTGCAGAGTAGCCGTTAGGGGTGTATATATACACAAAAATATGCACATGCAATATTTTTAATTTAAAAAAAAAACAGACAGAAAAATATCTATCATGCTTCTATGTTCTTCTGCTTTTAACTGTCACATCCAAAGGTGCATTTCAGTAAAATCAAATATTTCCACAGAGGAGAGGAGTATATATATTCATAAAATATGCAGTTTAATCCTAAATTAACCTGCTTTAAGTCTGATCCACCGATACTAAAGGATTTTGCTGAGGTAAAATCGATCCATCTGGTCAAGATTTGGATCCAACAAGGTGATAAAATAGTTACCAGTAAAGAATAATATTTGTAGCTCAGGTTTGAAATGAGGAGTCCTTGGTACCCTCTGAGCTTGGTAGTCCAGCACTGGTGAAGTTACCTAGTTTGGATAATGAAATGCAATGAAACAACCAAGCACAGGGAGCACCAAGGACCCTGTCAGAGTTTGTTGCAGCACACACAATCAGTCACAATTAAATAATTCTGCAGGATTCAACTACATAAGAAAATGTCTTTATATACAATACCATTATAGGTTTTTCCACATTGTAGATAAGAGAAATAGCAAGTACAAACACAGCACAAAACGGAGAAGGCAAAATGGAGGAGAGAGAAGCTAGGGCCCTCAAGCTTATATACAGAACAGTTAAGCCACACCCAGGCTCCAAACTGTCTCTTACGGCCCCATACAACAAACACTATGTTTCAGCTACTAAACAGCCCTCATTGGCTGACATGTTGCTATACCCTATTCCAGTTCATGAATATACTCTGACAGACCCCTGATAAAATAATTGCATTCTAGTTTAAATAAAAAGCAAATTAACAGATTAACAAAGTTGGAAGGAACCTTGTAGGTCATCTAGTCCATGGGTGAATGAATGATGAGGGAAGCCATGCCATTTTTTTTCTCAAAATGGAGCCTTTCGTTACTTTTTTTAAAACAACCATCCATTTCTGAAATTGAAGCAGGTCTCCAAAGCTGTTTGCTGTACAGCACGTGAGACTTCCAAACCCCATCAGGCAAACCTACCTAAATCCTTGGGTGCGTTAAAAATCATCTTTTAAACTACAATTAATGCACTGATGTTGATATAAAGCAATGGCTCAAATGTGTTTTAATGGCCCTGTTCTCACAGTCAATCTAATCATCTACGACTCTAATCAGAGCCACCATTTTCCATCATTGTGGGAATGCAGGCTCATAGTTCACTTTCTTCAAGAAAAACCTAATATCCCACGAGGCTTTCCACATGCGACTACAGTACTGACTCCTGCCTTTGAAGCTATAAATGCTGCAACGAAAATTGGTTTAAACAAGGTCAAATGGAACATATTGAAGTTGTATGTTATCGTGAGCCATAAACAGAAATAGCTTCATGGAACTGTGCAGAGTTTCATAACTGATTCTAAAAGGTTCTTTAGAAGGCCCAGAAACATACAACTGAATAGTACAAGGTGTAAGATTTGGTGTATCAAAAAGCAATCTTAAATGGCTTCTTATCTCATATTCATCAGTACACTGGGTGGGATGTCAGTTAACCACTCTACTTGCTATTGCATGTATGTGAACAGGTATGAGATTCCTACTTCATATCCAAATACAGCAGTAAACATAATTCAGCAGCATTTTATAATATGGTATTTCTTATGCTCATGAAATTCCATATATTTAGGAAAATAACCAAATGACTTTTAATACGAGGTTGTTGTTCCAACTGTTTTTTATATGTTGTACTTATGAAAGATTTATCTTTTTCTTGTCTGCTTCATACCTTAATACATGGAATAACACCACTCACTGGTAAGAGCAGGAGGTATTTATATATCCAATTTAATTCCAGTGTAAAATTGAATATCCCATGTTAACTGTTGAGGTTAAATTTATTTTAATGATTTCTCTTTCAAATAGCTTTTTTTTTCTTATTAAGCAATGTGATTGATAAATTGAAGGGCAAAATCAGGTTTGGGCAACCAAAAACCAAAAAAACCCAACAACCTGAAATCTAAATTGAAAAATATTTTGAAGGTGCCATATTCATGGTCTATGGTTTAGCCCCACAATTCTGAATAAAGCCATCATGCCTATCACTCTATGCTTTTGGTTGTGTTAGTGTTTTTTCACTCTCACTTATGTGCATGTTAGTAGCAAACATTTTTAAAAAATATTTCTCTTAGATCCATTTGCAGATAAGTTGAAGTCACATGTTCTTTCAATCATTTGAGCATGCATGGTAATTGATCATGAAGAATCTCTCACCTGTCATCAGTAGCAATTAGCAGACTTTCTGAGATTCAAAGGGGATCGCCCAAAATGTTTGTAGCCAGGAGGAATTATGAAAACTGAGTCTAGTCTAGTCTAAAGAAAGATTAGTTCCTGGTGTGAAAAGTTAATGCATGCTTTGTGTAATTATATTCACTGTTAATATTATGAAGGGTTATTTAAAATGCTTTTTAAAGTATTAATGTTATTACATTGGAATAAAAAAAATAAAAATGAATAAAATACTGGATTAGGTGCAACAGGTTTATGAAAATAAAGCTTTGTGACATATTTATTGTAAATAGAGAAGTTAATACATTTTCCTTACTTTATTCCAAATGACTGATCAATCCAAAGAATGGTATCTTCAAACTGAGATAGGCTGAGAATATAATTCATTCTTTTTAAACACTTTTTTATTTTACTTCATCTTTCCTTTTCTTTTGTTATATATCTCAATGTAATCGACACTTTTCAAAGTTTGTGCTACTAATAACATTATGTGTGTTATGTTTGGATGAACAGGATTTGGGATTTAATCACAGTCCAAATTCTGAAAAAGAACAGATTTTTAGGTTTTCATTTGGAGGACCACTAGTGAGTAGATGACCTACCAGTTGACCAATGGAAAACAAGTGTCGCCATCTTCAAAATGAAGAGAGAATGTAGGGAACTAGAGTTAGTCAGTCTACCACACTACCTGGGAAACTCTAGAGCAGATCATAGAAAACAAGGCAAACTTATTAAAAATCACCACACAAAATTTTATCAAGGAAAAGCCTTGGCAGACTGGCCTTATTTAACCAGCCGTGGGAATGCTGTATACATACCTTGATTTCACCAAAACATTTGATAAAGTATCCCACAATATTATCATTAACAAGCTATTTTATCATGACTTGAATGGCATGCCAATTAAAGTGAATAAATGGCTGGCATAAAAGTCATTCTTAATAAGTTCTCATCAGAGATTTCTCATAAAAATAAAGTGAGATAATTAATGAGATGCATTTTTTTTAATCTCACATTTGGCATTATTCAGTATTTTAATGAAAAATGCTTCTCAGATGACATAAAATTATCAAGTACTCTGGAAGACAAGTGAAATTTGGAATAGATTAGAGACATGATCTGGGGGAAAAAATAACACAGACAGGTACAAACAAAACAAATAATATATTTGGGAAATAGGACTAAGACACACAAATATAAACTGAGGAATGCCTGTCTGATAACAGCACCTGTAAAATTCATTTTGGAACAGGGATTGCCTTCAGACTGAAGGTGAATCAGTTGCGTGAAGAATATAGAACCGTAGAAACAGACTTTCCAAAACACCAGAAGAAATACTTCCACTTTGTTCAACACTGATTAGACCCCACCTATGTATCATATTTTAAAAAAGGATTAAAGAAGAATTCTGACAAACCAGAACAAGTTCTGAGAAAGACAGTGTGCCTGATCAGGAAATTACAAGTTAATTCCTATGAAGAAAGACTAAAGAAACTAAGGGAGGAAATGATAGCATTCTTCAAATACGACAAAAACTGCTGTACATTTCATTACCAAACTAGATTACATCATCAGTGCCTGATGATGTTAACCTATTTTGATAATGAAACATCTACAAGGAAATAACCAATCTCAGAGAACATCAAGGATCTCACAATGGGAACTATCCCCACCCCCATACTGATAACTTTCTAGAGGATTTAAAGATCTACCTTTCTCCCAGGCCTTAAGCTAAAGTGGTTGGAGCTTCTGATGAGTACTGTGTTGGCTGGATGCGCCATCTTGCTTTTTATCTGCTGTTACTTATTTAGAGGTTTTTTTTAACTGTTGTATCATTTTTGAATGGCATTGTATTTTATTTTCTTTGTTAAATTGTGAGCTGCATTTGGAGTCAGGTGGGCCTAAATCAAAGAAATGCAAAAAACTGTTTGCACTTCTCCTTCTAATTCTCTATCAGTATATCAGATTGAGTTTATTATAATTCCAATTCATTTCGGTTCATTTTGTCTACTTTGCTGTATCCATTCAGCATTGATTAGTTTGCATGCTGTTCATTATAAAGACACAATCTGGAGGAGAGTCATATGTGTGTTTCCTTTCCTAATTTTCATGCTCCCATGGTCTTCCATACATCAAGTCAACCAAACTGATATTACTGATATTTAATCTTCTTAGGAAGATTAAAATGTAAAATACATTTTAGCGGATTGTGAACATATTTTAGTTTTTTTAAATATTAATGGAATGCCTTAGTCATGCTGGTTTGTGAATTCTTTTATATAATAGATACAGCAATATCCATTGTAATTCATAATTTTGACCCACCTTTACTACCTAAAAATCCCTTTATACTCTTACCTATCTGCTGAATGATGTACAATAATAGCACAATTTTACATAACCCAATTTAGACCTGTCTGATTTTCTGAGTATATTCCTATAAAATGATATTTATGTTTCAAAAGGCTTAGCTAACCATCTTTTGATGCCGAAAGGCTCTCTGGTATGGTATAATGCAAAAATAACAAAGAATAATAAGATATTGTGAAGTTTAATGTGGTCAAACCAGTGAATCCTCACAAATATCGAAGGGAAAAAAACCACGTTGGGTGACAATTGAAATGATAAGTGGGGGAAAAAATGATGGTCATTGGAATGCTTATATTTATACCTTTATGACTGTGCCACATATTGCCAGATTTTGAAGGCAAATGTTAGTTACTGAGATGACTCTTTATCAGTAACTAAAGTACTGTCTCTGTTAAAAAGAAGAACTGATAAACTTGTTGAATGTCACAGCTAAACCACCCAATAAATAGACGAAAATTTTCACCTTGCTGCCTAAGGCTGCACTCCTAAGCATTCTATTCTGAGTGTAAACCCATGGAGATTGGATAGGGCTTATTAACAAGTGAATATGAGTGTTTACTTCAAATACCACAATCAAATCAACGTAATTTGGAAAACAGATCATTTGATTTATGGAAAGTTTTATGAAGAAGACTTATAAAAAAAAACCCCAAGATTTATTTTATGATCAGAATGAAAAAATTTTGTGACAGTTCTGGTAGATAGTACACTGTTTAAGATTCAAGCCCTTTCTTCCAGCCTTCACCAGTTCTATGGATGTCAATACTGAAAGGCTGTAGAAGAACACTGAAATAAAATTCAAAGTAAATGTAATTCCTTATGAGAGATTCCTTTTAACAATTCTTCCTTTCTTTTTTATTAACTTATAAAGTAAGCCATATTTCTACCTCAGTGTATAACTGAATTTTCATCCTTTGAGCATTATGGAACGTCTGTCTTCATCTCCATCGTCACCTTCTATATGTCATCTTCTAATTTTGCAGAATCAGATACCAATGGAATGAAGGGTCAGATATTATTACCTCTGGTATTTTCAGTTTTGTCACTGAATCAGCCTTCCAAATACTGGCAGACAGATTAAAAAAAATGAATTTCCTCTGCAATGCAGTGTTATTGCAACTGAGAAATAAAGTTGTATTGAGCTTAATAGCAGTGATACAATCCTTATTTGAAGTATAAAAAACAATGGTCTGTTCTAAGGAGTGCCAAAAGGTTCTGCTTTCCTCTCTTCAAATCACATATATTGATCCTTACAATCTATTTCTCATAAAATCAGTGTATATACAGTTTCAATGGCAAGTGCTTTCTGCAGAGCCCTAAAGAAAGAACTCACTGCCCCAAGAGGTTAGGATTTCTTCTTCCATTTCTCTCTTCTCTGTGAAGTCACCTGTCCAAAAACATTTCTACTTAAATGCCATTTAAAAAAAAAAATAAAAAATGTTAGAGTCACGGTAATCTAAATTGTCTTTTCCCTCCTGATTCTGTACTCTTTTTTCATCTGACAATCTTGTGCTAATTACAATAGTTTTGTATCCTGTGTAACATACATAATTTCTTAGCCACTTTGAGCAACTTATTTTGATTGGGAAGGGCAGGAAGAGACACTCTTGTGTACTTCAAACATAAACAATCGGGAATGACCACTTGCAATGGGGTGCATCTGAGTATGTACCCATGGAATATGGTAGGCTGGGTCCTTTGGGCTTCTATAAAGGGACTCCCAACTCTTTTCCACAACCCTACTATTTATCTACCCACAACTGAGAAGAAGATGCTACTGCCAACCCTTTCCCAATAAAAATCCCTCTCTGCCCTGTTTACTTGGAAGGAATTGCATGGTTTTGGTCTGTGTACCACTGAAAAGTAAGAGAAATGTTATCTTAATCCTGTGGTTCTTAAGCAGAATTCAAACAAACAGTAAAAACTTTATGAGATAGGATGGGAGACAGAGAAGGGGATTTAGGTCTTTCCATCTTATCTTATGCTCTCACTGCTAAGCAATAGCAATAGCACTTAGACTTATATAGTGCTTCATAGTGCTCTACATCCCCTCTCTAAGCGGTTTACAGAGTCAGCATATTGTCCCCAACAATCTGGGTCCTCATTCTACCGAGCTCGGAAGGATAGAAGGCTGAGTGAACCTTGAACTTGGAGCAATTCGAACTGCCAAACGGTAATGAGCAGAAGTAGCCTGCAGTACTGCACTCTAACCACTGCACCACTGCAGCTTATTAGCTTGGAAGCTTGGAAAATATAACTGGGAGGGAATACATGTGCGCTAAAGACTATTCTTTCTTTCTCCCTCCCGAGTGAAAGCCAAGGAAGTTGAGAGGCAGGAAAGAAATGATTTTGGAAGAGAGTGATTTCATCCTTCATGCCCACAGCCAGAATGTTTCATAAACAGACCCAAAATGAAATTCTTCAACTCCAACAATAACAGTCCATAAAATAAGTTACTCCCCAGACCCCCACTCTGAGGGAAAAATATGAATACATAAATATCTTTTTCCTTTTAATGACCCTACAATCCCTTGCATTGGGGTGAATGGAACTGAGCATTATTTTCTCTTTGCACCCAGAGAGAGAAATATCTGCCGCTACTTTTGCAAGGTTTTCTTTAGAAATTCATTCTTGGTGGATTTCTCTATGGCTTTATTTGGGTTGACGGGTGTAGATTTTCCTTTAACGTTTTCAGTGTCTGAATCTCTGGCTATTCTCCTATCCCCATCACTATCGCAGTTAATGATGAATGCAGATCTGATCTGATGGAGCAAATATATATATATATATGAAACATCTTGATATACATAGGAAAATCCCTGGCATAAAGAATGATACACGTAAAGACCTACGAAAATAAAATAATAAATATGTATGTATGTATGTATGTATGTATGTGTATGTGTATGTGTATATGTATATGTATATGTATATAGTACAGCATGGCTTTTGGTAATGGCAGAACTGTTACAATCAATGCAATTTACTCTCTTATAAAAGCGCTTAAGACTACAGCCTTCCTTACTCATCTTTTGCCATTTGATATTGGCAAATACGCACTCCCTGAAAGAGTAGGTTATCCCTATCCTGAGTGAGAAGATGTGGAAGCTGTAACTCATGCCCTCATCACCAACAGAATAAACTACTGCAGTGTTCTTTGCATTGGAGTCCCCCTGAAGACCACTCAGAAAGTGTAATTGGTCAGAATACAGCTGTCCATGCTGGCAAGTGAGACCTTCTGCAGCCATATATCATCCAGACTGCAGGCACTGCATTGGCTTTCAAGAGATTTTTCTGCATACTATAAAAGTGATGGCTTTAACCTTGAAAGTTTTCATGACTTGGCTCCCGGATACCTATATGACTTCCTTCTCCAGGTAGCCTGGATCCAGTCAATATACTCCTCCCAGTTAGGAATGCTGTGTATCCCTTGTGTAAAAATAAAAATAAAATGAGATCATTAGTGATCCGTAGCCAGTGTTTCTCAATGATCAAGTCCTTCTCCTGACCCCTGTGCTTATTTGAAAAGCAATGAAAAGAGAACTGTTCTAGACAGCTTTTGAGGGATGATGTCAACTGGAATTGAGTAGGATTATCATTTTAGCTGCAATAATTTGATATGTTTTTGTAATTATATTGTGCCTTATGTTTTATTACCAAAAAAAAGCCATCTTAAAACACAAGAGTTAGTGGTATACCGATGTGATAAATACATCCAAATACTCTGTAAGAAAAGAGGTCTTTTAATGGGAAAGATAGCTTTATAAAATGTCCAGTATTTTATGTCATTTGTGGGATCAATTCTAAACATCCATACATTCAGTTGAAACCGATGACAACTGAGCAAAGGTTAAAAAAAAACATTATGCTGCTAGAATTGGTCTGGTTGTCTACAATTGAATAAAGAATAAATAAGATTATGTTGCTGGAAAAGTTTATAATCCCAAATGCTGAACCTTAATTATCATTTTTTTAAGGATCAGGCTATTAAAAAAACCTACAGATTAATTGCTTAGAGAAGCAGAACCAAGTTAATTACATTTGTTGTTTATTAGATATAGCTGACTTCTAGCTGCCTAAGAAGTCTCTCCTAGTTTGAAGTTATTTCTTCCCTTTTGCCAATTTTGTGCGTGGTGATAATGTTCTGAGCAGGAATGCCATTGAAGGCAGATAAGATGAGAAGGAAGAAATGATGGGGGTGGGGAATTGCATTTGTTTCTTTTGGATTTTAAAGTGAGATTACTTAATGTTGCCTTCAAGGAGATTGCACTTCCCTGAATTTTGCAATGCAATTCTCTATTCAAAGAGCAATGTGTAAAAAGATTACAAGAACCATAGCAAGTCTAGCATTCAGTATAAAATACACAGAAAAAAAGTGTATATATTACTAAAAAAAATATAGAAATTTTGTATTTAATGTAACTATTAGCAAAATAATTTCACAGGTAATAGTTTCACATTCATATATCCCAAATATTGAGAAAAAAAGTTTTAGGAAAATTAAGTGAATTTTCAAGTCAAGGAGCATATCTAAAATTTAAGGAAAGGTGAGATAAACCAATTTTTGCAAAGATAAGAAACTAAAAGAAACTGTGCTTCGGGCTCCATTTTATTACTTCGGTGGAGTGTTCATGCTTTGGATTACTCCATTGGTTCTTTATCCTTAGGATAGGAAAGGATTAAAAAGTCCTTAGGAGCTTGTCATAAACAGTTGAATGGATCCAATGTGCAAGGCCCTTTTTTTTTTTTTTTTTTTGTAAGGGTACTTGAACTCTAAAAATACAAAACTCATTGAGTTGGATCCAAGTTTCTCTGGACTGGAACCAAACTGAGTGTCTTCTGCAGATGGAAGATCATTTTCAACCATTTTTTTTCTCTGCTTTATAGCCTTTAAAGGTAAAGGTTCCCCTCGCACATATGTGCTAGTCGATCTTGACTCTATGGGGCGGTGCTCATCTCCTTTTCAAAGCCGAAGAGCCAGTGCTGTCCGAAGATGTCTCCTTGGTCATGTGGCCAGCATGACTAAATGCCAAAGGCGCACAGAACACTGTTACCTTCCCACCAAAGGTGGTCCCTATTTTTCTACTTGCATTTTTTACGTGCTTTCGAACTGCTAGGTTGGCAGAAGCTGGGACAAGTAACGGGAGCTCACCTCGTTACGTGGCACTAGGGATTCGAACTGCTGAACTGCTGACCTTTCGACAAGCTCAGCGTCTTAGCTACTGAGCCACCAAGTCCCTCCTTATAGCCCTTTTGAATGGTACAAGAGCTGATACTGGAGACTTAAGGAGGAAAGAATTCCTGGGGAAAACATCAGAATCCATCTGGATTCTGGGGGAGAGGGGGAGAGAGAGAGAAAGAGAGAAGGGCTTTTTGTTCTTAGAGCAGCCCTTCAGGTTCCAGAGTCAGAATTCAGTTATCACAACACATACAGGTAGTCCTCGACTTACAACTGAAACTGGGACATCTGTTTCTAAATGATGCCGCCATTAAATGAGACAGGACGCATTTTATGACCTTTTTTTGACCCAGTCATGAGGTGAATTGTGCAGCTGTTCAGTGAATCTCCCTCCCTCCCATTGACTTTGCTTGTCAACATCCCTCTGGGAAAGTTGTAATGGCAATCACATGACCCTCAGATACTGCAACTCTTGTAAATAAATGCCAGTTGCCAAGCACCCCGATTTTGATGACATGACCCACAGCCGTTGCAAAATAGTCATAAGTATGAGGATCATCAACAGTCACTTTTTTCAGCACCATCATAACTTTGAATGGTTGTCAAATGGATGGTTGTAAGTCGAGGACTATCTGTATACAAACAGTGCATTTTTTTAAAAAAAAAAGGAATCTTGACTCTGCTAAACCTATAGAAATCTCAGTGTCATGTTTCTTGTTTCCTGAACTTTGAAATGGCCATCCTGGCCATAAGACTTTAAATAGTGCAATTTGTATATAATTATTTTTGTTGTTGTTGTTCTTTTGCACCACAAGTCTAATTTATGTAAAGTCATTTCTTAATTCATAGCTTTGCTTCGATGAAATGACATTCTCCTGTCAAAAGTAACAACCCTCCATATCTTGCTTATTAGAACTGAAGAAATAGGATCGATGTTTTGGTTATGAATCCATAGATGGCTGCACAGAACTTTGTTGCACTGAAATGGAACAAAAACACTGGAATTATATTATATTATTAAATATAATATGTGAACATACAAAAGTATCAAATCCCTTTAAAGTGGTAGATAGATAGATCATCATTCTATTTGGGTCACAAGCTGCAAAGTACTTCTCAGCTTTTGCACTCCGATTGAGCTCTCCTTCGTAATAGACAGGTGATATAGGGAAGAAAGTAAGAGGTACAAGGTTCAGATCGTGCAGCTATTGTTTGAGAGGGAATTGCAGTCCCTCTCTTGGAGCTCAGCTCTGCCTTTGGAGAGCCCGCAATGGTGTTTTAGAACTTTGAATATAAAGCAAAGTAAAACAGCCAAAAGGGTTTTCAGCTGCCCTCAAAACTCCACAACCAGCGGCAAGCATACTTTTTAACAGGGCAAATGCAAAGGAAGGGGATGATGGATGGTATCCTCTCTTTGACTCTGCCAGGTTTCAGAGATATCAAAGAGTTGTTACCAGAGATGGATTGATCATTTTCATAATCAGAGAAGGCAGGTTGTGAGTGTGTGTGTGTGCGTGTTGATTTTTCTTCCCTTGAAGCAGACCTAGCAAAATAATTCATGTTAAGTGACCATTAGCAATCAAAGGAAGTTTCTCAGTGCAGGTTAGCGGTATCAAAGGAACTGCTGGTGCCAAGGTTGGAGCAAGGGAAGGAAGAACCAGATTCCTTGATCCTACCTGCTGCTGTTCCATTAATCAGGATCCACCTCCACCACAAGCAGAAGAATTATTTGCTTCTTCTAAAAGCAGAGACGTTTAACCTATGTCAAGCTTGATCCTTTGCAGCAAATAACAGATGTCCCGCTGCTTCCATAAAGCTTCCAATTAAGCAAAGTCAACTCTGTGCCTCCCCTGTCTTCTCATTTTTCCTATATCAGGGTGAAAAAACAAAAAAACCCACAGTCTCAAAAGGAAGCTTTTCCTGGACCTGGCCTGAATCAGTGCTACCCTGGGGGGAAGGGGGACATAATGGGAGGATTTCCTCAGAAGCCAATGCAAAATAAGACACGTTTTTTGAAGAATTGCTTCAGCGTCATTAGTTGCTTTTCTTTGATAAGACTAGAGGATTCTTTCTTCCATGGTTTCATGTCTTTGAGTCACTGAAACATACATCTATTTCCATCCTATTCCCTTCACATGACTCATGATTCATTCCACTCCTCTCACATCATGCCCCATAAGGTTCAGTCTCCTCTCTTTCCAATGTCCTTGGGGAGCATAGGTTTTCCATCTCAGCATAACCAGAACTTGTGCCCTACCCTCCAAAAGATATGTGATGTATCAATTAGGAATCCAACTCTGGACATAATCACTTTCTAGCAAGCTATAGTATGTAGTTAGAGATCCAATTCTTATTATTTTGATCCAGCTAGCTAAATAAAAGAACATCCTGTGACCTGTATCCAACATGAATGCCTTTACCCATGTCAGTGCTGCCAATCAAATTTCTGATTATATTTTGATCTCCGTTGTATTACAGATCTAGTGCCAGTTTATTTGGCACCTGATTGAACAAGGAAATGATATTCCCAAACTATAGGCCAAGCAGCTTGTTTGTACTAAACTCTTACATTATCTTCATCAGGTCCTAAAGGGGTTTCCAGAATGTTTGCAAGCTGATATCTGTCTCCACCTCAACCAAAGCTTACTTCAAAACTGCAAAGCTTTCCAGGGGGCGAGTAAAGGGTGTCTCCGGGCTCTGGCTATGAAGTTTAAGACTACTCATGCACCTCCTGGGGACACACTAGTCCATTCTGGTGATGTTCTGACTGCACTTTACTTCCTTTCCCGAGGCTCCATTGAAATCCTCAAGAATGACATGGTTGTAGCAATTCTCGGTAAGCATTCAGAAATACCATTAATTCTGGAAATGTTTAACGGTTTGATCAGCAATCATTCCTTTTTAAGAGCAGAATCAGTATTGCATATTAGAAATTGCAATTTCTAATATGCGATTTTGCATATTAGTATTGCAATTTTGCATATTAGAATGAATAAAAAGAGAATATCCATCAATGTCATACTGAATCCAATATGAACCCCTTTTCTTTTCATAAAATGTAAATTCTGCAAAATTTAAAGAAAAAGAATATGTGATCAAGTGCAGAAAAGCAGACAGAGCGGAGGGGTGTAATTAAACATGTCATCAGGTTACAGTCCTTACATTGCCACAAACGATCTAAGTCCAGCTTCTCTTGAATTCCGTTGTCCCTCATTTGGCACCAGATCAGAGTCAATAGAAATCAAGAGGGGTTGGACTTGGATTGTGGCAATGTAAGAACTCTAAATTTATGACACATTTAACTCCCCCAGCTCTGTCTCCTTTTCTCCTACATCAAGCAGTTAAAGCAACCCTAGGTGCTGACTCTTAGAAAAGCAACTACTGTAATTTGGCAAAACAGAATTAAGCTTAAATTATATTAGGATCAGATGTGCACCACTATTATGCTAGTAGAAAAATATATCTCCACTGTCTAGATATTCCGAATAAAATAGAGACAAGGCATAACAGTGATGAAACGTCAGTGCTTATCCTTTAGGGATTGCCAACAATTATTGCCCTAATTTCCCACAAGAACCTGATGAATGCCTGATAGTAGGACCATGTTTCTAGCACACACCTAGACTTCTTCAGAACTCAACCATCCTTACTTTCAAGGGTTTGAATCATCATATGCTCCTTGCAAAGTTTTACAAGGCTCTTTTATGAAGATCATAAATAATGATCTCTAGAGGTAAAAGCCCAATGAATTCTGTTTAGGCAATAACAACCTTCCGCAGTAAATAGCATCCATTAAGTCAATATGGGGAAAAACTACAATGACAGCGGATTGTGTCATTCTGTTTGTTAGTGAGATTTCCAGAGAGGAAGAAAAAAAATTTACAGGAAAAATAAGTAACTGGTGGTTAAACAATCATTTTTAGACATTTCTGTCTTCTTTTTTAAGAAGAGAGAGAGACAAATGTGAATTCTTGTAATTACCATGCTTTTCTGTGTCATTATTGTTACAGGAAAAAATGATATTTTTGGAGAAATGGTCCATCTTTATGCAAAACCAGGAAAGTCAAATGCAGATGTGAGAGCACTAACCTACTGTGACTTACATAAAATCCAGCGAGAAGACTTGTTAGAAGTTTTGGATATGTATCCTGAATTTTCAGACCTGTTTCTCACCAATTTAGAACTCACTTTCAACTTGAGACATGAAAACGCAAAAGTATGTTAACTATAGTGTTTCAATATCTTTTCGTTTCCCAATAAAAATGAGGTTTTTCTTTTTATTCTGTTCAGTCCTGTCCGATCTCAGAGACTGCCTGGATAACTCCCTGTAGTTTTCTTGACAAGGTTTTCTGAAGTGGTTTGCCATTCCCTCCTTCCTAGCTGAATGAAATTAAGGCAAAAACAACATCTACAAATTGTGTAGAACAGGGGTGCCAAACTCGATTTCATGGAAGTCTGCATCAGGATTGTGTTTGATCTCGAGGAGCCAGGGTGGGCATGGCCAGCTCAACGTCACTCGTGTTGGGGGCACCTGTGGTGGCCTGGGCAGGGCTGGTGGGATCCTCCTGCAGTCCCCTGCCAGCGAAAACAGAGTTTGGGAGGGCCGTGTGAAGCCCTTCCGAGCTCCGTTTTCGCTTGCAGAGTCACTGCAGGCTGGCCCTTCGCTGTTTCCAAGGTGGCCCTATGCCAGATCTGGCCCCAGGGCCTTGATTTTGACACCCTTGGTCAAGAAAGATAAGAAATGTGTTCTTTCACCATAATAAAAATTGATGATGAAAGATAAATATTAGCAAAGAAAAAAACCCTAGTAAAATGCTCTCCTTTTGCATTGCTTGTTTATTTAGGGACTAAAGCAGTGATGGCTAACCTTTTTGCCATCGAGTGCCAAAAGTTGGGGGAGTGCAAGGTGGTTACAAGCGTGCGTGACCACACCCATATGTGACACCCCCCCCCCCGTGCTCCCCTTGCATTTGGAATACAATGGCCCGGTGGGCCTGGTAGGCCTGTTTTTTTTTGCCCTCCCCAGGCTCCAAAGCCTTTCTAGGACCCTGGGGAGGGCAAAAACGGCTTTTCCCATCCCTCCAGAGGCCCTCCGGAGGCTGGAAATGGCCCGTTTGCCAACTTCAAGGTTGACCTTGAAGGCCCGAAAATCAGCTGGTGGAGCTGTGCTCATGTGCCCACTGAGAAAGCTCCGTGTGCCACCTGTGGCACATGTGCCATAGGTTCGCCATCACGGGACTAGAGCATGAAGAACATGGTGCTTGATCACAGATTTATTGATCATAGATACATACATAGATTGATACATAGATAACATGTAGGAAAAAGCAGTTATACAGTAATATTAATATCCAGCAGAGAAAAGAACAGCAATTCTAATACATGACATATTTAGAAACTAAGCACGTCATAAATGAGACTTTCCATGCCTCGATTTTTTGAAATAATGTATCCACAATCTAAAATTCAATCTCAGTAAAGACAATGGCTCTCTATCTCTCCCTCTCTCACCCTCTCTATTTTATCTATAATGTAATAGCTCTAGATTACTACCTAAATTATCCTAGTAGCCGTATTTTTCTCACTGCTTGTAATCTCTGCTTCAGTTTGCATATAATGCATTTCTTCTTCTTCTTCTTTTCTGTTTCTATCATCGCAATTACTAACCCCAATACGGGTTAGATGTATCCCCAACGCCTATTCATGCAGCATAGTACCTTAGATGTTTCAGGTGGTCAAATTTGGATTCCAGTAAGTAGCAAAATGTGAAACAGTATTTGGCTATTTTTCCTTAGACATCCATAATTTAAACAGCTTCTGTTCATATATAATGTGTGTGTGGGGGGGGGGGTTGTTCATTGCTCCCTGCCATCTTTACTTTTATCAATCCTTGGAGTCCAGTTGGATACAACTTCCTCTCCTGAATGAGGTTGTTCTTCATTTGAATATCCTGTCACAGCCCTGTTTCCCAACTTTTTCCCTTGCTACTTGAAAGCAGAAAGAAAAAAAGGAAGACTAACAGTCAGATACATTTTTAAGGCCCATTGTTCATCAGTTAAGTGGGAATGCAAAAGAAAAACTGCTTATAGTTCCATCTGTGACCAGCTGCTGAGGAAAACCCCAGTTTAGGCCAGGGGTGAAATGCTCCTGGTTCGGACCAGATTGCCCAATCTGGTAGTGATGGAGGCGGGTGGTTCGGAGAACCAGTAGCAAAAATCCCTGCCCCCTCCCCAATACCTAGCTGAGCCGCACAATCATCAGAGGCTTTTTTTTTTTAACTTTTAAAAGCATTTTTTTTTTCTGAAACCTCTTTGGCTGAAAAAATGCTTTTAAAAGTAAAAAAATAAGCCTCTGATGATCGCGTGGCTCAGCTGGGATCCTCAAAGGCTTTTAAAAGCACTTTTTCTACAACCTCTTCAGAGGTTATAGAAAAAATTCATTAAAAGCCTTTGAGGATCCCAGCTGAGTTGCCTGATTGTCAGAGGCATTTAAAAGAAAAAAAGCCTCTGCTGATCAGGCAACTCAGCTGGGATCGTCAGACCCTTTTCAAAGCATTTTTTTACAACCTCTCCCTAAAGAGATTGTAGAAAAAATGGTTTTAAAAGTAAAAAAAAAAAATTGGCCACGTCCACCCAGTCACATTACCCTCTCCCCCCACCAACCCATGCCCACAGAACTGGTAGTAACAAATTTTAGATTTCACCATTGGTTTAGGCCCCGTATCCAGTTCTTGCCATCACGCATTTAAGCGGAATTCAGTGGAATTAGAATAGGAATAGGATAAGGGTGTCAAATTCATGACATCACGGATGTATCGGGACTTTCCCCCCCTTCGCTAAACCGAGTGTGGGTGTGGCTACCATGTGACGCATCCGGTCCATGGGCCAGGAGTTTTACAGACCATGGAATAGGAGAAGGGTACTGAAGGCAATTACAAGACTAAAAATTATGAAGAGTAATTGAAGGAACTTGCTGTGTTTAGCTATGAGAAAAGTCAGTTGAGAGGAGGTATGATAGTACTCTTCTAATGTGATGTCACATAGACGATCATGACCTTTTTATTTCAGCATGCAGGATGCAAAAACATTTAATTAGCATTACAAAAAAGCAGATTCCAGAAGATGGTTAGAAAATGGTACCTAGCAGTAAAAGTAGGCTGATAGTGGAACCAATGACCTAGAAATAGGTAATCTCCCCTTCATTAGATTCATTCAGGCAGATACTAGCCAACCGTGTATTGTGGATGGGTCCTGTATGGGTTAGAGTGTATGGGTGGTCCTTGAGAATCTTAAGATCACAGAAATCACAGGAAGATTCTAGGGAGAAAAAAGGTGCTAACTTTCCTTTTAGTCTCCAAACAAGGGGAAGAATATAAAGAATTGTAAGGTTCATGTCAACCCAAAAAGGAAGCAGAGTGAATTTAAAATATAAACGCAAATGACATGATAAATGAAGGTCTCATGAAGTGAGAGTTAAATTATATATCCTTTTAAAACCCATTATTGAGGAGCACTTAACTAGACCTAGTAAAATCTGTAGAGTAACAGGGGAACATTAAAATTTTAATGAAGTGTCAGACAAAAAAGTTAGGTTAAGCAGAAGTTCAATAACCATTTTGTACATCAGCTTTCTCCAATGTGGGTTCCGCCCATAGCATTAAACAAAAGTTTCTAAAATTCTCAGCATTTCCTAGTTGGCTAGGGAATTTTAGAAGCTGAAGTCCATACATCTGGAGCTAGGTGAGGAGTTCTGGGAGTTCATCTTAAAAATCCACACATCTTAAGTTTGAGAAATGCTGATCTAGAGGATATCTACATTAGGCAAAACTGCTATAAATTGTAATCTGTATTTTACTGAGCAGTGGGATTACTAAGTAACATGAGGATGACTTATTCTCCAAAGCACCTGAGGGTAGAACAAGAAGCAATGGGTGGAAGTTTACTAAGGAGAAATCCAATCTGGACTAAAGAGAAATTTCCTGTCAAGGAGATTATAAATATTTTAAGTTATATAAGGCACTTAACCAATGGAGATTTTCAAGAAAAGATTGGACAACCATTTCTTGCGAGTCCCTTGGACTGCAAGGCGATCCAACCAGTCAGTCCTAGTGGGGATCAACCCTGACTGCTTTTTAGAAGGCCAGATCCTGAAGATGAAACTCAAATACTCATTACCTACTAATGAGAAGGAAGGACTCTCTGGAGAAGAGCCTAATGCTGGGAAAGATTGAGGGCAAAAGAAGAAAGGGACGACAAAGAATGAGGTGGCTGGATGGAGTCACTGAAGCAGTGGCGTGAGCTTAAATGGACTCCAGAGGATGGTAGAGAACAGGAAGGCCTGGAGGAAGTTTGTCCATGAGGTTGCGATGGGTCAGACACGACTTTGCAACTAACAATGAAACCTTGGACAGAGTGTTAGATAGAAGACCTCCAAGGTCCCTTTCCGCCCCACAGTTCTATGATTTATCAAGATAATGGCATCAACAGAGTTAGTATAATGTAATGATTAGAAACTGGGAAACAATATGTTTCAATCTTACTTTGTGCAAAAGGCAGCTGGTGATCTTGGGCCAGTCATTCTCTCTCAGGCCTAGGAAGGAGGCATGGGCAAACTATGGTAAACTTCTCTAAGAATACCTACATCTTTCCTGTATTGAGAAGACAGATGTGATCAATCTTTTCTATCTTCTATTCTCTTTTGTTTTCTTGTTTTGTTCTGTTTCTGTTTAGTGAAAAATGACTATGTATATCTCGGAAATTCTTGACAAAGAGCAGAAATAATTATTTGAAGAAATGGCACTTACCAAAATAAAAGCGGCTTTTTCAGCTATGAAAGTCACATCTCGGTCATTGGCTCAATGATAGAAGGAAAAATTAGAGAGAGATAAAAGAGCATGTAATTTGTCTGCTTTATTGTTACGTAGATCAACTTTTATTGCTGTTATTGTGTAATTAAACATCATAGCTAATTATAATTTACTACTACATTCCTGTCTGAAGTAATAAACAATCTATAAGAGGTTGTTTTCCATTTTTTTTTCACTAGCTTATTTTTGAGAACACTCTGTTTTAAAAAGAATAAACAACTTTAAATAGTAATTCAGAGAACAAGATGTAAAGGGGACTTTAATTAACATTCTAGTGCTTATTTCAACATTCTTTTTTTTTAAAGAGACATCTCTTCAATATCACCCACACATCTATAAATTGTGAGTGAGTCTTACTCAGAAAAGGATTTTTGCATATTGACAAAAGGCTGGGCATTGGAATGTTCTATTCTTTCTAGAAGTAGGAGAGAATCCATTTCACCAGCCCTCTGAATCAGTGGTGGAATTCTACCGATTTGGACAGGTTTGGGTGATCTGGTAACTCCGACAATCAGCTGGGAACTAATCGGTTCACCCCGATGATCAGATGGCCCGCTCGCACTATTTTCTACCTTTATCTCCTCAGCTGATTCACATGGCAGAGCCAATTGTGTGACTCCTCCATAGAAACTCAGAAGTAAAGATTTCTTCAAACTGCGCGCACACACAAAGCGCGTCACCAAACCAGTTGTTAAACTGGGAGGATCCCACCACTGCTCTCAATCCTTCACACCCTATTCTTTATGGGGGCTAGGGAAACCTGACCCCCCAACAGTGTAGAACCATACTTGGGGCCAAGAAGAAAGATTACTTTCCTTCCCCACTTTCTAGGACCACTAGCTTTCTATGCTTCAAAAGCTTTCTTTCTATAAAAGGAACGCTTCCATCTATGGACAGTAGAGATCTGAATCCATTTCAAAGTAAACTAATGAAGAGTTGTATAAATAAAGTCTTAATCTATCATATACTGTATGAACATCTTCTTTTTCAAGGCTGATCTTGCAGTAAGGCGACAGACCACAAATGATTCGGATGGAGACAACGGTAAACTCCGAAGAAGGAAATTGTCTTTTGAAAGTGACATGGATAAAGGTAAGGATGCCTTTATATACTAAATGATGCTTTATGAAAGGATAATCACATAAATCTATGCTAAATTTGTCTTAAGACTCAGAGATCATTATAGTCTGCTCAACAACTTAGTACACAGATAGAACCAATATCTTTTCATCTGGCAAAAATGCCTATTTGACTTACATTTCTTTTACTGCATTTCCATAAACATTTACTTGAGAATAAACATTTACTTGAGAATAATAACTATTGGATTCAGTGGTGATTATTGCTTAAGTAGACATTATGTGCAATTTCAAGGTTAATGAAATTAAACAATTAGGTATTTATTTGTTTCCTTATTGCCCTTATTATTCTAATCTGATGTATTTCTGAAAGGTCGATACAATATAAAAGATGTTTTCCAAGTTGCCTGTATCCTACAAGAAACTTTTAGCTCAGTATCTTATTGTTGATAAGTACTGTGTTATCTGTTTCATCAAAGGGCCTCTCTAAAGCATGAAGCCAAAAGAAAAGAGGCAACAAAATCTGTCAAGAAAATGCCTTCATAAACTATTTAAACTGTTCTTCCCTCCTCTTCCCCCATTGAGAAATTGTTGACTGAGATTATGTCCCTGGGTGACCTTCAGTAACTAAATAAATATTAAAACATGCTGAAAAAGAAAAAGTAACTTTGTGGCCTGTATCCATTATGAATTTTTAATAGATCTTTTTTCCAGGATGCCACATAAATTACTGCTATGACTTCACTCCTCCAAGTGCTACACCCCTGCTGATCTACTAAGAATACTGAAAGTCAGCAAAAATTAACTCTTTGGTTTGACTCCAGACATTCCCTGGTAAAAGGAAAGACACGTTTCATTTGTAAAACAAACAAATAAACAATATGAAACTATGAAGACTCTGTCGGAACAAGAACTATATCTCCATTATTTTGGGGAGCAACCCTTCACTCCCTTTTCAGAGAACAAATAAATACCAAAATTGCTCTTGTTGTCTCTGCCTCCAGGAAGTTCAGTCTTGCAATTCTCATGTTGGTTTTTGTCTACTAGGCCCGGGATCTCCAACCTTGACAACTTTAAGCCTGGAGGACTTCAATTCCCAGAATTCCCCAGCCAGACTTAAAGTTGCCAAGGTTGGAGACCCCTATACTAGGCAGTGTAAAGTACAAACTGTAGTATTTCACATCTAGACCAATTTTAGATCCTATCAGAGTGGGTACTACATAATATAATCAGATTTTGGTTTTAACCTATAAAACCCTTTATAGTTTGATACTCAGATACATGCAGGACTTTCTGCTCCATTCAGTGTTGTCCAGACTGATTAGATCAAACCAGGAAAAACCAAGGCATTCGGGACTTTCAGAAGGTTTTGGGGGCTTAGACAAGGCAGCATGGTGAAATAGCCATCTTGTAGATGTCAAGCTAGCTCCCTCTTTATTGTAAACTATTGAAGACCAAGTTGCTCCGTAGAGCTTTCACCTAATTTGATGTCCCCGTTTCAGCTCTTTATTCCTGTCTTATTTTATATGGTTTTACCTTTGGATGATCATATTATAATTCTGTTTATTTTTTCCACTGTGGATGGTTTAATTTGTAACTTTTGTGCCTAAGCCACCAAGAGTCTTTTTGATTGCAGCATGGAATTCAATCAATCAATCGAATCCACAAGAACAAGCAAACAGCATATTAAAACTAATATATACTTGGTTAAATAAAATGCTTGACCCTTGGAAGAGAGCCCTCTTGACTTAAGAGAAAGCTCTTTGTCCAGGGGCATTCCCCCTTTTAAGCGACCTTTGTAATCCTGAGGGAAATGATTCATTTGTTCAATTCATGTAGCCATCATGTTGTCAGGGTTCCAAGTAATACCCCCAATGAAAGAAAACTCCGAGGCTTGAGTTTCTAATTTTATTAGAGATATCATATTGACACATCTGGGAAAACCCAAATCTGAAAGCTTCTAGGTTTCCCCCCTCCCCAAAGGAAAGTTCAAGTCCCCACCCAACACCACAAGCCCATCACATGGTCCGATCAAAGCACCATCCCAACTGGAGATGCCTCCCAGTTCCAGCCTTCCAGGTGCAGGGCAAGATGTTCTGAACCTCTGAGAAAGGAATGTTATTATGACTATATATGACACCCATGCTCCATACAATCCCTCCCAATTTGCCACAGTAGTAAATGGGGCAGGTCTGAAGGCCCAATACAAAAGATGGCTTCCAGGCCTGGCACATGTAGCCAATGTATGCTGCTGCCTATATTAGAGTAAAATGATCCTAGGTAGCGAACCATCAGATACGGAAATAATAAAAGATACTAGGTTATAAATCCTCTCATGCTCCACCAACCTTATATTACTATCCTCCTAAATCACAATGCTGGCTGTACTTCCCATCCTGGCCCAAGGCCTGAGGGAAAAGGCAAGTGTTAACAGCCTTCCAGAGAATAGGGAACATCTGGATCTCAGATATCATGTAATGTTATTCATCCATTCATGTCATTTTTAACTTTATAATGGAACAGATCCTTGACCCAAGAGGTTTTTAAATCTTTTTTAAAAATGGCACAAAGAAGACCACAAAACTAGGGAATTACCGAGAAGGGAAGACTTTGCGATTGTATCAGTGAACAACATTTAGATTTAATTAGTTAAAACAGGCATATACTTTTTTCTTCTATTCCTGTGATACCCTTGTTATGAGGTCATTTTCTTTTTCTTTTTAAGTATCAGAAGTTGAAGAGGGGTAGTATCTCTTTGAAATCTTAGCTTTTTTTCTCACTGCGGTAGTTTCTATAGCAACTGTTTCTACATTGGCTTCACAC
Source organism: Masticophis lateralis (assembly GCA_030761175.1). Lineage (NCBI taxonomy): Eukaryota > Metazoa > Chordata > Lepidosauria > Squamata > Colubridae > Masticophis > Masticophis lateralis. The sequence continues at coordinate 208,810,979 of JAUDYJ010000001.1, forward strand.
AAAACATTGATAATGCATACTTTTATCCTTTATCTCTAGTACCTTGGCCACTTAATTTTCCAAGGATAAGACAATTAATTCAGCATTGCAGATTTTCTTCATAAGAAATGTTTGTTCAGCATTAAAAGAAGAGTATTAAAAAAATCTTAATCAAATGTCTTTCACAAAAGAAATATTATTTCCGATATTAGCAATAGTATAGTTTCTCATATTTCATGTACCCTTCAGCTTGGTCTTAATTAAATTATTTTAACTTTTCATTAAAGGGATTTTATTTGTTTTGGATGTTTTATCCAAAAAAACATCTCAGTATCTCAGATAGCATCATTAAAAAAAACACTTCCTATTTCTTGATATAGAACTTGAAGGACCAAGTTAGGGACTGATCTTCCTAAAGAATATTTATAAGGATACTAAAAGTCAACACCAGCTTGATTAATATATAATCAGTCAATCAGTTCCTTTATATATGGTTCTAGGGGGAGTACTGAGTATTGAAAAACAGAAAGGAAATAGTGAATTAGAGAAAACGCTATAATATTATTCCCTATAATAATACCTTTCTCTGCTACTTTGATAGTAGTAATCCCAATTGGTGTTCTTCATCATAGAATTGTATTAATGGTTGGTTTTTATGATGTGTTTTTTTATACCACCCATAGTCATATTGTGTAAGATGGACAGTTGAATGAATGAATGAATGAATGAATGAATGAATGAATGAATATATATATATATTGATGATCTCTAACATAGTCCATATTCAGTCTCCTTTGATTGGGATGAATCGGGATTTATAAGAATAGGGACTTATTAAGATAAACATGAGTCTGCTCTGCCCTAAAATATTTTCTACTAAACATATTGTAAATCTGGTGCTTAAAAGTTGGGTAGATAAGTAGACAACCAATGGTAGTATTCTAAGTTTACCGGTGACATAGGGCAAAGCTATAGATGGTCATCTACATGCTTAAACAGCAATGATAAAGTGGAAACATGGCTATTTAAACCTGCCCATAGGAAACTAATTAAGGTAGGCATTTCAGAGCAGAAATACCTTTATTGCTGTTTAAGCATATCACATACCTGCTGGCCATGATTAAAGAGGAAAATGTAGGTCAGATATTGTTTTGATCACAAAATGGCTGTGATAATCCTTTTCCAGCAGGGCTGGACATACTGTTAGGCAGAATGAGGTTAATAGCTCAAGTAGTAACGTAGGGGAATAATGAAAGGTTGGTAATGGTTATTTATTAAATGAATTAATAACTATATTTTTAATGTCAGGGATGGTAGAGATCCTTGTAGCAATTACAATTCAGAACAAACTATCCTGGATCATCCAATAGAAATTCTTGGAATTATTAAATGAAGATTTTCTATTAAACATAGGAACAAGGCTTGTGAGATCACAAAGTTAAGCTATAACCATCTGGCTTGAATTATTTGCTTCAGTCCTCAGCTGCACAGAGATTGATAAAATTAGCTACTGATAAATATATTACAAAATAAACATTTTAGTAAATAAGGGAGAAATGATTTATTTATATTTGGGGATAAAAAACTGATTATAAATTGGAGAATTTTAAGGCTGACATCCTATTCATATTTGAAGGATTGTCTATCTGTGTTTAGGAGTTACCATATGTATATAGCATAAAGCTGGTTCAAATCATGTTATTTTAATTAGAGGAAGAAGAAATACTATGGATTGGGAATATTATCCATATTTGCATTAAATACTCACTCTACGTTTTAGATACCATTATTCCTAGACTCTCACAAGTGTGTTTTTAAAAATTGCTTCACTTTCAAGAACAGAGTTGTTTTGAAAATGTATACAATTGTGTATGAGGAGCAGGGGTGAAATCCAGCAGGTTCTGACAGGTTCTGGAGAACCAGTAGCAGAAATTTTGAGCAGTTTAAAGAACTGGTAGCGGAACTTTTGAGCAGTTCGGAGAACCAGCAAATACCACCTTTGGCTGGCCCCAGAGTGGGGTGGGAATGGGGATTTTGCAGTATCCTTCTCCTGCCATGCCCACCAAGCCACGCCCACAGAACCCGTAGTAAAAAAAAAATTGGATTTCACCACTGATGAGGAGGTAAACAAAGATTCTGAGCCCAAGGAAGCCAAGAGAAAAAATAATTCAGCTCAATACATTAGTGTCCCAACTGCAATCTAAATCCTGCATATTTTTTCTAATTAAATTATATCAAACTGCTATAGACGTTCAAAATAAACCATTTTCTTAAAAAGAAAAAAAAAAGTAATGTGCTTCTTTCCTAGAAATATTTAGAAATGTTTGTTTTTTAAAAAAAAATCAGAATGTATTAAATGCTGGGGGAAAAAGATGAGTAATCCTGTATGCAAAAAAAAAAATTGTTCTCGTTTAATGCATTTATTTGTACTGACCATTGTTTTTTTTAAAAAAATTCAGTCATGTCCCTTGGGACTAGAGATGAATCGTAGGATCTGCTTGAGGAAATAGATTTAAATCCTACAGGAATGTTCTATAAAAAGACACTGAAGTAACATCATTCTCTGAATAGCTTGCTAAATGGTATCATAATGGACAGTATTCCCCACTTCCCCGAGGACAAGAATAAACAGCATCAATCGAATAATTTCTTTTCTAACAGATTATGACAAAGAAGATGAGAATTCAATGGACAACAACAGGCATTGTCAGGCCATCGAGAAACATTATGTGGAAAAGAGAAGCAGATCATCATCTTATGTGTCATCTACAGATGATGAACAGAAACCTTTGTTTTCTGAGATCATAGGCTACACAGCTGGACTAGGCAAGGCTGCAGTGTTGGATTTTGAGGAAATGGTGAATGCAACAGAAAGAATCCAAAGTGATCAACGGAGCCATTCCTGTAAAGGTAAACCCAACAAAGTCTTTTGCCAAAAGTATTCAGATTTAAGAAGTCACAGGACATGGTTAGAGTAATCAGAATTTTAACCTTCTAATCAAACATCTCCTTGAAAATAGCGATAGCACTTTGACTTAGATACTGCTTCACACTGCTTTACAGCCATCTCTAAGCAGTTTACAGAGTCAGCATATTGTCCCCCAACAGTTTGGGTCCTCATTTTACCCACCTCAGAAGGATGGAAGGCTGAGTCAACCTTGAGTGAGATTTGAACTGCCAAATTGTAGGCAGCTGGCAGCCAGCAGAAGTAGCCTGCAGTACTGCACTCTAACCACTGTGCCACTGTGGCTCATCTCAAAATAGCCCTTGAGATTAAGTTCATCTCATTTTAGCGGTTAATTTCTTCAAGCCTTAGAGTGTTTCAAATGTTATGATATTGAATGGTCATCTTTAAACTGACCATAACACTCCCAACAGCAAAGGGGTTTTAATCTCTTCGTTATATACAAAAGATGAGCAGTGTAGTGGTCTAGTGGTGAAAATACTCGCCTCCCAGTAGAAGATTGAGAGTTCAGTCCTAATTGGTAGTTGATGTTTCTCTCTGAGGGCGCAAAGAAAAAATAATCTGCTGCAAACTCTGCATAGGCATAAGGAAGGGCATCCAGCCAGTAAACGCTCAGCTTCATCCAGTTCCCCTACTCTACCTTGAATTAAGAGATTACAGTCGTAAAGAGGAGTTATTTATATATACAAAAGATTCAGAAATTTCCCGAAAGCTATAGAGCAGGCAAAAAAACCAGAAGAAAACTATCCTGTCTTAACAAATCTGCCATATTAAAAAAGCGTATTTGAGCCAAGACATAATATTTAATATTCCGTATCCTTCCAAGGTGGGTAAAATGAGGACTTAGATTGTTGGGGACAATAGGCTGACTCTTTATACCACTTGGGGCTGTACAGCACTGTGAAGCAGTATATAAGTCTAAGTGCTATTGCTCTTTTCTGTCAGAGAATTATAGCTGAACCAAATAAGATAAAAGACCATAGGAAACCATCTGTCCATAAAGTGTAATATAGTACAAAGACTGGAACTTCCGATACAATGCAGTTTCTCAAACGTTTCTGGTATTACACTGGTGAATTTTGTTCAAGAAACTAAGATTAGACTAATGAATGATCTGAACGCAGAAGTCTCATGATTTGTTTCATTTGGAGCTGAGTCTTCAGTTTCTGAAATTAGCCTGTTCCTGTGAAGCCTGAAAACTTGATAGCTCTGACCCAAATTAATGACAGCTGTATTGCTCCACCTGTTGGGAAGGAATCATGCTACCATCCCGTTGTATAAATTAGCTATGCTGTTGTTTTAAGAAGTGATAAAGTTGAGTCATAAATAGTCACTGGGGTTTTTTTTGCCACTCTGAATTAAGCAAGGGATGCTCAAATATTGCAATTTAGGTTTCAGACACCATTCCACATTTCAGTATGTAGCAAACATTTACCACGTAAGATAGCACTGAATCAATTTTGCCTCATTATTAATCAGATATATAAATTATCTCCTAGCCGTTTCGCTATGGAATGTTATTGCCAGAACTTTAAGACTGTTGATTAGAGATAACTGAAATGCATGAAGATATGCAAAACATCAAGAGTTCTGTCCCTGCAATATTTCTACACATCACAATGGATGTGTGTTTTGTTGATTTCTGTCCTTGTATGAATATTTCTGCATAAGGAACTTCAGTTTTTAATCCCATATCACGTCATCAAATATCAGGTTACATCAGACCTGGACATTTTACGGTCTCTGGGTCATATCCGGACCTTTGGCTTTCTATCCAGCCTGTGTATACTGCTTTTATTTTGAAGGCGACTGCTATTGTGTGTGTGTGTGTGTGTGTGTGTGTGTGACTGCGCACCTTCACAGCCCTATTGGTTCAGCCCTCCACAGTAGTCTCAGTTTCTCATGTGGTTCCTGGGGAAAATTAATTGCCCACCCCTGAGCTACAGAGAGAGAGAGAGAGAGCTAGAGCCAATAATGACATTCACCTACCCATAAATTCCCAGTGACTCAGACCTTTATAAATACTACTAATATATATTTGCAATTTGGAAGCTCACCTTTTCCCTTTTGGTTGCTAGAAATATATCTCGCAGCTATGGCAACACTTTCCAAGGCAACCTAGCAAAACAATATTCTCTGGGCTATATTTAGCTATTTTCAGGAGTGTTTTTACTGTGGTCACACACGAACCCAAATAAAATGTCCTTGTTCTTTGGGACACTTAAGAAGTCACCGTCTTTTCTCGTTCTTTTGTATGTGTGTGTGTGTGTGTGTGTCTGCCTGCTTTTAATAATGTTCCATCTAATCAGCAACATCCTTGTTTGTTCTTGTTAACTGAACTAATTAACAAAACGTGGATGTTTTCTAAACGTAATATAAAGTGTACAGTAATGATATTTACATATGTTGGTAGATATGATACCGATAGGTTCATCAGTTTTAGTAATTGTGAGGGGGAAAAAAGCCTAATGATGTGATACCTCATTGTTAATATCCAGGGTAAGGAGTGATATTGGCATTATAGTGGATATTTTCTCCTCACGATGGAAAACCGTCTGCATTAATGTGAACTTGCCTGAACTCTCTGAACAGTTTCAGAGGCCTTCGCAAAAAAGCCTGCCAGAAAAATGAATTGGACTGGTGAGCTCCTGCCATGGTGCCAGCTCTATTATTATAGAAGTGCCTGATTTTGATATGTGTACCTAAGATTCCATAACTGCTTTTAAAAAGGTCTGAAAGATCTGGTTGTTTACAATTACTTTACTTGTTTTAGAACAGTCCATGAGCTCACTGGTTTTTCGATGACATGACTTCTACTTCTTGACCATAGATGGCAGCAAAGAGAATCTTTTGTAACTTTTGCTGCTATCTAGGAGTTATTCAGATATTTGCAGATCAGATAGGATAAGCTCTTGCTGATGTTTGATCTTGTTGAGCATTTTTATTTCAGTCTTGTTTTTCCATTTGTTTCCTGACGATATTTTTAAGGTGTGAAGAGAACATAAGAAAGAGGCTGTGCACCTTGAGAACTCATATATAAATATTTATATAAAGAAACCAGTTTTTTAAAGTATAAATAAAATGATTTGACTGAATAAAAGCAAATGCAACCCTAGGAAATTACAGTCTGTGGAAAGGAGTGAAACTAAGGAGTATGGTTGGAGTTTGTTTGGGAAATGCCAAAGTTTTCTTCCTTGTACTTCTGCTTTTCTTTCCTGGAAATGAAAATAATGCAGAGAAATTGATTCAGAGCAAAAAGATAAATAGAGGAAAAGCTATTATTTTCCATCTGTTTTTTTGAGGCTGAAAATTGCATTGTTGGGCAACTGCTGTTAATCAATCAATAATCTAAATAGGAAGACAGATCAGTGAGTATCTGACTATTTTTTCCCAGATTTCCCCCAATCAACAAACAATGTGCCCTGCTTCCTGTTATGTCCATAGGTGCTTCTTCTGTCATACTGTCACCCTACAAGGTAGACCAGACTAAGAAACAAATACCATATAGATCCGGACTACTTTTACTGTAATAAAATTTGGCAAGTCTGAATGTGCTTCCCACTCCCTCACTTTATCTTCATATGAACTAAGAAGGGGCTGAGATGTTTTCCCAAATTAGTTTCTTGGAACCAGCTCAATTCCTGTTTATCTAATTATTTTTTTAAATTTTAATTTAATTTTATTTTTATTAGTAACAATAATTGTCCTTCATGGCCATTCCTTATTCCCTTTACTTGCAATGTATTCAAAAGTACTAGTAGCAGCATTGACAATCTCAGGCTTGTTCAAGATTATATGGGTTTGTCCTAAGCCTCTGTAGCTAATCAGGCGCTCTCAGCTCAGATGCTTTTATCATCAGATGCTTTTTGCAAGGCCCTCTATATCTCAACATTGTAAGAGAATGATTTGATCCAGACTTCCACCTAAATTAGCCACTAATATCTGGATATTTAATCCCAAACCAGTTATTCTGGCTGTCATTGACTTGTCATCCTTCATCAGCCCCAGCATCTCTATCAATAAACTTGCTCAGATTCACTGAAAATGTATGATGCCCAGAGTTCATGGGGAAAAAAATATTCTCCTGTAACTATAGTTCTTTGTGTGGTAATCTGTGCATTCACGTAATCCATCCATCTTCTCCACGTCAAAAGCCTACCGTGGCATGGAATCTGAGATGCTGTGAGAATCTCAACCGTTCAGAGTGGACAAGGGAGGAAATAAACCCAGGAGTATCTGGATAACGGATTGCACTTTCCTTCTCAAAACTTGCTTTAGCTCTACAAAATTTTAATTTTCTGCACAGAGAAATTAGCCTTGTGTGTGAGTGTGCTGGTGGCAGGCGAAAGACTACAGTAACAGATAAGCATATCTTCATATCGCATGGATTAGAAATATAAGAAACAGACATAAAATAGGCTATCTGCATTAGGCTAACTTTCACTCTCATTCACCGTTTTGACTGGCAGATATCAGGGACAGAAGAACCTGGGAGGAAGATCAGAGCAGAAGTCACCAAGAATCATCCTGTCCATCTGCATTACCTCATGTCACCTGGGGAATCTCTGAAACAGAAAGTGAAATCAACTATGGTGAAGTAGAACAGAGGCTAGATCTACTTCAAGAGCAACTCAGCAGGTAACTCAAGTGCATGAAGAAAAAAGCAAAGCTGGATTTTCAATAGCTTTGATACTGACAGTAATGTTGACATCTCTCTTTTTTTCAAACTAGATCCATGCCACTGAATAATATAACACTATTATGTAGAGTCAAAATGGGCCTGAGGATGAAAATAAGAAACATCCTCTTGTGGCTACCAGTAGTAAATGTAGTTTTTGTGCATAAATCAGATTTGAACTGGGGGCTTTCTTCTTTATAGTGTGATCTCTTAGCTCCATATCAGCACATAGTTTAACCTGGCTTGTCATGTGTAGAGTTTTCCCAGCAATCAATCTACTGTTCTCACTGATAAACACACACACACACACTTACCTATTTTTGCTCGTTAAGCATCTTCTCAAACCATGATGTGTTTGGTTGGTATTACCTTCCTGAACGTTTTTATGGTGTACTTTTTAGGTATTCAGTACTCCATGGAATTCCTCTACTGTTCGTTAAGCTGTCAAAGATCACTTTGGCACTTTTTGTAACTCTTGATTTGTTTCCAGATCTATCAGTGAGGAGCAAAACTTGTGCCCTAGTTAAATTTTTCTCAGTTGAAGTCCCACTTTACCCACATTCCTTGGGAATAAAAAAATAGCATATCCACAGTGATCTCACATATTAACTTCATCAAAACTAGGACAAAACTTGGACAGCTGCTAGCTCAAGGAGCTTCTGAAAGATCCCGAATTAGAAAGTAAAGTTTAGTTCATTATTCTGAAGGGTTCTTGGCTGAGTCAAAGAAATATACCAAAGCTGTTCCATTTATAGAGGAATTAAATAAACATTTTTATGGAAACTAAGAACAGTTTCATGCTTCAGTTGAATGGTTCAGTGATCTAACACTGTAGTGGAGATCTCTAATTGGGCTGTGGTTTCAAATGTGGATGCTTTCACTTTTTAAGAAACATTTGAAATAAAGATTGTAGCAAATGCAGCTAGTGAAAGACAACAAAACAGATTTTCCAAGTTAACAGCAGTGCACTCAAAGGCTTGCAGAGACTTGTTAGAGGAAATTAGGGAATACGTAAATCAAACTGTTACAAATGAATGAAATTAAAGCTGTTTTTTGCTGCATTGGTTGACAGGGTTATTGAGGGAGAAAACCTATTGACCAGCATAAATTCATTGTGAATTCTTGGTAGCATAAAATGACAGCGAATCCAAGAGAGATTATAGCAACATAATAGTGACTGTACACCATTAACATCTGTCCAGCAGATTTTTTTAAAAAAAATCCTTCAAAGAAAAAAGTCACAGGCGTATCAGGAGATTACAGAGTGGGTGGGAGTAGTTAGAAAATAGTCCTGTCAACATATATAAGATTTGTTCATCCTGCCATTTCACTGTTGTAACTGCCCCTCACTGGGATATCCCTTTGAATGCTTATCAAGGAGGATTCAACTCTTGAGCTGAAAGAGATCATCAATTTTTGTCAAGCAGTATCTTATGTGCAATCGGATCAATCATGTTTTATTGATTATTAACACTATTATTTCAATTGTAATTTTATTCTTGAAAGCTGCCCTGAATGCCATGAAGCAGTAGAACAGAAAATAACTTTAAGTACATGCATTTACAATCAATTTATATGATACCCAATGTACACATTTGAGTATTAAAACCAACATATTAAAAACAACACAAAAGAAAAATAAGGCTGACCCACAGTCAATCAAGTTTTAAATCCCCGTAGATGGGCTCATCCAGCATGTGGCCCCTCTCTGGGGGAAAATCAAGGCCTTCAAGACCAATGGCCAATGCCATCAGGACCATCCAAATCTTAAGGGGAAAACTATTCCAGAGGGCAGGTACTACAACAGAGCATGTCTCCTGGATCCACCACATGATTCTGTTTTATGGAGGGAATACATGCCATGTCCACCCTGTTGAATCTCATGGGGTGGATAGAATCAATAAGTGACAAGTACTCTACAAGACCCAGTCCTATACTGTACCATGAAGGGCTTTATAGGTCATAGTCCACACCTTAAATTGTATCCAGAAGCCCAAATAAGCATTGCAGAAAGTCTAGCAACATCTATGTATGGTTATTCTTTCTGTGGATGATTGCCATGTCACTCTGTTGGTTCTCTTTTGGAGTAATTAACGAGCAGCCTATCACTGAGGGATCCAACTATCACATGAAGAGCCAGTTTGGTCTAGTGGTTAAAGCATCAGGTTAAAAACCAGGTGACCATGAGTTCTAGTCTCACCTTAGACATGAAAGGCAACTGGGTGACCTTGGGCCAATCACTCTCGGACAAACCCAGTTAACTTGTGGGGGAGATAGGAGGAGGAAGGAGTATAGGCATGTTGCACTTTCGGTTATTTATACAAAATAAAAAGGGTGGGAATAAATAAATATACCACATTACATTTAATTCCAGGACTGTTCATTTTTCTGTTTGGAGAACTATGTTGCTGCCAAAGGAAAAAATAAGCGGCTAAACATCTATTCCTGCCATTCCAGATACTATTTATGAAGCTTTTCAAGGCTTCAGAGGTTGCTTTACTTTAACAAATATCCAACTGAAGCAGCTTTTTAAAGTGAAGCGCTGAATCGGAACAGGACTCTATCAATGCACTAGGATTGGCATGCTGCTTTGATCTTGACAATAAAAAAAATGCACATGCAAAAAACTTATTTTTCCTCTAGATCCGTGATGGCGAACCTATGGCACAGGTGCCACAGGTGGCATGTGGAGCCATATCGGTGGGCACGTGAGCTCAGCTCCGGCACACATGCCTGTGCCAGCCAACTGATTTTCGGGCCTTCTGGGCCCACCAGAAGTCAGGAAACACACTTTTTGGCCTCCAGAGGGCCTCTGGGGGGGTGGGGAAGGGCGTTTTTGCCCTCCCCAGGCTCCTAGAAAGGCTCTGGAACCTGGGGAGAGCAAAAAACGGCTCTACTGGGCTCACCGTGCCATCACGTGCCAAAAGCGGTGGGAGCACGGGGGGGTGCATAGAATTATGGATGTGGGCACGCTTGCATGTGACCCCACCACGCTCCCTTTTGGCACGCGATGGCAAAAAGGTTAGCCGTCACTGCTCTAGATCAAGACACTTGATTGAAGCAAATCAGTCCACTTCAATGCTTTGATTTAAAGCACTGAGTCAAGCTGACTTGCTCTTTGGAATTACATTCCGGCCAACCTACACGCATTTAATATATCCCTTTTGCAAAATATTATATAGATTAGATTTCTTTTCTATATATTTTCTACGTTCCATCGTCTCTCATTGTCAGGGGTGTCGAACTCGATTTCATTGAGGGCCACATCAGGAGGGCCAGGTGATCATGGTCAGCTCGACATCACTCATGGGCATCTGGGGTGGCTTGGGCAGGGCTGGGGGGATCCTTTGCCAGTGAAAATGGAGCTCGTGGCCCTCCCAGGCTCTGATTTGCTGGCAGAGGCACTGCAGGCCAGTCCTCCGCTGTTTCCAAGGTGGCCCCGTGGGCCAGAACTAAGCACCCCACGGGCCGGATTCTGCCCACAGGCCTTGAGTTTGGTTTAATACTTTACTGTAAGGCTGTGTTGGTTAAGGACCATGCTTTTGGCATTCTTCAAGTCTGAATAACTTGTCTGAAATGGTTGCCTGGTTAAGCAGGGAGTTGGACTGGAAGACTTCCAAGGTCCTTTCCAACTCTGTTGTTCTGCTAAATATTTCTGTTAAGTAAGAATAAGAGATGTTGAATGCTCATATAGCCTACTCCAATGTGTACTTGGATCCAGGTCAGAGAATTCAGAACATATCTGTTTCATGCCTATTATAGTCAAAATAATAATGTGGAACAATCCCCAGAAAAGTATGAGGTATGATAAAATATGTTTATTTTCAGCTTACTACCAATTGCATGAGCATCTAGCATATTGTGTCTACATTTCAGAGCAGCCAAATCAAATGTACTCAAGAACTAATACGAAAAATATTTGGAAACTTTTTTTTTAACCAATCTACACATTTCTGGTACATACTGTAAATACGGCAATGTTTTGTTGCTTTCTCAGCATCAGCGAAGTATCTGAAGTTATTTGGAATTCTTTTATGCAGTCAATTAATACAGGAGATAGCATTCTTTGAAACTGATTTAATTTTTAAACATTTATATTAATTGATACAATTAATTGAAAGCTATAGATGCATAAATGCAGATTAGCATAACCACAAAGTTAATAAGCTAGCAATAAAAAATTAAACAGGGAAAAGAGGGGGGGGAAAGCCTCAGTAAAAAATTGTCCCGTATGCTCAAAAAAAAAGAAAAGTTGGCTTGTATTAACTTAATTACACTTTGTTTAATTTGAGCTTCTACTGATTTATTAGAACAGGACCTCCAAGCTCATGTAAATAGCTAATATCAGCTTCATTAACTATTTATTAAGTAAGTTATTCACTTGAAAACTAGAGATAATCTCTGCACAGCCTTTGTGGAGCTTCAGAAGTAGCAATTGCATCACAACAAATGTCAAAGTTGAATATACAGCCAAGAAGTACTCCACATGAAATGAAACTCTATTTTTTAAAAAAAATTCTGGAAAGCTTGTAAGAGCAGCTTTGTATTTAACACTGATCTAAAGTAATAATACACAGAAGTGTACAAACTAAATTTAGGATGTGCAAACTAAATTTAAGAAAGGCAGAAGCAGTTCAGTATCACATTGCTAGCATCTGATGGATAATAGAACAGGCAAAAATAGTTTAAAGACTATTTTTGCTTTATTGATTACGCAGTAGCTTCTGGTTGGATAGACCACAACAAATTATTGGATAGTCCTTCAAAAGATAGAAGTCTAGGTCAACTACCTGCTTCTTCAAGAATTTATATGGTGACTAGCAAGCACAGTTAGAATGCAATATGAAATAAGTAAAGGGCTCAAAATTGGGAAAGGAATGACAAGACTATGCGCTATTATTTAATTATATACAGAATGTATTGTGAGAAATAATGCAGTAGCAAAAAGAGAAAGTGAAATTAAAGTTGTGGGGGAAAATATTGACAATACAAGCATAAACTTATAATAATCCTTTTTAAAAATATGGTAAACCCATCTTTGGTAAAAAGGACTCCATCCAGTGGTAGGATTCAGCCAGTTTGGGTGAACCGGTAATTAAATTGCTGGCTGACCCCATCCCGCCCCTTCCAGGAGTCCCCATGCCCCATTTTGGCTCCCAGATAAGTGCAAGGAGGCCCCAAATGGGGTATGGGATGTGGTGCGGGCCCCCACGGCCTTTTTTGCTCCTAGAAGGTTGAAGAGAAGCATCCTAGGCCCAAAATGCCCCCTGTGGCCTGTTGTTGCTCCCAGAAAGCTGCAGGAGGCCTACTAGGTACAGGGGGGCAGCATATCCCCCCATTTTTGTTCCCAGGGCCCGTTTTTGTTCCCAGGGGAGTGCAGGAGGTCAAGTGCTGCCTGTCACACCCCCTGGCCACACCTATCATGGCCACTCCCACCCAGCCAGTCATTAAGGCAGAGAACTGGTTGTTAAATTATTTGAATCCCACCACTGACTCCATCTCATTTCTGTTGATAAAGAATCAATATGACACAATTCTGAACAGAAATATAACAACTGCTAATTAATGAACCTGAAATCTCTAGACCAGTGATGGCTAACCTTTTTGCCGTCGCATGCCAAAAGCAGGGGTCGCATGGGAGGGGGTCACAGGTGTGTGTGCCCACATCCATAATTCAATGTGCCCTGTCCTCCCACATATGCGCATGTGACCTCCCCCACTTCCCCCTGCTTTTGACATGTGATGGCATTGTGGGCCCGGTAAGCCCGTTTTCCCCCCTCCCCAAGCTCCAGAGGCTTTCTAGGAGCCTGGGGAGGACAAAAACAGCCTTCTCCATCTCCCCAGAGGCCTTCCGGAGACTGGAAATAGCCAGTTTCCCAACTTCCGGTGGGACTGGAAGGCCTGAAAATCAGTTGGCCAGCCCGCATGCACGCTGGAGCTGAGCTAGGGCAACACTCGTGTGCCCACCAATATGGCTCCGTGTGCCACCTGTGGCACCCCTGCCATAGGTTCACCATCACGGCTCTAGACATTTTCTTTTTTATATCTTGAAGAGATAATGTATTATTTTATTTAATTTATTTAAGTCCAAAAGGCAATAACTTGCTAGATTTCTTACCTTTTCCCAAACACTGTTATCTTATTACAGTGTGTGTGTGTTTTTAGAAACACAAAGCGTATTATATTTATCTTCAATTGAAGCCAAAAACCTATATTAGTTCCTATTAATGGGATGTCCCGAGCAATAATACTTATCTTTTCATCCAAAAATGGTGATATAATGTATTTCCTAGTAATACAACAACAAAAACTTTGATTTCATTTCATTTAGGAAAATCTTTTTTATTCAGAAAAGATTATTTAAAGAATGCATATATTTTTCATCAGATAAAAGGATTATTTACAGGAGCATAGTCTAAAATGATAACAGCATCCTTAATTACTAAGTAACGTATTTCTATCACAGAATAGAAAGATTAAAAAATAATATTCCTACATCCAGAAGAAAATAAAGCACATTCCTGTTGGGAAAGTATGAATATCCATGAAAAAGTCATATATGTATTATTGTATAAACAAAAAGGTGAAATCATAGCTGCTAGTTCTTCAGGTTGTATTGACCTTCATCGCATCTAGTTATGTATTATTATGGTTGGTCACACAGTCAGCCAAGTGTTTAGACTGGATTTGGCATTTTTGTCTACCTATTGAGTCCTTCTCAAGGACCTGGGATAGGGAGATGTTGTTGTTTAATGATATTAAACATATCATTGACGGATGTAAGCTGTTCCAAGTAAAGCTGCTTTTTGCAATTGACTAATAATAATGATTTTGTCAATGCCAGTGGCATATAAGTGGTGCTCCAGAAATTTTGGGGTTGCATCCAAGGTACTTTTTACTATTGGTACTACCTTTGCTTTCTTTGGCCATAGTCATTCTACTTCTATTTGCAGGTCTTTATATTTTGTGATTTTTCTCCAGTTCTTTATCTTCTCTTCTGTTGTTTTCAGGTACTGCCCCATCCGCTATCCATTTTTTTTTTTCTCTTTCCTATCAACATTTGTTAAACTTAGGGTGTTATGTGGTAGGTGCTTGTCTGTTCAAATGTTGAAATCCCAGAACACTTTAGCTTCTTCATTTTCTATTATTTTGTCTATTTTATGCCGTATCAGTTCTTGCTTGCAGGCAGTTGGTATTTGTTGTATTTGAAGGTGCCTTTTTTTTTTTTGACAGGAACATAAAGATGTAAAATATTTTTCAGTTGCCTCATTATTATGAAATGATTTCTAAATAAAATTGGATAATTTCAAAATACAGAAACTCACAATAGAAAATACAGAAACTGGATGAAGGGTTCAGAATTACTCTCCCAAGCCATATTTTTCACATTATTAATTTTTTTTTGTGTATTATGCTTAATATCACTGGAGAAAGCAATTATGTTGGTTAGAGTTAGTGGTAAAAGGAAACCAGGCCATCAAAGAATGCAATAGCTGGACACCATCAAAGCTGACAACAGCCAGAGCATAGAAAAACTCAAAGAAGGATTTCAAGATCCAAAAATGTGGAGATCTGGCCCCTAGAATCGCCAACAGTCGGACATGACTTTAATGGATAACATCATCATGTCCTTAATAAAATTAGGGAAACAAAATATCATAATATTTTTGTCCTCTGCCCATGTGACTATGCATGAATATGGGCCATATTTCATTTCACTTTTGTGATGAACCTCAGTGGTGGAACACTGATGGGGCCTATTAGTTATAACCTTATATGAGAGCCAATACTTTCCAGATCAGAATAAACTGACTGGCCTTTCTGAGTTTCCTCCAGAATTCCTACAATCAATATGTTCACCTGGCAAAAGTGAGATCCCAGAAACATTTTATCCTTCATTATCTTTCAGTTAGGAAATCTCTGGATACTCTTTCAAAGATATTCTGTTCTTGGCTACGTTGGAATATATAGCATTAACAGTGCCGTAATAGTTTTTCTATATTCTCTGCTCTTGAGAAGGACAGTCATCACATCTGTCTTGGCAACTGCCAACATGCCTCTCAGTGAAGGTGCAAAAATGTTCTTGGCTGCACTCCAGGCAGGTAACCAATAAAGTCCTCCTGATAATCAAAGCATCCTGTAATCACCTGCTCCTGGTTCTAGTAATAGCCATTAACATAGCAATTATCTGGATATAAATTGTGGAGGAATGCCGCAGGCTGCTAGCATCCATTTGACTGTAATGCCCTCATGGCCTGAAGACTGAAAGCTACTATAGAGACATCATATTCTTACAACCATGGAAACAGCTTTCCTTAGGGCAAAGATTGGCTGGAACACAAAGTTCTGTAAAGAGCTGTACGTGGCTAATGCAGCCTCATCTTTGGAGTCTTTACCCAACTCCTTAACACATTTCCCTTTTTTTGACCTGAGGGAACTTCTCAAAAGCAGATTATGATGTCACACTGGGATACGCTCCCCTCACTCAAGTTTTAAACTCTTTTTCTGCTCCTAAAATGGTTATTTGGATCCTGCCTCAAGACAACTCAGATTATTTCAATAAGATTTGTTACTGAATGATGATAAAACTGATCAAATCTGTGCTGTTTAATCTAATGTCCAATGTCTTAAAGTCCAAGTAAGCAGTGGCCCTACCAGAATGAACAATTTAGAAAGAAGCTGCATATGTTTTAATGTCAGAATAGATACACAAGTACCAAAGAGGATAAGTTAACATTGTAAGTAAGTATACAGTTGCTCTCTGACGGCCCCAAAATGGAAAATCTGATGGTCTGGAACAGCCTTCAGTAGAATGCTGCTTCTTTTATTCGTACATGGCATATTTACTGAGAAAAGAAAATTGGCAGTTTTCATTCTGAAAGTTTCTTCCACAATACTTCATCCTTAAAATTGTGTAAAAAGCTGTCGAGGTCTGGAGGTATGCTTTGAAATGAGGTGACCCTGGAAGATGATACTTTTTTTCAGCATGCCAACATTTCATTTTATCAAAAGAAACTTTGAAAAACTGAAGTTAGGTGGAACACAGAACCAAGTTGTTTACCAGGAATAAAAATAAGGAGGCAAAAGCATTGAATTTAATCCATGTCCATTTGCAAAGAGGGGAGGAATGTTTTGATGATTTCAACTTCACATTTAAATGGTGTTTGAAAATGTTCTGGAAGTTTTTTCCTTTTTTCCAATGGCATGATGATTCCATAGGCATCCCTGGGAATGTGGTGGGGGGATGATGAAATGTACGTATATGGCAACATTTCTGCAAGCTACATGAATTATGATCTTGTGTCCAGTGGGATATAAGTACAGAAGGCCAGGACTTGCATCATGATACTGCCATGAATGTTGTATCATTTTTTGCCATTGTGGTTTCTACCAAACACATATGGGTATACCATGAAAAATACAGTATCCCTCTCCCTTTTGTTGCTAAACAAAGTTTTTTACCAGCAAATAGGGCACTTAGGGGAACCTATTTGGCAAACCTGGGTAAATTCCTTCTGATGCCCTTTAAGGGGTGATTTTGATATTACTATGCAATCAACACAAGTTTTCCTGTTCAAGTCTGGGATTCTGTACTGGCTAGCAAGTACAGTTTGTTCCAAGTCAATAGAATAGAATAGAATTCTTTATTGGCCAAGTGTGATTGGACACACAAGGAATTTGTCTTGGTGCATACGCTCTCAGTGTACATAAAAGAAAAGATACATTCATCAAGAATCATAAGGTACAACACTTAATGATAGTCATAGGGAACAAATAAGCAATCAAATCATATTAAGAAACAGTCAATATAAATCTTAAGGATACCAGCAACAAGGTTACAGTCATACAGTCATAAGTGGGAGGAGATGGGTAATAAGAATGATGATAAGATTAATAGTAATGCAGACTTAGTAACTAGTTTGACAGTGTTGAGGGAACTATTTGTTTAGCAGAGTGATCGTGTTCGGGAAAAAATGCCAATTCAATATAGAATTTCAGGTTGAGTGGAGGTGAGAGAATATAAATGCTAACTATTAAAAGAAAGAAAACACTTTTAACCTTTGTACTAATCATTACGGAAAATGGCATTCAAGTTTATTTTTCACTTTTCAGTGTTAGGATCATTACTAACAAGAAGGGCACTGCCCTCCCCTTTTTTTTGCCACTATATTAGCTTTTTATCCTAATAAAATAATTCATCTGACCCAATAGTGGCAGTCCAAATTTTAGATAAAGAGGTAAAATTGTGTGTTCCAAGTACTTTTTTTTAATTCATTCCTCAAGGAAACCAGTGTTCTAGCTAGTAACATTCCAAGAAATAACAAGAAAATGTCATCCACTTATCCCATCTATTAGGGCTTCCATTAGATAGTAATGAGGATTGTCTGCTATGATTCTTCCTTTTTAGATGGCATAGAATTAGTATGTGATCCAAAACTATCAGGATGTTTATTATCTACAGTACATCAACATATAAATGAATTCCCTTATTAAAAAGATTGTGCCTTATTAAGTATAACATTGTTTCTAAATATCTGTTCTGCTTTCAAACTGTGTGAGATTCTCCATTTGCTTGCGTTTTATAAGTCTGTTTATATGTACACACCCCCCCCAGATCTCAATGAAAGTTTCTCCTTTGAGTGCATAAAGGTGGGTATCCAAAGATTGTTCTCTAACTTTTCTGTTTGTATTAGCAGTAGGGTCAAAAAGTCAAGATGTTGGTTGCAACCACACAACTGAACCTTCGGCCCTCAGTCAGGAGGTTGTGAACTCTGTCTCAACTATTTATTTTACCAACTCACCCCTTCTTGAACGGATTTACTCTGCCATTGTAATCACCTCCTTTTAGCTACTGTTCTTGAAATTCTGAGAAGTGGATTTCATCTGGTTAAATTTTAAGAAATCAGAAGTAGCGTTTAAGGCTGCTTTGGCTGCATAATTTAAGCCACTGTCCAAGACCTCCTGTTTCACAACTAGAATTCTTGGACCAGTTGCCATTTTGTGTTAATATAGAAAGGGTATTTAAATGAGTTTAGAGGGAGAGGATGCTTTCATCATTAAGGTGGTGTGCAGGTGAGACTACCCTGTTTCCCCAAAAATAAGACACCCCCCTGATAATAAGCCCAATCGGGCTTTTGAGAGCATGCACTAAAATAAGCTTCCCCCTGAAAATAAGCCCTCCCTGAAAATATTTAAATGCAGAGCTGGACATTAGGTAAGACAGCAAGAGGAGCCCCATCTTTCTCCACACGCCCCAAAATAATAAGACCTCCCCGGAAATAAGGCCAAGCACTTATTTCGGGGTTCAAAAAAATATAAGACAGAGTCCTATTTTCAGGGAAACATGGTACTTTTAGTTAGTTGTTAGAAAAAAAAAGCCATAAGCTTAAAAAAAATTGTATAATTTCTTCAAGACAGATATGATGGTTGATCCCACTGTAATGCAATTAGATTGCAAAACAAAATGAATCCTTACCTGCTTAAATTCATGAAGTAATGTTTGAATCTGAATGTCGATGGGTTGCTGGGACATTTATAATATTTAACTTAATAGGCATCCATGCCATTAGGGAAAACTGTTATCAGCCGAAAGAAATAAATTACTTGCTCTAAAACTTTGGTTAAAACTCATCACTGGTCTGTGGGGAAAAAAATACTCTAAATGCCATGCACACTGTCAAAACAAATCTGAAAGGTCCAATAGAGCAAGATGTTGCAGTAACATTCCTATAATTAGAAAAATGCCCACTCATTACTGTAGATTAGAAGGAAAAGGTTCATTTTAAAACTATTTGTACTGTTTTATTCGCTACAACAAATTCTAACAGGTAAAAAATGGAACTGCATTTGTTTGAAAAATCACTAGAAAAAATACTTCTGTTTTAAATTAAAAAAAAAAATCAGAGTCTCCCTTGAGGAAGAAATAACAATTATCTAATATAATTTGTACATGGGCCATCCAACATTAGTTTCTTAGGACCAGATTTGTTTGTGTATGGAACATTTTGCACACCTTTCAGGATCAAACTCTAAGTAAAGAAATGTTGATTTATTGTGCACCCTCTCCCAATCTGCTCTGGAGATTGGATGAGGCCACCACCATGCAATAAAAAGATACATCTCACTTTGCTGCCATCTCATGGTCATCCAGATGTTTGCTACCAAAACTACTAGCCCTAAGATTGGGAGACCTTAAAGCAGGGGAATTCCTATAGTACCTGCAGACATGATTCAGAATTTTGTAACTAAAATGACTGGTTGGGTATCAATTGAATAATAGGACTAGAGATAGTCTTCGATTTACAATCGTTCCTTTAATGACTGTTCAACAATACAATGGCACTGAAAATTATGATTTATGACTGTTTTCCGCAGTTACAACCTTTGTCGCATCCCCGTGATCATGTAATCAAAATTCAGAGGCTTGGAAACTAACTCATGTTGATGACAGTTGTAGCATCCCAGGATCATGTGATCCCTTTTTGAGACTTTCTGACAAGCAAAGTCCGTTGGGAAGCCAGATTCACTTAACAACCAGGTTACTAACATATCGATTGCAGTGATTCACTTAACAACTATGTCAAGAAAAGTTGTAAAACGGGGCAAAACTCACTTAACAAATGTTTCACTTAGCAGCAGAGATCTTGGGCTCAATTGCAGTCATAAGTCAAGGACTACCTATATTATAGATTCCTATAGATTTCAAAATAGGGACACAGTGGCTCAGTGGCTAAGATGCTGAGCTTGTTGATCGAAAGGTCGGCAGTCCAATGGTTCGAATCCTTAGTGCCGCGTAATGGGGTGAATTCCCGTTACTTGTCCCAGCTTCTGCCAACCTGGCAGTTCGAAAAGCATGTAAAAAATGCAAGTAGAAAAATAGGGACCATCTTTGGTGGGAAGGTAACAGGGTTCCGTGCACCTTTGGCATTTAGTCATGCCGGCCACATGACCACAGAGATGTCTTCAGACAGCGCTGGCTCTTCAGCTTTGAAACGGAGATGAGCACCACCCCCTAGAGTCGGGAACGACTAGCATATATGTGCGAGAGGAACCTTTACCTTTACCTATAGATTTCAAACATGAACTGAGCAGTTTAGTTATTAAAAACAGACCTCTCAACAGAGGTAGAAAATCATACTTGCTTCCCCAAATTCAAAAAGAGTCCCTAAAAGGTATCAAAAGGGCAGCCTTTGGCACTGCCCTTTACCATTGCTCCAGCGGTATTTCCAGGATCATACCCTATAAACCACCAGAATAAATTCTGCACAAAGACACAAAAGCGATTTGCCAGCAGGCAAAGCTGCATCTAATTGGAAATTGGCTTTTATTCAGGCCTGTAACCTTTTTCAAAAAAAAAATCATCATCATCATCTCCCCGGTATTCCACTACCGTCATCACTTTTGTCCTGACAAATGGGCAATTTAATCCTGAATTGACAAATTCAGTCCATATTAGATACTAAGTGCTCCTGGGCATGTTCTCTCTACATTTTAACAAGCAATTTAAAGCCAACATAAGGGCAAGCCACTTGTCTTGCAGCCTATGAGCCAATAAAGCCTGAATAGCAATGGCCTAATTTCCAGGAAAAATAAAATACTGCATTAAAACATAAGTTTACAGCAACACCAGGTAACACAACGCATGCAGATATCCCAGTTTTCCGTTGATTGATAATTTTACATAGGCTTCCAGTAAGTAAACATTAACAGTGAGGGGCTCAGCTCAAGATTTATGGCCATCCTACTTGTGCCAACAAGAAGGGCCTACTTCGGATCCCATCGGTCAAAGAACTCCATCTGTCGGGATTCAGAAGAAGAACCTTCTCTGCTCCAGCACCTGCCCTTTGGAACAGTGCCTCTAAGGCAGGGGTCCCCAACCGCCAGGCTGTGGCCCACTACAGGGCAGTGGCCCATTCAGAACTGGGCCACGGAAGTGGTGGACGAGTGCACGTGCGTAGCTTCACTTGTGCGCGCAGCTCCATTTGTGCATGAGGCTGGCACGTGTGCTGCCATTTGCGCAAATGGAGCGGCACGCTCACCCACCACTCACATGCAACCATGACCTCTCCCTCCTTTCCCCCAGCAGTCCACAAAGGCAGAAAGGTTGGAAACAGCTGCTCTAAGGTAAGATCTTCCTACCCTTCCCTAAGAGCCTGAAGACCTGGCTATGCCCGTTAGCCTGGCATAGCTAGGGAGTTCCATGCTGGAAGTGGCTTCTTGATTGATGCCAGACTCTACCTCTTCTGTCCCCACCCCACCCCGGTTCTCCGCTTGTATCCATCTATCCATCCTTTTTGGTAAGCATATAGTTGTATTTCTGAGTGGTACAGTGGCCTAGAGGTGGAGCTCTCGTCTCACAATCAGGAGGCTTTGAGTTCGATCCTGGGTAGAGGCAGATATTTCTCTCTCTGGGTAGGTTGAGGTTATATCTGCTGAATAAAACTCCACATTGGGGTCAGGAAGGGCATCCGGCCAGTAAACACTCAGCTCCATTCAGTTGCCTAGATTCCACCCTGCAAGGGATTATGGGTCAATAAAAGATGATGATGATGATGATGGTGATGATGATGATGATGATACAGTTGTATTTCTCATTGTGTTCTCTTTCATTGTTTATTTTATTGTACTATCGTCTTACTTCTGTTCACATTCTTTTCATTTCTTCCTTTTTATTGTTGTAAACCGTCAAGAGTAGCCCCACAGCAATTGAAATTCAACAAATAATAATAAATAAAAGTAATTTAGACTTGTGCCTCTAAACTAGTTGATAGATCAACTCAGATGCACACATGCTGCCTAAATTTCTAAACAATGACACTGTATGGTATTTTACTAGAAATATCCAATCCATTAACAACAAAGCTTCCAAGATAGGTTCCAACCATTTAACAGATATATGTTTATTTATTTAGCATATGGCTCAGAGATACATATGAGACAGCCAGTCAAAAATAACTACTAAAGAGACTGTTAAAAAACAGGTTGGTAATTGCATTAAATGCAGCAGTAGAACGACAATTAAAGGTAAATTGAACACAAAAATAGTAGAGCCCACTGGAAAGTTAAGGAAGAGAGACACAAAGGTAGATGTTACCAGCTCTTAACATCCTATTATGATGACCGCTGACACTTCCATGTTTTAGCATGTGGGAGAAACCAATGTAGGATGCATCCACTCAGATTTGAAGTTGTTGGTATGCTGCAATTGGCTTGTTTAAAGCCATCCACCAATTTCAAATTTTTTCATCTCCAATGTTGAATGTGTCATTATTATCTGGTCTTCAGGTAGTCCACTATTATCGGCTAAGGTAGATTCCAAATACAGCTGTTTAATTTTACAAATATCTGGTAAACATAAGGTTACCAGCTATCCAAGCAGGCAAAAGGAGGACACGGATTATGAGAAAGAAGGGCAATTGGAGAAATTGTTGGCATCTGCATCAAGCAATACAATTGAAAAAACTGCAAAAAAAACCCCCAAAACACTGCAAGAAGGCTTTCGTGTTTATGAAACTCCTTCCCCCCACCCCCACATCAGAAAGATTGGTCTTTGAGGGGTGCCGTGGCCTAGAGGGGGAACTCACAATCAGGAGGCTGTGAGTTCGATCCTAAGTAGAGGCAGATATTTCGCTCTCTGGGCACACTGGGAATATATCTGCTGGGGGGAAAAACTCTGCATTGGCGATAGGAAGGGCATCCAGCCAGTAAATACTCAGCTCCATACAATTGTCCAGACTCCACCTCGCAAGGGGTTATGGGGTCGTTAAAAGAGGATGATGATGATCAGAAAGATTGGTCTTTCAAGTTCAGGAATGTGCTAAAGTTACTTGGAAAACAAAAACCTTCAGTTTCCAACCAATTAAGCCCTTGTCGATTTCAGGATTGCTGGCTGGAGGGTACTAATCAGCTGATTAAGTTTATAGAGCAGGGCTTGTTCACTTGCAGGTAGCACTCATTAGGGAAACCCTTGACTGCAGAGAATACCTGCACAGCAAGCAGTACTCAGAAAGCAGGGCAATATATGATTTTAAGGCTATGCCATCAACATCCGTTTGAGGTCTTTAATAATCCAATCCTGTTGCTCTTTAGCTACCGTTAGGGAGTCCTCAACGTGCGACCACAATTGAGCTCAAAATTTCTGAAACATTAAGCGAGCGCTGCCCCATCTTACGACTTTTCTTGCCGCAGTTGCTAAGCGAATCACCGTAATCGGTAAATTAGGTTGTTAAGTGAAACTGGCTTCCCCGTTGACTTTGCTTGTCAGAAGGTCTCAAAGGGGGATCACATGACCGTGGGATGCTGCGACCGCTGTAAATACGAGTCAGGCGCCAAGCATCTTGAATTTTGATCATGTGACCATGGGGATGCTACAATGGTCATTAGTGTGAAAAACGGTCATAAGTCACCTTTTTCGGTAATGTAACTTTGAAAGGTCACCAAACGAACTGTTTTAAATTGAGGATTACCTGGGGGTTTTTTGCCCCATGACTAGGAATCCGATTTACACCCGATCCCTTTACAAATTAAGCAAGCTTCTTGCAATTTGTTATAAAATACCTTTGCATCAAAATTGAGTGGCCTGGGATCCATCTAGTAATCCCAGGAATTAGCAATCCCAACCCTCTGAGAAGGGGAAATGTGTTTCCATCAAACACTCTTTTCTCAGACTCAGCCCTCCATCCAAAAAAAAAACCAAACCCCTGCAGATGACGATACTGACTTAGGGAAAGACTGTGTTAAAGTTTAATTTATAGGTAGCCCTTGGTTAATGACCGTCCTGTTTAACAGCTGTTAAGGGTCGCCCTGCAAAGTTAGGTTTAGCACCGATTTTTGTACACACGAGCAGTCATGTGATTGCAATTCAGGCCCTTGACAACCAATACACGTATGCAATGGTTGCTCCTACAGTTTCACTGTTGCCTTGTGTGGCTTCCAAGAAGCAAAATTAAAGGAGAAGTCAGCGGGAAGTCACAAGTTGGAGTCACATGACATGTTTAATGACCATGGATAATTCACTTAATGACCACATAAGCTCTGACATCAGAGCTGTGGTGGTGCAGTGATTAGAATGTTATACTGCAGGCTACTTCTGCTGATTTCTGGCTGACTGCAGTTTGGTAGTTCGATTCTCACCAGCTCAAGGTTGACTCAGCTTTCCATCCTTCCGAGGTTGGTCAAATGAGGACCCAGATTGTTGGGGGCAATAGGCTGACTCTGTAAACTGCTTAGAGAGAGCTCTGAAGCACTGTGGAGCAGTTTAGAAGTCTAAATGCTATTGCTATTTCTGTAAGTTGGGCACGCTCACATGATCGTGTGATTTTTATTTAACGACCACGTCATATAGCGATGGAATTGCCAATGCCAACTGCAGCTGTTCATCAAACACTACCTGCATAGATAAAAAGCATTTACGCTCTTGAAATAGATCAGAACAAACAAGTGGTGGACTTAATGATCTGCATTTTGAATCCCACTCACCAGTTAGAAGACATATGGGAGAGGAAACCATTGCTCAGGAGCCCCAGGTACAATTTGTCGAAGGTTTCTGACTCACGCAGGCAACGTCTCAGAGGGATCTCTGCCAGAGAGCAGCTGCGATCCAGAGCTGATGGTTGGTGTGATAAATTGCAAGGCTCAGTTATAGAGGCAACTTCCTAAACTCAGAATGAAAATTCAAAGAGTGTTCTTCATGTCATGCCAGGGAATTCTCTAACAACGGTTTTGCCTTGTTATCCCACAGGGTCCTGTAGAGATGAGGCTAGAGGGATATGAGAAAAGCAAGCATGATAAGCCCAAATAAATAGCTCATCTCTGTTCTTCTCCACCGCTACATCCCAATGGTTACTTAAAGGAAGCAATTTTTCACATATCAACTGTAATCAGATCAAACACTGGAACTTAACAGAAAGCTGCTCAGTTTAGCAAGTTTCCTTGAAAACCAACCTTAAGGGGAAATGTATTTAGGAGGACTTTTTTTTTTTCAGAAATCCATAAAGCTTCCATTTCTTCACTCTGCCAAAAATGTATGGTAGAGTTTTTTTCCCAATCACTATCATTATTTCTGATGCCAATTAAGTTTTTCTGTTGCTAAAAAAGCTCCCGGCAAGAACTTCAAGCATCAATTCCAATCTCTTTTTTTTTTCAGCTTATTTTTAGAAAACCCATCCCTATCATTTTCTGATTCTTCTTAGTGAGCTTAATGAGCTAAGTCATGCAATGCCAATATCAGAAGAGCTACTTTGTGAGGCTGTAATGTAAAAATACTGTTCCGTGAGTCTTTCTTAACCTTTCAAATGCTACATGAAATCTTTACGGTAGCTAATTTGCAGGGCTGACCTTGCTATGAGCTTTTGTTTCACACATCTTTATGTCCCCCCATAAAAAAAAATGAGTTTTCTTTTTTGTGCCTCTATTAGGGGTGTCAAACTGGCGGTCTGCAGGCCAGATGCATCACACGCAGGGTACACCCACCTCAGCTCCATGAAGGGAAAAAACGTCATATGTCACGTGACGCGGCGAGTTTAACACCCGTGCTCTAAATACTGCTAGATCGTGGATTCAAATTATGTGAATTCCTTAATTGTTTTGCAGTATTGCAGGCTAATTCCGCCAATTGCCAGCAGTTCGATTCTCACCTGCTCAAGGTTGACTCAGCCTTCCATCCTTCCGAGGTTGGTAAAAGGAGGACCCAGATTGTTGGGGGCAATAGGCTGACTCTGTAAAGCTTAGAGAGGGCTGTAAAGCACTGTGAAGCAGTATATAAGTTTAAGTGCTATTGCTATTGCTATCAGTCCCAATAGGACAAAAACGGTCCATAGTGCCTCTTGTGGTCAATGAAAATGGAACCACTACACATGATATAAGCTGTGTAAAAATGGAGAAGTACTCTCCTGCCACTAAGAAGGGGAAAGTCACATGAAACCCTGTTCAAAGAGGCATGACTTAATTGTCAGGGTTCCAAGTAACACCCCCAACGAAAGAAAACTCTGAGGTTTGAGTTTCCTCAAAGTTCCATTTTATTAGAGATGTCATATTGGCACATCTGGGAAAACCTGAATCTGAAAGCTTCCAGGTTTTCCTCACCCAAAGGAAAGTTCAAGTCCCTGCCCAACACCCACAAATCCATCACATGGTCCAATCAAAATCTGGAGATGCCTCCCAGTTCCAGCCGTCCAGGTACAGGGCAAGATGTCCTTGATTTTCTGAGAAAGGAATGTTATTATGACTATATATCACCCAGGCTCCGTACAATTCCCCCTCCCAGGTTCCCACAGTAGTAAATGTGGCAGGACTGAAGATCCAACAAAAAAGTTGGCTTCCAGGCCTGACACTAATGTGTACTATCTATACCGCTCTGTTCTGAGAGCTTGAGAGAAGGTGGAGTGTATACACCATTCTGATAGACTGGTTATTTCCTGTTATTTTCCAGGCTTGAATCCCAAATGACAGCTGACATTCAAACCATCTTACAGCTGTTGCAGAGACAGTCAACGCTCATCCCACCTGCTTATAGCATGGTGATGGCAAGTGCAGATTACCAGAAACCAGCTGTCCGGTTCCTGCGACGTCTTCATCCCATCGCATCAATTAAAACAGATCGAAGCTTCAGTCCTTCACAGGTAAGGCATTTCCAAAGGGGCAGGTTTTACATAATTTAAAGCTTTATCCTCTCGTGAGAAACAAGATGATCTTCATAGAGATCCGTAAGAGAAAAACAGCACAAGTGGATTAGACCAGAGCCTCTAGACTCGAGATGCTGTAGGACAGGGGTGTCAAAATCAAGGCCCACAGGATGGATCCAGCCCGCAGGGTGCTTAGTTCTGGGCCGTGGGCCTGCCCTGGAAACAGCGAA
The DNA here is from genome assembly GCA_030761175.1 of Masticophis lateralis. Classification (NCBI taxonomy): domain Eukaryota; kingdom Metazoa; phylum Chordata; class Lepidosauria; order Squamata; family Colubridae; genus Masticophis; species Masticophis lateralis. Next base: position 208,838,453 of record JAUDYJ010000001.1, read on the forward strand.
GGACCAGCCCACATTGCGTCTGCCAGTGAAAATGGAACTCGGGAGGCCCGCTTGGCCACGATGGCCTCCTGCAACCCTCTGCCAGTAAAAATAGGGCTTGTGGCCCAGCCATGCTCCGTTTTCAGCCATGATGGCCTCCTGGAGCCCTCTGCCAGTAAAAATGGAGCCCAGGGAGGCCGCACACGGCCTCCCTGGGCTCAATTTTCATTGGCAGAGGGCTCCAGGAGGATATCACAGCCAAAAACGGAGCCTTAATGACATCAAGCTGGCCACGCCCATCCTTCCTCTGACTCCCCTGCTGTAGGACATGATCAGGCTGAGCCCAAGGGAGGGGTCAAACATGTCATCATCAGGAGTCCCTTTGCACCCATGAGAGATCTTAAATCCAGCCCACCTTGAATTCCTTCTATTCTTAACTCCTGCTAATTTCCGTTGACTGTTGATAGTTCAGATTCCTGTAGAGCGTTTAAGCTTACAATAAATCTTTATACCCATTTGAACTACCCGAATCTCCTGATTTCCCTAAGGCTTGACAGGAGCCTGTTTCCATCACTGTCTTAGGTATTACAGGTGGTGTAGCCCTCGACTTATAACAGTTCACTTAGTGACTGTTCAAAGTTACAACATAACTGAAAAAAGCGACTTATGAACATTTTTCACTCTCACAACCATTGCAGCATTCCCCCCATGGTCACGTGATCAAAATTCAGATACTTGGCATTTGACTCATATGACGGTTGCTGTGTACATGATCACCTTTTGCGACCTTCTGACAAAGTCGGGGGGGGGGAATCAGATTCACTTAACCACCATGTTATTAACTTAAGATCTGCCATGATTCACTTAGTAACTGTGGCAAGAAAGGTCGTAAAATGGGACAAAATTCACTTAACAACTGTTTCACTTAGCAACATACATTTTGGGCTCGATGGTGGTTGTAAGTCGAGGACTACCTATCTATTGATGTGTATCTGTTGCTCAGAAACATTGCGGAGTGCTTAATAGCACTAGCACTTAGACATATACTGCTTTACAGCCCTCTCTAAGCAGTTTTTCAGAGTCAGCATATTGATCCCAACAGTCTGGGTCCTCATTTAACCAATCTCAGAAAGATGGAAGCCTGAGTCAACCTTAGGAAGGTGGGGGGCTGTTAGGATTGAACTGCTGGAGGGAGCAGTGAGCCAGCCTGCAATACTGCCTTCTAACCACTGCGCCACCACGGCTCTTCTAGATGAAGCACCTTTATTAAGCTCGGCTTCTAATTTCAGCACTGCTGATTTTTAAATAAATTCTCCAATAGTGTAAACGCGTCCCAAAAAACAACAACCCCACAAATGTTCTGAACTGCTTTTTAATGGTAATAAACGCCACGGAGGCCTCTTTTTGTTATATCTTCTCAGGGTCCCAAATTCTTGGAGCTTGACAAATTGAAAGAGAAATCCAAAGAATCTCTCTCAAGTGGAGAACATCTTCACCTGGCCTCGGAAGATAACTTGGCTTCCCTTTTGGAGCAGGAGCGTGACCTCTCTGTAGAGCCAACCCCATCACTCCGTAAGACCTACCTCCACCCAAATAGGCATCCATCCTTGCCCGATTCTCCCCTAAGCACGACAGGAATGTTGGGTCTCCATAGGCATGTCTCCGATCCTGGTCTTCCTGGGAAATGACCCTTTTGCATTCTTACATCACCTAAAATGTAAGTGCTTTTAATGTCTGGGGGTTTTCTCTTTTTTTTTTTCCTTCCTTTTTTTTTTCTATCAAAATCTCAATACTTGACTCAGGGGCTACAAGGATATACCATTATATGCAAAAGTACTGTATATTTTCCTATCTTTGAAGCTTGTAAGGAAAGTTGATCAGTAACTATGTAAATATATAAATATATACATATATACATATATAAACAAACGGTATGTTGCAAATATAAAACTGCCAGCATTCTCGAGGCACCTTCTATTTTTTAATTTTTTAAAAAGCACCTGCATGCTTGGAAATGATAATGGTTCTGTTGCATGGAGGTTCCTGTTTACTGTTTTCGATTAAAAACTATTTTATTGCGGACATGCCTTCAAAAAAAGATGATAATGACCCAAAAACAAAAATGACTTGCTTTTCTTGAACTACTTTACCTTCAAACAATTTTCTTTTCTAGTTTTATCTTTTTTGGAAAAGACTACACAATTACCCTTCTAGTATTGAGCATTTTGCAGTCAAAGCAACCTCCTTCAGTTTTGAACATAAGGAAAACATAGATTTTTTTACTGAAACTTTGTAGTTTGGACATCATTCATGTAAAAACCCAATTAGCAAAACACAAATACATTTTGGAAAAAGGAAAAAAAGAAACCTGTAACCCGTTGCATAATGGAAAGCGACATTTGTGACTTCAGTTTACAACAGTTGAATCATTTAATGTTCTACTTTATTTTTCTTTACTGAAATTTCATCGTTGCTATAAGTTGCCACACTCAAAGGCAGCTAGCTGTCAAGACCCTCAAATACGAACAATGCAATAAACATAATTTCTACATAAACTAGAAAATGTTGTCTTTTTTCAGTTGAATGGAAGCATTTTTTTAAAAAAACTGATTTTTTTTTCATTGTAATCCTTTGATATCCCTTTTTTTACCCTCTAGCCCCCAGTATGCCTCAACACAGAGCTGCAAGCTTGAGCGCATTTCCAATATAAGTACACTATAGAATCCTTTCATATAACATTTCTGGTGTCTAAAATTCTTTCAATAAGTAACATTAAACTGAAGGGGTTGATCAATTTTCTATGGCTGCCAGATCTATCAACTATACATCATGTATGCCCAGCAGTCTGGATCATTGCAGAAATAAGAAAATCAGATATATCTGCCATATTTTATCTAGAGTTTTGAGGGGAGAATTGTAAATGAATATTAGCCAGCCAGCTTTCTGCCCATTTTGTAACAAAGGGTCCAGCAAGACAAGAGTATGTAGACATTGATGGTAGGAAAAACAGATTTCTGTTAAGCATATACTTCCTTCTTCCTAGAGAGGTCTCGTATCAGAATCTAAATTTGTAAGTGGAAGATTTGTATCCAAAGCAGATTTTTTTCCTAAACTAATCCAGAAACATTGCAGCTCTTAAGAAAAGGGGGGCTGTCAAGCTGCACTGCTTGAGAATCAAGCAATGGAGTTAGTTTGGGGGGGGGGAACTGTAAACATTTATATTTGGATATATGTTTAGGCGATAGAGGATGGATGGATGGATGGATGGATGGATGGATGGATGGATGGATGGATGGATGGATATACTGTAAATTAGATAGATGATAGACAGAGATGATAGATTAGAGATAGATAGATGATAGATAGATAGATAGATAGATAGATAGATAGATAGAGATAGATAGATAGATAGATAGATAGATAGATAGATAGATAGATAGACAGACAGACATAGAGAGAGAGAGAGAGATAGGAGACAGACAGACAGACAGACAGACAGAGTATAGAATTCCCCCTCTACATTCAAAACAATATCCCTAATCCTGAGTGTTTGTATGGCTGTGGCTGTAGGAAAAAGAGGGGGGAAATTGAAACAACTGAATAGCTCAGTGACTAGTGGAGCAAAAATAAAAAGTTTTAAACTAAAACATTTGACTTTTATTTTCTTCAGTTGCTCTGATGCCATTTTAAAAAAAGATTTCTCCTTTCAACTCTTTGAATTCTTCTATGTCTAAAGACAACCTTTTGCTCAACTTGGGAGAGTTGAAAAGATTCACTGTGTGATGGAAATGTCACCATAAAGTGATGACATTCTCCACATTGTTCTTCTGCGGTTACTTACACACATATCAGTGTGCCACATCATCTGACGATCAGGCCTGAGATTTATGAAAGACTGCAACAGAAAACTAACACCATAGTTCACAGACTTGCTCTCAATTTCACAGATGGATGATGCTTTTATAATCACAAAAAAATTGCCCATCAAAAGTGGTTGTACACATTCCCCAAGAGCAAAACCCCAAATCACTTTAGATTTACAAAGGAGCCTGATGAGTAGGTCTTTTGTTTGCACAGTTTAAACGTACATTGATTTGAAAATTGTGCTCTGAAATGTTTAAATCTAAACATAAAAACATACCACTTCACTTGCATCACCATAAGAATCTGCCTGACTCTTTCAAACAGCATCAGCAAAGGGTAAGCCTATCATCTGTATGACTCACTAGAGCAGGGGTGTCAAACTCGATTTCATTGAGGGACGCATCAGAGTTGTGTTTGACCTTGCGGGAGGTGGGGTGTATGTGGCCAGCTCGACATCATTTGTGTCAGGGGCAGTGGTGGGTTGCTCCCCGTTCGCACTGGTTTGCAAGAACCGGTAATAAAAATTTGTAGTAGTTCAGAGAACCGGTAATAACATTGGCTAGCCATGCCCCCACACCAGTCCCCAGCCCTGTCGCCACTCGCTTACCCCACCCACCTCATCAGAGGCCTTTTTTTAAAAAAAAAAAAATTTAAGCATTTTTTCTATAACCTCTTAGGCTGAAAAAAGTGAAAAAAAAGCCTCTGATGATCATGTGGCTCAGCTGGGATCGTCAGAGGCTTTTAAAAGCATTTTTTTCTGCAACCTCTTAAGGGTGTAGAAACAATGCTTTTAAAAGTTTTTTAAAAAGTTGGCCACGCCCACCGTCAAATTACCACCAAGCCTCACCCACAAAATAAGCCACGCCCACAGAACCAGTAGTAAAAATGTTTAGAACCCACCCCTGGTCGGGGGTGCCTGTAGGCCTGAGTGCTCTGCCAGCAAAAACGGGCTCCCAATCACCATTTTTGGCCATGACAGCCTCCTGCAACCCTCTGCCAGCAAAAACAGGCTCCCGAGCTCCATTTTTGGCACGACGGCTTCCAGCAATCCTCTGCCAGCGAAAACAGAACTCAGGAGGCCTGCCTGCAGCCCTCCTGAACTCTGTTTTTGCTGGCAGAAGTACCGCAGGCCAGTCCTTTGCTGTTTCGAGGCCGGCCCCGTTGGCCAGATCTAAACACCTCCCGGGCTGAATCCGGCCCCTGGCCTTGAGTTTGACACCCCTGCACTAGAGTATCAAGGCGCTATCAAACAGTATGACCATATAGAAATGGGGACAATTGATACCCTGTCCCATTGCTTCCTCTACATTCTTCTGTGCCCCTTACAATATCAAATCCCCATTGCTTTCATGAGTGGTTCTGCCCCAGGTCTCTTATCTCATGCATACTGCTACATCTATGTCTTCTAGGCTTCTTCCTCTTCATTCATGATTTGTTGCCAGTTTAATGCAGAACCACAGGTGAGTATCTGAGAAAATTCTGATCCAGGACTTTCTGGTATCACCAAAGCTATTCTAGCCCTGTACCTATTTGGTAGGAGGAACACAAGAAACAATCTCATATTGAATCAAGGGTCCAATCTCTTCTTAAAAACCTCCAGCGTTGGAGCACCCACAGCTTCTGGAGGCAAGTTGTACCACTGATTAATTATTCTGTCAGGAAATTTCTTAGTTCTAGGTTGCTTCTCTCCTTAATTAGTTTACATCCATTACTTTTTGTCCTGTCTTCAGACTGCTTTGGAGAACAGTCAACACCATCTTCCTTGTGGCAGCCCCCAAGATATTGGAGCACTGCTATCATGTCACCCCTGGGATGACTTTTCATTAAACGAGACATATCCAGTTCTTTCAACCTTATTAAAGCTGAATGTTGCTTTGTCCAACGAAGTATTTCATTGCCAACATTATGAGTCTCACTAATAATCTAGAAGTGTTTTAACTAGAAAAGTAAGCTGAACTTACTTTCATAATGATTTAGTAGTAGAATGACAAGACAGCGGACTAGTTTTTTTTCCCCCCTCTAAATGTGCCATTGTGTAAAAGTTGTCTAAAAGAAGTTGCTTGGGGAAACATAATTGAAGCTATTCAGACCTTGCAGTATGGGGTCAATTTGCTTTACCTGATACTATTGAGTCATAACGAAACCTAGATCATTGTTGCCAAGCGAATGGATGCATCCTCTTTAACAATGGGATTCTTTATGATTTAAGCCCTCTCCAATTTGATTTACAGCACCGTATCAGGGAATATTGGAACCCTTGTTTTATGAGGCCCTCTAATTTATACTTCTTCAAAGCTGTGTTTGCAACTCAAGAAATTATTCAGCAGCTTTTAACAGGCCCTCTAGAGAAATTGCTGCAGGCTTCCCACATCTTTTTAAGCCTCCTTAAAAAGGAGGATATTAAACCTCCCTCTCCATCTGGTGAACAGAACTTAGACTTTGCTTCAAATGGCAATGAACATTGTAGAGAGACTTTGTCAAGAATTACCATGCCTCTGAAAGAAGACAAGTCTTCAAACATGGGACACAAGACTCCCTAAAGATTTTGAGCTACAGTAGCCCCAACACTAGGAGACCAATTCTTGCCTTGCCAGAAACTTCCACCTTAGGTATCCTGCAGTTTGGATCAAGTTACCCAAATCCTGATTTGGGAATTAAAACACCCTTTGGGGAAAACACACTCCAAATACAAGGTCAGGAGACTGCACAACGCAGTGTTGCCATGATGTCTCAGATAGCTGTTAAGTCTTGGCAGGAGAGCAAATCGGCTGCTTGGAGTGTTTAAACCAAACTAGATCGCTGGAAACTATTTTTCTGCTTTGCTTTGTCCTGGCAATTGTCAATCCAGTAGGTCCTTAGTCTGTTATTTGACCATCCATTTAGTTTGGCGTGTTGTCTCAGCTTGTGATTTCTGCTGCACCCTGTGATTGAAGTAACAGATCCTAAAACAAACATGAGTGATTTCCTCCTGTCAATGTCTTTATTCACCAGCTTGTCTCACTACAATATTGAGTTGAGTAATTAGCCTTAATAGCCTGGCAACATTAAGCAAACATCCTAACTCTGCTGCTATCAGCAACTCTTTGGCATCTCTATAGCATGTTATGCTTTAAATATATTCTTTAAAATGCAATAGGGTACCGTAGACCTTCCAAACATTGTTTTATTAGAAACATCCAACCTGTGTGGCCTATGGTAAAGAATGCTTGTAGTTGTTGCAGTTCAAAAGCATTGGGATTATCAGTTTAATGAACAAGGTTTTAAAACATATGTGGTTATAGAAGAGTTGGTGATGGACAAGGTACGTCATCTGAGGTACATTAGGAATCCAGGAAAAATTGTGGAACTCAATTGTGATCAGTCCTAGCAAGCATCTCTACTGTGAGGGATGGTGGGAGTTACAAGCTACAGCAGTATTATGTGTTTTCTGATGGTCTTAGGCAACCCCTGTGAAAGGGTCGTTCAAACCCCAAAGGGGTCGCGGCCCACAGGTTGAGAACCACTGCTTTAGGAAAATAGGAACTCTTGTCAGTCTCTTTTGCTGTTATGGGCCACTTAAAGGTCAAAACTTTAAAAATCCATTTTTTAAAAAAAGTATTGTGGGAATGTTTAAAGTGGGGATACTTTTTACAAATATATTCTAAATGGCCATTCTTGATATTGCAGGATAAACTGCAACCTTCACTTTTCAATGGTTTGAGGAATATGTTTATGGTTAGGGGTCACCACAACAGGAGGAACTGTATTAAAGGGTCGCGGCATTAGGAAGGTTAAGAACCACTGTCCTAAAGGAACAAGTCTTAATTCTGGCTTATATGTTGAGTGACCTTCATCACTATAGTGCCCAGGTGATCCAAATTTAAATCTAAGCATTGTTAACTTATAGACCAAACCTTGAATATATCAAACAGTGTGGCAGGTGGTACAGAGACACCAAGGGCACAAACTGAGTCAGAACTGGCAAATACAATCCTCTAGTGGCAAAACAACAGGAATCTGGGCTTGGCATCAGAAGCCCTCCAAAAGTGCATGGAAGCGATGGGATTCATGTAATCACACTATCTCATACCCAGAATGCCACACCCTCCCCAACTTATCCATTTTTAGCTTTTTTTCTCCCTTCTCCCCCATAAATCCTCACTTTCAATCTTACACTATGCTGAATGGTTTGCAGCATTGACTATTTAATCCTTACAATTGCCTCAGGAACTATAAATGCTATTAGGTATACCGGATGGCTCCTGCTAAACCACCTCGCTTTTCACTGGGGGTAGACCTATTGTTAAAAAGTTGCCTCAGTCATCAAGACAGCATTACATTTAAGAGAAGAAATGTGAACATTTGTAACTAAGAATTGTGAGAAAGGTGGGCCATTTTCTCTCTGCATATGTTAAAATTCTACACCCGCGGTTGGAAAGTGCAGGATTCAAGAGCACTGGCACAGTAGGGTTTCTCTCACCCTTATCGAATCTATTGCAGGCATCCACACCCACATCTCACCTTTTAGGCTGGAATATTAAATGCTGCAGAACCTGTAAAATTACTGTAGCACTCACGAATATAAGCTCATATGTACTTATTTTAGGAATAAAAAAAATACAAAGCAAGCTCTAACTTTATTTTCAAACAATTGCCTGGAATGGCACTGAAAATAGAACGAGAACATTTTTACAGTTAGAACAGCATCCATTTCAAAAGGTACAAAATCTCTATAGAAGATTGCAAATAATCTACAGCTATTACTTGACAATGGTGAACACAAAATTTCCACTTGAATAGTGTCAATGATTTCAAAACTTTGATTTGATACCACCACTGTTACAGAAATTCAAAGTTAACGCAAAAGCCATTTTAAAGGAGATAAATATAATGGCATTAATTATAGAGGGAGGTGCAGGATGACACAAATAACTGAAATGTTTTACAGATGTATTGTTGACTCCAGGCTAAAAACTATCTTTCTTAGCAAGAGTACAGCTTACTGCAATATTTAACAAAATGACTTCTTACATTTTAGTTGTGAGACCGAACTCTGATATGATGCAAATATATCCTCCTCTTACCAAGTGCTCAGATCATACAGCTGCATCATGCTATTCGATATACCAAGAAATGGCAACACGGGGAATTCTTGTAACAAATGCACCCACTCACTAGATTAATCGTGAAGGACTTAATTCTATTTCCTTTGGCAGCAGAACATATCCAACAGCTCACTATAAGCTGTTGATTCATCCATAATGTATAATGAGATGTCTACGCAGAAAGAAAATGTTTAAATCTGCAAAACATGGTAATAACCAAGCCGGTAAACCAAGACCATTATCTACAAATGCTAGCTAACCTTGACATTTCCTTGCAAAGTACAAATTATAAATGGATAGAAAACAGCAGCCGCTGTATTTAAAAAACATATAAAGGAATGGTTTGCCACAGGCCCTGTTTATCTAATACTATTTGCAGAGAGTTGGAGGAGAGCAAGAGATCTGCTGATGCTATTCAACTGGCATGTAATTATTACAATATGAGAAGCTGCTTCACTTTAACAGCTTCCCACCACATCTACGATTCTATTTTCAGGCAGTAACCACAGTGCAGTAAAGCAGAGGAAGCATCAACACAGGCATTTGTTTCTTGGATTCTTTACCTGCTCTTGGAATTCTAGGTGATAATAATGAGCCAGTTGCAAATGCCCCCCTTCTTTTACCTTTCTAGAAGATCTATGCTTCATCGGGAAAATGTCACCTCCATAAAGTCACTTGTATTCTTTTGAAGATTACGTCAACAGCAGCAGTCCCCAACCTTTCTGGGACCAGTTTCGTGGAAGTCAGTTTTTCCACGGACCCGGGGAGGGGGGGAGGAAGAGGAGAGGAGGGGATGGTTTTGCACCCAACCTAGATCCCGCACATGCGCAAATAAAGCTTCTCTCACTCACCCGCTTGCATGGACCGGTTCTTAACTGACCACGGACCAGTATGTCTGAGGGTTGGGGACCCCTGGTCAAGAGGATAAACCACTCGGAAGAGTATGTTTTATTACCATAGAGTATAATCTTTACTATGAACACATTCTTCTAGTTTGCATTCAAATTATTTATCAAACTTCAGAAGAAATATACAAATGTTTATACATACTTTTTGACAGCCACCAATTCATGGCTTCCTGGTTTCTTAGGCATTTACAATTTCACAAGATGCAGCCTGCCCTGTTTGTAATCATTACATGAAAGGTGATTGTTTCCTTTTATCCATCCTAAGACCGTAACCCCAAATAGAAAAAAAAAAGACTATCATCCACATGTAAAAGAATGACACCTCTAACAATTACTGTACAACCTGTATACTTATTTATTTCAAACTACACATTAAAGGTCAAAAATGGTACATTAGCAGGCAGAAATATGGAAAATCAACGACAGCCTTGCTTTCACAGCAATTCTACGTAGGTGAAGTTAAGCATGGGATTTTTCATCCACAGCCGGCACTCAGATAGTCATGGTGCACTGCAAGAACTGAAAAACAAAAACAAATTTAAGAGTTAGTGGGGGATCTTCAGCATCCTAACCCCCACGCTTCTATTTGCATATGATCCAAAATGTATCTATCGAATAATTAAGAACTAAAAGAAATCCTGAAGCTTGTGCTAAATGTTTCAGAGAAAAAATAATTTTGTATATATGCAAGCTTTACTCGTGACTATTTTGATTATATGTTTCAATATAAATTGCCATTGTCTAGAGTCCAGAGTTGTATTTTCTTTCTGCTGGTTCTTTTCTGTAGGTTCTTCTTTGTTTCCAGCTGCCTTAGGCTCCTTCCTGGTTCTTCTCCTTGATTGTGGATTCGCCTGCCAAACCTACAGAAACCACTCCCCATCCCATCACCCTTCTATAGTTTCTTTTCTATTTCTTTCTTTTGAAAACTATGTGCCAGCTCGCAGGTGATTCTACGGAGTTTTGAACTGTTTTCCCCTTTCTCTAAAAGTGTCTACAAGCTGGGAAGCTGACAGATCACTACGGAGAAAAAAAACTTTGATCTTGACAGTCACACGTAACATTTTCTGTTTCAGTGCACTTTATCTTTCTACATAAGCCAAAGTCAGACTGAGAAAACAGGGCAGTTTCCATGAGATGGAAGTAGTTATAGGTTCGAAGTCTGTTGATTTTATCAAAAAGGACAAAAAAGACGCTCTAGGTCCAACGCATTAGGCCTTTCATGACGCTTTATCAGCTGGTTACAACAGAAAGGAATACCACCCAAGAAAATAGAAGGGAGAGGCTGGCTACAAGGCATGATGATGAGTTTAAGTTTGTAGACCTTTTAGTTTTACAATAGTGTGACTGCAGTAATCAGAGCAGTGGTGGGATTCAAAATTTTTTACTACTGGTAAAACCACATACAGGGTTTAGGAGTAGGAGATATAGTATTGTGATGGTTCACTTCCTTCCTCTGGGGTCAAAAATTATTAATAACAACATGTAAGTGCAATGGTAATAACAATAACATTCAATAAGAAATAATTATCATCATAAAAGTATTAACAGAGCAAATAATTAAACCTCCAATGACATAAATACATGTCACCAATATAAGATTAGTATAGAATATGCAGGATAACCTCCGCCCCTTGTCTTTTCTTAAACTTTTCAAGATTTCAGCTTTAAACCAATTTTTTTTACTACCGGTTCTGTGGGCATGGCTTGGTGGGCATGGCAAAAGCATACTGTAAAATCTCCATTCCCTCCCCACTCTAGGGGAAGGTTACTGCAAAATCCCCATTTCCTCCTGATCAGCTGGGACTCTAGAGAATAGATGTGGGCGGGGCCAGTCAGAGATGGTATTTACCTGTTCTCAGAACTACTCAAAATTTCCGCTACCGGTTCTCCAGAATGGGTCAGAACCTGCTGAATACCACCTCTTGATCAGAGCTTCATCTATGTTCTATTTATGGAAATCTGATTAAACAGCACACAATATCTATATTGTACATGTGTTTAATAAAGACAGTAATTGTTAGCTGAAACTATGTAAAGCCTAGGATAACTAGTTCGCTTAAGGGTATGAGGCTCATGCTTCCCCTAAGAACAGACACACTGATTCCAACCACTGGAGTCTGCTCTTCATGACACATATTAGTGAAAGTGAATCATGCCCTGATTTAAGAGATCTCTGCAAACAAGGCTACAAATCTGTTGCTAAGGGTTTTAGGGTCCACCAGTCCATGGATAGGCAGATGGTATATAAATGGAGAAAATCCAATTAACATTGCTACTCTTCCCAGAATCAATTGTCCAAAACAAATAAAATCAGCTGGAGCAAGGCATATAATTTTCCAAGAGGCACAAAGAACTGCTGGGTAACAGCAAATTCTTTGCAAACTACTACTGCATTGTCTGAGTAAATGAGGGGGAAAGGCCAGTAATGGGATAGCAGATATGTATGAATCTTCTGTCAACAGGGAGAATTCAATTGATTTCTCAAAGACAGGACAGTCATCAGACAATTTCTGGAACACATTAGGAGGAATGGAAGAAATGAGACAGCTAGTTTGCCACCTCTGAAAAGCTTCCTCCCAGAGAGTGGCCTGCCAACTAGAAGAATGAGGGCAAAGCAAACAAACTGTGTTTATGCCTAGTCAAGGGCTAGGTTTGCACCCACAAGACTAGCATTCATCAAATGAGGCTCTTAGGTTCAGAAAACTATGCTAACAACTGCAAGTTGAGGAGATTAATAAGTAAAAGGAAAAAAATAAACAACTATGATAAAAGGAAAAAAACAGTAAAGAACGAATAATTTAATACTGTAGTGGTTGAAAACCAATGGAAAAATGAGATCGGAGTCACACCATATTCTGTGGGACTAATGGGGAGGAACAGACCCAAAAAATCTGTAAACTCTGGAAGGTACCAAATGAAATCCTGAACAAGCAAATAAATAATGAACATGAAAAATCAAGAGCCCTGTGAAGAATTAAAGGAACTGCCATCTGTTTGAGCTACAGCATTATCTTGAGATGTAATTTCCTAAAATATTCTAGAGTATAATAGGAGTGGGATTATAAAAGGAAATATAAGAGACACAATTCTAGTTAAAAACGGTTTTTATTACCAATTAACAGTATTATTACTTACATCATCATACAGAAGATTCACAATGCCCTGTTGCATGCTGTCTCTTCTTCTGAAGAAATCTTAAAAAAAAAAGATTTGCAAATTTATATTATAAAAATCCTGAACTTGTCTAGATATGCACACAAAATATCTATGTGGTATTCTTTAAAATAACATAATGTAATTTCTGTTTAAATTAACAATATTCCATTATCCATTTATTTCTAAAGTCAGACAATAGCACATTCTATAAAATCACCAGCAATACAATGGAATTACACCAGAATCCAAATGATGCTTGCCACTCTATGTAAAATCTTTTGCCATATTCCTTGCACTGTAAGGCTAAAGTAATCTAAAGAATAATATTTGCCATCTTGTCAATAGTACAAGTCAAAGCATTGGGACTTTGAAATGAAGCTTGATTTTTAAGCTGACAACTGTTTGAGGATACTCCCACTTTCAGTATGAAAAAGCCTTTGAAATTATACACAATAGCTAAAGATTTGCTGCATGAAGGAAAAAAAATAGAAGAAATTTTCAAAGCTTTTTTTTTTTTTTTTAGATTTGTATGCCACCCTTCTCCGGAGACTCAGGGCGGCTTACAATGCGTTAAGCAATAGCCTTCATACTTTTGTATATTTTATACAAAGTCAGCTTATTGCCCCCACAAACTGGGTTCTCAATTTACCTACCTTAGAAAGGATGGAAGGCTGAGTCGACCCTGAGCCTCGAACCTTGCAATAATTGCAGACAGCTGGATCTTAATAACAGGCTATTAGCCTGTTGAGCTATCTGAGGCTCTTTTAGGCAAATATGTTCTTCTAGGCAAATATGTTCTACTTATGCAAACTAGTGTATATCCAAGCAGTGAATGTTTACTTTGTAAAATCAGAATATATTATACAAATCCAGCACTTACCTGTTAAAGCACGAAGCTTCACACAGCAAGCCACATAGTCATCAAAAGAAATTCTGCCATTCTTGCTGTAACGTTTTACAATAGCAATTAATGTCTGTGGACTTAGTCTGTATCCTAGATAAATAGTTAGAAAGAAAAACACACTTTCAGGACAGAAAGCCTAGGAGAATTTTTCCAATATTTGGGTATTCATAAATCGTTTACAGTAGTTATAACAAATTTGAGATAGCAGAAGTTCAACAGAGATACAGTGAATAAAATAAAGCAAGTTAAGATAATTTGTTAAGACTACCCCTTAAGAAGAGTACTATATTGCTCTATTGTGTAATTACAAAAGACTAACTTTCCCAGATGTAGGAAAAGGAATATAATCCATAAATTTCTAACCTAAATTAGATAACCAGCACTAGATTTGAATGCAGAAAACTCTGGCTTACCTGTGTAAGTTAGATTTCTAAATCAGCAAAGCTTTACTTACCCATAGCTACAATAACTTGAGTCAGCACATGAAATTCCACAGTTCCACTTCGGTCTTGATCAACCAACATGAAATTGTGTTTCCAAGCACTGAGAGCTGTCCAAAGTTCTTTAAATTCATTATATCCCATTTTTCCAGTATTCTGTCTCTAGCAATATGTGTTAAGAAGCATACCAACTTGGGAACAAGTGATTAAAAGAATAAAAAAGATAAATGTTTTACTTGTATAGATTCTGTTACAGTTCTGCACACTTGTGCTCCAATTTTGCTCATGTTTTAAACAGGTAAGTCATAAAGATCATTTAGCAAAAAAAAAAACCCAACAATTTTCTTCTTACTTTGCACTTTTAGAAAACAATATCTTATCAATCTAAACCTTTTAACCCTGGTATTTAAGCAATTTTCAAATTAAGCTTGACTTCGGTGACAGTATCAATATTTCTACCTAATTTTCTTAAACAATATTATGGAAGTAGTTTGCCAGTGCCTTCCCTTAGGATGTATTTTTCAATTCCAGAATCTCACTTATAGTCCTAGGATTTTGTTACAGCCATGCATTTAAGTACTAACATTCTTGAGAGCATCAAAGGATAACTTAATGTTGCCATCTGCTGGGCATATACTAGATATTATAGTACAGTACAAAAATTATTTGGGGCTCGTACTTGCACTTCAATTGATGACATATATAAGTCCTGACATATATAAAGAAGAATTGTAACAACAGCAACACCCTGGGAATCTATTATTTATAAGCTAGAAGTAATCTGAATTGGAACAGAGCTTTCCTACATATTTATTTTAAAATCAACGAGAGATAGCTCAGATTTCACATTTCACAAATGCAGAAATGTATTTTCTAAGCATTTTACAGAGTCCCTGAAAATCAGGATAGACAACTTACAGCTTTCAATGTGAACCTAAGCCTTTTTTGCAGCCTATTGCACACCCCAAAATTGTGCCACTGAAGTTTAATTGGAAAAATAACTGAATGTGTAACATAATTTCCATTTGTTTTGATAAAATAAGAAAAACAAGTAAGCCCCCTGTAAACTTCATGCATCCATCTGATAAAAGCCATGGTCCCACAAAATTAGAAGGGGTCATAATTTTCAGCCTGACCTCTCTGGAGTATCACTGCATCATTAATGTGTAAAAACACTAAGACTATTTTGTTTAGCTCTTTTGACAACTGATAACTGTTTCATAATTGCACTGTAACATGACATTCCTTCTAAGCTGTTTTCTGCATTATTGTCAGTGGGCTGTAAATATAAGATTGATTGTAGTCTAAAATGGGACAAGTACAAATCAATCTTCAATGGGACCAGTTAAGAATATATGCAATCAGAAAATATACTTGCATATATTTTAAGCATTAAATGAACCAATTAAATATTCTTACTTTTTTAGTGTCCTTAGTAAAATCAGACTGATCCTGCCATTTCTGTTCCTTTATGTACAGAATTACAATCTCCATCAGATCTGCACCATAGGCAGCAAAAAAAAAATGTATCCTAAATTATTTAACCCAAAGTTATAATTTTAAATTTTATGACCCACTGCCCAATTTAGAACAACTCAATCTGAAGACTGGCATCAGTCACCTGTAAATCTTGGTAAATTTCTAAAGCTGGCAATTGTGGTTCCAACTGAGCAGGATGAAGACAAAGAAGAGACTGTGGAAGGAAGCCTGATGCTTGTTCCTTGTTTGATATACTGTAAACGTTTGCACAAATTATTCCATTTGCTCTGTGATTCAAACTTTGTTAATACATACTCTCACCTGCATTACATATTGATGTTTTTCAAGAGACACTGACTATGGAACTGGAGAAATAAACTCCATTAAATTCAGTGGAATTTACTTTAAAAAGACATCCAGAAACAGACAATTCAGCTACATATTTTTAAAAGGATACATCTAACATCGATATCATAATTCTGCAGGTCTCCAAGCTGAATGCTGAAATTGCAAACAAAGTATTAATTCTAAAGCACCACATCCATTTCAATTGTAATCATTAGTACTCAAAACAGGAATGGCAAATCTTTAAAGGATTACCAATCAAATCTACTGAATGTAGCAATCAACTTGTTGAGAACAGAGCACCAACTGAAGTCTGATGTCTCAGATGGACTTAAGGCTCTGTTCACAGTTTTCCTAGGTGGAATGGTAGTTAAGAGATGATAGGTGACATTTGAAAACCAAGTCAAGAATAATACTATAAGGAGGGCAAACGGTCAGTTACCCTTCATGTATTACACAAAGAGATTAAAATTCACCAGAAGTATTAACAAAGAGGTGAGATATTCTGTTGCTCAAGAAATAACACCTGTAACATATGAATATGGCTTCTCTCTTTTCCCTCCATTAGGCATCCCTCCTTTATCACATCGCACATAATCATCAGCCTAGTTTCTCTCTCTTCCCTGTTCCTTCCTCTCACCCTATCTTTATCATGCTTTGCTTTTCATTTGCTCTTTATGCTTAAAGGAGTGGAGAAGGGATATGTGTTTCCATGCATAAAAGTTGGTATATATGATAGCATTAATTTTATATGAGTTTAAGGATCTTGTAATGTAATTACAGGAAAATGAATGTAAAGAAAATGTTTAATATTAACTGAATTAACCATGATTAAGTACTGCTGCCAAAGTCACTGGAAAACAGTCCAGAATAATAAATTCAGTAACAATCTTACGAGAATATGTTCCACTGATTCCAGACTGTGTTAAACATCTCTGGAGTTCCTCCGCATCCACTTCACCATTCTGTAAAATGAATGCATACAAATTTGAGATTCAAGGGATTAGCGAAACTGGTAATAGAAAATCAAGTATTCATGCATTCTATACAGTTAACATACTGTTCTACTTAAATTCAAATAGTTTATTTCACAAATATACCTCAACTATTTATCTGCTATAATAGTTATTTTACATAAGTAAATCACAATGGACATGTTTTCAAAATCACAAAATGAACTATAACTTCATCATTTGTGACATCTTACAATAGGACAGATCATAAAAACATTTGTTTTCACAAATGTGGGGGCAATAAGCTGACTTTGTATAAATATAAATATACAAAAGTATGAAGGCTATTGCTTAACGCATTGTAAGCCGCCCTGAGTCTCCGGAGAAGGGCGGCATATAAATCAAATTAAAAAAAAAAAAAACTGTTTCATGTGCAAGCTTTGCAAATTATGAGACAAACCATTTAAAATAAACAAAAAATTTCTCCCCCTATTTCTTCATTCCAGGCACATCCTACAGTGTTTCTCAGGTTAGTTCAAATCCAGCTCTATACAAAAATATACAAGACCAACAAATTCATAAGTTTAAAGTTATCCATATCCAATTATAAAATACAAACATAAAGCTCATCCAGACAAAATTATCTATATAATGAATGCATTTAAATTAATTCGTCAAGCTACCTCGTTATCCATGTCAATTTGCTATCTTTTTGAGCAACTGCAAATTCTCACATGGGAGAATATTCATTCAAAAAGACATGAAAGGCAGCCTTTCAGCTACCGTACCATTGCATGATGATGCATTATCTTGCTAAAACGACAAAAAAGCTTATCTTAAAATATATTAAAACATAAAAGTAAGCAACCTAAATATACCTTATTAACTTCCAAGTTAATTTTACAGCAATGATTTTAAAAAAAACTTTGTGAGCTTTGCCAATGAAAGCATAAGGAATGGTGGATATTGAAAATCCTGTTGCTTGATTTGGCCTTAAGCAAAATTCCTTAATCTAACATGGGAATCATGTACAGACTTCTTAGAGGTTTCTCAGAAGTGTTTTTCCAAACTGAATGGGCATATCTTTTTCCCAGGTAGATTAAAAAAAAAATAGGACCATGCTGATATAAAGTTCTCCATAGAAAAAAAAATTACTCATTGAAAAATATTCTGTACGTATAGCTTTTCTACTAGACCTATGTAATTGAGGGAATTGTTCATAATGATTGTACAAAACACGAACATACTTTTGTATTTACCACCAAAGCAAAAGGATTTTCACTGGATAAATTCACAGGGCACAAGGAAAAGATTAAATGAATCTTGATTAAGACATTTCTGAGTTTTGTTGTCAATTCATAATGCAAGAACACTCAGAAACTGTTTCACTGCCTTTCTTTACCCTCCCCTCCAAAAACAATGCCCATGTTACTGCAAGTTTCTACCTGATCAGTTCTTTTGAGTGTCAAAGGCCCACGCTTCCATCACCCCACTGGTCTTGCTATATGGCAGATGACATTGTGCTTATTTGACTGGTACTTCAGGAGTGAATGTTTATTCCTCCTATAAAAAACTAAATTTACTAAAATATTACAGTTGAGAATTAAGAAAAATATGGAAGTCAGCAATGACGATCCTACTTATGAAAAACTAAAAACACAGAAAAACTCCCTGTTCCAGATAGCTACTTTAAAGCAGTGGTTTTCAAACTATGTTCTGGAAAACTCCCGAATTCCTTAGAAACTGATCATGTAGTCTTCAATATAATCGGTCACATTATTCTACACACACCCCAAAAAATATAGGTTATTGTACTATCTATGCTCTTAAACTTCTCCTGTAGAACTGTAGAAGAAGTTGCAATAGAATGCTCGGGTTATTCTAGGCTATGCTCTATATAATTGTCCAGCATTTTACATCTCAGAATGTTGGGCTACATTAAACAGATCTTGCAATTGTGCTTAGAATGCCAGCCCATTTATTCAAAATCATACAAGTTGATCCTGAGAACATGTTATTCCAGAACACACTGCACAATCCTTTCTTATGCAGTTGAATTCTACAACCGACATATAACATGTTCTTTAACAAATGTCAGCAAAGAAAAACTTCTCTCAAGATACAGAGCTTGAAAACCCTGCTGTAAAGCAATGAAAAAAAAATGAAAAAGCAATGGTATTTCATGTTTTCCTCACTTGCAAAAATAGATCACCTAATACAGGTAGTCCTCGACGTACAATCGTTCATTTAGCGACCATTCAAAGTTACAACTGCACTGAAAAGTGACTTATAACCATTTTTCAGTTACAACCTTTGCAGCATCCCTATGATCATGTGATCAAAATTCAGATGATTGGCAACTAGTTCATACTTATGGCAGTTGCAATGTCCCGGGGTCTTGTGATCGCCTTTTGCAATCTTCTGACAAGCAAAATTAATGGGGAAGCAAGATTCACTTAATAACTGTGTTACCAATTTAACAATTGCACTGATTCATTTAACAACTATGGCAAGAAAGATTGTAAAATGGGACAAAATGCAGTTAACCAATGCCTTACTTAACAACAGAAATTTGGGGCTCATTTGTGGTCGTAAGTCGAGGATTACCTATAGATTTTAGTTGCAATCAATACTATTTCATTTGAGATGAAATAGTACTAAATATACGGTAATTAAGAGCTCTGTGCACTACGTAAACTGTTTTGTATCTATTTTTAGATATCTATTTTTACAACTATTATTATACTACCTAGTATATGCCTATATCCACCCAAAACCCTATTTTTCTTGGGGCCTTAGTAACTCACACTATCAACTCCATTTTGACTATTCTTTGCTAAGTCTGTCTTAACACTTCAAACGAAAGTCAAGAGATTGAATTTTGAACCATGCCCAAAAGAGTTTAGTGGAATTTAGAGAAATACTCAGAATGACAACAAATTACTGCATTCCATTTACAACTATAACAAAGAAATCTGCTTTATAAAGTAGTTGGTCACCTTTCTAGACAAAATTTGTGGTTTATTTCCTGCCTGTAGAGAAAAAAAGCAATTAATTGACCCACACTTGTACTGGATACTATTTCAAGCAGTTGCTCCTCTAATGAAACAAATGCTGTTCTGAAATGCCTTTCCTGTTATTCCTGTCCTGTACCAGAAGACAGTCTACGGGGAAAGCAAATACTGTGCCATACTTTAACAGTTAAGACTCATTCTTCTTCCATGGAAATGTTAGTAAGGACAGCATTTTACAATTGAAATTAGGCGTTTCTCTGAGAATGCATATCCAATATGGCCACTCTTTTTATCTTTAAGCGCTCATCAACAGAATCTATTTTTAGGTTAGAGAATGAGTTACAGTATATTCTGGCATCTATTTCCTTTCACAATTTAATCACAAGTAAGAGAAAATACTAGCTTCCAAAAGCATCATACTCTTTAATTGTTGAACTGCATGTATTTTCCAGCTTTCCACAATTTAAATTTACTTTGCCAGCGTAATCTTAGAATCACATTCACATAAGCTTAGCGACTTAAATAACTCTCACCATTCTGGCAATAAAATAACTTTTCCTCCTTAAGCTCCCTGACTATCAGAGGGCAAACAGAATTTAGCACTGGCTGAAATGAATGCTTACTGTTCTTGTCAATAAGCAAATAAAATGGATCAAAGAATATCCTACACACAAAAATCTATTTTTAATAGAAACTACCATTAAATCCCTTCAAATTAGCTCAGTATCAAAAACGCTCTCTGTGGGTGATAAAACGTTCAGGGTCAAAGGACAGTATTTAAGAACACAATTCTTACATTGTTCCTGCCTTAGGTCACATGTAATTTCTTTCTCATCAACTCCTCCAATGGAATATAGTATCAAATGGGCTGTGCCAGAGATATGAATGCTTTTACTGCTAGAAATACCGTATTACTATTGCTAATATTGTGGAGGTGCTAACTGATTTGTTAAGCAAATGCCTTACTACTATTGTAAGGCATTCTTTGTAAAGAGTATAAAAATTAAAATGCAAGCAGAAGAATAAATGTAAAGAAAAGCTACTCACCTGAAACCGGAGTTCTTCATGAATATTGCTTTTGCAGTTCCACACTCTTGAGAGAATGCAAATTGGCATCACAACTCCCAAAACGCTCTAGAGACCAATGACCTGTGGGGCCATGCATATGCCCTTTGGTGAATCTTTACTATAACCTTTTAACCAGTCCTTTCGCCCAGATTATACAGATATGGCTTCTGTACAGTGGGGCAAAAAAGCATTTAGTCAGCCACCAATTGTGCAAGTTCTCCCACTTAAAAAGATGAGAGAGGCTTGTAATTGACATCATAGGTAGACCTCAACTATGAGAGACAAAATAAGAAAACAAAGCCAGACAATCACATTGTCTGATTTGGAAAGAATTTATTTGTAAATTATGGTGGAAAATAAGTATTTGATCAATATCAAAAGTTCATCTCAATACTTTGTTATATATCCTTTGTTGGCAATGATAGAGGTCAAACGTTTTCTGTAAGTCTTCACAAGGTTGGCACACACTGTTGCTGGTATGTTGGCCCATTTCTCCATGCAGATCTCCTCTAGAGCAATGATGTTTTGGGGCTGTCGCTGGGCAACACGGACTTTCAACTCCCTCCAAAGGTTTTCTATGGGGTTGAGATCTGGAGACTGGCTAGGCCACTCCAGGACCTTGAAACGCTTCTTACGAAGCCACTCCTTTGTTGCCCGGTGTGTTTGGGATCATTGTCATGCTGAAAGACCCAACCACGTTTCATCTTCAATGCTCTTGCTGATGGAAGGAGGTTTGCACTCAAAATCTCAGGATACATGGCCCCATTCATTCTTTCCTGTACACAGATCAGTCGTCCTGGTCCCTTTGCAGAGAAACAGCCCCAAAGCTTGATGTTGCTACCCCCATGCTTCACAGTAGGCATGGTGTTCTTTGGATGCAACTCAGCATTATCTCTCCTCCAAACACAACGAGTTGTGTTTCTACCAAACAGTTCTACTTTGGTTTCATTTGACCATATGACATTCTCCCAATCCTCTTCTGGATCATCCAAATGCTCTCTAGCAAACTTCAGACGGGCCCGGACATGTACTGGCTTAAGCAGGGGGACACGTCTGGCACTGCAGGATCTGAGTCCCTGGCTGCATAGTGTGTTACTGATGGTAGCCTTTGTTACATTGGTCCCAGCAATCTGCAGGTCATTCACTAGGTCCCCCTGTGTGGTTCTAGGATTTTTGTTCACCGTTCTTGTGATCATTTTGACCCCACGGGGTGAGATCTTGTGTGGAGCACCAGATCGAGGGAGATTATCAGTGGTCTTGTATGTCTTTCATTTTCTAATTATTGCTCCCACAGTTGATTTCTTCACACCAAGCTGTTTGCCTATTGCAGATTCAGCCTTCCCAGCCTGGTGCAGGTCTACAATTTTGTTTCTGGTGTCCTTCGACAGCTCTTTGGTTTTCACCATAGTGCAGTTTGGAGTGTGACTGTTTGAGGTTGTGGACAGGGGTCTTTTATACTGATAACAAGTTCAAACAGGTGCCATTAATACAGGTAATGAGTGGAGTACAGAGGAGCCTCTTAAAGAAGTTGTTACAGGTCTGTGAGAGCCAGAAATCTTGCTTGTTTGTAGGGATCAAATACTTATTTTCCACCATAATTTGCAAATAAATTCTTTCCAAATCAGACAATGTGATTGTCTGGATTTGTTTTCTCATGTTGTCTCTCATAGTTGAGGTCTACCTATGATGTCAGTTACAGGCCTCTCTCATCTTTTTAAGAGGGAGAGCTTGCATAATTGGCGGCTGACTAAATACTTTTTTGCCCCACTGTGTTTCTCAATACCTAGTCACATATAATGTACAGACCTCTTCCAAACTGAAACTGGATGGACATTCACTGAAACACCAATTCACTAAGTTTTTATTATATAAATCTTGATGTACTGTAGCTATTCTACGTTGCCAGATAGCCCTACAAATAAAATTGGCTGAAGATCATAATCCAATTAATGAGGTAAAAAATCAAATTTACAATAGCCTTCCCATTCCTCCTACACAGAAAGTACAAAATTTAATTATTTAAAATGTTATAATAGGAAGGTAGCTTTATATTGCTTGCCTATATCTACATTTAAAAGCTGATTATGGACTCCATGCAAATGAACAGATTAGTTGAAGGTGAATTTCTCCATTTTTCCTTTCAGTCCAGTTGGATATTATGTTTGTCAAAGATGGGGGGAAAATTATTTCATTTCCTTTTCTTTTATTGAGCCATTTAATACCTATAAAACTTTAGAAACAAGCCTAAAAAGATAGCAATCTACATGGTAGTAGCTGTAGATGAAAAGCTATCTTGCGGTCTATGGGCATATATTAAAAAATTACAGGCAAGCAATTCTATAGGGTCATTTATAAGGTTATAATACCAATTATACTCCATTGCCAAACAAAACTCTGAGATTATGGGGTATTTCTAACACTGATCAGCAGAAAAATTGACTGTCTTTCAAAACTTTAGAAAATTACTTAAACTGACTTACCTGTCCAGCAGTAGCACTGAAGAATGCCCACAAGGGATCAACAGCAGCACCAGCATAGGCACCAGAATAAACAGAATATCCAGTAGATCCATCATGGGCTACAGCAGTTTGTACCCCTCTAGGGACCGGTTGTCCCACTGCCATTTGCATTGGCATCTGACCATGGTAAGCACCATACTTTTAACAAAAAGAAGAGATATATTTTACTATGTTCATCAGTCTAGCACAAGGCATGTATGCACACACACCCAACTTTGGGAAAACATCTCTTCAAATATACCATTAAAATGTCAGTTTTTAAATATTCAAAATCCAATGAAGCATGCTTGAAAGCTATGGTTCATTACTACGTAACTAATATATTATATTGGTTACATAATAATGAAATATAGCTTTCACAATACAGTTAATTCTAACTTAATGGCAGCCCTGTTTATCAACCATTCTAAATTATGACAACACTGAAAAAGTAACTTTATGACCAGTCCTGGTACTTACAATCATTGCAAAATTTCTGCAGTCATGTAATTGAGATTTTAACATTTCACAACCAGCAGATATTTACAACTGTTGCAATGTCCTGTAGTCACATGATCACCTTTGTGTATTTCACAGCCAACTTACAACAAGCAAAGTCAATGGGGGAAGCAGGATTTATTTAATAGCTGCCTTACTTAGCAATGGAAATTTTGAGCTTAATTGTGGTCGTTAGTCAAGGACTACCCATATTTGCCAATAGATAAAACAAAAATCTCTTTATTCCATAACTTTTAAATATTAGAGAAAGTATTGAAAATGCTTACACTTGTCTTGATGAAAGGGAGAGTGAATATTTCTATTTTTTTCTTTATATACAGTGCATCGGAACAGTACAGTACAGTGGAAAGTATTCAGACCCCCTTCAATTTGTCAATTATGTTATGCTACAGCCTGTCATAATTTGTCAATTATGTTATGCTACAGTTGTTGAAATTCATCTTTTTTTCTCATTAATCTACACTCAGTACCCCATAATGACAAAGTGAAAACAGAATTTTAGAAATTTTTGTAGATTTATCAAAAAGAACAAACTGAAATATCACATTGGCATAAATATTCAGACTGTTTGCAACAACACTTGAAATTAAGATCCGGTGCCTCACAGTTCTCTTGATCATTGTTGAACACCTTCATAGGAGTCTAGCTGTGGTAAATTAAATTGATTGGATATGATTTGGAAAGGCACACACACATCTCTCTATAGAAGGCCTCACAGTTGACAAAGACATACTATAGCAGAGAAAATACCATGAGGTCAAAGGAGCTGCCTGCAGAGCTCAGAGACAGGATTATTACAAGGCACAGATCTGGGGAAGGCTACAATAAAATTTCTGATCCACTGGAGGTTCCTAAGAGCACAGTAGCCTCCATAATTCTCAAATGGAAGAGGTCTGACACAACCAGGACTCTTCCAAGAGCTGGTTGCTTTGTCAAACTGAGCAACTGGCGGAGAAGGGCTTTAGTAAAAGAGGTGACCAAGAACCTAATGGTCAGTCTGCCTGAGCTCCAAAGATCCTGTGTGGAGATAAGACAGAGTTCCAAAAGGACAACCATCACTGCCCTCCACCAATCTGGGCTTTAAGGCAGAGTGGCTAAAGGGAAGCCTCTTCTCAGTGCAAAACACATGAAAGTCCTTAGTTTGAAAAAGAAAACAAAAAGCACCTGAAGGACTCTCAGACTGTGAGGAACAAGATTCTCTGGTCTGATGAAACCAAGATTGAACTGTTTGGCCTCAATTCTAAATTTTATGTCTGGAGGAAACGTGGCACCACTCATCACCTGCCCAATATCATCCCAACAGTGAAATGTAGTGGTGGCAGCATTGTGCCATGGGGCGCTTTTCAGCACAAGGGACTGGGAGACTGGTCAGGATTGAGGGAAAGTTGAATAGAGCAAAGTACAGGGATATCCTCAATGAAAACCTCTTCTACAGCGCTCAGGAGCTCAGACTGGGCTGAAGGTTTACTTTCCAACATGACAACAATCCTAAGCACACAGCCAAGATAACACAGGAGTGGTTTAGGGATAATTCTGTGAAGGTACTAGAGTGGTCCAGCCAGAGCCCTGACTTGAACCTTAGTGAATATATCTGGAGGGACCTGAAAATGGCTGTCCACTGATGGTTACCATCCAACCTGACTGAACCTGAGAGGATTTGGCAGAAAATCCTCCAATCCAGATGTGCAAAGCTTGTCGCATCATATCCAAAAAGACTTGAGACTGTAATTGCTGCCAAAGGTGCTTCAACAAAGTACTGAGTGAATACATATGCCAATGTGATACTTCAGTTTTTTTCTTTTTAATAAAGTTTCAGAAATTTATAAAATTCTGTTTTCACTTTGTCATTATGGGATAGTGAGTGTAGATTAATGAGAAAAAAATGAATTTCAACAACTGTAGAATCAGGCTGCAGCATAACAAAATTGACAAAAGTGAAAGGGGTCTGAATACTTTCTGAATGTTCTGTATTTTTTCCCTTTTGCCATCCTCCTCTTTTTTCTCCTTTTTGCATTTTCTATTTTTTTTTCTTGTTTATATTTTGTATGTATTATAAAAAAATCTTAAACATTAAAACTCTTAAATGATCAGTGTAGCAACAACAATTTTTCTTTCCATTTCAGTGTAAGATAAAACATGAACTTCTCAGGAGTTCCCTGTTCCGTTTCAGGAAACAAGTCTTAATGTATTTTAATATATTAAGAATAATATGTTAAAATATGCTAAAAATACAAAAATAAAGTTGTGCTAACCCTGTTCCTTCATTTAACTTTAGATCAAGACCCAGAGGATCTTGGGTCATTTTTCTCAGTGCTGTTGTAATTTTGAACAGTCACTAAACAAACTGTTGTAAATTGAGGACTACCTGTATCTTATGATTTATCACTCTGTTTCTTGTTTGTATACTGAAACTTGTGCTTTGGAGAAAAATTCCTTGTTGAGTCCACACTTGGCCAATAAAGAATATTCTAATAGGCACAGAAATGTTTTTTAAAAAGTTATTTCCTAGGATAAAAATGAAGAGGTGCTCATACAGGTACTCAACTTATGACTACAATGGAGCCCAACATTTATGTTGCTAAGTGAGAAATTTGTTCAGTGAGTTTTGCCCCATGTTACGACCTTTCTTGCCACAGTTGTTAAGTGAACCTGACTTCCCCGTCAACTTTGCTCGTCAGAAGGTCGCAAAAGGCCATCTCATGCAGCCCCGGAAGTGCAACAGTCATAAATGTGAGTCAGTCATCAAGCTGTGGGGGTGGGGTGCCGCAACGGTCAAATAAGTGTGAAAAACTGGTCATAAGTCACTTTTTTCCAGCGCCGTCGTAACTTCGAACAGTCACTAAATGAACTGTTAAGTCAAAGTACTACCCCAGAGAACCCTTTTACTTGCTTGGTTCCATTACCTTTATACTGTAATGGAGGAAGAAGATGCACGTTTGAACCTTCATCGTTAAGTTTGGTCACTCAGAAATACCGTTATAAAGTCGAGGACCACCAGTGCAGCCTCTGTACTACGGTATCTGCAATTTACTCCCGAACTAGTCACCTTCTACAACCCCCTACTGGGTGGAAATGATGACATAAATTCATCCGCCTTGTAGGCCGCCATAACATCTCCCAGTCAAAGACAAGGAGTTGGTGTGGAGGGGGGGCGGGGGAGAAAAGAGGCACTGGTCGGGTTTCGGGGTAGAAGGAAGAAGAAGAGAAGACATTTTATAGAACCTGAAGACTGAGGGCGAGGGAACCCAACCGAGGAGATCCACCAACAAAAGGCGAGAAAGCGAAAATGTCTTTGAAAACCAAGACGGGCCACAAGCCTTCCAAACTAAGTACGGAAAGAAGCAGCAGCAGCAGCTCAGCAGGCTCGGCGCCTTCCCGTTTCCCTTACTCACCGCTCCGAACGCCGGATACGTCATGCCGAATGTGCGAGAGACGAACCGTTTAAACGGTTACAGCCGACTTCGAAGCTCGGCGAGATTCTAAATCCGCGTCTAAGTTTCTCCCAAAGGCCGCAGTCGCCGCCTTCTCTTTCCTTAAGTCGCTCTACGAAGAGGCGGGACTTCCTTTCCCCGACTCGCCCTCTTGTATCGCCTTCCTCTATTGGATAAGGCGGTCGCCCATTTCCGCTCGGGAACCGCTTCGCAAAGATGAGGAAGCGGGGAGAGCGGAAGAGGTATAGGGTGGTGGGGAGGGGGAAATAGGAGTTAAGGAGGAAGTCCCGCCTACTCCGGAAATGAACGTTGAGGAAAAAAGAGGAAGGCGTGGTTGTAGTTTCGGAAAAGAACGGAAGTCGGCGCGGTCGTATTCTCCTTAAAAGGCAGGGGAGCCGTGTGTATTTCCTCGATAAAGAGATTATGCGAGGAAGTTAAACCGGCCATCGAAATCAGCGATACCAGCAAAACAGATGAATGATGGATGTCAAGTTTTTTTGACAATAGTATTACTTAGGCACATTGCGATGTAACGTTAATCGTTCCTATATTGGGGGGAACAGTTTCCTTGCAAGGAGTTTCCGGAATATTTTCTATCTAGAAATGGATGGATCCTTTTTTGATTATTGTTATGATGAACTCAAAGCCCCCTCTTTACGTTCGGGCAACAAAGTATTACTCTCTTCATATCTCAAAATGGTTATCCTTCCATTTTGATTTGATTTTGTTACGTAATACATGCCTTTTTGAAAGCGAAACAAATAGTGGGATGACATAGATCCTTGCCTAGTTTCTAGCTTTTTCTATCTTCTGTTATGAACCACTGTTTCTCCACTTTCGGTTATTGCAGTAAGGATTTCATTGCTGTTATTCAATGTAAAATTCCTTTTAAAAAATCACTACTTGCACACCGATTAGCTAGTTTGCATCATACAGTCTAAGATTTTGTTGTATTCCACAAAACCCTTAAGTCTCACCATTATTAAAATTGTGTTACCCAGTCTCCACTGCCTTTTCTGAAACTGATTTCTGTATCCTCCCTCATTCCTTGTATTTATGGCCATGTACTGAAATGGCCGTAATTTAGGGGACCGACATAACTTCCATTTGTTCAGTGCTGCTATAATTTGGAACAATTGCTGAATGATCATAACTCGAGGACTACCTGAATATGGTTAATGTCCACCAGAGTGTTGAAGGCATATTTCCCCTTCCTCCATTTCCTTTTTGTTGTTTATTATTTTAAGGGATAATTTTTTTCTGGGTGCTACAAATATAAGATGGTGACTATTCTACCTCTGAACAAACCCTGAATAATGGAGGTAATATAATCGTTTTCTACTTTATCCCATACCAACTTTCCCTGAGAAGCAAGCAGCCAGAGCACTGATAATGGCAGACTCGCTACACAAGAAGAATATGCTGAGGACATATAATAAATTATGAAACTTGCATACTGCACAAATGGGCATTAGATCTGATACAGTCTCCAGATCAGGTGTGAAATGCTCCCGGAACTGGTAGCAAAAATCCCTGCGCCCACCCACACCTCCACCATGAGCCGCACAACCTTCAGAGGCTTTCTTTTTTTTACTTTTAAAAGCATTTTTTCTATAACTGCTTCCGCCAAAAAAATGCTTTTAAAAGTAAAAAAAAGTCTCTGATGATCGTGTGGCTCAGCTGGGATGTCAGAGGCTTTTCAAAGCATTTTTTTTTGCAACCTCTTCAGCGGAAGAGATGGTAGAAATGCTTTGAAAAGCCTCTGCAGATCAGGGAACACAGCTGGGATCATCAGGCTTTTCAAAGCATTTTTTCATCAGATATTTTTTTAAAAGCCTATCTGATGGTTAGGCAACTCAGCTGGGATTGTCAGAGAGGCTTTTAAAGCATGTTTTCTGCAATCTCTTCAGCAGAAGAGGTGGTAAAAAAAATGCTTTGAAAAGCCTCCGACGATCCCAGCTGTGTTGCCTGATTGGCAGAGGCTTTTCAAACCACTTTTTTTGCATTTGCAGAAAAAATGCTTTGAAAAGTTTTTTTAAAAATTGGTCACACTCACCCAGTCATATTACCTCCCCCCCCCCAAGCCACGGCCACAGAACCGGTAGTAACAAATTTTACATTTCACCTCTGCTCTAGATATACTGTAGATCAGGGGTGTCAAACTCCCAAGTCAATGGGCCGTATCCAGCCCGTATGGTGCTTAGATCTGGCCTACAGGGCTGACCTGGAAGCAGCAAAGGACCAGCCCGCGGTGCCTTTGCCAGCACACGCCCCCCTGAGCTCCATTTTTGCTGGCAGAGTGCTATACAAACAAACAAAAGGAGAGATATTTCCCCTTTTGCATTTGAGCATGCAAGAAGGCACAGGAAAGGAGAAAGGGAAAGAGGAAAGAAAGAAGAAAAAGGAAAGATGGAAAGAGCAAGGAAGAAAAAATAAGGAAAGGGGAAGGGGAAAAAAAGGAAGATTATAATGATAAGTAAGGGAGAGTCTCGGAAGTCCTGCCTTAGCACAGGTGCCCCTGACCCGAGTCCTGTGTCACGCTCTCCCCAGCCACCCACCCACCCCCAAGGTCAAACACAATCCTGATGCGGCCCTCAATGAAATTGATTTTGACACTCTGCTGTAGATTATCTATCCCTTTTTTTTCTTAGTTCTAATTCTTATTCCATTTCCTTTATTTTATTCACTATTGGGTTTTTAAATATATAGCCACTATTTTATTTTGTTGGTGCAGTGGTAGCATAGTTGTTTATATTTCACTAATAATAAAAATTATATCAACACCTAAGCCTCCTGGAAATCTAGAATATTTTCTTGAGTGTTTCATGACTTCTTGCTAAACACATTCCCTATTTTTAAAGATGCCTTTCTCACAAAGATTTCTATTGATTTCCTTGGCTTAAAAAAAGTGTGGGGAGGGGAGGGAGGACACGAAATGAAACTATGAATCAAGAGGAAGCCAGTCTGTATACATCAGATTACACCAGAGAAAAGAAACTTAATCTACATTCCTAGGAATCCACTGGAAGTTGTATTGCTGTCATAAAACCACCTGAATATCTGCACGGCTGCAATTTCTTGGGTACAGTAGTTACTATTGACAAATTGGGATGTGTACTTACAACTGTACATAGTATGGGTACATATTTGGGTTTATATGCTGCTGTAACCAAGGAAGATTCTGAGTGGCTTACAAAACCCTCTCCAGTAGAATATAAAAAATATAAAGAGTAATTTTAAAAAAACAAGAAAACACAATTGCAATAAACTTCCTAAAGTAATCACATGTCAAACGTGATAGGCGGGTGGTTGCCTCGCCCATGATTTCAGTATTAAACGTCGTTCTGAGACTCGACTTACAAATCAAATTTATTGAGCAGTTTCCCACACCTCTAGCCTCCAAGCGAATTGAACTAGAAATTTCTGGTTGTGGATTCCAGGAAAAGTAAGACTAAAACATCTGATGGAGGCAATATTGGGATAAATTATTAACGAGACCGCCTTAGTTTTTGTCTGTTGACCTCATCCACATTCCTAAGAGGTGTGTAAGGGGCGTGCGTAAGTGCACCAGCGTGCCTACCGTCCCTGTCCTAATATTTCTTTTTATTTACTCTTTTCATGTGTTCAAATTATGTTTATACTTTTACCTGTTATCTTATATATGCTTGGCAAATAAACTTATGATTACGATGATTATGATTGTGAGCAGGAAGAAGGTAAGGTTCTCCGCGGCGGACGAAACTAGAAAAAATTGCAACCACGCCCCCTTCAGAGCCAAGGGAAACTCGTCTGGAAACTAAACTCCAACAGAGAATAGAAACCGAAAGTGCAGCCGGAGAATCGTCCAGCTGATTGGCTTTCGCCTGGCCAAGCGACAGGATCAGGATTCAGGAGCGAAACCAACAGCCTGCTGTGTTTCCCGGCGGCCGAACTTGTTAAATTCGGGAAGCCGGGCTCAGGATTGCTTTCCACGCGCGCAGAATCGCTCTCTTTCCCGGCAGCTGTAGCAGCAGCAGCTGCAGCATGGAAGCGGCCGCCAGCCCATCCCGGGACGAGTGCATCCTCTACTTGATCTCTTGTTTTAGGACCAGGATCAAGACCAGCGTCCAAGTGAATCGAGTGCTGGATTTGATGCCGTCTCTCAGCCTCGACCAAAAACGTCAGCTCCGCGCCATGGCTGGAGAAAAGGGGGACGTGGAAGCCGCGGAGAAGCTGATCTCCGTATTGGAGAAAGAGGCTGCCGATTCGCCGGGCTTATGCCAGGAGTTCTATGAGGCACTGGTGCAGGGAGGCTACGCCGCCGCCGATTACCTAGATCCCAGCCTGAACGAACTGCCCTCGCCCTCTTTGGAAGCGGCCGGCGACCTGGGCAAGGCTCTGGTCAATCTGTTTTTTGATCGCCTCATCGACACGCTGCAGGCCACTCAGGTGGCTTTCAAGTGTTTGGGAAACGGGCTCTTGGATCAGGAAGACGTGGAGCGGGTAAGCTGAAACAAAGCAACGGCAACAGGAGGGAGCCAAGCCGGGTCTTCTTCCGAAACGAGGCAGGGGGCTTCTCGCGAAACGAGGCAGGGGGCAGGGGGCTGGCAGCGAAACGGGGCGAGAGAGATCAGGAAAGAAGAGGGCTCTGGAGGTATTTGGGATGAATCCCAGAATTCCTTATACTAGACCTGGATTTCTGAATCTCAGCTCTCAAATCACACAACTTTAAAATGCGTGGGCTTTGAACTCTCTGAATTCCCCACCCAGCGTTAAATTCACACAACTTACAATTGTTGAGATTGAGGGGAGAAAAAACTGTATGGAAGGTCAAACCCATCCTAAATGTAAAATCTGATTTGTGGATTATTACCTTTTAATTCTTCTTCTTGTGTCATGTCCGTCATCGGACATTGGCGATCATGTTGGCAATCCTATTTTTGTCAACAGTGGTATGAAAAAGGGCTGCTGAGTTTTGTCCAAACCAGTCCCTTAGGTTTGGAAGCCACTATGTTCTTCTGCCTGGGCTTCATTTGCCTTCAATTTTTTCCTGGAGGATTAAGTGAAGGATGCTGTATTTGTCTGGGTGTCGCATCACATGTCCAAAATACTCTAACTTTCGCTTTTTAATGGCTTTGATTATTTCCCTTGGCTTTCCCAGGCAGTTTATCACCTTCTCATTTGTGATTTTGTTAACCCAGCTTATTACCTTACAAAATCAATTTTGGAGTAGACACATATTTTTGGCCAAATGAATCTTCCATTCCAGAGAAATAAGAGACAGCAAAGTTTAGAGAGTCTGATTTGGAGGAAGAGAGTCTAGACCATGGGGTGCTTAAATCTGGCACACTGGGCCAGCCTGAAAATATCAAAGGATCTGCCTGCGGTGCCTCTGCCAGCCAAAATGGACTCACGGTGCCTCTGTGAGGCTTCCACGCAGCCCGTTTTTGTCTGGCAGAGTGCTGCAGAAGGCGTCCTTCCCGTTCCCCCCACACACACACACTCCTGCACCTCCCCTCCTGCGGCCCACAGAGAACTACAATGTTAATCTGGACCTTGAAGAAATCCACTCTGACACCCCTAGTCTAGACTGCTGCTCTTTAGAAGTAATCAGAGTATATCTTTAATGATGGAAGTAGTTTGCTTTAGTTATGCAAGACTTCTGTCTATAGGTGTGTAACCATAAAGGAAACTGCTTAGAAGAAACTCACCATGTGTTTCTTGGATTTTGGAACCAGAGAGTTCTACCTCAGCAGTTTCTTGCAGCAACAATGAGAGAAATCAAAAAGAATGAAGCATTTCAAAACCAGGCTGCCACTATGGCGAGGAGTCTGCCTTGAATATTCTCAGACTTTGCTTCTTTCTTTTAGTTCACCTAGCAGAGCTTGAGTTGACACATGCTGCTCAGAAGAGAGCTGGAAATTGTTTTAAGTATGACTCTTTGAAAACAGGGAGTAGCATATAAAGGGTAGCCCTTGTTTAGCAATGGCCTGGTTTAGCAACTATTCACAGCTGACAGTGACGATGAAAAAGCAACTTTGTGACAAATCCTGGCATTTACAACCTTTGAAGGTCTATAAAGCAAAGGATAGGTGAAGCAAGATCGCAGTTTCACTTAGTGACCACTTTATTTAATGACTCGGTTGCTGGTCCCAATTGTGAAGGATAAACAAGCACTATTTAGAACTTAGACATACATTGCATACAGCTCTCAAAGGGTCTCCACCTCTAATATACACTACATAAACATGACAAAATAAATAAATAAATATAAAATTATGCATATACCCACATATACTATATGACACGGAGAAACAACCCAATCTAGCTTGGATGCATATATGTACATGGCGAGAAAAATGAATCTTGTGAGTTTACCAGATGGATGGCATAGGGCAGGGATGTCAAATTCAAGGCCCATGGGCTGGATCTGGCCCGTGGGGTGCTTAGATCTGGCCCACAGGGCCACCCTGGAAACAGCAAAGAACCGATCCACGGTGCCTCTGCCAGCGAAGATGGAGGTTGGGAGACTGCTTAGCCCACTCAGGCTCCCCGAGCTCTGTTGGCAGAGGGCTTCAGGAGGCCGTCATGACCGAAAACAGAGTCCAGACGGGCTGCGTTTTAATTAGCAGAGGGTTGCAGGAGGCCGCTGCGGTTGAAAACTGAGCCTCAACTAGTGATGTTGAGCTGGCCATGCCCACCCCGGCCCACCGAGGTCAAATACAACCCTGATGCGGCCCTCAGTGAAATTGAGTTTGACACCCCTGGCATAGGGAACAAAGCTGTTACAGAATCATATAGTCCTACTATAAATACTTCGAAACCTCCTCCCAAAAGGGAGCAACAGAAACAGACCGTGAAGTGGGTGTGTGAGGTCTCTAACAATGCTTTGCGCTATAAACACATAGCGCTTATAAGAGGTATCCTGAATGACAGGAACCAAGCTTCCTATAATCATCTCGGCTGCCATTACTATTTTCTGAATGGACTTTCTCTCTGAGGCACTGCAGCCACAAAACCAAACAGTGATGCAGTTTGTTAAAACACTCTCAATTTTGGCTCTGTAAAAAGTGGCCAGGACAGAAGGAGAAGGAATGTGCTCTCCTCATCCGAGCAGGAAATGCAGATGCTGGTTTGCACACTTTACTAAAGATAATGTATGAAGAGACCAAGTCAGATTGTTAGTTATCTGCACCCCCAGATACTTAATACTGTTGATCACCTCTATTGTTCATGTAGTGGCAGTTCAAAGTGAAATGGTGCTGGACAAAGTAATTTACTTACTTACTTACTTACTTACTTATTTATTTATTTATTGGTTTGATTTATATGCCGCCCTTCTCCGGAGACTCAGGGCAGCTTACAATGCATTAAGCAATAGCTGTCATACTTTTGTATATACCTGCTTACTAGGGCTTTTGGGCCCCCCAAGTGGTGTTCTTTTTTTACACAAAGTCAGCTTATTGCCCCCACAATCCGGGTCCTCATTTTACCTACCTCAGAAGGATGGAAGGCTGAGTCAACCTTGAGCCTGGTGAGATTTGAACTCGCAATAATTGCAGGCAGCTGGCAGCTAAGTGCTACTTAACAGCACTTTAGTCTGCTGCACCACCAAGGCTCCTAACTTAACAACTATTGCAGCATCCACATGGTCACATGATCTGAATTCGGACCCTTGTCAACCAGCATGTATTTACAGTGGTTGTAGCATCCCAGGGTCACATAATTTGCATTTACGACCTCCCCAGCCAGCTTCCAACAAGAAAAGTTAATGGGGAAGCAGGATTCAGTAACAATCCTGTGATTCACTTAACAAACACAGGTTTCACTTGACAATGTGGCAGTACTGTAGAAAAATTGGACACTGTTCCATGTCCCCCTTCTCTTAGTGACAGACATTCTACTCCCAGTTGTAGTCGTAAATCACAGACTATCCGTATTTGACAATAAGAACAGGCGCTGATAAGCATTGTGAAGCGTTTTACCAAAAATGTTTCTTTTGCTTCTTTGTTTTTCCTAAACAGATAGTCGTCGAAAAGGATAAACAGGGGAATAAATCTGCAGTGAGAGAAATGCTTTATAGGATAATACAGAAGAAAGAATGGCTATCACCCTTTCTAAAAGCCCTGGGTGAAGCGGGCCATGAAAACATGGCTGCTTACATAAGTGGGCACCCAAACGGTAATAATATAATTTCATGAGTTTCAGCGCATGTTCACGTTTTGATAAACATTTGTGTGTTAGTGGTGTTGCCTTCGATGCTTGTCGCGTTAGGGAGGTTCGCTCCACAGGGCTGCCGTTTATAAAGAAGAGTTCGGGATTGTGGTGAGAAGACAGAGGTGCAGTTGGGCCCGTGAGTTTACAGACCCCTTGCAAAATTTGTAAGATGCGGACGACCATTTTGTAAGTAAACAAGAATGATCAGACCAAATGCTTTTTTATTTCTACTGTGATTCAGAGTTAGCTACTAGTCATCACAGAATAGCATACTCATTAAACAAACTATAGCAAGAAAAGAAGTCATTTTGCAAAGGTTACGTAAACTTACGAGCATAACCTATATTTTTCAAATATAACTGAATTGCTTCTGACCTACGCTTACAGATAGTCCTCAACTTACAACCATTTGTTTAGTGACCATTTGAAGTGACGATAGCCTTGGAAAACAGTGACCTATGATTAGTGCTTGCAATTACTGTCATAGAGTTCCTGGGATCATATGATGGACATTTGGATGCTTGGCAGCCAGCATGTATTTTATGACAGTTGCAGCATCCCAGTGTTAAAAGATTATTTGATCTTCCCAGTCAGCTGCCAACAGGTATAATCTGGGAAGCTGGATTGGCTTAATGACTGCAGGATTCATTTTAACGACCATACGATTTACTTAATGATTGTGGCAGAAGAAGTAGTAAAGTTGGGCATGGTTTGCTTAATGACGGCCTTGCTTAGCAAGGAGTTCCGATCCCAATTATGATTGTAAGTCGAAGGCTACCTGTACTTCTATATATAGTAGAGACTGATAATATTGTGTTGGGAGATTATTATTAACTTTCTTTGTTTCTACATTTACTTGGGAATAAGACAGGGGTGAAATCCAGCAGGTTCTGACAGGTTCTGGAGAACCAGTAGTGGAAATTTTGAGCAGTTCGGAGAACCCGTAGCGGAAATTTTGAGTAATTCAGAGAACCAGCAAATGTCACCTCTGGCTGGCCCCAGAATGGGGTGGGAATGGAGATTTTGCAGTATCCTTCCCCTGCCACGCCCACCAAGCCACGCCCACAGAACCAGTAGTAATAAAATTTGGATTTCACCACTGGAATAAGATACACTAAAAACAATGAAAGTTGTTTTCAAATAGACAACTTGTAGATCAATTCCTTACTGGCTACAAACGTATTTCAGTAGGACTTCATTTCTCCGAGTTGTCATGGTCTGTGGTCTCATTTCTGCTTTCTCTTCATCTTTATAGCTACACTTTAAAGCACAAGTGTCAAACTCAATTGCACCACGTGACATATTGTGACGTATCATGACATTTTTTGCTTTTGTGGAGCTGGAAGGGCAGGGCCTGTGCGTGACTCATCCGGCCCGCGGTTTGACAGGCCTGCTTTAAAGCTTCAAGCCTTCTGAAAATTCTCTACTTTCAAAAGTTGATTCTGGCTACTGTGCTTTTAACCCTTAAATTAATGTTCCTTCACACCTGTTATTTGGGTGCTTATACGAATAAGGACAGCCTGTGACAGATGGGAAGTTCTGATCATAAAACTCCCAAGATTTTTTTCAGTTTAGCCCTGAATACATCCCAAATTGTACATAAAAAACTCAAGTCCATCAATTTCATATAGGTCATTAATTGAACGGTTATTTAAATGAATAAGCTTCAGTTATGGGTTGCAACTTTTTTATTTTGGTTGAACAGAACAAGGCATAAATGGAGACTCTGATTCATCACATGAAATGTATGATGCACCAAGTTCTGAAGTTGTGGAGAATCTGCAACCAGGAACTGAATTACAAGAAGCTGTGGAAGATGAGAAGAATGTATCAGAAAAATCATTTGAAGACCTCTCTGCAATTTCAGGTAATTTGTCAGCTACCAGTATCTTTACATATAATTTGTATATCTGATCAGTAATATTGTAAGTGGTGGATGCCATTACATATATGATACACTAGATGGCATTCAGAGTTCTCCAAGAATTTTTAATTAAAAAGACCCCCCCAAAAAAGTCTTCCAATTTAACATTTTGGAAGGATGACATGCTCAATATTATGTCAAATCACTTCATGGTGTTTTCTATCTGAAAAGTTTGCTCTTCTCTAATATAGTTTAACTAAATCAATGCTAAATCTCCCTCAAGTTAAAGACATTGGGTCCTAAACTCTTCAAGAATAAATGATGTTCACCATGACAGGACTAACGACAGCTTTGTATTCTTCCTCTGTTCTCCAAGTGTAGAGCAAAAGTGTCCTTCTTTTGCACCGAAACAGCTATGACTGTCTTTTCATGCACCTGCCTTCCAAAACCTCATGAGAAGGCTGCACACAGTTTAGACAAAGCCATGTGCAATTTGGACAAGGGGCCGGCACAGCCTCAAGAAGAAGATTGGCACAGCCAGCAGCTACTTCATAAAGGGCCAGGATGGAGACATGTAGTCAGCAGTGGCAGAAAGAAGACAATGAAAATCAGCTGTGGGTAGAAAGGCTAGCAGATCCTGCAAGTGAAGGACAGCCAAAGAAGCATAGATTGGGGGAAGAGAGAAATAGGCACATGGGGGAAGTTGAAATGCCCTGGAGTTATAAGTGGGAGAAGCTGCTAAGTATCCAAATTTTGATCACATGACTGCTGAAGCATTGCAAGAGCTGTAACTTCAGGGATCGATCGTAACGCCCTTTGTTCAGTGGTGCTACACTTCAGCTACTAAATGAATGGCTGTAAGTCAAAGGACTACCTATATCTATTTTGTTTCATTCATATTCCTCATTCCTACTCCCCTTTCATGCCAGTCAACAAATGAGTTCATTTGTATTGACTTTCATCATGCTCAGTGGATGCTTCCACACAAAACTCTTCAGCAAGATAAAAAGTATTGTTTACCAACATTAGTCATACCCTGCTAATGATAAGGAAAAAATACTGGTTAGTTTTGTAATGTTTTTATCTCAACCAATAACTAGTTTTATCCCAAGAGTGATCATAATACTGATATTAATGTGCTCATAATACTGACAATTGAGCCCAAAGTTTCTGTTGTTAAGTGAGACATTGGTTGAGTGAGTTTTGCTCCATTTTACAACCTTGCTTGTCACAGTTGTTAAGTGAATCTCCGCAACTGATTAGTTAGTAACTCGTTTGTTAAGTGAATCTGATATCCCCATTGACTTTGCTTGTCAGAAGGTCGCAAAAGGTGATCACATGACCTTGGGACACTATCATAAACATGAACCAATAGCCAAGCATCTGAATTTTGATCACATGATCATGGGGCGTCTGCAAAGGTTGTAACTGTGAAAAATGGTTTTGTCACTTTTTTCAGTGCCATTGTAACTTTGAACAGCCACTAAACAAACTGTTGTAAGTCAAGGACTTACCTGAATTCTATGAAAGTTAGGACCTCTGATCCAAAGACAATTAGAAAGTACATTCATTGTAGTAGCACACTCAGAATTCTGGAAGTGCTTTTTTCAGGTTCCTAGCCTAATCAACAGCCCTGGGATTCTCTAATCCAAGTGGTCTCTCATCCAAGTACTAACTAGGTCCAACCCTACTTAAATTGCCCTATTCAACCAAGGTTAGCTAGGTGCTTCCAACTACTTGGGCTACAATATCTTACATGCATTCAATTTGCATTTTATTTGAGGACCAAAAAAATAGGGTTGTATTCTCTCTATCTGCACCTCCCACTCCAGCTGTTTATAAAGAGTGTTATGTTAGGATCCAGTTCTGATTGTGCTTTGCTACTTGCAGTATGAAAATATAGGTATAGGGAAGGAAACAGGGAAGAGGTGAAATCTACTTATCTTCCTTACTAGTTTGGAATTGCATGCACCACGCACATCACATGCGCGTGCAGACCCTCTGTGCATGTGCAAAACCTCTTGCACATGTGCAGAGGATAAAAAAACCAGTTTTAACCAGGAAGTAATGACACCCGGGCAGGTGGGCAGAGCCTTGTGCCGCCATCGCTACCGATTCTCCGAACCACTTGCCGCACTCGCTACCGGATCGCCCAATCTAGTCTGAACCTGGAGCATTTCACCCCTGAAACAGGGGCATCAGTTCCCAGGAAATTGCACTACGCTGACCAGAATGCTTATTGGCCTGGCTTGATATTTTCAGAGGAAAAACCTCTTAGTACATTGCTGCAACTAATTGATTGTTTGGTTGAACAGTTTAAATGAACCAATCAGCATATAACTTCCTGGCTCTGAGTTTCCTGCATTTTCCAGCTGTCGGGGAGGGGGGCAGGAAGAGAGAGAGAGAGAGAGAGAGAGAGCGCTTGGCTTTCATGCCGAGAGCTCCTCAGACCCTCAGAGAGAACATTCAAAACTGAAGTCACTACAAAGAGCTGAGTCACTGCCTTGCTCCTGAGAAGACTGACAAAGAACTCAGAGAGCCTCCCACGTTTGGGAAGAAGAAGATTACAACTAATGGACTTTGCTGAGAGGAGAATCTTGTAGGCTGTTGATGCCTTCTTGTAGGTTTTGTTTTTGTGTGTTTTTATTAAAAATAGTTTCCCAAGACTTCTCAGTCAATTTCCTTGTTAGTGTGTTTGTATGTGTATCGGGCCACAGGCCACTCAAACCCAAAGACCTTTTTCCTTCACAGATATGATCTTCCCTGAGCTTTCAAAATCTCTGTTTCAGGGACAAGGAGGATACAGAGCTAGAAAAAGCATGCACATTCTTGGCTACATGTTGGAACTTTTAATTTTTTTCTCTCTCTTTTCCCCAAAACCTTGTTTCCCCTCCATTTCCCTCATCAGTTCTTCAACAGTTACAAGGAAAGTGCGTTTCCTAATCATTGTACAATTTTCACCCTGCTAGAATTAATTGGTGTGAACTTTCTCTGCCCATAGCAGCTCCTAGCACCTCCATTTGCTGAAAGAGAAGACATAACTTTGCCTTCCTTCCCACCCCCCTGGAAACATAGTCATGACTCATTCCTGTTGCTGTTGTCATTCAATTACATCTGTCTGTCCAAGAAATGTATATAAATGGATTCAGAGCTAGTTTAAATAAGAAAGAGAAGACACTCTGTTCTTAATTTAAATACGTTGTTCTCATCTCCAGCTGTGCATTCAGTGCTTATTTCTAAAAAAAGGGATTATATAAGTATTTAATTTTATAAGTAAGGAATTGAATGGTTCTTTCCAGGCCAGTATTTTGCTGGTATTGACATTGTTTTAAATGAATCCTTTTTTTATTTTATTTTCTCTCTCATATCGCCTGCATGTTGGAAGGGATGAATGAATTCCATCCTTATAAGGCCATTTGCTAAAATTGAACTTTGCAAATCAGATTTTTTTTTTACCCCAGTTTTATACTTTTGCCTAAAAATAGGATCCTCTCCATTCCAAAGGTCTTCATCCTGATTCAACTAGCTAGGGAATCAGTAGGTGGCACTCTATCCATCCTTGTTAGGAAGAGCTGCTTCTTCTGCTGCATAATCTAGTTTTTAGCCACAATAAATCCCGTTGCATCTTGTGTTAAATGTGGGCTAGATAAAGCAAATTTAATGTTACGGTCTCAAGCAAAAGGTTTCTTTACACTGCCTAATTATACACTACCTAATAGAAAATCAGAAACAGTTAGTTTGGTGCAGTGATTAAGGCACCAGGCTAAAAATCAAGAGACTGTGAGTGATAGTCCTGCCTTAGGTCACAAAACCAAGTGATGATCTTGGACCAGTCTTTCTCTTTTAGCTCTAGAAAAGAGAAGGTAAAGGAAAAACAATTATGAAAAACGGGGTGGGAGAGAGAAAGAGAGAGTTGGATACAAGTGGCCAGTGGTTAGAATGCAATATTGCAGGCTGACTCTGCCCACAGCCAGGAGTTCAATCAAGGTTCACTCAGTCTTCCATCCTTCCCAGATCAGTAAAATGAGGACCCATGTTGTTGGGGGCAATATGCTGACTCTAAATCTCTCTGAGATGGCTGTAAAACACTATGAAGCGGTATATAGGTCTAAGTGTTAGTGCTATGGATAAGAACATAGCCATATTTAATTATACTCTCTTTAGACTTTGATTCCTCATATTTGATTCCTCATGAGAGATCCATATGCCTGAATATGATTCAGGTTTGTCTCCGAGGTGTCTGAACAAGTGAAACTCACAGAAAATATAAACAGGAGAAAAGCCCATTTCGAACATCCATAAGTTTTCAGCTGTGCTTTAAACATTTCGTAGCAGCTTTTGCATCTCTTATACTAACAGAAACACCTACTTATTTAATAAGATTAAGATTAATGAGAGGGGTTACATCAAACAACAGAGGGACCTCTGAAGTCCCTTCAAGCCCTATGATTCTATATTTGCCATTTCATTATGAAGAGGCTCTTTATTATTCAGCTTGATTTTCTAGGGGAGAAAGATAGTTTGTCTAGTAGTAACTGACTTGTAGTAGTAACTGACTCGTTGCGCCCATGTAACACCTCTCCTGCGCGAGCTGCACTGGCTCCCAGTGATCTTCTGGGTGCAATTCAAGGTGTTGGTTAAAGCACTCCATGGCTCAGGACCTGGGTACTTACGAGACCGCCTTCTACCACCGATAGCCTCCCACTGGCCAGTTCACTCCCACGACGGACTCCTCAGGGTGCCGTCAGCCAAATTATGTCGGCTGGCCACACCCAGGGGGAGAGCCTTCTCTGTGGGAGCCCCTGCCCTTTGGAATGAACTTTCCCCGGAAAATACACACGATCTCTGACCTCCGAGTTTTCTGCTGTGCTCTTAAGACCCTGCTCTTCCGACAGGCAGGGCTAGCATTGTAATTAGTTTTAAATTTGGAGTTCTTAAATTTTAGGGTTTTTAACTAATTTTGGCCTTAAATGTAATACTTTTTAAATAATTTTTAAATTTAAACTGTGATATTTATATGATGTTTTTATCTGGTTGTACACCGCCCCGAGTCCTTCGGGAGAGGGGCGGTATAGAAATAACATTATCCTTATCGTTATCGTTATCGTTATCCTTATCCTTAAACAGCAACATATGTTAAACAGAGGCAGAAATAACTGTGCATCATGTCATTTACTTGTGTGCTTATATATTTAACCTGCCAGAATCTGATGTCAGTTTGCAAGAAACAGATGCCTGTGATGTGAATACAAACTTTGGACAGATGAACCTTTACTGTGATGATTCAGGTAGGATTTTTTCCCCTTGTACTCAGATAAGCATGAAATGAAATTAGAAGCATGTGCTCAGTCAACTTTTTCTTGCGATAGAAGCTTTGTATAC
This sequence comes from Masticophis lateralis, assembly GCA_030761175.1. Classification (NCBI taxonomy): domain Eukaryota; kingdom Metazoa; phylum Chordata; class Lepidosauria; order Squamata; family Colubridae; genus Masticophis; species Masticophis lateralis. The sequence goes on from JAUDYJ010000001.1 coordinate 208,881,537, forward strand.
GTGGCCAAAAGGTACCAGCATCAGGGGACTGCTGTGTTCTTTAATTTATGTTACTGCTTCCTCTGCCTACAATGGAAGAGGCAAAATAAAACAGTTACATAAAATGTAAGTTGCCTGAACCATCTCTGTATGTAGCTCACAGACTCTTTCTGCAAAACTGTGCGTGCTTCAATTCTCCCATAATCCACGTTGGTAACACTATGTGGGTTTTTTGCAGTGTGTAACTTTTCTTTTCTCGCTGATCACTTTGCCTTATTGAGTTTAGGTGCAGGCTTGCTAGATAATCCATTTACAATGTTCCCCACAAAGACACCCAGTCCCATTCCATGATGCACATGCACCCTTCCAATCATGTTCCATGTGAACCTGCTCACAGAGATAGGAATTTTAAAATTAGGTATAAAAAAGGAAAGTGGTCCAGCAAGAGGAAGAAATAAAAGTTCCTCCTGCTGGGTTTTTTGTTATCTCTGTCACTCTTTCGACTGAGGTAGAAATAGTCCTTGACTTATAATAGTTCATTTAATGACTGTTCAAAGTTACAATGGCACTGAAAAAAGTGACTTATGACCAGTGGTGGGATCCTGTTTGCACCACTTCAGGAGAATCGATTGTTAACTTTCTGAGCAGTTTGGTGAACTTGTTGTTGGAAGAAATCCATTAAGGCAGAGAACCAGTTGTTAAATTATTTGAATCCCACCACTGCTTATGACCCTTTCTCAAATTTACGACCTTTGCAGTATCCCCATGATGATTTGATCAAAATTCAGATGCTTTGCAACTAGTTCATATTTATGACAGTTGCAGTGTCCCGGGGTCATGTGATCAGCTTCCGTGACCTCTTGACAAGCAGTCAATGGGGAAGCCAGATTCACTTAATAACTGTGCTAACTTAACAATTGCTGTGATTCACTTAACAACTGTGGGCCTGGTGGCTTAGCAGACTAAAGCATTGTGATTAACACCAGCTGTCTGCAATTACTGTATGTTCGAATCTCAACAGGCTCAAGGTTGACTCAGCCTTCCATCCTTTCTAACGTAGGTAAAATGAGGACCCAGTTTGTGGGGGCAATAAGCTGACTTTGTATAAAATATACAAAAGTATGAAGGCTATTGCTTAACGCATTGTAACCACCCTGAGTCTCTGGAGAAGGGCGGCATATAAATCAATTTTTTTAAAAAAGAAAAAGAAAAAAAGAAAGGTTGTAAAAATGGGGTAAAACTCACTTTAAAAATGTCTCACTTAATAACAGAAACATTGGGCTCCATTGTGGTCGTAAGTTGAGCACTATCTACACTCCTATATCTGAATCTACTGCAAATAGATACCCAGTATTATACAGTCAGTTTCTTTGTCTATACTAGAAGCTATCTAAAAAATGAGGGAAATTAATTCTGGAACGGACAGAATTAGTATGATAAATAATATGAAATGATCTTGTGTGGCTACTTGAGGAGTTGGCTTGATCCTAACAGAAATCATAGCATCATTGGTCTGCACCAATTCAGGTTCATTGATTCCACAGTCGGTGTTGATAATTTTCCATTTAACACATCTCTGTGAGAGAATAGCAAGAACATTAGCACTATATACCACGTCACAGTGCTTTACAGCCCCTTTCTAAGCAATTTAAAGAGTCAACATATTGACCCCAACAATCTGGCTCCTCATTTTACCTCAAAAGAATGGAAGGATGGGTCATCCTTGAGCCTGTGAGAATCAAACTGCTGGCAGTTGATGGAATTAACCTGCAATACTGCATTCTAACCACCATGGCACCATGGCTTTCTAATAACCAGAAAGTATATCAGGATGTTTGGGGAGAAAGGAATAAAGTGACTACAGTCACATTCCTAACATTGAGACTGGGCCACAAATTGGGCTATTTTTTTTCCACAGAAGTGGTGGTTATATAACTGCCAAAAAGATTTCTTGGATGATAATTTTCTGTAGCTCAGATAAAGCAAACAACTCTAGTTAGATGTCCATTAGGAAGTATTATGCAAGCTTCAGTAAGTTCTGTTAGCTTAGTTAGCTTTTAATGGAATTAGCTGTACAAAAAGGTATGACCATTCGTTATCCTATCGATAAATATCTTTATAGTGATTTTCCTGATGATTGGCTTACATTGACAATTTTACCACAAATAATATTTTTAAATATCAGATATTTTTCTGTTTATTTTTCTCTCATTCCAGTCTATTTCCTATATTCTGTCTATGTTTAGAATATGATAATATTTTATCCATATGTTTTAAACCATAATTATAGTGTCAACCCTGAAGCTGGCCATCTTTCTATTCTGCTGGGGGTGCCTTCAAAGCTTCATTGCTGACACAGACTGGAGATGAGGGATAGGGTGGGGGGTGTAGAGATAGCTGGGATGCTATAACCAAAACAACATTCTTCCCACTAGGAACCAAGGTCATGTGGTTGGGAAGTAAAGACTGGGGTCATCCATCATCTGGACTGTATGCTGTTTAGACTATGTGACTGATGCCTTGAGGGGAAGTGACAAATTTTTACTTTTAATTAAGGGGAAAACCGGTGGGACTTTAAAGCCGGATTTCACCAGCATTGTGCCAATATGATATGCACTAATAAAATGTTCTTTGAGGAAATCTCAGGCCTCGGAGTCCTTTCATTCAGAGGGGGTGTTAGTTGGAACCCTGACATATAGGTTTTAAAGTTTTTAAACCGTCATTATAGGTTTTAAAATAAACAGAATAACAAAGCTGGAAGGGACCTTGGAGGTCTTCTAATCCAGCCCCCTGCTTAGGCAGGAAACCCTATACTCATGATGATGAACCTATGGCATGGGTGCCACAGGTGGCACATGGAGCCATATTGGTGGGCCTGCGAGCTCAGCTCCGGCATGCATGTGTGCACTAGCCCGCTGATTTTTGGGCTTTCTGGGCCCACCAGAAGTCAGGAAACATGCTGTTTCTGACCTCCGGAAGGCTTTTGGGGGGGTGGGGAAGGCCATCTAGAAAGGCTCTGGAGCCTGGGGAGAGCAAAAAATGGGCCTACCAGGCCCACCATGCCATCACATGCCAAAAGCAGGGAGAGCATGGGGGAGTGGGGCGCATAGAATTATGGATGTGGGCACGTGTGCATGTGACATCCCCCCCATGCTCCCCACGCTTTTGGCACATGATGGCAAAAAGGTTAGCCATCACGGCCGTATACAATTTCAGACAAATGGTTGTCGAATCTCTTCTTCAAAACCTTCAATGTTGGAGGACTTACTAGGAGAAATCGTAATAATTTCTTTTCTTTTTTTCATTATCAATGATTTGTACTTTCTTTTCATCTGCAGATCATGTTGAAAGTAGAGACCAAAAACCTTCCTCTGAAAAAGAGCTGAGTCTGAGAGACTATCAGATGGAAGTTGCCAAACCAGCTTTGGAAGGGAAAAATATTGTTATATGCCTTCCCACAGGCACTGGCAAGACTCGAGTTGCTGTTTACATTGCCAAAGACCACTTAGATAAAAAAAGAAAAGCAAAAGAATGTGGAAAGGTTATAGTTCTTGTCAACAAGGTAAACCATCCAGTGATAAATGGTAACAGCAGTTAGTGTTGTCCACAGTGACATCAAGATGGGAGTTCAGGGCTCTGGTTAGCAGAATGAATGGAGAAGTCCCAAAATGTAAGAATTTTACCACTAGACTTTCATCTCCCATGAGCAATATGACCTACCTGGATCACATTTATATAATCAAATGTATTATGGCTGCCCACTCCAGAAGACTCCGAGCAGAGTCTTACAACATTTTACAAAGATCAAAATCATTTCTGTGATTCATTGAATTATAAAATAATTGCCAGTTCTGAAATTCTCCAAATTCTATACTGATCTGAAGAGCCTCCTGCCGTCTTCTCTTTGTGTATTTTCCAGATTGAACCTCTGTGTGAACAGCTAAGCCCCTATCACTTGCTTTTGTAATCTTAATGAGGTCTTAAGTGAAATCAAGTGCATAAATCACGGGTGTCAAACTCAATCATGTCATGTGACATATCGCAATGTTTTTTTGTCTGTGTGGAGCTGGGGTGGGCGTGGCCTGCATGTGACGCATCTGGCCTGCAGGGCCGCCAGTTTGACACCCCTGGCATAAATGAAGGATGCAACTGTTCATGCTGGCCTTTCTTCAAAGGAATGAAGGACATTCTGCCTTTCTTTGCTTAAGTATAATTAGAACTCTGATGGATCTGGAAAAAATGCAGGAGTTCTGGTTGCATTAACTTTTTTCTACTTGTGTTGATATCCTGTTACTAGGCTTAATTATTGGATATGTGTTTATTTACCAAATTTCTTCCTCATTGCATTCTGAACAAATTATTGGCAGCAGATGACAAAGTAAAACACAAGACACATAAGCAAAAAGTCCAGTTCCCACTAACAATAATGAAATGAGATCACACTCCAAACGCTCTCCAGAAGAGTCCTGTCTTTCTCTTCTCCTTGAAAATGAAAAACATCAGAGCTAAAGTAACCCCCAAAGGGAGGCCCAACCCAGAGGGTTAGCCTCTACAGTTGAAAAAAAAAAGGCTTTGCAACCATTGACCTTCCCAAATGGGAAACAATCAGTTGCTTTTCCCAGCACCATCAGATTCTCCCATGGAGAAAGGCAGGGCTGCAAGTAACTTAAGCCTACAGGTCTTTTAAATTAAAAAACGCACTTTGAATTGGATCTGGAAGCTAATAAGGAGTCAGTGTAGGATCCCTCCCCATCATATGATCCCACCAACTATTGCTGGTGAGCACTAGGTCGCTGCATTTGGCATCTGTGGAAGTTTCCAAACTATATGGTAAAGGTAGCCTCACATAGAGTATGTTGCAGTAATTTAAGCAACGTAATGATATAAGGATGTGAGCCACTGGAATAAAGTCCTCAGGTCCCAGATAAGGCCACAATTGGTGCACCAAGCCAGAACTGGGCAAAGGTATCTCTGGCCATAGTTTCCATCTGTTGATCTACCAGGAGGCATAAATACAATAACTAAAGAACTTTATGTAAGCAGCCTTTCCCATAGTGGCTTCTTTGGATAATTGGATTTCAGGTCCTCTAATCAAAGGCCATGTTTGCTGGAGAACTGGAGGGGGGAAATGTTGGTCTAAGCCATGGGTGTCAAACTCAATTGACACATCATGTGAGATGTATATTGCCACGGTTTTTTGCCATTGCAGAGCCGGAGTAGGCATGCGGGGCGCCAGTTTGACATCCCTTGTCTAAGCCCACTGTCATGAACATCTGTTTAATTATACCCTCCTCTCTCTCTCTCTCTCTCTCTCTCTCTCTCTCTCTCTCTCTCTCTCTCTCTCTCTCATCTATCTATCTGGAAAACAGGTGCCATTGGTGGAACAGCATTTAGAGAATGAATTTGGTCCCTATTTGAAGCATTCGTACCGAACAATAGGACTGAGTGGGGCGACTCAACTGAAATTTTCATTCCCTGAACTAATTAGAGAGTATGATGTGATTATTTGTACAGCTAAGATCCTGGAGAATGCATTGGAGAAAGTGTATGAAGATGATGAAGAAGGAGTCCAGTTATCAGGCATGTATTGATAGCTGTGTGGATCTGAACACCAAATGTATTGCAGCAGGAGTAGGGAAACTGCAATCAGTCCTCCTACAGAACCTCTTAATAATAATTCTTGCAGCTCATGGAGATTGAAAATAATACCAAAAATAGTATGGTCCTGGGTGAAAAGTAACCTGACTTGTATGCTTCAAAAGCATATTTGGTCCTATCTGTGTCAGGTTCCAAGTAATGCACCCATTACAAACCGTCTTATTTGTGAAGGACTGCCAAACCTGGGCATCAATCTAAAAAATGTTTATAGTCTAAACTAGGGATCCTTCTGAAAGTTTCCCCTCCATTTGTGGCTGTTTGTTCCTATGCAGGACAAACAGTTGAGAGAGGAGGAAAATACTTCAGGCAGCCTTAGCGTGGGCTTAAGAGACTAAAGTGTATTCCAGGCAGACACTGTCGGAAGCATATTGAGAATATTTCATTTTACTTTGAACACAATTTTTAGTTGTACAAAAATTAAAGGCATTGATTTCTCAGCCGGAGATTGGAAATCTATGATTCTGCAGCACGGTAAATGATTGAGAATGATACAAGGTTTCATTCCAGCCACATCTTCTAGGCTACAGATTCTGCAGTCTACCATGGAAGTACAGATAGTCCTTGTTTAGCAACCACAACTGGAACTGGAAACCCAGTCATTAAATGAAATAGTCACTAAATGAAACCATAACTGTGTTTATAATCTTACTTCAGCTCTCCTTTGCTTTACAGACCTGCAAAGGTTTTATTTATTTATTTATTATATTTATATGCCACCCATCTTGCAGTCATGAAACTCTTTAACTGTAAACACTGCTCGCAGAGTTACTCCATCACTGTTGTAACTGCAAAGTCTTACTGAATGAGGACTATCTGTCAAACTTCTTAAAGCTCTATATGAGAGGATTCATGGATAGGTACTATATACTGAGAATTTGGCATGGTATGGAAGACTCAGTCTCTCAGATGGATAAACGCTATAGCAAAAGAACTTTCCAGAAATGCCTTGCCTTGCCTTGCCTAAAGCCATGCTGCTCTGGGAAATAATAGTTGCAGATTCAGCTTTTTTTTTTAAAAAAAAAAAGGTTTTTTTTCTTCCTGGTGAGAATTAGCCACTTGCTGTTCTCCCCATCTTCCTTCAGCCAAAAGAATTGCTAGTTAAACAAAAACACAATTGAGGAATCTTAGCCTAACTTCCAGATGACTTATGTTTTTGCTGATTAAAACGTCTTTCCTGATGATACTGTCAAATATTTTTATATCATAAGTAATTGTTCAAGTCAATAGCCCTAATTGGATAGAGGAAAAATGTCCCAGACGGTTAGATTTCAGTATAATTCCCCCTCCACCACCCCACCACCCCCTTTCCCTTGTAAAGAAGATATTCTAGTTGCAGGACTTCTAAGATTCCGGCCAAACACATTTACAGACCTTTGTAGTTCTACGTACTTTATGTCCTAAATGTGCAAAAGATCTGTAAATAAGCAGAGACCACATAGATCATGAGTGTCAAACTTGCAGCATTATGTCGCTGTCACATGACATTTTTGCCCTTTGCCGAGTTGGGGTGGGCATGGCCTATGCGTTACGCATCTGGCCCACCGGCCGCCAGTTTGACACCCCTGACATAGACTTTGAGATGTAATACTGGCTTGCCCATGAGCTCTTTATGTTTAGTTCTGATATAGAAATAACATCAAGCCATTGTCTATCTATATATTTAGATGTATATCCCGCCTTTTGAATACACAGTGTAAAATAACTCAAAAGCAAGCACGAAACTGATGTTACAAATAGAAGAAAATACTTGTAGCTCAGAGTTGAACTGTGGACTCCTTGGTGCTCCCTGAGCTTAGCTGTTTGCTTGCAGATGTTTCATTATTACCTAACTAGATAACATTATCAGTACTAATAACTGAGGGGTTTGCTCCCTGTTTGTATACAGTGTTCTGCTAGTATTGGTGGAGGTGTGGTTTTCTTGGTTAGAATATTGTTTTCTGTTTGATTGATTGTCTCCTGAGAAGTTCCTTCACTAGGCTTTAGGGTATTAGGCAGTGGTGGGATTCAGCCAGTTCGCACCACTTTGGGAGAACCGGTTGTTAACTTTCTGAGCAGTTTGGCAAACTGGTTGTTGGAAGAAATCATTAGGGCAGAGAACCGGTTGTTAAATTACTTGAATCCCACCACTGGTATTAGATATAACAATACCCAATTCTAATAACTTCTAAGGAGACAAAGAAGCAGAAAACAATATCCTAATTAAGGAACTTCCAAGAAAACTACACTCCTCCACCAACACTGGCAGGTCTATTTAAACAGGTAGCAAACCACACGCCCACTAGCACTGATGATGTTACCTAGTCGGGCAATAAAATGCCTGTCAGCAAGCAACCACATTCAAAGACCGCCAAGGAATCCACAAGAAACGGTCTGATCAAAAACAAAGTAGTTGGTTTCACTACAGTGCATATGAGCAGAAGGACTCTATAACCAATTTGCACAACGTGTCTTCCAGTGTTCTCCTTGATGATCATTGACGAATGCCATCATACCCAGAAAGGAGCTGTCTATAACAATATAATGCGTTACTACTTAAAAGAAAAAAGGGAAAATGAGAAGCGAAAGAAAGAAGGAAAACAACTGGTGGCTCAGCCTCAGATTCTGGGGTTGACCGCCTCACCCGGAGTGGGAGGTGCAACGAATCACTCAAAAGCAGAGGAACATATTCTAACAGTAAGTTATACATGACCATAGAACTGCGGCAAATATTTTGCAAGATCAAACTTTTATCACTGCCGGTTATAAAATGTGAGATCTTGCTTGGAGCAGGGAATTTACTTTCACACAGGAAATCAATCAACATCTTTAAAGAGTTATTACCAAAGCTCCTAAGAGTTTGTCTGGGTTTGAGTGGTCCTGCAAGGAATAATGTATGTAATTTTCTTTTATTTATTAGATGGACATCCCAGTTTTCCTCCTGGAAGTTAAGGATGTATGTATTGCATCTCAGGATCTATGAGAGCCCAGCCATGGAAGTTTATAAATCATGATTCATAATGATTTGATGGGACACATGAATGCAGACACTGTGGCTCATTTAAACTGTATAAACCAGGGCTTAGCAACACATAACCCTAGTTACTGCTGTTCTAAATGCAAGCAAAATGGATAGGGATTTTAGAAATAATTTTAAATACAGGTAGTCCTTGACTTACAACAGTTCATTTAGTGACCGTTCAAAGTTACAACAGCACTGACAAAAATCACTTTTGACTGTTTTTCACACTTAAGGACTATTGGAGCCCACCCACCCCCCCAGTCACATAATCAAAATTCAGACGCTTGTATTTATGACAGTAGTAGTGTCCTGGGGTCATGTCATCCACCTTTTGTGACCTTCTAACAAGCAAAGTCAACAAGGAAACCAGATTCACTTCACAACCTTGTTACTAACTTAACAATTGCAGTGGTTCACTTAACAACGGTGACAAGAAAAGTCATATAATGGGGCAAAACTCACTTAGCAAATGCCTCACTTAACAACAGAAATTTTGGGCTCAGTTGTGGTCGTAAGCCGAGGACTACCTGTACCTACATTTTCCATGAGAGTATAAAATGATAGAGTACTTCATATGGTGTGCAGCAAAAGTCTGTCACTAAAAAAAACCCAGCTTGGCATCTCTTGACTGAAGAGTCCATTCTGATAAAGTCTCAAGGCATGACCTGAAGTGAGTGTATCTGCTTTAGAGTAAGTAATCAGGGAGAAGTGCCTCAGGTAACCTGGCCTCATGACTATGAAGGGCTTTAAGGCCTGGATGCTACTGTCTCACTCAGATAAAGTTCTCTCATACAGCTGTAGGAACATTATTCTCCACCTTGCTTTGTAGTTAGGTGTAAGAAATTTGGCTGTAAATGTGTGCATTGGTCTGAAAATGATTTTTTTTCCCTATCGTATTTGCTAACCAAAGCATTCACTAAACGAGGAATGAGTGTAGAGCTGTAAAAGTAATACAGGACAATACTTTGTGATACAAAAGCAATCCCATATTGAGATCTGCATGTGCGCCACAGTTTAAGATCATTTTCTTTCATTTCCCCCCCCCCCCAAGTTTTTTAATTTATATTATTTATACATATCAATGTGTGAATAGTGTGATACTTGGGTATCATACATTTTAATACTAATAGTCATAATATTATTGCTCATGGTTATTACATTTCATTTTCATTGTTTCATATTGTTTAAATACACCTAATACTACCGCCATTCAATTTCTAAACCTCCCTCTTATTATTAAATATATCTTGTTATATTAATATCTACTGCTCAAAAAAATAAAGGGAACACAAGCAGAAACCATCCGAGATCTGAATGAATGAAATAGCCTTATTAAATACTTTGTTCGTTACATACAGTAGTTTATACACTGCTCAAACAACTAAAGGGAACACAAAACTACTGTATGTAACGAACAAAGTATTTAATAAGGCTATTTCATTCATTCAGATCTCGGATGTCTTCTGTTTGTGTTCCCTTTATTTTTTTGAGCGGTGTGTGTGTGTGTGTATACACACACACTCTATTATATACTATATATATATATATATATATATATATATATATATATATATATATATATATATATATATATATATATATATATATATATATATATTTATATACTATTATTCCACTCTTATTTCTATCTATTTTAACTTTTTTTTTCATGTTACCATAATATCCAAAGACTTTTCTTTTCTATCTCCCATCTTTCACCATCATTTTCTTTCAGAAAGGAATGCAATTGGCTTTTCAGCCAGAGATAACACTGTATATGGTACACGATCTAGGTGTTCCCTCTGTCTGGCAACAAAGAGAGAGACACAGATCCATCAAGACCCACAAAGTGCATGCTTGGTACGCTTTGGAGAGAAGATAATTCCATGGAGAACAAGGAAGTCTGACATTTCTAACTGCAGCAGCTGCACTTCATAGCAGCCAGCTCTAAATCTTAACGACCTTCTTTAGGGGGACACTTCATAATAGGTTGCAATTTTGAGGCATGATTGTCTCCAAGCAACACTATCTGGAGTCTACTTGAGAGGCGAAGTAGAACTACAGCAAAGCCATTCACAATAGTTGGGACAATCCTTTGGGTGTGCTGCTGCAGGAGATGTTATTGTCTAGGCTAGGGGTGGCAACCTGCGACTCTGGAGCTCTCACATGTGGCTCTTTCATCCCTCTGCTGGGACTCCCTGTTGCTGATTGGCTCTATAGTTCATAGGGCTTTCAATCAGGACAGGTAGAGGAGAATGGACGCTGCTCTAGGAGGAGATTCTATGGTGGGGGAACCAGACTTCCGGTCGGTTCCAGAATTGAATGGGCAGCTTCCGTTAGGACCTTTGTGGCTCTTTGAGTATTTAAGGTTGCCGACCCCAGTCTAAGCTAACCTGCCTTAAATGCATCCCTCTCAAAAAACAAAGAGATGCTCAAGGGAGCTCCTCAGATGCTTCTGAATTGGCAGGCAATGAGAACTCACCTTTAAGGTTGTACTGCCAGTTGTTTCCAAAGCACAGATCTACCTGTCCCATAACTTAAATCACTTTCCCTCTTCTAGATATGTGCCAACCTGGATGCAGATGAGATTGTGACTGTTCAAGAGCACATTGTGCAACTGCAACATCAAGCAAAAGAACCTGTTAAGAAGTTTGAGATTGCAGATGTCAAAAAGAAGGTATGGATTTCTCTTGTACTTTATGTGATCCTGTTACTACACCATCGTGTATGGTTCCTTATTTAAAAAAAAAAAGACACACCTACAGATGTTAGCTTCCTCTTTCAGAAAAGAAAGTTTTCCTTTTCTTCATGGGAAGAACTAGAATCTCAAGGAAGATTCCAGCTTTTTGCACCTGTAGCCCATTAAAAAGAAAAACATATGTGACAGATTGCACATAGGAACATAGGGAGACAGGAGTAAATGGTCCTCCTGGAGCTGTGATGGCACAGTGGTTAGAATGCAATATTACAGGTTGACTCTGCCCACTGCCAGGCATTTGATCCTGAAGGGTTCAAGGTTGACTCAGCCTTCCATCCTTCCAAGGTTGTTAAAATGAGGACTCAGATTGTTTTTTATTTATTTAATTATTTATTTATTTTGTCAAGCATGTATTTTATGACAGATACAAGTGTAAACATAATTACAAATACATGAAAAGGATACAAATAAAACATTAGGACAGGGAGGGTAGGCACGCTGGTGCGCTTATACACACCCATTACAGACCTCTTAGGAATGGGGTGAGGTCTACAGTAGACAGTCTAAGGTTAAAGTTTTGGGGAAGAAACCACAGAGTCAGGTAGTGCATTCCAGGCATTGACAACTCTGTTACTCAAGTCATACTTTCTGCAGTCTAGTTTGGATCGGTTTACCATGAGTTTGTAGCTATTGTGTGCTTTTGTATTGTTTGGGTTGAAGCTGAAGTATTCATTTGCTGGTAGGACATTGTAGCAGATGATTTTATGTACTATGCTTAGGTCAGACTGAAGACGGCAAAGTTCTAAGTTGTCTAAGCCCAAAATTTCAAGTCTGGTGGCATAAGGTATTTTGTTGTGAGTAGAGGAGTAGAGAACGCTTCTTGTGAAATATCTCTGGACTCGTTTGATTGTATTAATGTCTGATATGCAGTGCGGATTCCAAACAGATGAGCTGTATTCAAGAATTGGTCTGGCAAAAGTTTTGTATTCCCTAGTTTGCAGTTCAATATTACCAGAGAAGAAACTATTTAAGATTAGGTTAACAACTCTTAATGCTTTTTTAGCAATGCTGTTACAGGGAGCTCTGACACTTAGATCATTTGAGATGAGTACTCCAAGGTCTTTGACAGAGCAAGAGTCATCTGTTAGGTCGTATCCGTCCAGCTTGTATTTTGTGTTCTGATTTATTTTTTTTATTTTTTTTTGCCAATGTGTAAGACAGAGCATTTGTTGGTTGAGTTTTGGAGTTGCCAACTGTTTGACCATTCTGACACATAGTCGAGGTCTTTTTGTAGAGTAGCAGTATTGTCAGTGGTGTTGAATAGTTTTACATCATCCGCAAAGAGAACGCAGTTACTTATAATATGATCACAAAGGTCATTTATATAAAGTGTAAAGAGTGTGGGTCCTAAAATGCTGCCTTGGGGGACACCGCTGTTAACAGGTGCAGAGTTAGATAAGGCGTTCCCTGTTTTGACTACTTGTTGCCTGTTTGATAGGAACGCAGCTATCCACTTATGCAGGAATCTGGAAATGCCATAAGATTTTAGTTTTAGAAGTAGCTTATTGTATACCACTGAATCAAAGACTTTACAGAAATCTATATAAATTGCATCTATTGATTTACCCTGGTCGAGTTTTGAAGTCCATATATTTTTGCAGTATAATAGTTGCAGATGGCAGGACAATTTTTTTCTAAAGCCAAATTGCTTGTTAGAGAGTAGGTTGTTAGTCTCTAAGTAGAGGGTAATAGATTGATTTATGATTGATTCCATGACTTTGCAGGTGACACAACATAATGAGATTGGCCTGTAATTATCAACTAGGCTGGGGTCACCCTTTTTGAAGGTAGGGATGACCGTGGCTAGTGATCGTAAGTTAGGTAAGGAGCTGGTTCTGAAAGGTATTTCGTAGATTATGCTAGGTGGTTCTGCTATGGTGGTTGTGAGCTTCTTTAGGAAGTAGGCACATAATCCATCAGGGCCAGTCGATAGAGATGGTTTTAGGGTGCGTAGTGCCTTTTCAACGGCATCTATATGCTGATTCTATAAACTGCTTAGTGCTGTAAAGCAGGGATTCCAAGTTGCTCGCACAGAACTATACCCTTTTCCTCGCTAGTCTGCAAAGCAAATTGGGGGATTCAGCTGTAAAGCACCATGGAGCGGTATATAAGTTTAAATGCTATTGCTATTGTAAAAATAATAAAGGTTGGATACAAATAAATATTTTTTTAAAAAAAAATTCCCACATTATTCACAAGAAAATATCCTGTTGGGTCATTTCCTTCCTCCAGCCTCTTGTGTCTGACCATATTCATATTGTTCAAAGATCATATTTGACTCTGAGACTGGAGACTGTTGCCCCACACATCTAGTTAAGGTTGGGGGACTCTGGATTAATTGGTCTGCTGTGATGCAGTGTTTCTAGTATTTTCCTCAATTATAAACTAAAAAAAGATGTACTGTGATTTTGGTTGAATATCTATTTATCTGGAGGTTTTTCTAACAAAAGTTAGACGTAAAGGGATGGTGTGAGGATTTCTGCCAGGGGAAGGGGGGGGGATCTTAGACTAGTTTTCCAAGCTGCTGAGCATCCCAGAGTCACTTGGGACAGCGAGATGGGCAGCATATAAATTTACTAAATAAATAAATAACGATCCCTTCTAATCCTGTGATTGTTCACTAATGACACGCTTTACATTTTAGGATCCATTTAGAGAGAAACTTGTAAATATTATGACTGAGATTCAAGGCTATGGACAATTCAGTCCAAACGTTGATTTTGGATCACAGGCCTATGAACAGTGGGTAATTCAGGAGGAAAAGAAAGGTAATGTTTACATTGGATTACTACATGGTTATAATCGGAGATGGTATTCAGCAGGTTCTGACCAGTTCTGGAGAACCGGTAGTGGGTAGTTGGGTAGTGGGTAGTTTTGGGTAGTTCGGAGAACTGATAAATACCACCTTTGACTAGCCCCACCCCCATTCTATTCTCAGCCTCCCAAGTCCCAGCTGATCAGGAGGGAATGGGGATTTTGCAGTAACCTTCCCATGGAGTGGAGTGGGAATGGAGATTTTACAGTATCCTTCCCTTGCCACATCCACCAAGCCACGTCCACAGAACTAGTAGTAAAAATATTTGAATCCCACCACTGGTTATAATACCTGGCTAAACTAGATGGCCAGAGTTTTTTTTATACCTTTGCTTGCTTGTTTTCTCAATGCTTGTTCTTTTTTCTAGCTGCCAAGGAAGGGACTTGCAAAGAGCGGGTATGTGCAGAACACTTGAAGAAATACAACGATGCCTTGCTGATTAATGATACTACCCGCATGATTGATGCCTATAACCATCTGAAGAACTTTTATGAGGAAGAAAGGAGCAGAAAGATGGCAATAGATGAAGATAAGGAAGATGAACTCATAGCCTCACAACTAGATGAAACCAATACATGTCTTATAGAGTTGTTTAATGGTAAGCATGAGCCATCTGGGACTTCCTGCCTACACTTCTACAAATTGGTGTATACTATTAAAATGAGAAGCAAAATTTCTTGCAGTTTGCTCATTAAGTAAGGCTGCTCTGTAACAAGTGGGTTAATCATATTTCACCTGCACTTTTCATTCATGTTTATAAAATTTCTGGTTTTCATTAAAAATTGGGATATAAATTTCCCAATTTTCTCAACTTCTACTTTAGCTGAAACTCAGGAAGGAGTAATTTAGGATGTTCTGTGGATAGAGATTTAGGCAAGCTGCCTTCTTATTCTCAAGGCTATTAGCCTAATTTAATTATAACTATAAACAATGTGCTCCCAGGGCAAGCAGGTAGGAACCTAAGTGTTAAGTTCCCCATAGCTTACTTGGAGGTAAATTTATACTACTACTGTTTGCTGTGAACATATCCAGACAACAGAACCTGTTGCATAAATTACCGTATTTTCCGGCGTATAAGACGACTTTCTAACACACAAAAATCTTCTCAAAAGTTGGGGGTCGTCTTATACGCCGGGTGTCGGTCTCCTGTAACCAGGCAGACCAGCCCGAAAGGCTTTGACGAGCCTTAAATGGCTCTAAGGAGCCAAGCTGAATTGCCTGCTGAGTTGCCGCTGATCAGCTGAGTTACACGCAAGCCCCCTGTAAAAGGGAAAAACTTTCCTTTTACACAACGCTGGCCATCCCAGCTGAGATTAGCAGGCAACTCAGCTGGGATCGCCAGAGCTTGGATGGCCAAACACTGTGTAAAAGGGAAAAACTTTTCTTTTACACAACGCTGGCCATCCCAGCTGCTAATTTTTGCCTGCTAATTGGTACGTAGCAAAAATCCCCCCCATCTCCAGCTTGCTTACCTTAGCTGCTAGCCGCAACGCTTGCCTTGCCTTGCCTGCAATCCATTGCATCAGCAAGCAACTAAATCTCCCTGCCTGCTTGATTGCAGGCAGGGAGATTTAGTTGCTTGCTGATGCAAGCAAGTTGTGGACTTCAACTCCCAGAATTACTCAGCCAGCAAAGCAAAGCTGGCTGAGGAATTCTGGGAGTTGAAGTCTACAAGTCTTAAAGTTGCCAAAGTTGGAGACCCCTGTTCTATTGGGTAAGGTTTTTTTCCCCCTTTGGGAGCTTTAAAAAAATAGTTAATTGGGGGGTTTTTTAGTTGTTCTTTTTTAGACCTAGCCACATAAATTTCCTAGTTTTAGACTAGGAAATTTAGCTTTCATATAAAAATAAAAATAAAAATAAAAATAATAATAAAAATAAAAAAAATAAAAATAAAAATAATAAAAATAAAAATAAAAATAATAAAAATAATAAAAATAAAAATAAAAAAATAAAAATGAAAATGAAAATGAAAATGAAAATGAAAATAATAAAAATAAAATTTGTGCAACTTTCTGAGATTTAGTGTGTTTCTGTAGTGTTTCACTCTAACTACACAAACACACAAAATCTCACAAAGCTGTATGTGGAATTTTGTGTGTGTAAACCCACAATGTAAAAGTTGTTTTTTTGGGCTTTTTGTGGCTGTGTGAGGTTCCTGCTTATTGCAGGGGCCATTTTGGGTCTAGCACAGCTGCTTTTACATTGTGGGTGAGCCAGTTGTTTTTTAATTTTTATTTGGTGTGCGTTGGAAGAGGGGTCGTCTTATACAGCAAGTATAGCCCAAACCCCATATTTTTACAGAAAAAGTTGGGGGTCGTCTTATACGCCCAGTCGTCTTATACGCCGGAAAATACGGTATATTAGTTCCCATTATGTTTCCAGGTGCGATTCAAGTCACTGGTTATTACCTATAAAGCTCTAACATGGCATAGGGCCTTCTTATTTGAGACCCTGCTTATCTCCTGTAGTTTCTGCCTTCTACTGTGTTTCCCTGAAAATAAGACCCAACCAGAAAATAAGTCCTAGCATGATTTTTCAAGATGCTCATAATATAAAACCTACCCCAAAAATAAGCCCTAGTTAAGATCATCAGCCTTGTGGGGGACGTGGCGAGAGCACAGATTGTGTGTCTGTTCAGCAGTTGCTACAGCCCACCGGCCCCTTGGCCAGCACACTCTGGAGCTGCACAGCCCGCACAGCGCAGCTGAGTTTCAGTGATGTGACCGCTGGGCCAGCCCTCCAAGCAGCAGGTGGAGATAGAGGCGCTGGGGGAAGGCACACAATCTGGCCCACCAAACGAACCGGGTAGCCACCTGCCCACTCCGTACCATTGTCGGTCTTTGCTTGGAAGTGGCCACAAATGGATGATGGTCTTTTTGAACATGATCTGCTAATGCTTTCAGATATTTTGGAACTACAATCAGTTTCAGCCAGCATGGCTCATAATAACACATTCTAATTCTTTTAAAACATAATTACGTAAATATTTTATTCATTTACATTTGTTCCTAAAGGCAAACAAAGAGAACTGGAAGAGTTAGCTGAAGAACTACAATATGAAAATGAAAAACTAACAAAGTTACGCACAACTTTAATGCAAGAATTCACAAAGAACAATGAACCCAGAGGAATTATTTTCTCAAAAACTCGTCAAAGTGTCTTTGCTATCTATCGGTGGATTAATGATAATCCCAAATTTGAAGAAATTGGAGTGAAGGCTCACTACCTCATTGGTACAGGACATAATAGTGAATTTCAGCATATGACTCAGGTAAAACAAAAATGTAAAGTCTGTTTCCAGATTTTCTTTACTTCTCAATTGTATCGGGCAGGGATCCCCAACCCCCTGTTACAGGCCCCTACCAGACTGTGGCCTATTTGGAACTGGGCTATGTGAGAGGCGGGCTAGTGTGTAGCTCCATTCGTGTGAGCGACACTCCAAAGGCTTCTTGTATGAGTGGAGTTGTGCTCGTGTGTGCTGGCCCACTGCTCGCTTTACCCAGTTCCCCTCTTCCCCCGCCAGCTGGGCTGCCAAGTCCCCTGTTCCTGATGCTCCCAAAGCAGGGCAGTGAGAGCACAGGCTGAGTGAGACAAGTACACCCTGCTCAGCTTCGTTGACTCACCAAATCTACCTATGCAGGACACCTGATCCACTTTTGGAGCATCAGGCAGCCTCAGTGACTATGAAGGAGCACGAGACTGTGCCCCTAAGGCTTCTCTCTTGTATGAGTGGAGCTGTGCATGCCAGCTCACTGCTAGCGCCGCCCTGTTCCCCTCTCCCCCCAGAGTTCTAAGCGGCAAGAAATAATCCGATTTATAGCTCCAGAGAAAACAACATAAAACCATTTTCTTGGTGGTTCTTCTGAAGACATTTCTGAAACCCCCATGGCTCTGTGAGGATAAGGGCGTGCACTGCCC
Source organism: Masticophis lateralis (assembly GCA_030761175.1). Lineage (NCBI taxonomy): Eukaryota > Metazoa > Chordata > Lepidosauria > Squamata > Colubridae > Masticophis > Masticophis lateralis. The sequence continues at coordinate 208,899,663 of JAUDYJ010000001.1, forward strand.
TTGTATGTAAAAGTTGCCAAAGTGTGGCACACCTAACCATGCCAAACCTAGCCCAGCCAATAGCTATGAGATGTCAAACATGAAATATGGGTGGCTTGCCAGAACCTTCATATGACCTACAGCAGGGGTGTCAATCTCACATCATCACGGCAGTGTCGTGTGATGTATCGGGACCTTTTTTGCTAAACCGGGTATGTCCAGTGCATGACGCATCCGGCCCATGGGCCGGGAGTTTGATAGCCCTGACCTACAGTGTGTCCCCCCACACACACATTTTTCCTATCCAATTTCAGAAGTAGAGTGTTATTCATTAATAATCATTATATCAAATGCTATATGTGAATATTACATGTGTTTCTGTGATTGACACTTTCTTGCTAAAATGCTTAAGTGCTGACTTCCAGAACTAAGAAGTATTACAGCTGTACCAGCCCATTGACGTAGACTGAGGTAGTCCGATAGAATTTATATTTGTCAGAGCTACAACTCTGTTGTATTTGGGTAATCTGGATATGTTAGAAAAAGCACCTCTGAATGAACTGAATTTATTATGTGGAGCCCTCGGTGCTCTCTGTGCTTGCTGGTTTTCTTGCAGACATTTCATTACCCAACTAGGTAACAAAATCAGTGCTAGGAATTTCTTCTTCCTGCTTAGGGTAGAAACCTGTGGCAGCTTTATATATATATATGTATGTATGTATGTATGTATGTATGTATGTATGTATGTCTGTCTGTCTGTCTGTCTTTGGTTATTCGGGTCTTCTCCCGCGTAGAATTGGAAGTATCTTGGCGACGTTTCGACGAAGTCTCATTCGTCATCTTCAGGCTGGTGTTCTCGGCTTGCTCCTGGAAGCACGAAGCCGAGAACACCAGCCTGAAGATGACGAATGAGACTTCGTCGAAACGTCGCCAAGATACTTCCAATTCTATGCGGGAGAAGACCCGTATAACCAAAGACCTACGTACAAACATCCGCGAAAACCTCAGAAAACATATATATATATATATGGTTTTTTTAATTGCTTGTAACATTTGATACTAAGAACAAATGCTTCATGACTTAACTCAATTTGTAAGAGACATTCATCGTGCTGTCATTCCTCTTATGAATGTAACAACAACATGTTTCTACAGAATGAACAAAAGGATATCATTCAAAAGTTCCGTACTGGGAAAATCAACCTACTAATTGCTACTACCGTAGCAGAGGAAGGCCTGGATATCCCACAGTGCAACATTGTTATACGCTATGGTCTTGTTACCACTGAAATAGCCATGATGCAGGTAACGTTCCAGCCATCCCATTATTACTTTTTCACCTGTAAATTTATCAGATAATCAGATGCCCATCTTTTGCTTTAATCACAACACCAAAATGGCTCTCAACAGCAACACAAAAAGCGTTTATTTATTTATTTATTTATTATTCACATTTATATACCGCCCTACTCCCGAAGGACTCAGGGCAGTGAACAGCCAAAATAAAATACAAACAAAACAAACATTAAAAACCCATTAAAATTATTAAATGTTTTGGCCTAAAGACAAATTTAAAACACCCAATTTATAAGGCAAATTAAAAGTAATTTAAAAAGGTTAAAAGGGAGTTTTAGGCCAGGCCAGCCTGCTGGAAAAAAAATGTTTTGAGAGCACGTCGAAAAGTGCATAGATCCGGGATCCTCCATATCTCCGGGGAGAGCTCATTCCAGATGGTAGGTGCCCCCACAGAGAAGGCTCTCCCCCTGGGGGCTGCCAGTCGACACTGTTTGGCTGACGGCACCCTGAGAAGCCCCTCTCTATGGGAGCATACTGGTCGTGAGAGGCTATTTGTGCAGAAGACGGTCTCGTAGATATCCCGGTCCAATGCCATGGAGCGCTCTAAAGGTGGTAACCAAGACCTTGAAGCGCACCCGGAAGACCACCGGGAGCCAGTGCAGCTTGCGCAGGAGGGGGGTCACATGGGAGCACCACGCCGCTCCCATAACCACCCTCGCAGCCTCATTCTGGACCAGCTGAAGCCTCCGGGTGCTCCTCAAGGGGAGCCCCATGTAGAGAGCATTGCAGTAGTCCAGGCAGGAAGTAACAAGAGCATGAGTGACCATACTTAACGAGTCGCAATCCAGAAAGTGATGCAACTGGCAAATCAGGCGGACCTGATAAAAAGTCCCCCCGGCCACAGCCGTAAGTGCTCTTCCAAAGACAGCCGTGAGTCCAGGAGGTCGCCCAAGTTGCGAGCCCTCTCCGTAGGGGCCAATGACTCACCCCCAATAGTCAGCGATGGCACCAACTGACTATATCGGGACGTCGGAAACCACAGCCACTCAGTCTTGGATGGGTTGAGCCTGAGTCTGTTTCTCCCCATCCAGATCTGTACAGCCTCCAGGCACCGGGACATCACTTCAAGGGCATCATTTAAAATGTCATTCTATCAATAAGGCAGGTGCTTATCTCAAATGCCCAGATATAATACATTTGGGCTTATGCCGTGTATCCCATGAAGATATGTGAACCTGCATATTTTTGTAACTGGGACAAATAAGTTGAGGGAGAGACATTGGTATGGCACAGGAGAAACAGGCAACTCTCTCCCTCCATTTTATCTGAATTCTCCTTCTACCCCATATTTCAATTGCTATTTAAATAAATTTTAAAATAGATTTTAAATTGTATTGGCAACAGTAAAAAAAAAACCTGCCCTTTTTACGACCCTGTAGGGTTCGGATAGAGTCAAGGCAAATGGATGGAGCTGAGCATTTACTGGCTGGATTCCCTTCCTGATGCCACACAGAGTTCACTGTAGATGGTCTCTCTTAGCACCCTAAGAGAGAAACATCTGTCGCTACTTAGGATTGAACTCTCAACCTTCTGAGTGGGAGGCTAGAGTCTTCATCACTAGACTGTTCCTCAAATTTTATTAGCAACAGTAACTAAATTTAATTAAGATTCTATGTGCCAACTATTGGAAGACATTTTCTGTTGTCTTGATGGGTTGCTAGTTTCTGAAAGGACACGGCCAGGGGTGAAATGCTACCAGTTCACACCGGTTTAGGAGAATCAGTAGTAATAAACACTACAGGTTCGGGCAAACCAGTAGTTTAAAAAAGCTACTGGTATTTCCAATGATCAGCTGTGCCATGCTAGATCTTTCTAGCGAATCTAAATTGCACGGCACAGCTGTTTCCCCCCCCCTCCCCCCCGCTGTTCTGCTTACCTTCTTAAGCCTCCTTTTTCCATGCACAGCATGCGTTTGGCATGCACTATGCAGGTGCGCATGCAGTGTGCGTTTGGTGTGCATTGTGCATGCACACACACAGTGTGCATATGGCACACACTGTGCATGCGCAGGCAGCAAACCGGTGGCAAACTCGGAGGATTTCACCACTGAACATGACATATATTGAAATCAGGATTCGTATTCCAGCAAAGCTCTTTAACTCACCCAGAGAAAGAGAGGAAGACAACCTAGCTCCTACGTGTGAGTTCCTAGTATTTTATTGTAGTTTCGTGTTTCTTCCAGGCTCGGGGAAGAGCTCGAGCTGAGGAAAGCGTCTATGTGCTTGTAGCTTCAGATGTATCAGGAGCTGCTGAACGTGAACATGTTAATATGTTGCGTGAGAAAATGATGCATCGAGCAATTAAGCGCGTCCAAAAGATGCCACGTGAAAAGTATTTGCATAAGGTAAGGCCCACACCATGGGTGTGACCATTTTGGTTCTGGAAATACTTCTCTCTTCTTCTTTTTTTTCTTTTTTTGCTTGCTATTACTTATTTTTTGAAAAGCCATGGGTTATTTCAAAAGTGCTTATTTATTCAGAAGTAATCTTTCCTTTGCCTAACTCTTGTCCCCTCCCTTCCCCTGCAAAGCAGAGAGATTTCAAGAGAGTAAGCTCTTCTGCACATCAAAAGCAATGTGAGCATGCTCACAAAGGAGAGATTGCTTGCAGAAATCATTTGATTTCTCCCACCCTGCCACAGAGTGGAGATATTGGAGAGAAAGACATTTCAAGAGAGTACTGTCAACTGTTTGCATGGCACACGGTGGCATGATTGCATTGTTTTTCATGCGTACAAGACAATAAGTAGGCACTTGAGCATTCCAAAAGATAAGGAAGTGGTTAGGAGGCAAAAAAATAAACAAAAATAAAGAGCCAAAGATGTGAAACTAAGTAGGCTTGTCTTTTCTTGGCTGGAAAGCACACTTACGGTCACATGATTTCCCATTTAGCAACTGCTTCACTTAATGGCAAAGTTAGGGTCATTAAACAAAGATGATCGATATTGTAATGTAATAAAGACATTCAGTATTTAGGCAATTACTTTAAGGCATGAAAAAGGAAAGATTTTTTATTATTATTCCAGAACAGAACAGAACAGAACAGAATAGAATTCTTTATTGGCCATATGTGATTGGACACACAAGGCATTTGCCTTGGTGCATATGTTCTCGGAGTACATAAAAGAAAAGATACATTTGTCAAGAATCATAAGGTACAACACTTAATAACACTTAACTAAAATAATCCAACATGAATTTTCCTGAATGATATGAAATTTTAGTTGGGAGTTATTTCCTGGTTCTGTTCATTCCTTTGCTAGATCAAAGAGCTTCAGCTGCAAAGCTGCATGGAGATGAAAATGAAGGCCAAGAAAGAACAGTTTAAACAATACAAAGAGAACCCCTCCCTGATCATGTTCCACTGCAAAAACTGCAACGATCCAAAATGCTCAGGAGATGACATTCAAGTTATTTTGAATAGTCATCATGTCAACGTTAAAAAGGAATTTGCGTAAGTCCACCTCTGTGTGTGTATGTGTTTGTGTTACCATCAGGATATCTTGTTCTGATTGAACATAGAACATCAGACTTGGAAGGGACCATAGAGGTCTTCTAGTCCAGGAGTCTCTAACCCCATTCGGGCAACCATGTCAAACTGCATTTGTACATGCACAGGAGCTAGGTTGCATGCACGAAAGATCCCCATCAGCACCACCATTGCTGCCAGTCGGTGGAGCCAGAAAGGTTGGGGACCACTATTCTAGTCCAACCCCCTGCTCAAACAGGAGGCCCTAAACCATTTCAGATAAATGGGTGTCCAGTCTCTTCTTAAAAGCCTCCAGGGATGGAGCACCCACAACTTTTGAAAGCAGGCTGTTCACTGGTTCCATTGATTGAATCACTGCAGTGGTCGCACCAATTGCTAATCCACTGATTGCCCAGCTTAGAGTTCTTTCTCGAGCGAATCTCTCATTGATGCCAATAAAAATGGAAGCTGTAATCTTGCTCTAAAGGGATCCCTCTAGTTTGATTTGGCTTAATGATTTGGCATTATACTATAAGGCCAGCCTTTTTCTGACAGCCCAGAACAAAATTCTTGTAATACTATTCAGAAGTCCAGCCAATAAAGAAATAAGAGGGCAGGGGATCCAGCCATCAAGGCAGGGAAAACCAAGCGTGGTATCTACAGCAGGGCTGAAATCCAGCAGGTTCTGACAGGTTCTGGAGAACCAGTAGCAGACATTTTGAATAGTTTAGAGTTCAGAGAACCAGTAGTGGAAATTTTGAGTAGTTCAGAGATCCAGTGATGGAAATTTTGAGTAGTTCGGAGAACCAATAGTGGAAATTTTGAGTAGTTCAGAGAACTGGCAAATGCCATCTCTGGCTGGTCCCAGAGTGGGGTAGGAATGGGGATTTTGCAGTATCCTTCCCCTGCCACACCCACCAAGCCACGCCCACAGAGCCGGTAGTAAAAAAATTTGAATTTCACCACTGGTCTATGGATAAATCCCTTGGTAGAGTTACTGAATACCAATAGTTTAACCGAAAATAAGCAAACCTTATTATGTGATCATTGATCAACTGTTAATTTGTGAAACAAGAGAATGAATTCTCTTTGATCTACTAGTCTTGCTGCCTACTTTGAGTAGGCAGAGATACCAACCACAGAAACTAAAGCAGAGTGGTAGCAGTAGATATTCCAAACACAAGTACTATAGATGCAGGTTTGTGTTGTAATCCAGTGCTTTGACTTAGGAAATGTAGCCAGTATTGAACATCATTGCCCCCTCAGTCAGTTCATTTTTTTTTATAGCTCCCTTTTATACCTACATCTGACTAGTGAACTTCTAGAACTCACCACAAAGCTAAATACCACACTAGCAAAAGGGTGAGGATTTCTGGCCTGGTGACTCATCCAGTAGATAGGGTTGAATCTATAGGAAGTGTCAATGATGCTTATCTGGTGAGATGAACTCCTTCCTGTCTATATGAAAAATTAGTCACAATGTCTTTCTTTTGAAAAGTAAATTGTTCCATTTTTCACTTCAGGAATCTATATATTGTAAAGGAAAATAAGACACTGCAAGCAAAAAATGCAGATTATCAAACAAATGGGGACATCATCTGTAGAAATTGTGGCCAGGTGAGTGTCAGAATTGATTAATTTGGGTATTTTTGGGTTAGTTCTGGGTTGGATTCTCCACCTCTCCTAAAGGCCATCACTTTGGGCGGATGATGGCTGGGAATGAGAGTTCAGCAACATCAGATTCTTGTATTGGTATATTCCTAATACGATTTTCTCACTTTTTTCCAGATTTGGGGAACTATGATGGTATACAAAGGTCTAGATCTTCCTTGCTTAAAAATAAAAAATTTTGTGGTGAATTTCAAAGATAAGAAATGCACCTCAAAGAAAATATACAAAAAATGGAGAGAATTAGCCATTAATTTTCCAGCTTTCAGTTATGCAGATCATTATATTTCTAGTGAAGAAGACTGAGAAGGCCAACTGTAAAGACAGATGGAAACTTTTTCTGCCTTCTGAAGACAAGTTCAAAGGAACCTTTTTTCTTATGCCTGAATGTCTGCAGATAGTGTGCAAAAACTTCCCATTTTTTCTGTACCATTCAGGGTTCTGTATTTCTGAATAGAGACAGGTCAGATCTAAGGTCACTGTGTGAAAAGAAAAAAAAAGTCGTTCCTACATCTACATCTCTAGGATGTAGAATGATTCAGTGTGAGAGTTTACTTTTTATTTTAATAGGATTTTCTGCAGTGGACAAAAAAGCCATTCTAATATAGAATTATTTTATTAAACTGCATATTTTAAAATATTTTAAATAAAACTGGCATTTTATTTTATTGCCAATTCTTTTGTTACTTAATGTGCAGCAAACACAGGCAGTCGTTGACTTACGACAGTTCATTTAGCGACCGTTCAAAGTTACATCGACACTGAATTATGGTGACTTATGACCATTTTTCACACTTATGACCATCATAGCATCCCCATGGTCATGTGATTTATATTTGGATGCTTGGTAACTTCATATTTATGATGGTTGCTGTGTCCCAAGGTCATTGATCATCTTTTGTGAACTTCTGACAAGCAAAGTCAATGGGGAAGCCAGATTCACTTAATAACCACTTTACTAATTTAACAACAGTAATTCACTTAACAAACAACAAATGGGACAAAACTCACTTAACAAATTTCTCAGCAACATAAATTTTCGGCTCAATTGTGGTTGTAAGTTGAGGACTATGTACAGATAGTCCTCAACTTATGGCCACAATTGAACCTAAAATTTCTGTTGTTAAGTGAAACATTTGTAAAGTGAGGTTTGCCCCATTTTATGACCTTTCTTGCCACAGTTAAGGGAATCACTGCAGTTGTTAAGTTAGTAACCCGGTTGTTAAGTGAATCTGGCTTCTCCATTGACTTTGCTTGTGAGAAAGTCGCAAAAGATGATCGCATGATCTTGAGACACAGCAACGGTCATAAATATGAACCAATTGCCTAGGATCTGAATTTCGATCAAAGCATCATGGAGATGCTGCAATGGTCGTAACAGTGAAAAACAGTCATAAGTCATATTTTTCAGTACCGTTGTAACTTTGAACGATCACTAAATAAAACTGTTGTAAGTCAAGGACCACCTGTAACTTTAGGAAAATTCTTAACAGAATTATAAAAAGTACAATTCTTACACCTGTTTTGGATCAAATTTATGTAGAAGACTGTCTTATATTCGGGATTATGGATCATATTACAGTATATTTGTATTTTACCTAGATGTTTCATTCTTTTAAGTACTCGGCAGTTGGAAGTTTTAATTTCTATGCTAAATGAAAAGAAAAATTGTTAAAACAAGCCTTTGGTTCTGTTTGGGTTTATGGTAGTTTGTTTTAGCTTTCTCCCATTTCATTGCTTTTCCTCGATGACTCTTTTGCATGAGTAAAATAACTACACTAAAAGTCTAATGCAATAAGTTAAATCGTTCTTAACAATGCTTATAAAGAAGTGAGTTGAAAATACAAGTATTTGACATGTTTGTGGAACCTGATACAAATTTATGATGCTTCCACTTTTGCCATTTTTATAAAGAATTCAAAAAAAAAACCAGTGCTGCCTGTGTGTTTTCTCTGCTGTTTATTCTCTTCTGTAGCTTTTATTTATTGATTTGTTTTTATAGTACTAACCCATTCACCAGACAGATACTGATGAATAGAGTTGTGTAAAGTTTTGGATCCAAAGGCCAAAAAGTCTTTGGCTTGAAAACATATTGGGGGTGTATGTGGAAATATTGTCTTTTCTGGCAGCTGCAGATAATTGTTATATCATTCTGGGAAAAGATGTAGCTGTTGCTCTAAGATGCAGCTGCTTCTATAGTACATTTCTTTCAGTTTGGGCTGGGAAGCACTTTTTCAGACTTGAAGCACCCCACAGTCCAGCTGATGCAGTTTATGACACTAACACGTTTCTTTTTGCTGCTGCTTTTTTAAAGACCAGCTAACTATAGTCCTTAGTCTAGGACAGGAGTGTCAAACTCACATCGTCATGGTGGCATCATGTGACGTATGTGGACTTTTTTGCCCTTCGCTAAACCAGGCGTGGGTGTGACCAATGCATGGCACATCCAGCCCGTGGGTTTGGAGTTTGACAGCTGTGGTCTAGGACTACAGTATAGTCTAATCCAGGAGTTGCGATGGTGCAGTGGTTAGAATACAGTATTGCAAGCGGCCAGCAGTTCGATCCTGAATGGGCTCAAGGTTGACTCAGACTTCCATCCTTCCGAAATGGGTAAAATGAGGACCCAGATTGTTGGGGGCAATATGCTGACTCTGTAAACCACTTAGAGAGGGTTGTAAAGCACTATGAAGCGGTATATAAATCTAAGTGCTATTGCTATTCCTTTCAGTCCATTTAATTGAAATATATCTTTTTCAGAATTATTTCTTGATTAGTCTGTTTCAGTTCTCTATAATCAGGGTAGTGGAGTTACTGAATACTTTACAATTCCTTTTTTGCAGCTAAAGGAATTGTTTATTGGTTTTTTAAATGCCGTTTTACAGTTACCAAAATATATATATTCCACTTGTATACCGCACAAACAATAGCAGGCATTTGTATGTGCCTGATCTTCCACTATGAAAGAAACCCTATTCTCTACCCTTATCAGAGTCATTCTGAAATTACAGAATCTTTATCCAGTATCTTATTGCTTCTGGACAGTTTGTTATCATCGGTATACTTAGAATCATCTTCTAGGAAGACAACAATATTTATTTGGTTACTATGCCATTCTAATCATAACTCATCTTGACCACCCTACAATCCAAAAATTAATCACATAATTAAAACAGTATATAACAATATCAAGAAACATTTCCCAAACAGGAATAACCCATAGATAAAAGATATTCACCCACCATGAAGGAACAAAAGTACAGCTAATCTGGCCTTAAAGAACCATTGAAAAAGCCAAATTTTAACGCGGGTGTAGAAAGCTAGATGACTTACCAGCCTGTCTGATATCAGGGGAGGAGCTGCTCCACAGAAGGGGTGGTGGCATGACTAAGGAGGATTGGGTTTGAGATCCCTGAAGATGCCACTTCCTAAGGGTTAGGATCTAGAGAGAACCTTCTCTCAGATCTTAATGGAAAGATGGTTAAGAGTAGGTAATCCCATGGATACTTAGGTCCTGGAAGAGGCAAGTTTTTAAAAATGAAAAACAACCTAGAAGCATACTGGTAACAAGTGCAACTGTTGGAGCAAAGTGTCTATGGAGATTCTCAGTGATCCAGATCATCGTTGTCCCAAAGGTGCTTTTTCAAGAGGCAACTGGACTTTCCGAAGAAGCTTCTTGGATGAGAAACAAACCTTTGGGACATGTTGAAGCAAAGATATTATATAGAGAAAATAAATGATGCCCATAACAATTTAAGACACTGTTCTGGACCAACCGAGGCTTCCAAGCAGTCTTCAAAGTCAGCCCCACGGAGTGTGTACTGCAATAGTCCAAACAAATAGTGAAACAATTCATTTCTTAAAATATGAAATAGCTGGCTTGCTCACTGCTTCCTTTGAAAAGTGTTCATACTTCTCAGAATTAAAACTAAGTCTAGTTTTTCCATTGTCTGGTTTCGCTGTTTGTTTCCATTAGATATTGTTTTTGTTATACTTGGTGCATTGTGAGCTGTCCAGAGTGTTTGGGGGTAGGGTGGCATCAAATCAATCAGTAAAACTGAAACTTGGGGGGGGGGGGAAGGGCCATTTGATAATTGTTCGGAATTTGCAATCATAATGTCAGCATTCCAGAAAAAAACACCTCCTCCAAGTAAAAACTCTGAAATAAGCATTTTTCAAAGTTCTATTAACTAGAATAGGTAAACTGGCACATCTAGTAAAACCCAAATCTGAGAGGCCTGAGTATTCCCTCAGTAAATCAAAACCCCCAAAACCATCCCCTCAGTCCTCAGTCGATCACATGCTCCAATCACCATCCGTCCCATCTTGAGACAGCACTCCAACCACTTCTCCAGATGCAGGATCAGCCTGACCTTGACTGACAGGAAGAATGCTATTATGTCTAAAGACAACCCCTCTACTAAATCCCCTCTCCTACTTTCCCACACATGAGATGGCAGCATGGAAGCTTCCGGACTAATATGGCTTCCAAAGCTGACACATAAAGAAACCCAACCACTGCTCACCAGTGCTTCAGTCTGGGGAGAAGAGAGCTCTGACCATCATAAAACAGTTCACTTGATTGCTGTCAATGATCATTTTCAGAATTAAGGTCTACTTGTGTAAAGATAAAAATAGGCACCAGGTTACATACATTATACCAGTTTAAGTATAATACATTCTTATGAATTTCTAGAAATGTTTGATGATTTTGTTTACAAGTTAAATTCTTTTCAACATTTAACATGTTTCTAGTTTCTGAGCATGTGGTTATATTTACGATAACATAGATTAAGTATATGTATGTATTATTCATGTATTATTATGGCTGTGCATAAGGGAGGGTGAACATAATACCTGTCTCTGCAATTATTTTAAAGCAGTGGTTCTTAATCTTCTTAATGCCGCAACCCTTTAATACTGTTCCTCATGTTGTGGTGACCCCCAATCATAAAGTTATTTTCGTTGCTACTTCATAACTGTAATTTTTACTACTGGTTCTGTGGGCATGGCTTATTTTGTGGGTGTGGCTTGGAGGCAGGGCTGTGGAGTCAGAGTCGGGGAGTCGGAGTCGGAATCGGAGGAAATTTTGGGTACCTGGAGTCGGAGTCGGAGTCGGAGTCGGCAAACAATGCACCGACTCCGACTCCTACTAAATTTAGATTGGAATTAAAAAAAAAGCAAGTTTAAATGTCCCAATTCTCCCGACTCCACAGCCCTGCTTGGAGGTTATGTGACTAGGTGGGCATGGCTATGTGTATAGGAACTACTCAGAGGGCTGAAAAAAGTCATTTCGGACAGGTCCTCGCACTTATGACTGGTCCTCACACTTATGACCATCCTCACATTTATGCAGGTGCAGCATTCTTAACAACCATGTCACTCATTTCACAACTGCTTCTCTTCCCCATGGGAAAAACGAAAAATGTGAGGACAGTCGTAAGTTCGAGGACTGGTCAAAAGTGAAGGACCAGTCAAAAATAACTTTTTCAGCCTTCTGAGTAGTCCATGTGCACAAAAGGACTACCCAGAGGGCTGAAAAAGGTGATTTCTGACAGGTCCTTGCACTTTTGACCGGTCTTCGCACTTATGACTGGTCATCATTTATACCCATTGTAGCATTCTTAACAACCTTGTCAGTCATTTCACAACTGCTTCTCTTCACCATGGTGCTTTATCCAATGTGCTTTTTCACTTAGTGATGTTAAGGAGAATGTTTTCCAACCTTTCTGGGTTGGTGGCCCAGATGAGGTGGGGAGGGACAGGCACCTTTATGCAGACATGCAGATGCACAAATGGGGCTGCAAGCACATGTATGATGCAAACAGAGCTGCAAATATGCACACAATGCTTGCCATGATGTACTGGAAGTGTGGTGTATGTGCATGCACACACACACACATAAACTCTGTCCAGCTATTTTCCCAGCTTGGTGGTCCACAGATTGGGTACCTCTGTTCTACAAGGCAGCTTAAAATGCACTATAGTGACTTTCATAGACTTCTGACAATGATAGGCAGCTTCTTATCATTATGCCACAGTCAGAAACTTGCAGTCAGAAGAAGCTCCTGAGCAGCATTTTATCTACGCCCTGTAATTGAGGTTCACAATTCATAGTGACATCCCTGCCCCAACAAACCATTCTGATGCATTATAAAAGGCAGCAGGTTTCTCAGCTGACCGAATTTTGGCAGTGCTTAAACTATTGACTACTGTACAATAGTCCAGTGCATGTCTACTCAAAGGTAAGTCCCCTGGTGACTTATTTCTGGTAGGTGTGTCTAAGTTTGGTCTGTTAGTAGTTTCAGCTAATGTTCTTTTTTTGACCATCAAAAGTTTTTGCTTGCCAGTGAATTTATATAGCTATCTTTAAAATCCTTTTAAATGAAATTCTTGTGCAATATTCAGAGGTAGCTAGATAGTAAAGATAGTAAAATGTGAGGACAGTCGTAAATTCGAGGACTGGTCAAAAGTGCGAGGACCACTCAAAAATAACTTTTTCAGCCCTCTGAGTAGTCCATATGCATAAAAGGATACAGCAATAGAGAGGGATGAAGGAAGGGAAGGGAAATTAGAGTAGAAGTGAGGGTAAGAGAGGGAGGAAGAGAGGAGGAGGAGAAAGGAAGCAGAAGTAGGGAGGAGAAGAAGGGGGGAAGAGAAAGTAAGAAGGAAAGAAAAGAGAGAGGTGGTAGGTTTGAGGAGAAAGACTGCTGTACAATAAAAAAGATGAAAGGGAAGAAGCCAACCCAAACAAATATAAAGATATTAAGATAAAGAATGAATTGTTAAACTTAAAGAATAAAAGAGAACAAATATGAATAAATAACAATAATTAGAAACACGCATACAAACATACAATATATTTTCTTTGAACAGAGTATTTAGCCAGCTCACAAATTTAAACAGTGTTTAGTCATTTCATTCTAAATTAAAAAATAGATGAGGAATAAATATGGCAAAAATATATATATTTATTCCTCATCTATTTTTTAAAAAAACCAATATTACCCCTCATCCTCATCTCTAATCTTAATCAAATTCAATTTTTCCCTTCTATTCTATATTATACCCCTTTGCATTGTCATCTATTTTTATATCCATCCTCACATTGGTTAATTATGTAATTATGTAATACAGTTATTTAATACAAATTCAAAATTTTAATATAAATCAATTAGTTATATAACTATCTTTTTTGTATATTAATCAATATGAACATGAATATTCCAATTATTTCCATGCAATTTAATTTCTTACAAATTGATTAATTATATTTACCAATAATAATAAACCAAATAATTTCTCCCATATATTCCTCCAAACCACAACTTAACCATTTCTGCTTTCAAAACAATATACAATGAATATCTCAATTATTACAATTCCCTAGTTAAATAGAGCTTTTTTTCTTTTGTGTTTTAAAATCTTGAACCTCCTCTTTTGCCCTAAATTTCCCATTGTTTGCAGTTTTGCACCTACCTTTTTTGGTGTGGAAAAAGAAAAAAAAATCTCTCTCTGCCTCATTTTGTCAAGTTGCAGCAAAGACCCTGCTTTACTTTCAATTTCGCTTTTTCAGCTAGGGAAAAAAAATCTGCTCCAGCAAGCACTCTTTGCAGCTAGCAAAAGACCCCTGAGCAAAACAGCTGAGAGCAAATCAGCTGGGAGTCGGACCCTGAGCTAATCAACTTATGGTAATTAATTTGTGCTGAAGCTGAAAGGGGCTTTTTTTTTTCTATTTTTGCAGCCACCAGTCTACTTATTTGTTTTCTTTTAACACTGATCAGCTGTAGGGAGGTCCTTTGAAGCCCCAGGGCAAGAATTTAAACAGTTTTTTCCCCTCTAGCCATCAACTGGGACTCAGGAGGCAGCAATAAATTGAGAGTGGGCGGGGTAAGCGGGAATCGGCGATTCAACAGAGGCAGAGGGTGAGGGTGAATGAAGGCATGGGGGGGGCAGAGAAGGCTTTGGCGACCCCTGTGAAATGGCCATTCGACCCCCAAAGGGGTCGCGACCCCCAGGTTGAGAACCGCTGATCTAGATTCATCACTTTCATCTTTTGGAAATGATCTCATGACATGAAGTTGCAGTCACTCCTCATAGGACTTTGTAACCTTCTCAGCATACCTAAGCACCCCTGTCCTAAAAGATGTGCTAAATAAATAAATGGAAAATTCTCCACTTCCAGATCTCTCACTTCCTGCCTAGCGGGGTGAAAAAGCTTCCTAAAATGAGCAACAGAGTGTTGGGCCAGTGACACCTTTGGAGAGACCCATGGTTGTCATGGCAGCTATAAAAATTTCAACAGTTCAAGCAAGTCAATTCTATTAAAGATGTTGAGGTTCCTCAGAACTGACTCCACCAGGAGTCCTTAATACCAAGTCTAAAACTACCTCCATCAAATGAATAGAATAGTGAGAAATCCTGTGTATTCCGAGTGCCTAATAGAAAATACATCCTAGATATACAAGGATGTACATCCTTGGTAGTTGCTGGAGAGACAAGCTGAATTCCTACACAGTACAGCAACTGCTCTTCCATAATTCTTCTGACTTGTTCTGGTGCTGTGCTAAGTATCTATGATAGAATATGGAGTGATAATATATAAGCACACCTGCTCTCTGGCCAGGTGTTAGTAATGAATGATGAATCAACCCTTTAATTCACCATCAAATGAAAGAGATCTTACTATTAATTGACCTGGCATTCAGCAATAGTACCTTCAAGTCAGAGGGCGATCAAGTCTATCTGCCATGATCCAGTTGGGCAAGAGAATGACCAGAAGAGAGGCAGGCGAATAATTCTTCTAACCTGACATCTTCCTCTGCCAAAGCCATGTTTCCTTTTAATAGTCCCAGTTGGAGTCTTCTGCTGTTTCTCCATGATGCTATTGCAAGATTCTCCAGCTAAAAAATAAAAAAGAAGTACAAATACAAAATACAATACTTTTGAAGAGGCTCCAACCCTCAACCTTCTTATTTAGCTTATTTCAGTTCCAGATCAAAGATCTTTCAGGTGGGTCATCTAGGAGCAAAGCAGGCTTCTGATGACGATGATATGCTGGAGCAAGACCTACTGCTGTGGCAAAATTTCAACAACAATGAGGATATTACAGGTTGATGCTTTGTCTCCCATCTAAGTGTTATTTCAAGTGGAACAATATATTTAAAAAATAATACAAGGAACAAGTGGGAAATATGTAGGGATTGGGGTTTCTTATATGTAACTATGTGCTAAGGGAGGCTGATGGACATCATTAATCTTTTCATCTTTCTACTATGATGTCGGTGTGTAAAATAGAGCATGAACAAGTCTCATCGGAACTGTTGAGAAACCTTGTCAATAGAGGGAGATAGAACAAAGGAGGAGTTTCTCATTTCTTGCTTTGCTTAGTATGATGATGAAGGAAAGGAGGTACAGTAGTCCTCTATTTTAAGATCTCTCTGGAAGTAGAGGCTTCATAAAACTGTTCTTCAATAGCAGGAGATAAGAAAACCAGGAAGTAGATAGTTGTTGATTGATTTGGAGCAGGACTCTAGTTTAGGAGTGTAAGCATAATTCCCAAGATCTAGCCATTCAAATGTTCAAAAAGGATTAATTTTAGAATTAGAAGAACAATTTAGAGTTTATGTACTAGAGCAGGGGTGAGCAACCCGCAGCTCTGGAGCCACATGTGACTCTTTCATCCCTCTGCTGCGGCTCCCTGTTGCTGGTTGGCTCCACAATTGATAGGGCTTTCAGTTAGGACAGGTAGAGGAAAAAGGATGCTGCGCTAGGAGGAGACTCTATGGTGAGGAAACCGACTTCCAATTGGCAGAGGTAAAAGGATGCTGTGCTAAAAGGAGACTCTATGGTGGGGGAACCGGACTTTTGGTCAGCAGAGGAAAAAGGACGCCGTGCTAGGAGGAGACTATGATGGGGGAACCGGACTTCTGGTCGGCTCTAGAATTGAACGGGGGCTTCTGATTAGGACTTTGTGGCTCTTTGAGTGTTTAAGATTGCCGACCCCTGCACTAGAGACATTTTCCTTGTGTGTCCAATCACTCTTGGCTAATAAAGTATTCTATTCTATTCTATTCTATTCTATTCTATTCTATTCTATTCTATTCTATTCTATTCTATTCTATTCTATTCCGATTCTGATTATTCCTGTTCCTGTTTCTATCTCCTGTCTACCCCAAAGAGTATCACTACTACATTATCCCAGTCTCTAATCTCTCACAAACAGTGTACGTTTTCTTTGCCCCAACTTTTTTTAATTGCTAAAACCAGCACAGTAGGAAAGCTGATTCTCATTCTTGGCCCCCCCCCCCATTTGCAGAAAAGTTTTTGGGTAAAACTACTAGCCTAACATGTTGTGTCTCAGTAGAGTGGATTTGCTGTTTCTAAAGACCATTTCAGCCTGTGGACATTCCCCCATCCCACCTTGGAGAATTCTAGCACCAGATGAGTCCTGATAATGAATTGTATGCAGCAGTCTTTAATAAAGCTTTGCATAATACATCCCTTTGTCAGAAATGCAGTAATTATATTTTTGGACTACATCTTCTTTCCTACCTGTTGCAACTCAACTCTCCCACTTTGTGTGGCAATAATGGGGAGGAAGGACAACTTATCCTAATAAGATGTTTTTCTAAGATTTTTTTCTTAAATGAATTGTTATGAGGGGAGACACTTTATCCACTTGGTACATTGTGATCATACCTAAAAAGTCTGCTTCCTTATGTGACTGTTGGGGGAATTCTTTTTCCTCTAAAGTACACCTGTGAAAAAGAGGATTTCCAAGAAAATTGTAATAGATGAAATGAATGGATATCCTATCCACCTTGGCTAAAACCAGCGTAGGTGTGCTGTGATACTCAAAAATTTTTCCCTACTTGTCCAATTCAGGAGGGGGAAAACTAAGACCATATGTAGGATAGATTTTTCAGTCAGGGAACAATTTGTTCATGCTCAAGGGAATGTTTTCTTCTTTGAATATATAGCTGCTTCCTATTAGAAACCTAAAATACTGCTCAGGAATACTATATAAGTTAGACGGCCTGCTGCCCACAGCTATCAAAATGCCTAAGGATACTTTCTTTGGAAGGTATAACAGAGTTTCTATCCTATCTGGCCTCTTGG
Organism: Masticophis lateralis; assembly: GCA_030761175.1. NCBI lineage: Eukaryota > Metazoa > Chordata > Lepidosauria > Squamata > Colubridae > Masticophis > Masticophis lateralis. Next base: position 208,917,251 of record JAUDYJ010000001.1, read on the forward strand.
AAGCAAGGTACAATCGTACATAATACTATCAACTGTAGGAGGCAGGGTCAAATGTATCATCAGTTTGGAATCCTTACACAGCCACAAGAGACTTAAGCTCAGCCCCCACCCCCCATGATTTCTATTGACTCCTATCAAGTGCCAATTTGACTTGACTGTTAGTATATCAGATTGTTGTGTATAGGTAACATGGAATAAACATTTAGTGCTTTGAACTCAAATCCTATGCTTGCTCCTGACACTAACTATTCTAAGAGCCTAGAGTTCAGAATGCTTTTTGACAATGCTTACTACACATGCTTATCCATACATGGCTGAGACACTTTTCTTGAGTCCGCTCTTGTTCCAGTTTTCTTCTTTTAGCAGACAACCAGGGACAGCTTTTTAATTTATCTAAGTTATTAGCATTGGTTAATTAACCAAACAGGTCACTTAAAATGAAAGTTATCCTGTGAACAGTAGTGAGCCTACTCACTACTGAGTAGGCTGCTATATACAACAATTACGGCTGCTATATGTGCCGTCCTCCATCCAACAACCTTGGCAAAATGAAATCAAAACTTTAGTGCAGCTAAAAGCCAGGAAGAAAAAAACTAGTATACAAGCATAAGGCTCACCTGACAGTGCTGGTATTATTATTTTTAAAAAGGAAAGATTAAATTTGGCATAAACGCCAATAACATTGGCAGTGTAAAACCACGCGTGTAATCATTTCACCCTTTCCCACTCTACAAGAACACAAATAACAAGTGACAGGAGTTTTATGATACATGTCTTGTGGCAGCGCAGGAAAAAAAAAAGTGTTGCAGCGTCTCCGTGAAGGCTCATTGGTATTCACTGCGTAACAGTAAGGTGTCATAACTCTCCCCTCAAATGTGATTGCAGTTCTACAGAAACAGGATCACTGACCTAGCAATAGCAACAGCACTTAGACTTATATACTGCTGCACACGGCTTTACAGCCCTGTCTAAGCAGTTTACAGAGTCAGCCTATTGCCCCCAACAATCTGGGTCCTCATTTGACCCACCTCGGAAGGATGGAAGGCTGAGTCAACTTTGACCATTGTGAGATTCGAACCGCCGAACTACACACAGCCTGCAATCAGCAGAAGTAGCCTGCAGTACTGCATTCTAACCACTGCGCCACCGTGATCTAGATTGAACTACAGCTCTACATCCAGAAGGAATTGTGCTATACGTTTTGTGGCCTAGTCCCTATTTAATCTGGAAAGAATTCACCATACGTCATTTTATGTATTTTATGTATACATTTTATGTTTAAGGACCTTCTCCTAGCTGAATTGAAAATTATTACTGAAAAGTGAGGTGATGCTGCTCAGATGGAATAGTTACATTTATGGAGGGGGGGGGGGTATTTATTTTCCACATTCTACATTTTTGAACTGCCTATCTATGATAGTTAATTCCTGCTATCCAAACTCCAATTTCTACTCAAGCAAGGCTGGAATCTAAATTAAGGACAGTTTCTAGCACCACTTTTGAGAATGCCAAATATAGCTCAAAAAACCTAGACTGTACCATCTCACATGGCCTGAACTTAAGTGAAAACAGCAATTTACTCAAGGCTGAGCAGAAAACAGTAGCAAGGAAAGGAATGTAAATCAACGTTTCTTGGAAAGAAAACTTGCTTTGGTAGGTGGTTTCACTTTGAACAAGAGAGTGCAGAAGAGAAATCAAAATCCAGTTAGGCAGTAAAATCAGGTTTGTTGGACAATCCAAAGCCAGGGCTTCAACAGCAAGATTCACATGGATGACACCCCCAGAACAAGAGATAGAATAACAGTGTTGGAAGGGCCCTTGGAGGTCTTCTAGTCCAACTCCCTGCTTATGCAGAAAATCCTATACTACTTCAGACAAATGGTTATCCAATCTCTTCTTAAAAACTTCCAGTGTTGGAGGATTCACAGCTTCTGGAAGCAAGTTGTTCCACTGGTTAAATGTTCTAGCTGTCAGAAAATCTCTCCTTAGATCTAGGTTCATTAGTTTTCACCCATTGCTTCTTGTCCTGCCTTCAGGTGCTTTGGAAAATACCTTGACTCCCTCTTCTTTGTGGCAACCCCTGAGATATCAGAACACTGCTATCATGTCACCCCTGGTACTTCTTTTCATTAAACTATAGACATACCCAATTCCAGCAACCGTTCTTTATATGTTTTAGCCTCCAGTCCCCTAATCATCTTTGTTGCTCTTCTCTGCACTCTTTCTAGAGTCTCCACATCTTTTTTACATCAGAGATCAGAGAGTTGTTTCTAACAGAGAAATATGGGTCAGGGCTGCCTCTTAAATTAAGTTGCAGCCAATTTTTTCTAATCAAGAAAGTTATTCCCTTGCTTGGCAAGGAGCCTCACTGAGTACCTTTGTTCTGTTCTCCACTCTACATGCTGAATCCAAAGGCTTGGAGCCATACCTCATCATCTGACAATAACACCCAGCTGTTCTGATGGTGCCTGTATACGATCAGACTCAGAATGTCCTGAGGCTGGCATTCCACAAGTTCAATGGAGCAACTTCTTCAGAGTAAGAGTCCGAATCCTTGGCTATGATACCAAGTCCCTGAAAGAGTTTGATGGTGGCAGATAAAAGATTTCCTTTGTGTGGTGGAATTGCAAAATGGTCAAGGTACTCCTTTGCCACTCTTGTTGGCTTTGGCAAAGTATTTGAAGACTTACTCAATTGTGCAGCTGTTGATGGACCAGCTAAGGATTGTGAATCTTTTAGAGAAGATCATTATCAAACATACTTGATACATCATCAATTATTGTCTTGGCAACATTGCCAGGGCACTCATTGTGTTCTTTATATCACCCTATATTGGGTAATAACAGGATTGTCTGCCATATAGTAAGATTGGCAGAAACCTATTTCCCAGTTCCCAGCATGAATGTAGCTGGCTTCTAGTTGCTGGATAAGATAATTAATATAGAGGTTACCTTCATTAATAAGCAGTCTGATGATACGGAGTGCTAGCTATAATATATGGTTATCCTGCTGCTTAACAATATCTCTTCTTGTGCTAGTCAGGGGGATCTTGTGAGTGGCTTGGATTAACCCAGGATCCATGTCATGGGAGGCTTGACACTAAGAGCCGATCTACATGACAAGCTCAACCAGCTCTATTATTAGCCATTGTTCACGTCATGAGTCATGCATGACCTTATCCTTTGTCTGTCCCCAATCCCTGCCCCCAGAAGGCAACCTCCACCTATCCTTTCCTGCTACAAATCTAAAGTAATGCATTCCAACTGAAGGTTAATTGAACTAAACTTATTGCTCATCATGCTTATTAAACTTATTAAACTTATTGCTCATCACCCTATTCCTAAGTGGTCCGTAAAGGGGGCGTGCATAAGCGCACCAGTGTGCCTACCATCCCTGTCCTACTGTCCCGATTTATCTGTATTTATTTCCTTCCTTCATGTCCATGTCCATGTTCATATTTATACCTGCTATCTTGTACATGTTTGACAAACAAACAAACAAATAAACAAATGCTTCATTTCACGGCAGGCCACTGTAGATACTGCTATGCGCTGTGGTGGCAAAACTCCCTCCCAGTTGCTGGTCTCTGCTCCACATATTACTACAGGTTCACCAAGGGAATGGTGAAAAGCTGGGCTTTGTTCTTTTCCTGCTTTACCTATCAAACAGATAAATCTTTTTTAAACAAAAGATCAAAAGATAAAGTTGGTTAGGATTCTTCTACTTTCTCTTCTAGCCCAAGTGATAGGGGAAAGTAGTTAAATGTTAGGTTTTTCTCGTCTTTATCTCTTTTCCTTTCCTTTTCTTCTCCAGTCTTGGAAGGATAAAGAAGCAGGAGAATTCACCAATTAGGGTTGTGGTAGACGTGGTCCAGACAGAACATCAAGCCATTTCTGTGTTCAAAGCAAAGGAAGTGGTGGAAAACAGGAGACAATTTCTCAAGCTGGCTTCATTCCCAGTCAGTTTATACAGAGAAGGGAAACCATTTAAAGCTGCAGTATAGAAAAGTTCTAGGACTGTCTCTTCAAGAATCACATCCTCCATAATGACCATGAATGTCTCCAAGCTGACTTCTGACTTCATGCAGCAGACTTGGGAGACTAGAGAGTGCTCTTCCTTTGGAGCCATGGCCCCCATTTTCTTATCATTTAGAACAATAGCCCCCAAGGCACCAGGGACTAGTTCCGGGGAAAGAGGTTTTTATGTGGATCGGAGGGGTCATGATTTCTTGTGCCACCTGCATCCCATGGATGGGGCTTCACTTGTTTGCGTGGCCCGGTTTCTGGCATGCTGCAGACTGGTGCCGGTCCACGGAACAGGAGTTGGGGACCCCGGATTTAGAACATGCGTAAAAATCCATCTCTCTCAATAGCAAGACAGCAAATGTTCCTCTTGAATATGCATTGAACAATGTATTGCTACTTCTTTTTGAGCTTTGTGATCTCAGGTTCCATTTTATTTTATTTTAGACTCTAGCAACTGAGAAAAAAGTCTTGCACTATCTCTACTCAGCAGTAAACTGGCTACTCTTGGATTTTGGGAAGTATCACCTACCACCTAGCAAAGAGGATAAAGAAGCAGAAAGCCAAGAGAATGAAGGTGAGCATATGCATTACCAAAGCCAGAACACTCTGGAACACAAATTATATATACCATATTTAAGTTGGGTTCTTGGTTGTTTATTTCTGTTAAGACTGTGGTGGAGCAGATTCAGGGTGGTCAAAATCAGCAAAATGGTAGGCGGAGCATTGCAATGCAAGATTATTTGTTTATTTCAGGCCATGCACACAGCGAGCGCTGTGTATATGCTTTTGCAGTGTTTTCAGTAATGTACAACATCAACAGTTAAGGTAAACTCACCTTATCAAAATATCTCCGGGAGGGAATGAACTATAATGTCTTGCAAATCCATGCAGTTGTTCAAGTCTCAGGAACCACTAAAAAAAGATTGTGCCAGGTTCTCTTGTTCTCAGACTGATTCCCTTATGAAAGCCCTTTAACTCCAGTTTCCCAACCACAGTGATGAAGCTAGGTGAGTTTAGACTATACTACCAATATTATGGATGTATCTGTAATCAGGTTTATCCCCTCCTAAGTACAAAGTGTTTTAAAATAAGAAACAGTTGTGCAATGTTACAGCCAGATTTCTGTAATAATATATTGCTTCATTGCTTGCCATTCTCTGAGTGACCCCTTTGACTCTAACTGTACTAGTGACAGGGACTGTGTGGAAGAAAAATTGTCTGGGTTATGGCTTCTCATTTTGTTCAATGAATTGACAGCAATATCTGTCATTTGCTGACAATCAAGGGAAAGCATGTCTCATTTTAAACAATGGTTAAGCAATTTGTCTCCCTCCAGAAATTGCTGAACTTCAACTCTATCATTGCTAGGCTGCATGGCAAGTGGTACAGGATGCTGGGAATTGTAGTCCAACAACCACTGGGGTGCCACAGATTGTTTGTTTTATAATTTGTGCGCAGCTTAGCAGAATGAACTATGTTTTTATTAACCACTTGAAACTTTATTTAGTAATGATGTACAGAAATAGAGAGAAATAGAGAAGTAGAAATATGTATTCAATATTTTTGAATACAAAATATTGTATTCAAAATATTGAATATAATATTTGTATTCAAAATAGAATAGAGATTTTGAATGAATCCTGTATGCATTCATTCAAAAAGGGAAATGAATACAGTATATTCATTTCCCTTTTTCAAAAGGCACAATGCTTTTTATTGTTTCTTTTAAAGATATACAGTATGCTTATTTCCCTCTTTAAAAAAGTACAGCAACAATACTCTTTCTTCTTTACCTTACTGCTTTTTAGTCTTACTATAATCCTTCTATTTTCTTAAAAACAAAAGTGTGTTTCTTTAAAAAAAGACATATCTATGAAGGAACAGATAATTGCTGGGGTATACTATTATCAATATAATATTAGTAAATAATACCAGGGTAGACTATTTTTATGAAAAAAGAAACATATTTTTTGAGCTTAATGCCAAAATCTCCACAGTATTATTATAGATGCTAAAAGAAAATAAAAAGAAAACCAGCCCTAACCATAATATTGGTAATTTTTTAAATTTCTGATTTCTCCCTTCTTTGTATCCCAACTGATTTGCAATACTTGTTGGCATAAGTTTTAGAAATCATACTCTACATATTTGTATTTCCCTGGTTGCATAATATGTAATATCTGTGTGGACTATCTTTAACATTATGTAAGAAAACAACCTCTAATGAGCTTGGGGCCTAGTTCCATATAAATGTTCTGATAGTTCCCAGCTGATAGACTGGTTGGGAATTCTTGGAGTTTTAGTGCCAAGGTATCTGATATATACCACATTGGACAAGATTCTTACTTGAAAATGTAATTGGAAAGGAATAAATCCTGTGAAAGAGGAGGTGGCTCAAATTCACTCTGTATGCTGGGTGTATCCATTTTATTCACATTTCAATGGTGTCATCAGTCCCAGGCTTAGGAAATTGAAATATTGCCATTAAGACTAATTCTAAGAGGAACCAGCAGTCTAATCTTAAGCATCCTTGTTTAAAAGTAGATATCACTGAGTTCCTCTGGATTTGTTCCCAGATATGTGCAAATGGATTGCAGCCTAAATGAAATTTGACTTCAACAAAGCTGAATATTATATTTAGGGCAGGAGTGAAATGTAAAATTTGTTACTACCGGTTCTGTGGCCGCGGCTTGATGGTGGTGGTGGTGGGGGGTTTAATGTGACTGGGTGGGCGTGGCCAACTTTTTTAAAAAAACTTTTCAAAGCATTTTTTTCTAATGCTTTGAAAAGCCTCTGCTGATCAGGCAACTCAACTGGGATCGTCAGAGAGGCTTTTTAAAAAATACCTCTCTGCCGATCAGGCAACTCAGCTGGGATCGTCAGAGACTTTTCAAAGCATTTTTTTACTACCTCTTCCCCGGAAGAGGTTGCAGAAAAAAAATGCTTTAAAAAGCCTCTGAGGATCCCAGCTGAGCCGCGCGATCATCAGAAGCTTTTTTTTTACTTTTAAAAGCATTTTTTCATCAGAAGAGGTAGGGATTTGTGCTACCGGTTCTCCGAACCACCCACTGCCATCGCTACCAGATTGGGTGATCTGGCCCAAACTGGGAACATTTCACCCCTGATTTAGGGTCTGTGCAAAAAGGGGAAATACTCTGTTTTGCATTACTGTAGTCCTTTATATCCTAGGATTCAACTTGAATTTTCTCTCATTCCCTTCACCCTTGACATGTTAAATGAGAATTTCTTCTTATTTATGTGCTCATTCATCATGGTTTCTTAGAAGGGTATCCCCATTATGATCAATGGATCTTATCGTCAAGTAAGAATGAAGTAAGATTTCTTTAATTAAATGCATGCCTTCTGTATGATACACACACACACCTCTCTGTGTCTTCTCCAATATACAGTGGTGAGCTTAAAGGTTTTGGACAAAAACTGAAATTGTGATATTTTGGAACACATTGGTAAAACCATTACTCTCTAAAACAATATTTATTATAAATGCCAGCAGCTCTCCTGGAATCACAGATAGAATGATAGATAGATGATAGATAGATAGATAGATAGATAGATAGATAGATAGATAGATAGATAGATAGATAGATAGATAGATATTCTTATCAGTTCCCTGATCCTTTTCCCAGGGAAGCCAGTGACGTTCTTCCCAAAATATAAATCCCAAGGTTCTATATACAGACACCGAGACATACTCCACTCTATTTTTATATGTCAGCCAACAGATAAAATGGATTTTCTTTGTCCTGATTGTACTATGACTGGATCTTAATTTAAATCTTATCTTCCATATTTCCAAAACATGCTGTAAGTAGTATGTGCTAAATTTGCTGCTGAGTCATACAATTCAGTAAATCTTTGGGTAAGCAGATTTGAGTTATGACACAGACCCTTTGCAGCCACCCACAGTTCATTGCGGGGTTTAGAACGCCCTTAAAAATCTGTTTCCAATTGTATGGAAAACCTTTGAAATTTGGCATGGCTTATTAAAACACATTTTAAAAAAAAGTCAGTCTCCTATTTGGTCTGCAGCTGTAGCTGCTTTTCAAACTGCTTTGGGAGAGTTAGTGACCAACATTCAGAACAGCAAGAAGCAGTAGGACTTTTTAAGACAACAGGAAGCATGAAGGTCTGTAAAACAAAACTTGTGTATTGGAATCTGGGCAATTTAAATTGTGTCTGGTGCTTCGCTGTGGAGAAACGTTTGATGCATAAGCATGCTCAAGCAAGGAAAGAAAAGTTGAAAGCAAACTTTAAGATTTCTGTAGTTGGCAGGACTTAACTAAAATTGTTGCAGAAATGCTGTAAGCATAAGAGGAAGGGAATGAACGATGTGAAAATTTGGGCTCGTTTCTTTCCTGCAGGTTCAGCTGAAAATCCTAGTTGGAGTGATCTCCTGCCTTTTGCTCTCCTTGTTAGTTCTGTGCATTGTGTTAATTCCTCCAAAAGGTATGTTAACTTTGGAAGGGAGGGATGGGAGAAAAATATTTCCTTCATTCTGCATCATTGGAAGTATTTGCAGAGAATTTTTTGGGGGTGGGGGTGGGGGATGGAATTTAGGATATGTGCATGATAACTTATCTTACCAACACTCTAATTTGGACAGCATTGGTACACACACAACTTCATCCCCCCCCCCCCCTCTTAAGCTGAAGCTACTGTATTTAGTGATATTTGTGCAGACATTTGTAACTCTGCAAAATTGTAAATGTGATAAAATTTGGAAATACTGGACAGACGTGTCTGTATCCAAGTAAAAGAGAAATGTTTGGAACTATCAATGATCTTTTCAAATGATATATTTACTTGCATTTACTTTGCAGTGCATGGAAGCCAAGGTCTTTCAGTCAAGGTGCAAACTCTATGCTAAACAACCTTGTTTCATGCATTGCTTTTGGTTGGGCACAGTTTTGTTGTTGTTAGTTGCAAAGTCGTGTCCAACCCATCGCAACCTCATAGACAACGTTCCTCCAAGCCTTCCTATCCTCTACCATCCTCTGGAGTCCATTTAAGCTCACATCGACTGCTTCAGTGACTCCATCCAGTCACCTCATTCTCTGTCGTCCCCTTCTTCTTTTGCCCTCAATCTTTCCCAGCATTAGGCTCTTCTCCAGTGAGACCTTCCTTCTCATTAGGTGGCCAAAGTATTCTTCTAAAGAGCTTATATAGCTAGTCCTCAACTTACAACCACAATTGAGCCCCAGATTTCTGTTACTAAGTTGTTAAGTGAGTCTTGCCCTATTTTACCCCCTTCCACAGTTGTTAAACGTTAAGTTGAATCATTGCAGTTGTTAAGTTAGTAACGGAGTTCTCAAGTGAACATGGCTGTCCCTTTGACTTTGCCTGGCAGAAGGCTATAAAAGGTGACCCTGGGACATTAAAACCATCATCAATATGAACCAGTTGCCAAGCATCTGAATTTTGATCAAACGATCATAGGGATGCTGCAACGTCCATTAAGCGTGAAAAATGACGTCACTTTTTTCAGTGCTGTTGTAACTTTGAATGGTCACTAAACAAAGGATTGCAAGTTGAGAACTACCTGTAATATGCAAGTTCTAGAGTGTTAATATGGCTTTCTTACCATCATTTTACTTTACATACCCCTCAGGTTGCCTTCCTCATACAGATTTGAGCCAAATTTGAGCCAAATCATTGGGGACCTGGGATCATCCCTCTTTTTAAAAAAAGTTCAGTAAACAGTTCATTTTTCTCATGAAGCCTTAAAAAATGGAAGATAAAACAACTAAGGAAGAATGCATGTACATACACACCCATATACAGCTGCATTTTTCATTAGCCTACTATTTAAAATTATGCTATATTGTTATAAGCACTATGCAGTCAGTAATGGGGGGGGGAACCCTCTTCTGGTAGTTTTATATTTATATATATAATATAAATATAATTTAGAGACCTTAAACCTCCTCAGCTATCCTGGTGTCTGTTTGAGCAAAATTAATGTTGTCTAAGAAGAAGCATTAAGCATTATTTTGAACAGTTCGATCAGACTCTGCTTAATCTTTTCTCATGGCCAAAAGGCTCCATGGGTTAAACCCTTAAGTGATGATTCTGGAATCTGGGATCTTTGGCAGACATGCAAAGCCTATCTGCCAACTCACTAAATATTTCATTGCTGAAACTGAGCTAAGAAGTATTTTCGAAGTGTTAACAATTGTGCATGCAGTCTCTTTCTGTTAATTGCACACAGTTGTAAAATACTAATATTTCAATCCTGTAGTGACTAAAACTAAAAATGACTGAATCTCATCAATGGCTTTAGGACTTGAAACTTTTTTTGTCCCATTGTTTAATCCTGGAACTCATGATACGAGAAGACAAAGGTAACATCTGAGCATGTTGAAAATGCATTTTTTAAAAAGCCTCCTCTTTCATTTATACAAAAGGTGGAGAATGAGGAAGTAGAGCAGAGGACCAAGAGGTTTTGATTTAGCTTTTTCCTTTAGTTAGTTGTGCTGGGCCAATTATTCCCACTGACATAGTGGCAGGAAATTCAAGAGTTTGTCATTTCCGTCCATCTGCAGAGCACCAATTCGGGGAAGGCTGTTCTAACTGAAGTTTACAAAAACATACTCCAATTTGAAGTTTTTCTTAGCCAAGCTGATCTTGTTTTGACAAATAAAACTGAGTGACAGTAAACAGATCTAGTTTGAAGACTCAAGCATGGTCCACAGTACTATGGTAGATATTAGAGGTTGCTGCCAAAATCATCACAATTTCTTCACTGTGTTACAATACAGTTTATTTTCAATATAAAACGTATTGTAAACATGCAATTTACATGACACCTGTCTGGCCTAAGAGCTAGTATAAATGGAAACCAGAAATACACCATTCACCTTTTGCCTACGATGGACTTAGGTTACAGCAAAATGAAATAATGTCAAATACTGAGCACAAACCTCACTTGAATAAATATTTCATAGAATTGCTGAAGACTGCATAGACAAGTCATACAACCTTGATTAAAGGTTAATACAAAACATGCAATTAACAGAAAATGTTTTACGTTTAAAGATGTTATACGAACACATAATTAATGAGGGAATTTCTTTGTATGGAGCATGTACAGCAAATGAAGAACTGATTAACAAATCCATAATTTTATGCAACGGAAATGTCTTTTTTAAAAAAAACCAAATGTACTACATAAGCTTTTAATTCTAATTTTTTAAAGTCACTGGACTTCTAATGGGGTAAGTAGCTTTTTAAAAACCTTCATCTACTCCATTTCCTGCTAGCTCAGTATTTGAACATAGAACATAGAATAACAGAGTTGGAAGGGACCTTAGAGGTCTTCTAATCCAACCCCCTGCTCAAGACACTATACCCGTGATGGCGAATCTATGGCATGGGTGCCACAGGTGGCACATGGAGCCATATTGGTGGGCACACGAGTGTTGCCCTAGCTCAGCTCCAGCATGCATGCACGCACCAGCCAACTGATTTTCAGGCCTTCTGGTCCCACTGGAAGTCGGGAAACTAGCTGTTTCTGGCCTCCGGAAGGCCTCCAGGGAGGATGGGGAAGGCTGTTTTTGCCCTCCCCAGGCTCCTAGAATGCCTCTGGAGCCTGGGGAGGGGGAAAAACAGGCCTACCAGGCCCACCATGCCATCACATGCCAAAATGAGGGGGAAGTGTGTGGGAGTAATGTGTGCAAGTGCGGGAGGGCGGGGCACATTGAATTATGGATGTAGGCACTCGCACCCGCGATTCCCCCCACTCCCCCCGCTTTTAGCCATCACTGCCCTATACCACTTCAGACAAATGGCTGCCCAGTCTCTTCTTAAAAAACCTCCAGTGTTGGAGCACCCACAACTTCTGAAGGCAAACCATTCCACTGGTTAATTGTATATGTCTAGTCTAGTAAAATGAAAGACTAAGTTAGGAAATCCTTCCTTAGTTCTAGGTTGCTTCTCTCCTTGATTAGTTTCCATGCGTTGTTTCTTGTCTTGCTTTCTGATGCTTTGAAAAATAGGTTGACCCCCTCTTCTTTGTGGCAGCCCTTCCAATATTGAAACACTGCTATCTTTTTTAAGCTTAAAGTTTTATGGGTTTTAAATTTTAATTGCCTATTGGGTTTTTTAAATTTATTGGGCCAAAATTATTTAAATTCTTTTATTAATATTTTAAATTTTGTATTGGAGTGCTTTTTATTCTTGGCTGTACACCGCCCTGAGTCCACTAGGAGAAGGGCGGTATATAAATTTAATAAATAAATAAATAAATAAAATCTTGTCTCCCCTGGTCCTTCTTTTCACTAGACTTGAGATACCCAATACCTACAACTGTTCTTCATATGTTTTAGCTTCCAGACCCATAATCATCTTTGTTGCTCTTTTAAACATCTTTTTTTATATTGTGGCAAACAAAACTGGATATAGTATTCCAAGTGTGGTTTTCCCAAAGCTTTATAAAGCAGTACGAATACTTCATATGATCTTGATTCTGTCCCTCTATTAATGTAGCCTAAAATTGCATTGACATTTTTGGCTGCTATAGCATACTATTGGTTCATATTTAAATAACTTTCCACTAGGACTCCAAGATCTCTCTCACAGTTACTACTGTTGATCTATTTTATACCTATGTATTTGGTTTTTCTTGCCTAAATGTAAAACCTTATTTTTCTCTAAATTGAATTTCATTTTGTTAGATAGGCTAAGTTTTCAAAACTGTTGATATCCATCTATACCTTAAGCCTATCTTCTGAAGCGTTGGCTATTTCTACCAGTTTAGTGTCACTTGCAAGTTTGATGAGTTCCCTTGCTATTCCTTATTCTAGATCATTTAGTAAGATAGTGAAGAGTATTGGATCTAAAATGGAAAGTTGAAAGTACCTCACTGCTTACGCCCCTCCATGTGGATGTAGTTACATTAAGGACTACATGTTGAGTATGGTTTATCAGCCAGTTACAAATCCATCTGGTGTTGGTGCTGTCTGTCCCACATTTTTCTAGTTTACCACAAAGTAGATTGTGATCTACTTTTGTCAAATGCTTTACTGAAATGCAAGTATGCTATATATACAGCATGTCCACTAATTTAGTCACTTTGTCAAAGTGAAGCAGGAAAACCCACTTTTCCAAATGCAGGAGACAAGACCACAAAAGTTGGAGAACACAGATTTATTTGCTAGCAAAGGTTCAGAGCATTCACATGTCAGATTCCGAACCCTAACATGCCTAAGGTGTATGTTTTATACATTTTGCAATTCTAGCCACGCCAGAGGCATTACGCTTCTGACTCTATTTCCATATATGGGTATACCGTCTGTTACTTTCCGTGAACACTTCTGGTAATATGTTTAATGTAAGTTTGTTACAGGGATGATATAGAACATAGGTCATTAAGTTCATCAGTACATTTAACAAGTTCCTTATTTCTGTTCTTTGTACTTTCCTGAAGTTTGCAACATAACTTCTCGTCAACACTTTTGAGAGCAACATAATACTGTGAATAATACAATATATAGATTAATATGATTTATAGTATAAGACCCTTCTGTTGCAAAAGAATGGAATAAGATTTGTTTTGCATGATCTGTTTTTGGTTATAACTTTGCTTGCTTCTAGGTGTTTGCAGATTTGTTGATTGATTATATTTTCCAGGATCTTTCCAGTTATTGATGCCAGGCTGATTGGTGTGTAGTTTCTTGGATCCGTGTTCCTCCCCCCCGCCTTTTTTTTTTTTTTAAGATGTGGACCACATTAGCACTTTTCCTGGTGTTCCAAGAACTTTGAAAGATATGGTTCAATGGTTCCAAAATCACGTCTACCAGTTCCTTTGGAACTCTGGGATGTAATCTGTCGTGACCTCTGATCTGAATCCATCTAGAGAAGACAGATGTTCTCTTACCTTTTTCTTGCTTATTTTAATTTGCATTCTTAGTCTTTCTTTTACAGTTTTGTTTTTGGTAAGTTGAGTTGGGGTTTCTTTTTGGATGAAGACAGATGCCAAAAATGAATTACTGTATTTTTTGCACCATAAGACACACTCCCCACCCCCAAAAAAATGGGTGGAATGTCTGTGCATAGAGCAAATTTTGTGGCAGGAGGGAGGGGTGTTGGTTCGCCACTGCTGCTGTCACTGCTGCCGCCTGTCACCACTGCAGCTGTTTGCCAGTGGCAGGGAACACTGGAGCTTTCGCTGCCAAGCAGCTGATCAGTAGTTGGATCGGCCTCCCGGAATGCTGCCAATCAACTGTTCTAGGCAGCGGCGAATGGTGGCAGCAGCAATTGGTGGTAGCGATCCCTGCTGCCTAGAACAGCTGATTGACAGTATTCCAGGAGGCTGATCCAACCGCCAATCAGCTGCTCAGCAGTGAAGACTCCAGCATTTTCAGCCAGCTGCAGCAGCTCAGTTGACCAGTGGTGGGCACAATGGAGCAGTGTTCTGATGAGCCATGTGCTGGGGCTGCGATAACATGCTGAAGCTGACCAGGCTGTTTGCTGTTTGCTGCAAGGACACTAGCCAGATGAATACCAGATGGATGTTGGGAGGCAGAGGCAGATTTTTTTTTCTTGTTTTTCTCCTCTAAAGCTAATGTGTGTCTTATGGTCCGGTGCATTTTATAGTGCAAAAAATATGATAAGCTGTTCTGCTTTCTCTCTAGTACCTATTATTTCCTTAGCATCTTCTCCCTTTAGTGGACTGATTGTTCCTTGACTTTTTTCTTGTTTTTTAATGTGATGAAAGAAACTTTTAAAAAATATTTTTGACATTTGTTCCAAGTCTTACTTCATTCTGAGCCTTAGCTTTACTGGCTACATCTTTGTAGGTTCAGGCTATTTGTTGGTATTCTGCCTTAGTTATGTGTCCCTCTTTCCATTTTTTGTGGGTATCTGTTTTCTTGTTCAGTTTGTCAGGGAGTTCTTTGTGTAACCATGCTGTTTCTGATTTCTTGTTTTTCTTTTCAGTGGTATTCAGCTGGACTGAGCTTTTATAATCATATTTTTCAGAGTTTCCCAAGCTTTTTCAGTTGTTTTCCCCTTTAAGATTTTCATCCATGGGATCTTTCCCAAGCTCTCCCTGGGTTTATTAACATCAGTTCTTTTAAAGTTTAAGACACTGGTTTGATTATGTTCTATTTGTCTTATATTGACAAGCATCAATATAATGCTTGTGTCTGTATTATATTGAATTCCAATATGACATGATCACTCTCCCCAAAGTTCCTGTAATTTCAATCCCCTCCATCATTTCTTCTCTGTTAGTAAGAATTAGGTCCAGTATAGGTGTCCCTCTAGTTCCCTTCTCTTACCTTTTGGGTGACAAAGTTGTCAGCTAGGTTGGTCAGGAACTTGTTCAATCTCCCACTTGATGCAGTGTTTGTCTCCCAGTTGATGTCAGGGTAGTTAAAGTCCCCCATTACTATGTATGTGTGTTTCCTACATACATTTGTTAACTGTTTAGCAAAATGTTCGTTTATTTCTTCCTCTTGGTTGGGTGGCCCATAGCATACACCTATGAAAATCTCATTCTTTTCTCCTTTTATGTTGACCCATAAGCATTTTAGGAGGCTTTCATCCTTGGTTTTGTACATCTTTGTAGAAAGGAAGTGATCCCTTACATACAAGGCAACTCCACCTCCTCTTCTGTTAGATCTGTTGGTTTTGAATATTTGTATCCTTCTATCAGTACATTCCAGTTATGGGTTTCATCCCACCAAGTTTCGGTAATGACAACTATATCATACCTGCCTTCGTGCAGTAGTACTTCAAATTTACCATGTTTGTTCCCTAAACTTTGAGTATAGGCATCTGAGTCGTTTATGACTGACCTTGGGTATGCTTTCCTATATCTCCTACTTTGCATCTGAATTTTTCATCCTTCCCTTCATTCCCTACCTCCTGATTCGATTGGCCGTGTAGAGTTTTTTTGCTTGGAATTAGATCCTAATACTCCTAAAGATTGGTCATCAGCCCCCCTCAATTTTAGTTTAAAGCCCTTTTGATAAGTTGAGCCAGTCATTTTCTGAATATATTCTTCCCAGTTCTTATAAGGTGCAGCCCATCTGTTTTGATATGATAGTGTACCTATATTCCCTTTATTTGTCTTGACAGTTTTCTTCTGCATTAGTGCTGATGAGGAGCTGTGTCAACAGTAGAAGTGACATGTTTATTCTATAGTAACTAATAGTTATTTATTTCAGGAGGAAGAATCCAAAGCATTACCATTTACAAAACATAGATATGCTTCACACACCTGTTAAAATAAAGATGTTTTCATATTACAAAGGGCAACAGTCATCAAACCAGAAAGGTGTGAAAGAGCTAATAGTTAAAAGTGATTGTAGAGAGTAAAGAGGCTATAGAAGTTTAGATCTATACTAAGTGGAATTATGGATACCTTCTTCTCTTCAGCTAACCTTGTGTTATGTTTGGGAAGAAGCCCTAATTTAATTCCAAAAGAGAATAATATACATTCAGAGTAGAATTTTTTTTTTTAAAAAAAAAGGCACTAGTAACAAGTAACTAGTAACCAGAGCAGAGGTGGGTTTCAGCAGGTTCTGACCAGTTCTGGGGAACTGGTAGCAGGAATTTTGAATAGTTCAGAGAACCGCCACCTGTATCTATTCTCTGCCTCCCAAGTCCCAGCTGATCGGGAGGAAATGGGGATTTTGCAGTAACGGTCCCCTGGATTGGAGATGGAATGGAGATTTTACAGTATCCTTCCCCTGCCATGCCCACCAAGCCATGCCCACCAAGCCATGCCACGCCGACCAAGCCACACCCACAGAACCAGTAGTAAAAAAAATTGAATCCTACCACTACCCGAGTGTGGGGTCACAAAGTCAAGATGCTGGCCGCAGCCACACAATACAAGACTACCCTTTTTACAATCAACACACACATGCAATGTTAAAAGGGGGGGGGGCACAGTTTTGATTGTGCAATTATGGTTGCCATCTTGGATTTTTTTTTCCTTAACCTTATCCCTCCTGGACTATCCTGATTTATAATAGCTCTTGGCAGTTTCAGTTGCTTCATGATATATAAAGGCAGGATATCAATCTAGGATCTAATGAGCTTTGCCACTCCACAACTTTTTAGATTTGCAGCATAAAGGTAAAGTTTCCCTCGCAAATATGTGCTAGTCATTCCCGACTCTAGGGGGTGGTGCTCATCTCTGTTTCAAAGAGCCAGCGCTGTCCGAAGACGTCTCTGTGGTCATGTGGCTGGCATGACTAAATAGCAAAGGTGCACGAAACACTGTTACCTTCTCACCAAAGGTGGTCCCTATTTTTCTACTTGCATTTTTTACATGCTTTCGAACTGCTAGGTTGGCAGAAGATGGGACAAATAATGGGAGCTCACCCCGTTACATGGCACTAAGGATTCAAGATGCTGAACTATCATCGACAAGCTCAGCATCTTAGCCATTGAGCCACCGCATCCCGTGCAACATTTGCAGTATATGACAGTACAAATTCAAGTGGAATTTGCCCATGTTCAATACCTCTTACATTTAAATTGTCCTTTTTCAGGGAGAAATGAGATCAGGAGAAGACAGCGCCACAAAACTTGGGGGGGGGAGGGGAAATCACCTGTTCATTCCACTTTGCCTCTGATCTGCATGGAATAATCACAAGAAGCTACAGATTCTTCTTTCTTCATTGCATCTTGGGTAGACTTAAAGAACCTCTGGTTGAAGTGGGTTCCTGCCTCTAAGGCTGCTTAGCCTGAATGGAACTCCTTCAAGAGGTGATGGTGCTTGTAACCCGATAGCATTGGTAATTTGTTTTCCATGTTTCTCCTAAGCCGTGTGCCAATACACTGCATATAGCAATAGCAATAGCACTTAGACTTATATACCGCTTCATAGTGCTTTTATAGCCGTCTCTAAGTGGTTTACAGAGTCAGCATATTGACCCCCAACCATCTGTATCCTTCTTATATGGTAAGGGAGATGTGAGTAGCAGTATGTTGGCTTGTAGTATAGTCTTTTGATCAAGAAAAAGTATAAAATATCTTGAGCATGCTTAGGATAAATCAGTACCGATATATTCAAAGTGACTGGTATTGTACTTCCCATTAAGCAAAGAAAGCTATGTAGGGCAGCTAGGACTGGTAATAAAAAGTATTATGTGAAAACTTTGAATAACAAAGTCATATTAGATGCTTGGAGAATAGAGCTGATGGACTCAATTGGTACTGACCATGACATATGGAGGAAAGTTTCAGAATGGAAGTAAACTAAATAGCATGAATTAACAAACAAATGGCAAAACATAGCAATAACACTTAGACTTAAATACAATTTCATAGTGCTTTACAGTCCTTTCTAAACAGTTTACAGAGTCAACATATTGTCCCACAACAATCTGGATCTTCATTTTAACAACCTCAGAAGGATGGAAGGCCGAGTCAACCTTGAGCTGGTCAGGATTGAACTTCTGGCAGTGAGCAGTGGGTTAACCTGCAATACTGCATTCTAACTACTGTGCTACCGTTCCATATATATATATATATATATATATACACACACACACACACATATACATACATACATACATACATACATACATACATACATACATATTACATATCTGCAAAACTAAAGAGAAAAGGAAGGCTGTGCAGAGCTAAACTAGGGTTTTTGATCCTCTGAAGTGTATGTAGTTGATGAGTGCATGTGAGGAACTGAAGATACAGGTTTCATTATGAAAGAAAAAGCTCAAATATATGTCAGAATATATGAATGGTCGAGAGTTGTTGAGAGTGGATATGAAAGGATGAATTCATAGGTTGGCAGTAATTGCATGTTATGCTCCAGGAATGAAAGAATCAAAAATGAATCCTGGGAGAAATTGTGCAGGGTTCAGAATCAACATAGTCCATAGTTGAAACATTGCTAAGTGATACTGGTATGCAATATCAATGGGAGAAAGAATAGAGAAAACAGAAAACGTATTGAATCATTTAGGAACCCAAGAATGAATGAAAATGGTGACTCTTTCGTGAGTGTTCGGGAAAAAAAAGTTTGTTTTGAATATTGATATAAACATCAGTTAATCCAAAAAAATGACTATAACTTTAAAAGATCACTGGTTTGGTTGTATATTATGAACATTTGAGAAATTCAATGAAAGATACCAGAGTGGTGACTGATACTGAATGTATATATTTTTGGAGTGGATTTTATGGGAAATTGACAGGAAGAAAATAAAATAAATGGGAGTAAAACCACTGGAATAGAAAGCATGAACATTGTATGACAAATTTATAGAAGATAAATGGAACAAATAGAACAAATGGGAATTGGATATAGAAAAGAAAGATGTGAAAGCTGCTTTGGAATTTAGTGAAAAGAATAATATTACAGCATGCCAGAAAATGTTGGGTGAATTTTTTTTTTATTAAAGGTGGGGAAATGAATAGGGATATTTTTATTTTATTTATCCTAAAATATCCTAAATGCTGATAGAAAGTTAGTTTACGGTTTGTTTCAAGAATTGAATCCTTTTCAAAAGAAGCAAAATTAGCTACGCATAATAATGTACCACCTTTTTATATAGAAGTGAGAATCAGATTTGCTAGGAGAAACATAAAAGTTAAAGGCCATGAAAAGGGGAAATTGAAGAAGAGTGTGTGTAAAATAAGAAAAAGCAGTGTCAAGAATAAATTGGTGATGCATGAACGAATATGAATACATTCAGGAGTGCTTTGGACAAAAAGAGCCTGGTTTAGCTGGGCAGACAAAAGCACCGTAATTAACATCCAGCTGTCTGCAATTACACAAGTTCGAATCTCCCCAGGCTCAAGGTTGACTCAGCCTTCCATCCTTTCTAAGGTAGGTAAATTGAGGACCCAGTTTGTGGGGGCAATAAGCTGACTTTGTATAAATATACAAAAGTATGAAGGCTATTGCTTAACGCATTGTAAGCCTCCCTGAGTCTTCGGAGAAGGGCGGCATATAAATCAATTTTTTTTAAAAAAAGGAATAAATTGAGTATGTTTGTTTGAATACATTTGAAGTGACAACCAACCGACATATTTGATTTTGTCACATTTGTTTTTGTTTTGAGTACTGTATTTTCCGGTGTATAAGACGACTTTTAAACACATGAAAATCTTCTCAAAAGTCGGGGGTCGTCTTATTTGCTGGGTGTCATTCTCCTGTAACCAGGCAGACCAACCTGAAAGGCTCTGATGAGCCAAGCTCTGACCATCCCAGTTAAGTTGCCTGCTAATCAGGCAACTCAGCTTGGATCGCCAGAGCCATGTAAAAGGAAAAAACTATGGCTCTGGTGATCCCAGCTGAGTTGCCTGCTAATCAATAGCAAAAATCCCCCCCCCCTCCAGCTTGCTTACCTTAGCTGCTAGTCGCAACGCTTGCCTTGCTTCACTTGCCTGCAATCCATTGCATCAGCAAGCAACTGAATCTCTCTGCCTGCAATCAAGCAGGCAGGGAGTTGTGGACTTCAACTCCCAGAATTCCTCAGCCAGCAAAGCAATGGGGTAAGTTTTTTTCCCTCTTTGGTAAGATTGGGTAAGTTTTTTTCCCTCTTTGGGGGCTTTAAAAAAAATAGTTAATTGGGGTTTTTTTAGTTGTTCTTTTTTAGACCTAGCCATTTAAAGTTTAGGAAGTTTTAAATTTAGCTTTCATATAAAAATAAAAATAAAATAAAATAATATTTGTGCAGCTTTCTGAGATTTAGTGTGTTTCTGTAGTGTTTCACTCTAACTATACCAACACACAAAATCTCACAAAGCTGTATGTGGAATTTTGTGTGTGTAAAGTGTGAAAGTTGGGTTTTTGAACTTTTTGTGGCTGTGTGAGGTTCCTGCTTGTTGCAGGGGCCATTCTGGGCCTAGCACAGCTGCTTTTACATTGTGGGTGAGCCAGTTGATGTTTTTTAATTTTTATTTGGTGTGCGTTGGAAGAAGGGTAGTCTTATACAGCGAGTATAGGCCAAACCCTATATTTTAACAGAAAAAGTTGGGGGTCGTCTTATACACTCAGTCATCTTATACACCGGAAAATACGGTACATTTGTTTTATAATTTGATCAAATTATAAAACAAATACATCAAAGAAGAATGAATGGATTGAGGGGAAGAGGAAAACAGGAAGTCATGGTTTGGAATTGATGAGATTGAGGTCTTAAAAAATAGAAAGGTGAGAAGTTTAAAAAACAAACAACAATGTATGAAACCTTGTATGGAGTTGAGGGAAATAACTGAGAGTTTGCAAGGATAGAAAAGACTGGAGAAGTACAAATTATGAAATGTATTGGTGTAAACTAGCTTAAACTATGTTTCCTGTGCTTTTTCTTATACCATGCTTTTAATTTCTTTGGCTGGCTATTTCTCCTACTGCGTCTCCAAGCTCTGCATAATATTGCTTACTGAAAAGGAATAGCATGATGGATGTGTCTGTGTGTACGTGTGAGTTGCACCATCTATAAACAGTACTCTTGTATCAAATTGTACACACTCCCTTAATTTTTTGTTTTCCGAACCACTAGTTTTGTGTGTGTGTGAGAACATGATGAATTCCCTAAGCTATCTGAATCATCTGTCACATGAGGGGCAAGAAACAGAAATTTCCACAAATAAGCATAAAACAGGAATTTATGCAGGTCAATAAATTATTCAGAGCTTGAGGATAATAACATGTATTAGCAAGTGACCCTGTGATTATAAAAGAAAGACTGACTCACATGACCATTGAAAAAGAATGTGAGTCTAATTTATGACCTTTTTCCTTCCAGAGCTCCTAGTGAAATGGCTGATGTGTCAAATTATGTGTTTTATTGCAGGAAATTGTAAGAATTTCAGAATCTGTTCCCTAGAATCTATTTTTTAATAGACAGTTTCTTAGTGTTCTTGGTGGATTACTGATTTGTGTATTTAGTCTGGTTAATTTCAAGTTAAACAGGCATCTTTCTGAAACTAGGTTAGAAGGTCGCTGTCCAGTATTTGCCCTCCACTCCCATCCCCAACCTCACAAGAGTTTGCTTCTTTATGAAAACAACTCATGGTTTTTGCAAAAAAGTGGAAACGAGGAACCCCAAAGCATAGTTATATACCATCATTGTCTCAGTTAAATACAACAATTTATACCGTACAATTTTGATTGAGTAAACCAAGGATAATCATGGCAAAACTACAAGAATTGCAAGTACTGGATTTCTGGCTATTCAACCGTACTCTTCATTAGTGACTTTCTTTCATTCATATATATATATATATATATATGTAGGTCTTTGGTTATTCAGGTCTTCTCCCACATAAAGTTGGAATATCTCACATTGCTCCTGGAAGCACGGTTTTCCCATAATATTTTGAACACCTGGAATCTATTGGGTGCTGATGTTAACACATCTGTGAGTCTCAGAGTATCTTTGCTGATATCCACAACGTGCATTTCTCCACCATTTGAAATACACGAGCCAAAGTTTCATCTTGCTAGTGGCATGCACATTGTAAAAATGTCATACTATTATCCTTGAGTCATTGCCATTCACATGCTAAAAAATGATCTTTCCCAAATGTTGGAAATGCATTTTCTAACATTAATTGAGTGATTCATCATTACTCAACTTACATAAAATTTAAGAAACAGGCAGAAATAGGCATCATGGACATCCAGAACAGAAATTTATACATACTGTATCAAAAAGGGGCTCAGCATTACTCTGCTCTAAGGCCTGGGTGACCAGCCAATTTTTCAGAGATTTATGAAAATACTGTATTTTTCAGAGTATAAGACACATTTCCAACCCACCCCCCCAAAGAGGCTGAAAATTTGGGTGCATTTTATACTCCGAATGTAGCTTTTTCGAAGCTTTTTTTCAGCCCTAACAAGGTGCTAGCAAGTGAAGCATCTTCTGTGCTTTGCCTGATTTTCTCATTGCTGCTCCCTCCAACGATCAGCTGTGCTATGGAAGCTTTTTTTCAGCCCTAACGAGCTGCTAGCGAGTAACACAATCTTCCGCGCTTCACTTGCTTTTCTCATTGCTTTTGACTCCGACAATCAGCTGTGCTTTAGAAGCTGTTTTTTATCCCCAACCAATGGATAAAAAGGGTGTGCACGCTCAAAACTAGCGAATTAATGTGCTGAAGCTGACCAGACTAAGGATGCTAGCCAGATGAATACCTGGTAGGAAGATTTTTTTCCCTATTTTTCTCCCCCAAAACTAAGGTGCGTCTTATACTCCAGTGCATCTTATACTCCGAAAAATACGGTAAATCCAAGTGGATCTCTGGCAGAATGCTATTCCATGGGGAAGGTATAACAAGACAGAATTCATGCTTCCATTCATGGTTCTGATAAAAGACATTATTTAATTAAGGCAAGCTGGAGCACACACATTCTGCCCAATCTTACTGGCCAAAACCAACCAATGATAAGTGGCCCTCAAATAACCAGGCTTATTTTTCAAATGAGTTGAGGAAGGCACACCTTGCATCATTTTAATCTGACGTACTTTTCCTGTTTGATCTCTTTCGAACTGCAACCTCCATGAACCTGAAATTGCCACTTATTCAAAAAATGAAAAATATAGCATTCTAGATGTAATTTCCTCTATATTGGGTGAACTGTTGTTAATCTGTCCTCCCTGTCTTGTTTCTGAAGATAAACACAAGCAAAATAATCCCAGACCACTTACACTGGATGAATATTTGGATGGAGATTTCAATTACAAAACCGTTTCTCCATACTGGATTTCAGGTACGTGAAATTAATTTGGAATTATGGGATAATATGGGGCAGTGGTGGAACATGAAATGCATGTTTTTTCAATCTGCTAAACGTGATGGTTTTGTTTTATTTTTATTTTTTTATGGGATTTTTTGGGTTTCAACTGTGGTTTCTTACCCTCAGTAGTTCAAAGACAGTGCAGGGACAGAGTGCATGGTATCTCAAACAATCGACTATATCAATCGGCCAATTTAAAATGTGCAGAGAATTGGAAGACTTGAGTTAATCAGCAGTGCTATTAAGAATCATTGAGGAGCCAAAATCTGTAAGATTTGCTTCCAAGGTAAATTGTAGATAAAACCATTGCAACATATGTGTATAAAACCCAAAAGTTCTTTGTGAGAAACAGTTTACATGTGATAGGAAGATGATAGTGATGATGATCTTGCTTCCCTAAATAATCATGATTCTTGTACAAGTGTATGCAGCTAAGAAGTGTTACAAGTGCCCAGAACTGCTAAATCTGCCATTCCCTGGAGTATTTTATTTGAAACCACAGTTTCTTGACTTGGTCAGAACCTAAATAATTCGTCTAAAAACTAAATTCCTAATTCAGTATTTCATAATCTCTGGGGCTTTTAAAGTGATAAACAACCTCATTTGCCTGATTTTTTAAATTACTATTTTTATTTATTTT
Organism: Masticophis lateralis; assembly: GCA_030761175.1. Classification (NCBI taxonomy): domain Eukaryota; kingdom Metazoa; phylum Chordata; class Lepidosauria; order Squamata; family Colubridae; genus Masticophis; species Masticophis lateralis. The sequence goes on from JAUDYJ010000001.1 coordinate 208,941,663, forward strand.
TTGGCTGATACTAAGGAATTATTTTTTCCTTTCTTATTTTTATCAATCAGTTACATTATATAAGACAAAAATAGGGATGATGTGTCAATTTATGTTCTGTTCTATTTTTGTTAATGCATGAAGTTCAATTTATTTATTTTTTATTTATTTATTTATTCAATTTGTATGCCGCCCCTCTCTGAAGACTCAGGGAGGCTCACAATGCATTTAAAATCATTATAAAAAACATTTAAGAATTAAAAACATTAAAACTCATTCACACCATTCATGGCCGGATCTCGCTGGATTGCAAGAGTGAGATCAATGGCCCCAGGCCTGCCGGAAAAGCCAGGTCTCCACCACTTTTCAGAAGGCCAATAGGGTGGGGATGGTCCGGACCTCAGGAGGTAACTGGTTCCAGAGAGCTGGGGCAGCCACAGAGAAGGCCCTCCCCCGCGGGCCCGCCAGCCGGCATTGTTTAGCTGAAAGACCCAGAGGACACCAACTCTGTGGGATCTTACCGGTCGTTGGGAATCATGCGGTAGAAGGTGGTTTTAAAGATACCCTCGCCCTGAGCCATGTAGGGCTTTAAAGGTAATAACCAACATCTTGAATTATGACCAGAGACCAATAGGGAGCCAGTGCAGCTCATGGTGAATTGGTGTAATGTGGGTGTACCTAGGTGCACCCATGACGGCCATGTTCTGGACTAACTGTAGTCTCTGAACACTTTTCAAGTGAGCGCATTGCACTAATCTAACCATGAGGTGACAAGGGCATGAGTGACCATGAGGAGAGCCTCCCAATCCAAGTAGGGTCGCAATTGGTGCACCAGGCAAACCTGTGCAAAGGTCCCCCTAGCCACAGCTGTCAGATATTGCTCTAATTTTAGCTGTGAGTCTAGGAGGACACCCAAATTGTGAACCCGTTCTGAGGGGGACAATTTCTTCTCCCCCAGAACTAAGATGGACAGTCAACATAGTCTTTAGGAGGCAATACCCACAGCCACTTGGTCTTGTCTGGGTTAAGTCTGAGTCTGTTGACTCCCATCCAGACCCTCAAGCCTCCAGGCACCGGCCCATCACATCCACCACATCACTGAATTGACGCGGGGTAGAGATATACAGCTGGGTATCATCAGCGTATTGCTGATACCTCACCCCGTATCATTGGATGATCTCACCCAGCAGCTTCATGTAGATGTTAAATAGGAGAGGAGAGAGGACCGAGCTCTGAGGCACCCCACAAATGAGGGGCCTAGGGGTCGACCTCTGTCCTCCTACCAACACCAACTGTGATTGACCAGAGAGATAGGAGGAGAACCACCGTAACACGGTGCCTCCTACTCCCAGCTCCCTTAGTCGTCCCAGAAGAATACCATGGTCAATGGTATCAAAAGCCACTGAGAGGTCAAGTAGCATCAAGATGGAGGAATGACCCCATCTCGAGCTCGTCAGAGATCATCCATCAGCATGACCAAAGCAGTTTCCATGCTGTAGCCAGGCCTGAAGCCAGACTGAAAAGGCTCTAGATAATCTGTTTCCTCCAATGACCGCAGGAGCTGAAGTGCCACCACTTTCTCTACAACTTTCCCACAAAGGGTAGGTTGGAGACTGGACAAAAGTTCTTTAATTCTGCTAGGTCCAGGGAAGGCCTCTTGAGGAGGAGCCTTACAACCGCCTCCTTTAATGGTTGCAGGAAGGCCCCTTCCCTCAAGGATGCATTAACTAAAGCTTGGAACTAGCCTCATGCCACCTCCCTGCTGGCCAAAATCAGCCAGGAGGGGCACGGGTCCAACAAACAAGTGGAGGAACTCATCGCTCCTACAGCCTTGTCCACTTCCTCAGGAGTCACAGGCTCAAACTCATCCCACACAATGCGACTAAGACCTGCCCCCATCATCTTGGTCAGAATTGCCCAATCAGAGTCCAGGTCCATCTGATTTATCTGACTTTATCTGACAGAAACTGCACAAATTCCTCAGCTCTACCCTGCAAGGGCTCCTCCACTCCCCCTACATTAAGGAGGGAGCAAGTCACCCTGAATAGAGTGGCTAGGTGCGAATCTGCGAATACAATAAGTGCGGAAAAATGCGAGCATTTTGCCACCTGTATCGCCACTAAATAAGTCCTAATAAAGGCTCTTAAGAGTGTTTGGTCAGATTCAGAGTTACTGGTCCTCCACCATCTATCTAGACATCTCTTCTGGTGCTTCATCTCCCGGAGCTCCTTAGTAAACCAAGGAGCTTTCCTGGATCCATTGCCATGGAGAGGTCGCAAAGGCACAATCCGGTCCAGTGCCCCAGATGCCGACCTATTCCAGGCAGCCATCAGGGATTCAGCTGGATTGTGGACAAGGGAGTCAGGTATCTCCCCAAGCTCCTTCTGGAACCCCTCAGGGTCCATTAGGCGCCTGGGGCGGAACCACTTAATCGGTTCTGCCTGCCTGTGATGGAGGAGTAGTGTCCTGAAGTCTAACCTCTGCAGGAAATGATCTGATCACGACAAGGGAGAAGCATCTATACCCCTTAATTCCAGATCATATCTTCACTGCCCTGAGAGAAACACCAGGTCAAGTGTGTGTCTCCCCACCACCACCAATGAGTCGGACCCTGAACTACTTGGGTCAGGTCCATGGTTGTCATGGAAGCCATGAACTCCTGAGCCACATCTGAGGATTTGCAAAGTGACAGCAAATTGAAGTCCCCCAGTACCATAAGCCTGGGGAACTCCACCGCCAGATGGAGATTGTCAAATATGAGATTGTCAAATATCATTTGACAATCAGAAATATCAGATTGTCAAATATGAGCTTTGGTTTTAAGCATTTGGAACGTATTTCGATGGACTTGCAATTTAGATGAATATTCAGTTTTTAGTTTTTAAAAATCCCAATATAAAATGTATACATTGTTTTCATGAGTATATGTGTTTTTGTGTAGAATATATATACGTGTTTATATTTTAAAGAAGAATTACAATGCAAAGTGTTTCAGAAGCATTGATAATAATCAAATACTTGCCCTAGTAGGAAAGTGGGATATAAATCAAATTTTAAAAGTTTAGGTATTAGAGCAAAAATGCAAAATTTACCTTCAATTATGGGTTCAATCAATTTATTCTTCATCTCTACCAAGAACATTTGAGATGTTTTTTTTTAAAAAAATCTGCATATATTTGATTTTTCTCAGCGTTGATGTCATTTTTGCCTGTTCAGAATTACAAGATCAAGGCACCATTTTTTAACTTTTACTTTTCCTCCGTAGCTCCTTTATTTACTTCCATGAAAGTTGCTTGCCTGTGGTTTTGAAGTAAGCAATTAAATGCCTGATTGCCTGAGAAATGCAACAAGATAGTATTTCTTTGAAACATATTGAACAATCCCATTTCTCTTTCCATTGAAGGAAATGAATACCTTCATCGGTCTAAAGATAATGTCATCCTTCACAATGTTGAATCAGGACAGTCGACCACTATCTTGACAAATCGCACCCTGGTATGTATGGCTGCTGTTTCAAAATTATGAGTTTAATTTATCTACGAGATGGTTAAGTGTTGGCTACTATTTGATGTTTTAATCTTTCAGAAAGAAGTGAATGCCACAAATTACGCAATATCTGCAGATCAAAAATTTATACTATTGGAAAGCAACTATTCTAAGGTATTATTTTTTAAAAGTTGGGATTAGTATTCTGTTACTTTCAGGGCATTAACAAAAATTCATTAAAGGAATTCCTTGGGAAAGGAAGTTGAAACAAGCCCTTGGTTTATTCCTTCATTATCCTTCATGGCATTCCTTCATTATTCCTTCATTATCCTTCTTAGCCTCCATAGCAAAACAATAGTTACTGCAAAGTAGGCAGTAGGAATTTCTCATATTTTGCTTTGGATAAAAAAACCAGCCCTTCATCCCTGCCAGACTGGCTGTTGTGCACTGACTTCTAATCTTGAGGAGTTTTCCTAAGGCCTGATAGATAACTCAGGTAGATAATCCAGGAAGATAATCCAGTGGTGGAATTAAAAATTTTTTACTACCAGTTCCAGTGGTGGGTTGCTACTGGTTTGCCCTGGGTTGGGCGAACCGATAGCGGCGGTAGCGGGAGGCTCCGCTCACTCACCCAGATGTCTCTGCGCATGCATAGAAACTTCTGCACACAACTTGTAAGAATGGATATATATATATACATGTGTACAGGTGATATCTCGGGTTTCTTCCCGTGTAATTGCAAACATATCTTTGGAAGTATTGCAGCGACGTTTCGATGAAATCTCATTCATCATCTTCTGGCTGATGTTCTCGGCTTGGTGCCTATGGGCAAACTGTGTGATCTTAACTGATATCCCTCTTTAAAAGGAGGCAGAGGTGTATTCTGATTGGTTGACAGTGCTGCTTTATTCTGATTGGCTGATGATGTAGTTGTATTTTGATTGGGTGGAAGCACTGTTGCTGGGATGTGGGCTGATGGATAAGATATGTTGGAAATGGTGGCAACACAGGTCTCCTGATGAACCTTTGACCTATGGCTTACACTTTGTGTTAAGATTCGTCTATTTATGAGAGCAGGTTTCCAAATAGAAGGCAGACGGGAGGTGTCATCACGTTTATTCATGCATTTCCAACATATCTTATCCATCAGCCCACATCCCAGCAACAGTGCTTCCACCCAATCAAAATACAACTACATCATCAGCTAATCAGAATAAAGCAGCACTGTCAACCAATCAGAATACACCTCTGCCTCCTTTTAAAGAGGGATATCAGTTAAGATCACACAGTTTGCCCATAGGCACCAAGCCGAGAACATCAGCCAGAAGATGATGAATGAGATTTCATCGAAACGTCGCTGCAATACTTCCAAAGATATGTTTGCAATTACACGGGAAGAAACCCGAGATATCACCTGTACACACATATATACCCGTGAAAACTTACACAGACATATATATACATATATACAGTATATACACCCACTGTGATCCCACTATATATATATCTATATATCTACAATATATATCTCTATCTCTCTATCTATTATCTATCTATCTATCTATCTATCTATCTATCTATCTATCTATCTATCTATCTATCTAGTGGGATCACCATTCCATAATCATAATGCTGATCAATGTCTAAAACACAAAGTGAGAAACTGGTTCCTTTTCTGGAAATAGTATTTACATCAGTAAAAAGCATTTTGAAAAGCTTCTTCATGACTGAAAAATAATGATGACCGCTCCTAAGGTAGTACCACTGTGAGTACACACAGATCTTTTATGAACATTGCTTACCTGATTGCATTGCCTTTAATAAAATAGAGATAACGAATGGAATGAAGACCTCAAGAGAAAGCATTATGAAGATTAGATAACTTGTTTTACATTTAGCAAATACAATGATTTTTCTCTCTCCATTGTAACTTTTTCAGCTTTGGCGGTATTCTTACACAGCATCCTATCACATTTATGATCTTATATTAGGGTAAGCCAGATTTATTTTCCTGTTGACTAATATATTACTAATGTTTAAGTTTATGCAATGCTCTTTTTGAGACCCATTAAGTCATTTAAGAAAATAGATTTCAAACGGAGCTGTTATCTCTAATGATAGTCCCAAACGTGTATGCTTCATTTTGTTATGAACAATCTTATGAACAATCTTCATTGGGCTGGACCTAGCACTGTTGTCAGAATTCAGAACTAATGAACCAATGGTTTGGTAAGAGCTTCTCCCTAGCACTGATGATATTAACCTAGTTTGAGTGATGAAATGTCTGCAAGAAAACCAAGCTCAAAGAAGACCAAGAATCTCTGATAAAAATTTTCTTAAATAAATAAAATAAATAAATGTATCAATAGCAGTAACTGGGAAATGTCAACTAAATGTGTCACTGTACTTATGTCTTCCTTGTGGGCTTCTTATAGACCCCTGTAGCACCTTTTCATTTCCTTTATGGTTTCCTACTAATTAGGATAATAATCCCAAACTATTCTGGATATCAAAAAGTTCAGCTACTAGTAGTCAGTATTAACATCGTCGAAATATCATTGTAAATAGATACTCTCACCAATAAAGAATTAACATAGTTTGGGGAAGCATTCATCAACTGTCCTAAAAGTACAGGTTCTAAATTTTATGTAAGTACTGAGTAATTAATTAGAAATATGAATTAAGAAAACATTATGTCATTCCATCATTTTTTTCCCCATTGTAGTGTTTTTGTCAAAGAATATGAGCTACCACATAATATTCAGCATATCTCCTGGTCACCTGTTGGACACAAATTGGTCAGTAATTAATAAGGTGTCACAATAATGTTCCTTCTGGTTGAATTTGATGTGCCTCTGGTGTTTTTTCAGACATCAGTTATTTCTGTTTGTCAAGTATGCGTAAGAATTTTAAATGTTGACAATAACACTATTTGTAGACAGAGCTAGATGGTGTGTTAGAACCGTGGTTTAAGATAAACTATACACTTCAGCATGGCCCTGTTATTGTTTGTTCTAGGGTGACACTCTTTTTCTTGTTTCAAGAAACCCAGATGCTGGACTTCTAGCTATGTTCCTGTAGTTTCTCTTCATCTTCTCTCTTAGCAGACCTTAAGTCACTATTCTTAAGTTACTCCATCTAGACAAAGTCAAATGGGCTTGGGTCTATGATATCAGCTGATTGCCCTCAATAAGTAGAAACCATAGCTTAATCATAGCACAAAATTAAATTAAGACTGTTCCTGTAAGAGAAATGAGAAAGAAAGAAATTGAAAAAAAATATGCCTTCTACTCTTCTTCTTCCTATTGAATATTATTTTATTATTATATGTAGACACAAAAATGTGAAATCACAGCTGCCAGTTCTTTAGCTGGTGTGAGTCTTCACACACATCGAGTTCTTTATTACTTTAAATGTATTGGGCCCCCAACTCCAGTGGATGCTGTGATTGTTATCTTAATTTTTTCTCCAGCCGTTACATCTCATTTTTAATTATCAAATCCTGCAGTTATCAATTCATTTTTTTTTTCTTTTGGCAAAAGTCCATATAATGGTTCCAGGAAAAAAAATCATTGTTATTTTTTTTTCTGACCAAATTGGTCAGCTTCACCATTTCTGCAAGTTCAATTAATTTTATGATTCAGTCTTTCGTTGTAGGCATTTCATTGCTTTTCTAACTTTGTGCATACATCTGCCAGGGGAATTGTAAATTAGATAAGAGCAGGAGATAATTTATGGTTATCTCCTTTTATTCACACAATAAATTTAGCTTGTAAAATATGAATTCTCTACAGCTTCAGAACTTAGCCAGTACTTAAGCCAGGCATCTCTTATCTAAGGGTAACTTTATGTATGCTAACACAAAATACTCTTGTGCCATAGTCAGTCTTCTCCAACCTTATGCTCTCTGGACTACAACTTCCTCATCCCTCATAAGGCTTTTGGTCATAATGGTCGAGTTGATGGGAGTTGTAGTCTAACAAGTTTAACAAAGAGTTTGGAAAGCGGAAGGCTTATTAAATAATGCATTATTATGGACATGAACATATATAACATACATGCTAAGAATTGCTAATCTCATAGGAGGCTGTTAGGTTTCACTCATGATACAAGCCTATATTCCCTACTTTTCACTGCATGATTCTTCAGAGATTCTTCTCTGTGACTTGGGGGGAAAAAAAACAGAATAAAATTTTCCTACTGAAAAGATAAATGTTTGTAAGGAATGATTTTGAAGCGAGCCCCTTATTTAGCTGTGCTATATAGTATTTTTGGATTGCATACATCATTTGCACCTTCCAAAGCTAAAGAAATTGATTCCTTCCCTCCTTCTAGGCTTATGTTTACCAGAATAATATCTATTTCAAACAAGATCCCAGAGAAGCTGCTATTCAAATAACCACAAATGGTAACTGGAATGAAATATTTAATGGAATTCCTGACTGGGTTTACGAAGGTAAATTGCATTTTAAAAGCAGTGTAATGGCTTGAGCAATAAAGTAATGCAGTGCCCCCAAACAAGAGTCAAAATGTGTTCTTTGTAACTTATTGTTGTGTTAATATTTTCCACAAAGTCTACAGTTGCTCAACATCCTGTCTCTTCAATTTTTCACATTTGTCATATCATTCTTCCTCTTTATGGCAAAAAGACCCCCCTTCGTCTCAAAATAGTTTCATCAGATGTTGTAAAATTATTTACTGTACTTCGTTTAAGAGCCTCTTGTGTCTTGTGTACCTGCATTATTAGGAGAAAGTTTGTCGTAGTTTTCTTTCTAAAAGAATATAATAAAAAGGCGCCGTTATGAACTAAATGCAAAATTATATTAGACAGATGAGTAAATTCTGCAAACCTGGAGAAATCAGTGGAATGGCTCCAGACTTGAAGTAGGTAGAAGAATTCTACTAATTGCTTGTTTCTATTTTTGGAAGGGGAGGAGATTATTTCTTTTTCATGGCTCCTTGCAAAAAGTATCCTCTTTTGAGGAAAAAAGTTCCGTAGAACAATCCCATTATAGACATGGGGGAAGCCTTGAAAGTATGAGTGGAACACACCACCATTCCTTCCTTCAAAGAGAGTCCCTGCTTGACCTCATTCCTTTTGAGTCTATGTAGGGCCACAAGTTGATCCTACGTAGTGTGTTTTGAATGTTAACATGTTAGATTACTGATCAAAGTACTGTTTTAGGGATCAGCAACTTGGACCAAACCTAATCTCTAAGTGTTTCCAGGAATGGAGATTGGAGAGATCTCCCTAGACATGAGGAAAGCTTAACTTGGTTGGAAATTTTTAAATGAAAAGAGTCTGAATGAAAATTCATACACTGTGTGTGTGTGTGTGTGTGTGTGTGTGTGTGTGTGTGTGTGCGTGCAAGCATGTATGTATCAAGATATTTTTGTTCCATATTGCATATTAGTTTGGAAAGTGTAAATTAAGTTTTGATCATGTATAAAACCAACGAATTTCTCCTCTTCTCCCTACCTCTCAATATCTGGATGCAAAGGTGGAGGTAAGATGTGACATATTTAATGAATTCATATGAATTCAACATGAAATTGGAGAGATGAAGAATTGTGGTCTTAACGTCCTTCCCCAGAATATCTGACAATAAAGATCAAAATAAATAAATAACCCTTAGTGAAACTAGGATAAGATCTACACTTCCATCAACAAGGCACCTCATGGTGATAGCTATTCAGAATATTGTTATTGCTCATTGAACTCATGAGAATGAATATGTGCATTATCTATAGCACTTGTAACACAATCATGGGTCGCAAAAACTGAGAAGGAAAGAGAGATATTTTGCCATTTATAGCCCTCTGGAAAGTGTGATTACAACCAAGGCACTTTTGTGCTGTTTATTCCCCCTGTGTGTATTCACTGGATGCCAGCCTTCAGGTCTGTGAGGTAGTTCAGTGAAATCATTTATTTCTGGGTTATTTGCATCTTTAGATCATTGTTCATCTGGACTAGAAGACAGGGGAAAAAATTAAAAACTGTTCACTTCTTGCCCTCAAATCTGTCCAACCATTCTAGGACAACGCTTAAATTTTGGCTTTTGACCAGTTTTCCCACAAATGAGCCAGGGGTGGGTTCCACTTACCTTTACTACCAGTTCGCAATGGGAGCATACATGCACGCTTCTGCCCATGCACAGAAGCTTCTGCGCACATGCAGACCATCAGTAATGATGTCGGGGTGGGTGGGCGGAGCCTTCCACCACCATTACTACCACTTCGCAAGAACCGGACCGAACCAGAAGCAACCCATAACTGAAATGAGCTGATAGTTCTCTGCTATGATTTTCCTCCCGTCAGGAGTTCATAGTTACTTCTCTGTGATTCTGCTTTCTCTTCCTCGGTTACCCCAAAACTGACTGGTGATCTATCAGATTAATGATTTTACAGGTATGGATGTGGATCAAGTTATCGGCATGGTTTTAAAGATAGTACTACATCATATAGTACGTTGTACAATTTTGCAACCAGAACAACAATGTCTTTTAACCTGGTTTCTTTTAGAAGAAATGCTTGGGACAAAATATGCTCTGTGGTGGTCACCAAATGGCAAGAACATAGCATACATAGAGTTCAATGATACTGAAATACCAGTTATTGAATACTCATATTATGGCGAGAATCAATATCCTAGAAAAATAACTCTTCCATATCCAAAGGTAGATGTGCTTTGTTTATTTATTTTCCTTTTAGCATTAAGCTCGGCTCTGTTGTAGATTTGAATATTAAATAACTATACCAAATGTAACTACTGACTTTTTAAAAACCCTGCTAAGTAGTATAATTGAGAAGTTTTAGAAAGGGTGTGGGTGTCTTGAAGCCTAAGACCCTCAATCTTATAGCTTCCCCCACCCAAGGTCAAATGCCTGAAGTATGGCAGCCAGCCAGCAAATGACAAAATGTGATTTTTGCTGGTTTTCTGCAGAAAATAAAATAAAATAGGTGCATTACCTTTGCGGTTACTTTAACACACCTATAAAACATAACCCTCTACCCCTCCAAAATGAAAACAGAATCGGAAGAGCTCCCTTTGGTGCTATCATAATATCATGAGTCTCTGCTTGTAGCTTTTGGTGGGAAAAATACAAATCTAAAATAAATACAACCTTTAGGATAGTGTTGCTTATGCCTATTGTAAATGAAAATCCAGCTTGTGTATCCTGTATTATTAAAATATAGTGGTACCTCAGTACTCATCATTAATTGGTTCCCAGCAACCGGTAAGATCCCACAGAGTTGGTCTCCTCCAGGTCTCGTCAGCTAAACAATGCCAGCTGATGGGCCTGTGGGGCAGGGCCTTCTCTGTGGCTGCTCCAGCTCTCTGGAACCAGTTACCTCCTGAGGTCCGTACCATCCCTACCCTATTGGCCTTCCAAAAAGCAGTGAAGACCTGGCTTTTCCGGCAGGCCTGGGGCTGTTGATCTCACTCTTGTGATCTGGCGAGATCTGGCCATGAATGGTATGAATGAGTTTTAATGTTTTTAATTTTTAAATGTTTTTTATTAGGATTTTAGATGTATTGTGAGCCACCCTGAGTCTTCGGAGAGGGGCGGCATATAAATTGAATTAAATTGAAAAAAAATTGAAATTGGAAGATGTGATGAGTATCAAAACAATGAGTACCAAAGAATTTTTTCCCATCAGAAATATTATAGTAGTCACAAGCAGCCAACACCAATAAGTTCTAACCTGTACATTGAGTACCAAATAAACAATGAGTACTGAGACAATTCTTATGTCAAAATGCATTGAGTATCAAATTCAATGAGTTTCAAAGCAGTTGAGTACCAAGATACCACTGTAACATTTTGAAAGACCTAATCAATTCCCTTCACATATAACTCCTATTGAAAATACTTAGTAATAGGTGGCAGCTGACCTAGAAGGAAGGGCATGGAATCTGAAGTAGCAGATGTTAGACTTCCTCTGTTACTTTTGAAGACAACAGGGCAGAAGACTTCTCCCGTGAGATTATAATCTTTATACTATTTGCTTAGTGTTTATGGTTAATGATGCCAATCTACTGTGAACTTCTCAGAATAAATTTCTAGCTATGACATATTTTTAATAAGATCCAAAATTGTCTGGAAACGGAAAATGTGCCTGAAATGAATAAAATAACTTTACTTAGTTTTTTTATTTAAATATTGTAATTAAAGTCATTAGAATTTAGTTTAATCAATTTGTCCCTACTTTTCCTTGAAGGCTGGAGCTAAAAATCCAACTGTTAGAGTGTTGATTATAGATACTACAAATCCTAGAGATTTTGGACCGAAGGAAATACTTGCACCACCAGTGATAGCATCAAGGTAATATTTTCTTTAAATCCTCAGTTCCTGTTCTTTACCCCTAGAAAAAATAGCAATTGTTTTCAGTAATTTGCACTAGGAGTTTTTCCCCCTGAAATTTTCTTTCTGTGTTAAACTTGTAATATAGGCTCTGGATCAAGGACTGCTATAAAGGAAAACGTAACGCGTAATTCTCACTAATGATAGAAATCATTTCAGCCACTTGGTTACAGCAATACAAGAGTGCTGAAGCTAAGGAACCTGGCCCACCTGTTCAAAGAATTTGAGTGGTGCTTTAATAACATTTAAATTTTAAACTTTTTAAAACTCAGATATGGTATAAAACTGGCCTATCATATCTATTGTCAGAGTTCCAAGTAATGCATCCTTTGAAAGCAGAACTCCAAGGCAGGTAGATTCCTCAAAGAACATGTTTATTGGCTACATCATATTGGCACAGCCAGTGAAAGCCAACTCTAAAAGTTCCCATGGTTTTCACCTAATTAAAAGAGTAAAAGTCCCTCCTCCCAGATGTCACCAGTCACATTGTCCAATGAAAGTACTGGCAGGCTGCTTGGTCACTCCTCTCCTTTCACTGCCACCTGTTAAGATGACCTTGTTTCCCACAGGAAAACTTTATCTCCTTCCCCCTCCCTTCCCTCTCTCTCCCTTCCCCCTCCCTCCCTCTCTCCTTCCCCCTCCCTTCCCTCAGGGTTCATGGCAACTATGAGGCAGCAAAAGATGGCTTCAGCCAGGTTCGCTTCAGAGTTGACATCTATATTATTAATTTGATCTACCTATCATATCTATGTTGTCAATGTAATAGTGTGTTTCCTTCTTCTCTTCTCCCTGTATTCACTGACTCTCTTCTTTTTTCTCTTTTTCTTTAGCGATCACTATGTCACTTGGATTACCTGGGTAACAGATGACAGAATCTGTGTGCAGTGGTTGAAAAGGATCCAGAACTTCTCCCTGTCAGCAATCTGTGACTACAATTACCACTCCAGATCTTGGGATTGCCCAGAGGTAGTATTTTCCCATCAAGCCAAGATTTAAAACAAAAACTCTATCAGTGAATAATTCGATAAATGTTCAAATCATTGTAACTGGATAGTTACTGTGCAAAAGAAAAGGGGGAAAGGTTGTTTTCAAATTAAAGTGGGATCCTAAATTGTCTCAGAAAGAATATTGCTAGCACTTATTAATGGTGAGAATAGGGAGCTGGTTTTTACTCATCCCTATTACAGCCTTTTCTCCTCTGTTTCATTTTGATCTTTGACCAAGGGTCTGCTGATCCTTCATGGCCTGGTTTATAAACATGTTAAGTCATATATTATTGGCTACAAACTACAAAGAGTATGATCACGTCAAACTCAAATCAACCCTATTAAGTCGTATCATGATATGCGAATAAGTATTAGAGTTCAAGTTGCTGGATGGAAAAACGATAAGGCCAATATTTCATCTTAAGATTGTCCCTCTGAAAAGTTGTGATTAGATAATCAAAATGATCAGCAACTTTGCCCTGGAAGATCCAAAATGCAGTACAAATTGCATGCCTCAGCATGTTCTTACCGAAGGAAAGATGTGGATAAAACCACTATTATCTTCTGTTTATAAAGTGCTTTTACCGTATCACTCTGCACACCAATGGTTAGTTAACAAGAGTGCGAACAGATGGGAGAACTCCATTAAGCTGTGTTTGCTAAAAAGATCTCAGGGGAATAAATTTCCATTTCATACTTTGTTTTCCGATTAAACCGGAAGTAATAAGGCGTAAACAATGTGGACTCTCTCATACACTAAGAGATAATAAAGCTGCAGTGTGCAAATAATGATAAGAAATACTTTTCTGCAAATCCAGAGAGGATTCTAAACTTCATACTAAAAAAAAAAAAATCACCAAATCAGCAAATATACCCAATAAATAAAAATTGAATACAAGTTTAAATAGTCACCTTACTCAAGGCCACCATATCTGGGTTACAAATTCTGAATGACCACTCAGTGGCAGCAAAGTTGGAGTTTTTTGCTGCCATCTAATGCTCATCAAGATTCTTGCAGCCTTGATAAACCATGCTACACTTCCTCAAGTTTCTAAACAAGCTTCTGAACAATCTTACAGAATCCTACAAAAATTTATGTATCTATCATTTGTGTTTGAATTGAATTGAATTGAATATTTTATTTTATTTGGCCAAGAGTGATTAAACACACAAGGAATTTGTCTCTGGTACAGAAGCACACAGTATACATGAAGTAACATAATAATAATAATAATACAACAACAACAACAATAATAATAGTAAATGAAGAAGTTAAATTGCTCTGGGACTTCAGAATCCAGACAGTAAGGCACCTGCCACATAACACTCCAGACTTAACAGTTGTCGATAGGAAAGAACAAAAAAAGTTCAGTTGGTGAAAACTGAATCGTGCAATTTATTGACATCATGGTGCCAGGAGATGCCAGAGTCGAAGAAAAAGAACTGGAAAAAATCACGAAATATTGTGACCTGGCCATCAAAACTACGCGATTATGGATGAAACATATAACAGTGATACCCATTATCATCAGGGCACTTGGTACCATGTCCAAGAATTTTATAAGGAACACATTAATAAAGTGAATCTTCCTGCAATAACACCAGTGGAACTGCAAAAAACGGCACTACTTGGAACATCGTAAATCTTAAGAAGGTATTTGGTTGATACCTAGGACGCTGGCAGCAACCCCTATCAGCCCTTCGCACCCGTCAATGGTATTTGTGATGCATTTTTGAATGTTTAGTTGACTGAGTTTCATGTTTAAAGAATAAAGTAAATAACAACAATGACAATAATAATAATAATAGAAAATGAAGAAGTTAAATTGCTCTGGGACTTCAGAATCCAGACAGACAGCCACCTGTCACATAACACCTTGGATCTAACAGTTGTCGATATGAAAGACAAAAAAGTCTGGATAGTGGATGTGGCAGTGCCTGGAGACAGCAGTATAGAAGAGAAAGAACTGGAGAAAATAACAAAATACAAAGACCTACAAATAGAAATAGAACAACTATGGCAAAGGCAAGCAAGGGTAGTAGTAATAGTAATAGGCGCCTTGGGTGCAGTCCCAAAACAAGCACCACTTGAACAGCATTGGCATTGACAAATTTGCCAGCAGTCAATTGCAGAAGGCAGCCTTACTTGGAACTGCTTCCATCCTGCAACGATATCTGTAACACTGTCAAACATCCAATTTTCCTATCCCAGGTCCTTGGTAAGGACTCAATAGGTAGACAAAAATGAAAAACCCAGTCTGAAC
Source organism: Masticophis lateralis (assembly GCA_030761175.1). Classification (NCBI taxonomy): domain Eukaryota; kingdom Metazoa; phylum Chordata; class Lepidosauria; order Squamata; family Colubridae; genus Masticophis; species Masticophis lateralis. The sequence goes on from JAUDYJ010000001.1 coordinate 208,956,744, forward strand.
ATCTGGCTGACTGTGCGATTAATAATAATAATAACATTACTATTATTATTATTAAAAATTATTTAAAACCTAGGACGCTGGCATCAACCCTTATCAACCATTAGCACCAGTCAATGGTATTTGTGACACATTTTTAAATGATCAGTTGTCTGAGTTTCATGTTTAATGAATAAAAGAGATGATTAATAATAATAATAATAATAACAACAACAACAACAACAACAACAACATTATTATTATTATTGACATAACAGTAGTTGAAAAGAAAAAAATATGGTTCATTGACATTGCAATACCTGGTGATGCACGGATTGAAGATAAGCAGCAAGAAAAAATCACAAAGTACCGGGACTTGCAAATTGAAGTTGAGCGACTGTGGAAAAAGAAATCACGTGTTGTCCCGATTGTAATTGGAGCCCTTGGAGCAATACCCAAAGGGCTACCCTGCTATTTAGAAATTCTAAATTTACCGGACTTGAACATTTTGACTACAAAAAACCACCTTACTCGGAACAGCTTACATCCTCCGACGATACCTTAACAGTTCCTAGGTCCTTGGTTAGGACTCGAGCTGCTGAGCTATTAACCAGCCTCAAAGGCTGTGAATCTCACTACAGATTAAATAATAATAATAATAATAATAATAATAATAATAATAATAATAATAATAATAAAATTATACCTATTAAAGGGGGGAGTAAAGACGATAATAAGAAGGATAAATAATAATATTATTACAGCCACATCATATATAGGTAAACATATTAAATATTTTAATTTAGTTTAATGGAATGAATTTTGCAAAGAAATATTTCAAAGGAAGAGGCATCCATAACCTAAAGTTTTGCTTTGAAAGCTTTGCTAAAATATTTGAAAAGTGAATTGTTCACAAGATGCTTTTAGATTATCATTGAATATCCTGGTTTTTATTAACATATGTTCAGGTTGTTACAATGGATTCCACATAGATAATTAAGGGCAAAGATTTGCTATCCAATAGCCATTGCTGTGCTGATACAATGATAGCATTAGAGAATGCTACAAGCCATTTTTGAAAAGGTAGTCTGTGTTTGAATGGGTCCTCATTTTTTCATGTTTCTGTCTGACTGAAAACTCTATAGCATTAATACGTCAGATTTCTGTTTTGCATTCCAACCTTGTTGTTTTCTTTGATTTGACAGAATCGGCAACATGTAGAAGAGAGCCATACAGGATGGGCTGGTGGAGTATGGCTTCTATGCTCTTTCCACTTTTGGTGTTATAATAAGAATCATTTCATTCTTTATTGACTTTTTACCATGCATCTATAAGTTTCAGAGAAACCGAAACAAGGCCATCTCCGTGAAACTGGAGAGGTGTAAGAATTCACTCCTGTTTTGCCTACCCACCTTGCCTGGGGAAACCAGCTTCCTAGGCAAAGTGGGGAAATCAAGCAGCTGCAAGTTTTGTGCCATGGCTAAACTTATGGCAAGGGGGAAGCAAAATCCCAGAGCGAGTGTTGACATTGTAAAGCAAAAAACAAAGCCAGAAGTGATTTTTGTAGCATTCTGGCTTTGTGTCAGAGTTCAGTTCGGCTTTGCCAGTGGGCAGTCCCACTGCAGACTTGCACAGGTAAACCCTAGAAAAATATTCCCATGAGTTTATAGAGATAGCTAAACTGTGGGTTTGCCCATCTGTCAAAGCTTTCCACCAACCACAACACAACAGCAGTGTTCCAAAATCTAAGGGGCTGCCACAAAAAAAGAGGGGGGTCAACCTATTGTCCAAAGCACCTGGATGCAGAACAAGAAGAAATGGATGAAAACTAATTAAGGAGAGAACCAACCTAAAACTAAGGAGAAATTTCCTGACAGAATAATTAATCAATGGAACGATTTGCCTTTAGTAGTTGTAGGTGCTCCATCACTGGATGTTTTCAAGAAGAGATTGGACATCCATTTGTCTGAAATAGTATATAGGGTCTCTTCCTTGAGCAGAAATTTGGAATAGAAGACGTCCAGGTCCCTTCCAACTCTGTCACTTTTGTTACTTGTGTAATTATTTGTTTTTTCGGATTTAATTTATTTTGGGGAGGGGGATGTCATAGACATCCATTTTTCATTTTGAGAACCTGCTGGGTCTTACCTTCAAGCAAAAAATGTTAGTTACATTGTAAACCCCTAACAAATGTGCTTTCACTACCGTATGAAAGATTTTTCATTAATGGGATAAGGGGCGGAAAATAGTAACATCAGAAAGCTTCGCTATATTTTTACTATAGTAAATATAGTAAAATATATTTAGTAAATAGTAAATTTTTAATTAATACACAAAATAATAAAATTTTATACAGTAAAATATGTAGTATAAATATATATTTACTGCATTTTGCATAATGTTCATTCACTTCTCAAAGATATTAATTTCTGTTTCATCTCCAGTTTTATTATTGTTGTCTCTCAGTTCTTTGTTTCAGCACCCTATTTCACTTCAGATGCCATGTCATACTACAAAATTTTTAGCGACCAGAATGGCTATAAACACATTCATTACATCAAAGACTCGGTGGTAGGTCAACCAAAGAACCAATCTAAAGTTCACCTATGTTGCAAGAGATGTGCTGCGGAATAAAGTACCTGACTTTAAATATGTTGTTTTTGTAGGAAAAGGCAATCCAGATCACTAGTGGTGAGTGGGAGGCCATATATATTTATAGAGTAACAGATGATGCAATGTAAGTATCCCTCTTGCGTGGTATGTTGGTTATGTTGCCTGTCAATGAAAATCATATGCAAGAATGCAAGAATGATTTTTCCATTAGCCTTGCAGCTGAACCCCATTTTTAAAGGTCTTTGAGAGTCATTCCATATGATTAGTTATAATGGATTCCCCTCAACAGCTATGGCCTGGAAAGGCCACAGAGTTAGATTTAGCCTACAAAGGAAAAAGAAGTTCCCCTCCCTCAACTTGTGCATCCAATCATAAACATTGGACATGACTAGAAGTGTCTAATAACATCTTAATCAAGAATATAATCACTATTATATATGTTGTATCACTATGCTCTGCATTATTTACTCATTTAGGTATAATAGCTGATTTAGAATTTAGTATTGGGAAGCTTATATGGCTTTGCAAACAAAGCATCTATAAAGAAGCAGCAATCAAATTGTCTTACCTTTTACTGAATGAAACCAGCCCCTTCTTCCTCCACCTATCATACTCATGGATTATTTCTATTTTTAATTATTATTATTATTTGCAATCAGTTTTGTAGAGAACAAGAGTTTTGGAGAAGGACTGGGAGCTCCAGGCCATCAGATGCTCACATATTGATCTAGTTAAAAACTTAAAGCAGAGGGACCTCAGTTACTTTAAGGTTTGGTCTTAGCCTTGGCTTGTAACTTAAGAAATATACATTCAGCCAATATTGGCTTGTTTAGAAAACTGATCAATCAAACCATGGTCTAGTGCAATATAGAAACTAAATTTGTCTCTGAATGAATAGGAATTCAGAATACAGATGTCTATGTATGAGTATAGTCCCAAAATAATATAGCAATATTTATTTTTGAATAAGTATATATTGGATTGTCCAATAACAAAAAAACCTTTACGAGCTGAAGATCCAATTATCTTCCTTAAAGAGAAGCATGTACACATGTATTACATGCAAAAATAACAGAATAACGGAGTTGGAAGGGACTTTAGAGGACTTCTAGTCTAACCTTCTGCTCAAGCAGGAAACTCCATAACATTTCAGACAAATCATTGTCCAAACTCTTCTTAAAAACCTCCAACGTTGAAGCACCCACAACTTCTAGAGGCAAGTTGTTCCATTGATTACCAGCAATTGTTCTAACTGTCAGGAAATTTCTCCTTAGTTCTAGGTTGATTCTTTGAACAGTTTCTACCTATTGCTTCTTGTCTTGCCTTCAGGTGTTTTGAAGAATAGACTGCTCACCCCTCCCCCACTTCTTTGTGGTAGCCTTTTAAATATGGAAAAACTGCTATCATGTCACTCCTAGTCCTTCTTTTCATTAAACTAGACATACCCAGTTCCTGCAAATGTTCTTCATGTATACTGGGAGAGAGAGAGAGATTTCCAAGATCCCTTTTTCTGTAAACATTGCAGAAAAATAAATAAATAATACATTTAGTTTCTTCCTCTGTAATCAGAATCAAAAAACAAGATACAGGTTGCAAAAATAGGCAGCTCCTAGGGGTTCTAAGAATTCCATTGTCCAACATCCTAATAAAATATTTATAGCATACTTATTTTCTGAATGTGGATCTTTACTTAGCCAAATGATACCTCCCACACAAAAAGATGAAGGGAACAGCTTCAGGGAATCCTGTAGAGCACAGGTGTCAAACTTGATGTGTCACATGACATCACGTGACGTATTGTGACTCTTTTTCCCTTGGCGGAGCCTGGGTGGGTGTGGCCTGCACATGATACATCCAGCCCACAGGCTGCCTGTTTGACACCCCTGGGTAGAGGAATATGGAGATAGCCTTGATGAAGGAATTCAGCAGCTGTTAGTTAAGCATCAGCCTTAGTCTGACAGGAAGGAAAGAGTAAGAAAGAAACTCAAGACTTCCCTGCCTTGATTTTCTTTGATATCAAATGGGAAAGACCAAGAATCTCTATTAGGCTTTCAAAATTCTGTTACTGCATCCTTGTTCTTAAAATGTTTGTTTCCTAAGCTAGTCTACTTCAAAGGGCTGGCAAATCCGAAGTTTTACAAGAAAACCAAAGAATTGGGCAGGAAAGTGAATTAAATCTCAGTTAATAGAACATAAATGGCTAATGCTTTGGGAAAAACAAGAATCTAGAAAGAAGGGAAATTTCCTGGCTGGCTGGAACCGTTCAAGTTTTTTGAGCATTTTCTTACAAATCTTCATAATCAGTAACATTTTATAATTTCATTCCATAGTGAATGCATAATTTATTTGCTAATGGATGTTGCCTTCCAGATTTTATTCAAGCAATGAATTTGAAGGTTACCCAGGAAGAAGAAACATTTACAAGTAAGTTGCTATCAAAACGGCAATAGAAAACTTACTATTAAGTGTAAAAAAGTAAAGAGTATTTCCGGTTAGTGAGTACAATTCACCAACTTCATGAAAACTATGTAGTTTCTTTGGCTCATAGATTACAAGGACTAATCACTATCTCATATTTCTGGACCCAAAATAATACTGTAATATTAAACATAATGGAGACCAGCACTCCAAATAAAGTAATTATATTTTAATTAAAAAAACAGCTTTTAACATATTACCCATGTTTTCCCAAAAATAAGACCCTGTCTTATTTATATATATGCACCAGGGGTGAAATGCTCCCGGTTCAGACCGGATCGCCTGATCCAGTAGTGACGGAGGCGAGTGATTTGGAGAACAGGTAGCAACCCCTGCCCCACCCCCCACATGCCCAGCTGAGCCGCACAATCATCAGAGGCTTTTTTAAAAAAAAATTTAAAAGCATTTTTTCTACTACTTCTTCGGCTGAAAAAATGCTTTTAAAAGTAAAAAAAAAGCCTCTGATGATCATGCGGCTCAGCTGGGATCGTCAGAGGCTTTTAAAAGCATTTTTTCTACAATCTCTTAGAGGTTGTAGAAAAAATGCTTTTAAAAGTCTCTAATGATCCCAGCTGAGTTGCCTGATCGTCAGAGCCTTTTTTTCTTTTAAAAGCCTCTGATGATCCCAGCTGAGTTGCCTGATCATCAGAAGTTTTTTTTTTCTTTCTTTTTTTTTGGCCGAAGAGGTTGTAGAAAAAATGGTTCTAAAAGTAAAAAAAAAAAAAAAAGTCGGCCATGCCCACCCAGTCACATTACCCCCCCATCAAGCCACGCCCACAGAACCGGTGCCTTTTATTTTCTTTTATTCTCTTATTTTCAGGAGCGGTGTCTTCCACTGACTCATCTCCCTTGCATGCATTGCCCCCGGCCTCCTTTTCACCGTCAGAGGCCTTCGGGAACTTCTTCTGTGGCTGGCAAGGCCAGCAAGGCTTTCCTGAAGGCCTCTGCAGCTGATAACAGAGCTCCGGATCGATCTGGAGCTCTGTTATCAGCTGCAGAGGCCTTCAGGAAAGCCTTGGCAGGATTGCTGGCTGCAGAAGAAATGGGCCGGCAAGGCAGGTGTCTGGGTGTGCGAGGCCTGGCTGCAACTGTTCAAAGATAAGTAGTAGGGCAGCTCCATCCCCCATCCCCACTCTAGGTTAATTTTTACCCATGGAGTGGGAGGGGTCTTAATTAGGGCTTATTTTAGAGGTAGGGCTTATATTGGGTGCACATATAAAAATCAAGGTAGGACTTACTTTCGGGGTAGGTCATATTTTTGGGGAAACATACTAGTACACACGAACATCTTATCCAAAATCCAGACCCTCCTATAGTAAGAAAACATCGGAAAAGACTGATAGAGATTGGGAACATCTTTCTATATATAGACTGATTCTTTTTCTAAATCTGCCTTTTTTTACAGAATTGGAAGAAATCCTGTATCAAAGCAGTGCATTACTTGTAATTTACGAAAAGAAAGATGCCAGTATTATGCAGCAAGATTCAGTAATGACGCCAGCTATTATGCACTAAACTGTTATGGTATGTCAAATTTGTGGGTAAATAAAATCCTAATAGCTATTTCAAATCACAATTCATAATTTCTACTTTAGAGCACCTTAATAGCAGTAAATGAATGTGTACAATATTAAGTACACTTATCTGGGAGTAATCCCCAGTGAATATCATGATTTTTAGCTTATACATGTGGATACAGAAAGTACCATCCATATGTTACAGTAGCTGGGTACGGTGAGGGTAGAGATTGCTTACAATTGGCTTGTTGCCCATGAATGATTTCCCTCCTTCATGATAGATGGTTTATTATTTGGAATCCTGTATATGGAGTTGGATTCCCTCTCTGGATTGGGCCTGATGGATAGAGTAGTAAAAGTACATACAAACATACATACATACATACATACATACATACATACATACATCATTGCTCCTAGAAGCACAAAGCCGAAAACACCAGCCTGAAGATGACGAATGAGACTTCGTCGAAACGTCGCCAAGACACTTCCAATTTTACGCGGAAGAAAACCCAAATAACCAAAGACAGACAGACAGACAGACATCTTTTACAAAATAAAATAATGCCATTCAGTTTTCTATTATAAAGGTAATTTAATGTATGGTATAATCATCTGGAAAATTAGGATGGTGCATTTAAGAGTTATAAATAATCTATATCACTTTCTAGTTATGAAATGGCAAAGACTCTGAGAATATGACCTGGCAACATAATCTTTCATCCTTTGAAACAAACTGTAAAACAAATTAAGGCCACACCCATTGATTACGTGAATGAGACGGTTTTGACTTGAGAGAGCTCAAAGTTGATATGAACAAGTTTTAGAATGTAGGAAACTGTCTTCAGAATGTGAAACCATCAAATTATGAGGATGAGAAAGAGAGGCAGCATCTATCCATGGCTTCAGCCAGGGGCATTTCTCCACGGCTCTGGAACTTGAACTCTTAGAAATTGAACCTAGAACATTTTTCACCCCGTACAAGGATTCTGCAACTGAGCTCTGAGTGTCTGGGATCAGGAAAGGCTTTGTAAGACAAGTGCTCTGAATTAGTTTCCTAAAATAAACTTTTAAAAGTAGCTTCTTTGCTCCCATCCCATCCGTGCAGAGACACAGTTTAAGTTGTTTCCGGGTTGAAAGGATTAACCTTTGTTACGGTATTTAAAATCCAAACCAAAATAAAAACAAAATAAATTATAAAATAAAATGCAGAGTCCATTTAAAGAGAGAAATCTGAGTGTAGCCATATTGGTAGATTAGTGTGGATAAATGAAACTGATGTTTGGATAGCAATGTACATTTTCCTCAGGTCATATTAGGGAGAAAATAGTTGCTGTACAGTTTTTATCATAGATTTATGTTTTGTACAAGGTGTACAAGCATTGCAAATGATGACTATGTCACTAGCAAAATTACAAACATAACTAAATAAGCACTTCCATCATTCATCTGTGCCAAAACTGTGTCACGCAGGGAATGTGCTCATCTTGAGAAATGAGTTAAGACAACTTATCCAGATTCTTTTGTGCATGGTTAATTCTGTGCTCAAGTTATGTAACCATTTAGGTATCTTTTCATCTGGGTGAGTGAAGAGAACTGTATAGAACGCAAAGGTTAACTTTTTACCTTATTCTCAGCAACACTGTTGGTACACACACACACACACACAGAGAGAGAGAGAGAGAGAGAGAGAGAGAGGGAGGGAGAGAGAGCTGACATCTACTGAGGGCTATTAAGAGGGGTGGGGGCTGCTTTCCAAGAGCATATTTCTCCATTTCTCATCCAGGGAAATATAATATTCTGTCTTTTTAATGTTTCTCAAAATATTTCATTCTTCTAGGAGAGGGGTGGCTGCTAACTTTCTACAGCAGTAAGAGTGGCAAAATGGCATTACTTTTCAGATTTTACTGCATCTTACTGCCATGACGTATTATCAGAGATGTTTTTGTACCTGTGGAATCCCAGAAACTGGATCATGTTCTCTATAAAATAAATGTAGATATTTGTGGGTTGAATCCTACAATCCCACTATCAAGTAGGGCACTTTGTAGAAACATTGAGCAAGTTATTTCCAGTGTAAATTCAGGTCCCTATACATCTACTGTCATTTTAACATCCAACTGGGCTTTGCAGTTTGCTCAAATTAAAATGTTAAGCTTATGGGGGTGGGGGTGGGAGGACTGTGAGCGATGAACAAATGGGAATATGCAAGTAGCTAAGCAATGAAATGATTTTCAGTAATGATAATATGTTTCAGATATTTTGTTTTAATGGAGATTCTTTTTTTATTCTAATCAATACTGCAGGCCCAGGCATCCCCATTTCTACTATATACGATAACAGATCTAACAAAGGTAAGGATGTAAGGACTTGCCTCTCCTCTCTGCTCAAGAAAGTAGAACTCTTGAAGCACTTAGCATTTCAAAAGGAAACTTTTATTGAAAGGAATGTGATAGCAAGACAAAGAAATCTGGATCTGAGGATTCCCGCAAAAACAAATGGCCCTCCTCATCTTACATTCCAAGAAGGTAAACCAACGTACAGGTTAGTTAGGCACCAGGAAAAAGGCTATAAACTAAAGAATGCACCCAGGCCCTCTCTCCGCCAGAATGGCAGCATCCCAATCTATGGGACCTGACAAAGGGTGTCAAAGCCTAACCAGTTTTACACACTTTGAGGCTAATCTTAGCTGCTGTAGGCATAAGGAGAAAAGTCATACTTCAAAACTAGCACAGTAAAGACCAGCTTCAACCTGACTCATCAGGATGAGAAGAGATAAAGGCCCTGTCATGAGTCACTGTGGGAAAAAAATGTCAAAGCATATTATTGTTGTGGTTAAGTACAAGCGAGGAAAAGATCTTTGATTCTGATGACCAGAGTGATAAAATGTTTTTACACTTCATCTAAAGCTGACTTGTATTGCCCCGATTGCAAGAAAGAAAAGACAAAATTCTGTTTAGGTTAGAAACCATTTGGTATTCATATTCAGCTTCCGTAAAATTTTAGGCACATAAACCTGAAAAAGATACGAACGCCGTTTAACTATTATAATACTGGCTTTGCTATTTATTTGTCTGCTTTGTAGGTTAAGTAAATATACAACAGAATCGTGATATAAATGCTTTATCATGATTACCTTCTTTCATTCAATTAAACACTTAATTGAATATACAGAGTATATGAGATGAGCCACACATTACATTATTTATATCCAGATTACCTAATAAATTGAATTTATCACCCTGTAATGAGGTTTACCTTAATTCCAGGAAACTTTACTCCCCCTCCACTCATCCCTGCATTTTTCTAGGAAAATCTCAACTCTGTTTCAGTTATATCATGAAACTTTTGCTATTTCCATAATTATAAACTTGGGAAATTCATATACTCATTTCAATTTAACAGACGTGACATTTAACCTTTTATTAGTATCCAGTTGTGTAACATTTCAAGAACAGAGAATCAATGAGAAATGTATTTCTAATTCAAAACTTTTTATATACAGAAATCAAAGTCTTAGAAGACAATGCAGATTTGGAGTCTGCTCTGCAAAAAATCAGTTTACCAATTCAGAAGATTAACAAACTTGAAGTGGATGGCATAAGTAAGTATTATTTGTTTTTCACACCTAATTTTTCAGGGTGTGCACAAGAACGAAATAGTTGCCACTTAAAAACTTACAGTGTAATATCTGAATTTAGATCAAGAAACAGTGCAGTAGAGTTTTTCCTTCAACAGTGTATTAAGAAATTAATTCCTGGAATCCTATACATTAATAGCCTATTCCCAGACAAAGACTGCGTAGCACAGAAATGTGCAACCAGAGTGATGAGGAAATTGGAGCAATCCTCCTATGGCTCTTTGGCTTAGCTGTATATCTTTAAGTTTGATCTGGAGAAAGTGAATAAAGGTAGTCCTCAACTTATGATCATCTATTTAGTGAACATTTGAAGTTACAACAGCACTGAAAAAAATGAGTTATGAACAGTTTTCACGCTTAAGATTGTTGCAGCATCCTTATGTCATCAAAATTTAGGCACGTCACAACTGGCATATATTTATGACAGTTTCACTGTCCTGGGTTCATATGATCACCATCTGTAACCTTCCCAGCCAGCTTCTGACAAGCACAGTCAATGGGAGAAACCAGATTTGCTTAATGACTGCATGGTTCACTTAACAACTGCACTGATTCGCTTAACAACTATGACAAGGAAGATCGTAAAATGGGGCAAAAGTCACTCAGCCACTGCCTTGCTTAGCAACTGACATTTTGGGCTCAATTGTGATCATAATTTGAGGACTACCTGGGAGAATGTTTTTCTTACATTTATTTATTTATTTATTTATTTATTGGTTTGATTTATATATGCTGCCCTTCTCCGGAGACTCAGGGCGGCTTACAATGCATTAAGCAATAGCCTTCATCCTTTTGTATATACCTGCTTGGTAGGGCTTTCGGGCCCCCCTAAGCGGTATTCTTTTTTATACAAAGCCAGTTTATTGCCCCCACAATCCGGGTCCTCATTTTACCTACCTTGGAAGGATGAAAGGCTGAGTCAATCTTGAGCCTGGTGAGATTTGAACTCTCAGTAATTGCAGGCAGCTGGCAGCTAAGTGCTACTTTAAAAGCATTTTAGTCCACTGCTCCACCAAGGCTACATCTTTGCAGATTGCATCATCTGGCTGATCTTACCTGGGCTCAGGAGCTAATCAGCATCAGACCTTGTTAATGCTTAGATTGGATACTTACCAAAAAAAAAAAAAAAGGAATCACAGATCTGTAGGCTAAATTGGCAAGTTGAAAGAAAAAAAAAATCCTGAAACACAGCAATGGAAGTCTAATTCTGCATAGCTGCCAAGAAAATTACATGGGCAAATCCATGAAGTTCTCGGGACTCAATCAGACTTTATAAAGCATCACAAACCACAGATGTCATAATAGAAAATGCAAGCGTATAATGCAAAATACAATGTGGCATGCATGATTAAAAGAAAGGCCAGCAGTGGTATTTAATCCACTTGGCTATCAACAATGCAAACTTTGCAGCCACAAGTATTACCATGGGATCTTAAACTGCCACAGGAAGTTTCACATCAAATTCATTCATTCTCTCCCCTTCCCCTTTTCCTTCTAGCTTTATGGTACAAGATGCTTCTACCTCCAAAGTTTGATCGATCCAAGAAATATCCTCTTCTTATACACGTGTATGTAACATTTTATTCAATCATTCTCCCTATATACGTACCTTATATATACTGTCAAAGTTTTCAATAGCTTTGCAAAGCTGGCCACAGCACATCGGGATTAGCAATAGCAATAGTTCTTTGATTTATATACCATTTCACAGTGCTTTTACAGCCCTCCCTAAGCGGTTTACAGAGTCAGCATATTGCCCCCCAAAATTTGGCTTCTCATTTTACCCACCTCGGAAGGATGGAAGGCTGAGACAACCTTGAGCTTGGTGAGATTTGAACTGCCAAATAGCAGGCAGCCTGCAGTACTGCATTCTAACCACTGTGCCACCACAGCTCAATGTATGCTGGGTATGCAGAAGTTCCCAAGTGAAATCCTCTTCATCTTCGGGAGGGGGGGGGGAACTCCATGTTAGGCTGCTCTTCTCAAGCAAGATAGCTCAAAGTAATGTAGGAAATTATTTATATTTGCTACCACCATTTTTGTTTCTTCGGGAGCTCAAAGTAACAATTTTTCCCATAACAGCTCTGCGGACGGATGGACAGACGGACGGACAGACGGACAGACACTTTATTTTGGTCATTGACAAATAAAGCTCTGTGGGATATTTAGAAAATAAAAGATGGTTGCTGGTCCAAAGATACTCAGTGAGCTTCTTTGGCCGAGGGTAGCCTTCTCAATCATAATAGTCTAAAACTTTAACCACTGTGTCATTCTGTGTCTGAGAAGTAATTCCAAAACTCCAGTGAGGAAGTCCTTCATCATTCCATTTTTCTTATGCTACTTATTAAATATTTTAGGACCTTAGGGATGTTAACATAGAATGCTTTAAATTCCATTGATATTTCCCATAGGTATGGAGGGCCTTGTAGCCAAAATGTGAAGCATACCTTTAGCGTTAGCTGGAACAGCTATCTTGCAAGCAAAGAAGATATTGTGGTAGCATTTGTGGATGGCAGAGGAACCGGTTTCCAAGGTGATAAGATGTTGCATGCAGTCTATCGAAAACTTGGGGTTTATGAAGTTGAAGATCAAATCTCAGCTGTAAGGTAAGAATAAGGAGAGATTTTGGGTAGCATTACAGCCCTTCTAGGAGTAAATTCACGAATAGCCGTTGAGATTTATTCAGTACTGATCATGTTTGATGCTAAAGAAATGTATGTTAATAAATTAGTTATAATTTCTATTTGCTATCAATTCAGTACATATGGGAATATTCCGATCAGTCATTGCTATAGCACTATTTAGATTTGGCAAAATTTAAACTAAACTAAATATTTGGCAAAATATTTCTGTAGCTTTGTAAAGACTGCCAGATGAGTTTATGTGGCAATCTTTACAAAGCTACAGAAATGTTTTTTTATTATTTCTCCTTGCACAACCCCGATATTCTTGACCTATCCCATGAATATAACAGTTTTTCTTCTGGATTTGGTGGAATTCTTGGAAGGACCTCTGGATTTGTTTCAGAAGTCAACACTTAAGAGCTCTGAATATGTTAGAAAGGGTATAAATTTGATGCTCCGCACATGTGGAAGTAATATTTGCATGGACCTTTTTTAAGATGAGCAAAGATTATTAGTCTGGCTTGACAAATTATGAACCAGTTGGACTAAGAATAGAACCTAGAGTTCTCACCTCTACATCTTGCTTGCATGTTCCCATAACTGTACGGACGTCTTATCTCTTTCACCCCATTTCTCCTTTCTGATGCTTCCGTTTCCTCTTTGCTGTTTAAATGCACAGAGTGAAGTATATGGGGCAATTTACCATTTTGATTTCCATCTTGCTATCGTTACTTTCTTTGTACAATGCAATAGCAGAATTGTTTGTTTTATAGTAACCATAACAGTTTTAAATTGGTGTCATAAAGTAATAAAGTAATAAAAGATACTAAGGTGACAGATTTGATCTAGGTTAGTTTTACACATACTCATTCATAAGTACATTTCATTTTTCTGTACCTATCAGATTTTTTATCAGCAAAAACATGCATTTAGGATCTGGGATTCTGACATATTTAGTTCTGGATGGGGTGGCACTATCCCAGACAGACCCAGTTTGTGACTTGGGGGGGGGTGTTTCCTGGGCTTGGAACTCTGCTTGAAGAGCAGGTAGCAGTCATGGCCAGGACAGCCTTTGCACAATTTTGGTTTGTGCACCAGTTGCAGGATTTCCATGATCAGGAGTCTCAGCACTCAGTCATTCAAGCCCTGGTCATCTCATGTCTGGACTACTGCAATGCCCTCTACATGGGGTTACCTTTGAAGGGCATTTGGAAGCTACAACTGGTACAGAGTGTGGTGGCACAGATACAACACTTCTATAAAAAAAAAAAAGATAATGGCAATTTTCCTATTTTACTCTAAAGCCCCACCTGTGCTGGCATACTGCAGATCCCATCAGTCAAGGAATTTCAGCTGGCGGGGTCAAGGAAAAGAGCCTTCTCTTCCATGATTCCTATCCTAGGTAGGCAGGCAGGCAGGCAGGTGGACGGACGGATGGACAGACCGACAGACGGACGAATGGATGGACAGACAGACACATAGGAAAAAGACAATGGCAGAACACTTCTCCACTGATGCCAATAATATCACATGGTGTCAAAGTTAATTGAAATGAGATTTTTTAAAAGTTTAGTTTAGTTTTTATTGCCATAAATATTAATAATACACCATCGAAAAAAGTAAGGTTTTATTGTAAGCATCAACAGGAAAACTCTTCCACCTACTTGAAATATTTTGGTCATTTTCTCTTCTCCTTCTCTGTTGCTGTATTCTCTGGTGGTGAACCTCGTTAATTTGAATTTCTAATAATGGGGTTATCGTTTCATAATCCTTCTTGCTTCTTAAGTACCTTGCATGTGAAAACCAACCTTCTTGATGTCCTTTCTTCCTGTGACTGCTTTGTTGAAATATGGTCCAGGTTCTTATGACTCACTGATGACCCACTGATAAGATCCTAAATAATATTAGCTCTCAATAAGTTGCTAAACATGTTATTTCTTCAAGCTCATGTCTAGGTGCATTTGGACAATATTGACTTCCCACATTCTTAGGCTACCTCTTTGTGGGATAGCCTCATGAAACCTTGCAATGTAACCTTGGTGGGAGGAGATAAACCTACCCATTAATAGGGTTTGAATCTAGATTTCCCATATCTAACCTCAGATTCCAATCAATGCTTTCAACTGAATGCCAAGGAAAGGGCATCTTGTAGAAGATGCCTGTTCATTGTTTTTTAAAAAAAACTCCTCAGTTTAACTTCCTGCTTCCCCCACAGACACACAGTAAGATTGAGTCAAATAACTTTTCCTTAGCCTTGGTTTCCCCTCCCCAATTGTCCAGTTTATCTTGCAAGTTGTAGATGAAGATGAAGATTACAACTAGAAAATGTATAGAAAGTACTCTAGATAAGTGAAAGTGCAACCTAAAAGCTAAGTGTTACTAAGTAGTTCTGTCATCTGGGCAACTAACAATAAATTTAATATATCCCAAAACAATTGGAGCACTACTTGAACACCATTCAACTGCAAATTCACCATCATTCAATTGCAAAAAGCAGCTTTACTTGGAACAGCTTACATCTCAAACATTATCAAACATCCACATCAGCCTATCTCAGGTCTTGGGAAGGACTCAATCATCCTTGTCTTCATTTAATGACCCCATAATCCCTTGTGGGGTGCAGTCTGGGCAACTGAATGGAGCTAGCAGAGTGTTTAAATGGCCAGATGTCCTTCCTGTCACCAGTGCGGAGTTTTGTTCAGCAGATATATTCTCAGTGTGCCCAGAGAGAGAAATATCTGCCTCTACCTAGGATCAAATTCACAGCCTTCTGATTGTGAGGTGAGAGTTCCACCTCTAGGCCACCACACTACTCCCTTGGGAAGGACTCAATAGGTGGATGAAAATGCCAAGTTCAGTCTGAACATCTGGATGACTGGGTGATGAATAATAATAAAGGCAAACTTGCAAAACAGAGAAGTAAAAGAAAAATAAGTTCATTAAACTAGCAAATCAGAAAGAGCTAATAACAGCTGACTTCCCTTGTCTCCAAAAGACTTTGGGAAGGTTGGACATATTTATCGAAAGAGATCTCTCGTTCAGACCTAAAAGCCAGATAGAGGAAAGTACTCTCTGTCCATTGGAGCTACACCAGTGGTGGGCTGCTAATGGTTCGCCCTGGTTCGGGCAAACCGGTAGCAGCAGCAGTGGGAGGCTCCACCCACCCACCCAGACGTCATCAAATACACTCTGCACATGCGCAGAAGTGGCACGTGCATGAGTGAAGCAAGCGCACACGCGCTAGCAAACCGGTAGCAAAGGTAAGTGAAACCCACCATTGAGCTACACGGTTTTATGTAGAACTTTGACTTCAATATAGGATAAGGAGACCGGATGAGACACCACCAAGTAATCACAGAACTGCATTGTATACACACAGAAACATATACTGGGGGAGGTTCAGATTTGTCATATTTAAAGCTTTTTATCCCACCTTTTCATGACCAGAAACAATCCTGTATTTTGTAAAGCACCTATTACATTTAAATGATTGAAACTGGGCACATCAGCAGATCCCATAGGCTAGGCTACCAGATCAAGGTTGCAAAAATCCAGATGCCCAGAAGATGACACCAAAGAAAAGAGGTGTATTGAGTTCTGTGATCATCTAGTCTAGTGAATGCCAAGATTTTTGCAGCCCTAGTCTGATAAATATACCATAGGCAAAACAACATTTATTTTTGTATCCCTTCTTGGAATTTATTTTATATATACACAGATATAATTAGTTCTAAGTTAATTATGTCCAAAAGATTAGAGTTAATGAAAGGTCAGTGAAATTAGGTTTGTAATTCACAATTTCTCCTGGCTTGTTTAAACTTAGGTTGGAAATGGCAATTTAAAATTAGAAGCAGAATTTTTGCACTGTTTGTAAAATAGAGGTTAGAAGGAGGTTAGGATTAGATTTGGCAAAAGTTGCCAAAACACGTACATGTGACATTGTGGTTTAAGATAAAATCTAAATGACCAGCTGTCTTTGGCTTTACTAGGCTCAGACCCATATTAAGCAGCTGATATCTATTAACAGTGTAATTATTAGAGGATGTTTAAAATATTTTTTTGCCACATAACCCTTGTGTTTTCTAGCATCCCAAAGTACTTTAAAACATCTATGTTTCTTTAATTAATTGTGTGCATTTTTCTTCCAAACAGAAAATTTATAGACATGGGTTTTATTGATGAAAAACGAATAGCCATATGGGGTTGGGTATGTATACAGTACTTTAAAAAAAATTTTTTTTAAAAAAATCTTGAATAACCATGTTCTGTTTAGCCTGTCACTTGCAGTTTGTTTTTCTTATCTTCTTCCTTGGCTTGGATTCCCATAAAGCAGCTTGGCAAAAAATATAATATGGCATACTTTCTCAAAGAAAAATGTCAAAAACTGAATTCATTGGTTGATATTTGAGATCAGGTAACATTGTTGTCCTAACTTCTTATATTAAAATAATTATTATATTGACCAGTTATGACATAACTATATATAAAATGCTATGACTAAATGATATAATGGATATATTTTCTGAACCCACCCAATCCAAGGAGTTCATGACAGGTGAAATAAATTACACACGAAGAACGCAATGCTTATTAGTAGAGAAGCTCATAAAACAATTTCCCTTTTTCTTTATGCCTGATGGAGCCTTTTGCTGGAAAAAGCTTCCTTCTTTCTTTTTTCCTATATAAGCTCTCTTAAAATATTTCAAATAAGCAACATGATTCTGTCATTGAAACTAGCCATCCTCAGCCTTTATACAGAAGCAGTTGGGAACACTTCAAACCCAGAGCATATTAAGGGTGTGCTTAGAAAGTGGACACCTTGATGGGTGAAATTCTCCACAAAGTATTCATTTACTAAAATTCACATTATTGTGTCCCTTCGCTCACTCATGCTCCCACCTCTCCAGTTTACTTTTGTCATTTTTTTGTCCTATATGATGATGGGCACTTCTAAATGGAGCACCAGATTAAAGTAGTCTGCTCTCATTGTTAAGATGGGGGGGGGGGGATATCCTTGGCAATAAACACAATTTTGGACTGGTCATGATATATGTGGCTATTTGCACCGTAGGGATCCCCTAACGCTAGCAATACAGGTTCTCTGTAGACTAACAAAAGAGCTCAACCCCAACCATTACGATTCTACCAGCACAACGTTAAACATTAATTTGGAAAATAACCCCTTCTGATCTCAGTTACCCACAAAATTGCATGATTCTGCAGCTGTAGACAAATATTTGCAGTAGCAGCTTATCTGCACTGCCTGGTTATCCTGTCATTAGAACCAGCAGGCAGAAATGGATGATGGTTTTCCTCTGATAATTCCCTAGTCACTTTCAAGGTGGTCTCAGGGCATCTTTCTCTGCTGAAGTGCAATTTTTTCCCATTGGATTTTTCTTTGTTGCTTACTTTGTAAGGATTGCAGTCCCTTGATAATGCTGTTATATTACATAATGTTTTCTTCATCTCCACACAATGTAGTTCAGATTCTTGAACAACATTATACCTTAGAACAGGGATGTCAAACTCACAGCTCGTGAGCTGGATGCGTCATGCACTGGCCATGCCCACCCCCGGTATAGCGAAGGGGGGAAAAGTTGCGATATGTCACTTGACAACGATGTGACAACGCAATTTTGACACCCCTGCCTTAGAATTTCAACTTTCCTAATATTAGTACATTCCTTAGTCTCCCTCATATACGTAAATGATATGTGTCAATATGCAAAGGGGCATGAAGAATTACCAAGAAGAACTATTTTCTCTTTTTATGAAAAAGGCATGAAAAATTTTGTCACAGATCATTTCTAAGGTAAATGGTTATTACCCTTCAGCTAAAAGCACATCTGGGGCACAACAGCATTTCTTTCACCTTCAGTAACTGAACCTGCAATAAACATTGGCTGGGTTCATATATCATGTTATGCCACATTATTAAACATGGTTTGTTGAATATAATACACAATTGGATGGGTTCACACATAAAAGTGAGTAATAAGTTGTGGCTCACAACCATAATGGCTGGGCGTATATAACGTGCAAAACCAATCCCAAATCATATGGCTTGATATGATATAAGAACCTAATCATAGTCCCTTCCTTCTGTCATTGCAGAAGGGAAAAAGCAGGTTTAGGTTCTCACTCAATTATGGAACTCACCTGGCTGATTTGGGATCAACTACAATCTCTCCCAAGATTGTTATGAGGTTAAAATAAGGTGAGATCCTCAGGTGCAACATTTAAGACTCCTAGAGGAATTAAAAAGAGGTATTTTTTTAAGAAGAGAAATATTTAGAAGTCCCATTTGCTCCAGTGGCTCATAGAAAATTATTCAGGAGAAACTGTTGAGTAATTCGTATTCCTGGAGGCCAAAACAAATGTTCTCCTTGGCTTCAGTATATTATTACTTGGATTCTTAGAGAGCAAATACTTGCCTTTTCGAATATTAACTTCTCTCTTGTTTGTTTTTAGTCCTATGGTGGATATGTTTCATCTCTGGCACTTGGGTCTGGTACTGGCATGTTTAAGTGTGGAATAGCTGTGGCTCCTGTTTCCAGCTGGGAATATTATGGTATGGAAAAACAACTAATAATCTGAGGTTTTGACAGCCGGATACAGAAAATGGATTATTTTTTAAAAAAATTAGGTCACTGCTAGGCCTTTGCTCATATGAAAAAAAAAAAGGTTTGAGGCACACTTCATCTAAAAACACCTTCTTCAAAATACACTTTCTTTTAAAAACAAGCACACCTTCTCTTGGGCAAAGCTTGCTTTGAAATAGTTTGCAGAATTGCTGAGTATATGTCTTCAAAGCAGACATTCTTAAAACAACCAAGGCAAAACACAGGCCTTTTCAAAGAAACCGTTGTCCATGAAAACGCTCCTGTTTCCAATTATTAGGTGCCCGTTTTAAGATCAGTCGTAGCTTCAGATGTTAAACTTTGGCTGGGCCTGCTCTTCATCTTAATCGGTTCTGCACGCAATCTTGTGGCTATGAAGCTGGCAGCTTGGCATCAGGCCCAGCTACTTCTTGAACACTCTTCCACCTTCATTACCTTATTTATGCCATCCAAGGCAACCTTTTTTTTTTAAACCTTTGCAAGGGTTTGCTGCTGAAGAAACAATACAAAATGGTAGTCAGCCCACAAATCAAAACACATAGAATCAGGGGTGAAATCTACTTACCTTCCCTACCGGTTCGGAAGTGTGTGCACATCGCATGTGATTTTAGATCCTCTGCACATGCGCAAAGCTTTCTGAGCATGCTCAGAGGGTCAAAAACAGGTTTTAACCAGGAAGTAATGACATCCGGGCGGGTGGGCGGAGCCTCACACTGCTGCCGCTACCGATTCTCCGAACCACCCATCACTGCCACTCCTGTTTCGCCCAAACTGGTGCAAACCGGTAGCATTTCACCCCTGCATAGAATGCATATCATAGAGACATATACTTCCACATAGCCATCAAATTAAGGTACAAACAGCTTGGTTTTGACAACTCCCTGCTTCCTTGGCAAAAAAATATTTTTGTAATGAATTCAGTAAGAAGGTCTATCTGTGTAAAATGGTTTTGCACTTAATATACAAACTGAGAGACTGAAGGCACTCTCATCACCCTGGCTAATAGTAGGCTTGCCCCCTGTGTGATTATGGCTGCTTTAATGTGTTTTGTAGCCTGAGGCCAAAAACTGCCTAAACTTCCCCTTGAATGCCCAGCATGAATGAATGTAAATGCATGCTTTACAATACATTTGCTCTTGTGCACGTGTTAATGTGTTTCTGTGCATTGTGACAACTGCATTTATTGTATATTGCAGCATCCATCTACACTGAACGATTTATGGGCCTTCCAACCAAATCTGACAATCTTGAGCATTACAAAGTAAGAATCCTGTAAACATTCCTATATTTTAATTATACTCTTACTGTTTGATTTCAAATTTCCTTTTCCTGCCTTTTGCTCCTTGGCTGAGTGCGCCGGCTGCCCTCTTCTTGTCTCTGCCGGTTCTTCCATCTGACATTGTTTTAAATTGATATTTGAGGGTAATTGGGAGGCCTTGTCTATTTGGATGGGGGTGGGTGGGCGTGGCTGGCAGGGGGTAACACTTGTTTTATAAAGGAAATTAAAGATCTCCTTTTAAAATGAAAAAAGCCATGCCTTCATAACATGGCCTTTACCTCATCCACAAACTATTCCCGAGATAGCTTAAAATGCCTTGAGCAGTTCCGGTATTTCAACAACAATAATTCACAACAATAAGCCTTTGTTGTGAGCTGACACACTTCATTGATCCTGTTGGTTAGTGTTATAGTTAACTTATGGCCAGCAGGACCATACAAGAGTCACTGTGTTGGTGTTGAATTGCTCCCTGTGGTCCCCAGGCACTGTCTTTGGGAAGGAAGAGAAGCCAGGGAAATAAAACTTGGCTCTTTTGCTGTACCCACCAGGGATTGGCTTGGAGACCTAAACTGGCCTGAAGGCAGTGGGCAGAAGGAGGAAAGGGAGGGGGAGAGGGAGGGAGAGAGAGAGAATGAGGGAGAAATGCCTCTGCTGCTTCAAAATCCAATTCTCACTAGGTTTCTCCATAGTTCTTCAGTCTACTTTTTCAAATAAAAGTTTAATGCTATTCCATAATAGTGTTAAACATGTATCCAAAAGAAGCCTATCAGACGCTACTTGGAGTCCCTTTAGATGCCCTCACACAAGCCACTTGGGCAAAAACAGAGTGACAGATGATATCCTTGTCAGTCTGTCTATCAAAACTTGCCACCTCCCCCGCTCAGCCTGTGTTGATAGATATTTTTCCATTGATCGCTAATGTTTGAGGGTTGGGAGAGGAACAAAACTGAAGGTATCCTCCAACTTTTTTTTTTTTTTAATATGCCCTGTACACAGGGAATAAGGGCCGTGTCATTGGCTGGCAAGATAGATATTGCTAGTAATGGCATCCAATTCTGTGCCAGTATGGTTTGTGGATGGCTCAAGGGATTGGCAAATAGTAGTTTAACTTTACTGGAAAAATGAAGTATATGACTTTACATAGCATTGTCTCCATGGTCTTTTCCCTTCAATTTGAAACAAAACAGCAGGAATCTTATCCATAGTACATTGAACATTTTGGGCTGCTTATGCAAAATGTTTATGATGTAGAAATAAGGCAAACCAAGCCTTATTTCAGGAAAATGAGAAATTAAAATGAAATGAGATGTTTATTGACTCATTCATAGTTTTATCTTGCTTCTCTTTTCTGGGCTATACCTTTTCTGGGCTACCTAAGAAGGAAGTCGTTTCTTTGAACTAATCCTAAGGTAACCATGATTCAAACAAATTTTCAAAATAGATTTGGAACACAATTTATTACTGAAATGGATAGTTCAGCAGACTAAAGCCTGTTATTCAGCTGTCTGCAATTACTGTAAGTTCGAATCTCACCAGGCTCAAGGTTGACTCAGACTTCCATCCTTTCTAAGGTAGGTAAATTGAGGACCCAGTTTGTGGGGGCAATAAGCTGACTTTGTATAAAATATACAAAAGTATGAAGGCTATTGCTTAACGCACTGTAAGCCACCCTGAGTCTCCAGAGAAGGGCGGCATATAAATCTAATTTTTTTAAAAATGTACATTTGGCTGATGGTTGTATATCTTTTAATGATAACTCCTGTGAGTCTTGCATTGAAATATTTCTGTGAGATGATGATGATGATGTTAACCATTCAGTCATGTCTGACTCTTGGCAATTCTATGGACCAGGTCTCTCTACATCTTCCGATTTTGCACTACTATGAGAAACAGGTAGTCCTCAACTTATGACCACAATTGACCCAAATTTTTTGTTGCTAACTGAGACATTTGTTAAGTGAGTTTTACCCCATTTTACAACATTTAGAAGTTGTTAAGTGATTCACTGCAGTTGGTAAATTAGTAATATGGTTGTTAAATGAATCTGGCTTCCCCGTTGACTTTGTCAGAATGTCACAAAAGATGATCACAGGAAACCACCCACCTCCAGGACATTGCAACCATCATAAATATGAACCATTTGCCAAGCACCTAAATTTTGATCACATGACCGTGGGGATGCCGCAACATGTGTGAAATGTTGTGTCACGACAGAAATGTGAAAAAATAGTCCTGAGTCACTTTTATCAGTGCTGTTGTAACTTCGAACGGTCACTAAATGAACTGTTGTAAATTGAGGTCTCTCTGTATTTGCAGGTAATTCCTTAAACAAAACCCGTGAAGCCTGAGATTTAAGAACAATTAGCAGAAAATAGAGAAAAACTTTTAACTGCCTGATAGAATACTGTCACATAGGACAATTGGTAATGAAGGCACCTATCATTTTTACATTTGGCAACTCCGTAATTGTTCATTATTTTCCCTTTCAGAATTCAACAGTTATGGCAAGGGCTCAGAATTTCCATAATGTGGATTACCTTCTCATCCATGGAACGGCAGATGGTGAGGTCTATGAAAAACTGGTACCAATCCTGAGACAGAACCACTTTGTTAAAGAAACATTAAGCATTTCTCTGTTCCTGTGAGCAGGGTCAATACATTTAGACATATTTTCATTTTCTATCTGGCACATTGAGCACTGCTGACTCATTGTTGATCGTCCCTGCTATATCGCTTGTTACCTCATGACACGAGTCTAATGTTCTACTCTTGCGTGCTTTCTGGTATTTGTCAGATTGGTGGGATTCTTGTTTTTAATCAGCCACATTCACTCTCTTAATTTCTTTTCTTCCTTGCTTTTTTTTTTTATTGTTTCAGATAATGTTCATTTTCAGAACTCGGCACAGATCTCCAAAGCCTTAGTCAATGCACAAGTGGATTTTCAAGCAATGGTAGATATGATCAAATCATTTAAGCGTTAATGGGTCACGCAAATAATTAGGGATAGTTGTTCAGTATTAGATTAGGTATGGGGCAGGGGTGGGTTCTACTTACCTTTACTACCGGTTCTCAGCGGGGCCACGTGCGAGTGCTTGCTTCACTCTCTCGCTCTTCTGCACATGTCCAGAAGCTTCCTGATGACGTCTGGGTGAGTGGGCAGAGCCTCCCACCGGTTTTACTACCGGTTCTATAGAACTGATCCGAACCGGGGGCAACCCACCACTGGAGTGGGGATAGGTTTTAATCCACCCTTAGTCATAGATGTTCACCTGCTAAATTTGGGGAAGTTATTCTCACCCAGTTCAACCTACTTGACAGAGTTGCCTTTAGGAGTGGAAAATGGGAGGATTGATGGATTGATTTTGATTACATGCCATCAAGTCAGTATTGATTCTTAGTGGCCATGTAGATTTTCTCCATGGCAATCTGTTCCTAACTTGTGTTTCAGGTCTTCCAATAGTAAAAGAGTAGGAGGGACTGCTATATATGCTGCTTTGAACTCCTGAATGAAAGGCAGGCTATAAATCTAATAAATAAATTGCTACTGCAACTCAATCAAAGAGAACATAGCTGAAAAGGACCTTGGAGAACTTCTAGTCTAGCTGAAGCAGGAGTTCCTGTACCATTCCAGACAGGTGGAAGTCTTTTCTTAAAATTCTCCAGTGATGAAGCACTGACATCTGATGGCAAGCTGTTCCACTGGTTAATTTTCCTCACTGTTAGGAATTTTCTCCTTAATTCCAAGTTGCTTCTCTCCTTGATTAGTTTCTATCCATGGTTTCAGACCACAATAAGATATAGTCAGATAATATATTAGAGTATATGGAAAAGAATGGGAGGACTTCCAGAATTAAAACCAAGCCTCCAAAGACTACAACTAATTAAATAAAGTTTCCTGCCTGAGCAGGGGGTTGGACTATAAGACCTCCAGGATCCCTTCCAACTCTATTATTCTGTATTCTGTATAAAAGGGAGATATGCTCTTGATGCCAAAATTGTTGTAAACTTGGAGGGGGGAGGAAAGAAAGGTTACCTCTGATAGGAAGCCAGCATGTTTATGCTACTTGTCAAAACACAAAGAGAAGAAAAGTTTTTGCGATATAAATGTGGGGGAGGGCTGATTTTGCAATTCTGAAGTCCTCATTTTAAGACAAAAACCTAATGCTGATCCCAGCTGTTTTCATTACAATCAGTGCAGATTGGCTCTTTCGGCTTGGATGGTTGCCATTGTAACCTTGCTGATGCCCCTTCAGGACCTAAATGGCTTTTGTTATGAATGAGAGAATCACACAAGTTTTGGCTTTTGTTCTTGGAACAGGAAACCCTACCCCCCACCCCATGTATAACATACTACAACAGCAAGGTCTTGCTATGCAACTTTAGCCAACAGTTTAGCAATTTGGGTCTCACCGGCTCAAGGTTGACTCAGCCTTCCATCCTTCTGTGGTGGGTAAAATGAGGACCCAGATTGTTGAGGGCAATATGATGACTCTGTAAACAGCTCTGAGAGGGCTATAAAGCACTGTGAAGCAGTATAGAAGTCTAAGTGCTATTGTTATTGCTTAGCGTGTGAGAGCATAAGATGAGATGCAAAGACCCAAATCCCCTTTTCTGTCTCCCATCCCATCTTATAAAGTTTTTATTGTTTGTTTGAATTCTGCTTAAGAACCATAGAATTAAGATAATGTTTCTCTTCTTTTTCAGTGGTACACAGACCAAAACCATGGAATTCCAGGCCTTTCTTTGAAGCATCTCTACATTCACATGACACATTTCCTGAAACAGTGTTTTTCTCTGCCTTAAGGAGTCCTCTCTTCTGTCTTGTTTCCAAGACGAAGCAATGTGAATTGCACAAACTATGCACATTCCAAAAGTAGGCTAAAAAGGGAATTAAAGAGGTGTCAGTGATTCTGACTGACCCTTGTGTACCGCTTGGGAATTTTTGTTAGCCTGGAAATAAATGAATACAAATAAAAGTGTGAAATTAAAGGCTGCATGTTTTGCTTATTCTCTCCCTCTATTGTAGGGAAAGTGCTCTTGGAGACAATCATGTATCTGGGTGATTATTCCAATCTAGCATATGAATTCACTGGAAAAAACGTGCTTCAGAGGATCAGAGACAATTTCGCTGCAAATGAAAGTCAACAAAATTGCTGCTTAACATTTGGCTGCAGCTATTCCATATTGCCAGTGGAGAATTGGATCTCAACTGAGCAATATTTTTCAGTTAAAAGTGAAATGTGTGTTTTGATATTGGTCAAGGCAAGTTTGGCTTTAGCATTTGGTGATCCGCTTTAAGACTTGGATCTCAGGTAGAGCACTTGTAGGCATTATTACTATTATTATCAAATACACAACAATGTGAAATTACAGCCACCAATTCTTTAGCTGGTGTTGGCCTTCATACACATAGAATTCTTCCTGTTGGAAGAAATATCCATCTGGTTCAGTTACAAGCTGGGAGAAAGGCACTGGAGACAAAATGGAGGCTGGAGGCTGATTGGAAAGAGGGTCCCTTTATTGATGAAGAAGAAGCACGTGTGTTCTGCCCCAGCTACGGACCCCAATTGTAATTTTGTAATTCTGGTGCAGCTGACTACACCAGCTGCAC
This sequence comes from Masticophis lateralis, assembly GCA_030761175.1. Classification (NCBI taxonomy): domain Eukaryota; kingdom Metazoa; phylum Chordata; class Lepidosauria; order Squamata; family Colubridae; genus Masticophis; species Masticophis lateralis. Next base: position 208,983,102 of record JAUDYJ010000001.1, read on the forward strand.
CAGGAGTTGAGAGTGGGGGGTATTTATACCTTCTCTTGGGCTTTGTATTTGAGCTTCCTGTTCCTGTACAAGAAAATGTACTCTATTACTGTTGTCAGACTCCCATGGTCATGTTTGTCTGAGCCAAGTTTGGTTGAAATTTGGGCTGCTGGTGCAATGAAGGCTTGTGTTAGGTAATTCCTATTGTGGCTGAGGGCCAATCTAACCTTTGTTGGATCTTGGGTGAGGGTACTTGCTTATGAATAGAGCTAAGTATCTCTTTATTTCTTAAGTGCTGACATCTGCTGAGGGCTATTAAGAAAGGCGGGGCTGCTTTCCAAGAGCATGTTTCTTAATTTTCATCCAGAGAAATATAATATTCTGCCTTTTTTAATATTTCTCAAAATATTTCATTCTTCTAGGAAAGGGGTGGGTGCTAACTTTCTACATTCCCAAGAACTTAGAATACTCATAATGTATTGGCATAGTATACATTATCCAAGTATGTGGCCTTTTGTAATTGACAGATGGAAATTTTGTCAGTGCATACATTTTCTAAGTGCCACCTAAGGTTTTTTTTTGGTGTGGCATCAGTGTGCCGGTAACCAGTTAGACTACCATGGCTGGTTTATGCAATAATATTTCAACGTCAATTTTCAGATCATGTTTGTTTGTTTGTTTTTGTGATCTTTTCCAATTCTCTATCTGATGCTATTTCCTAGTAATGCCTTATCAATTATCCACACTTTTCTTTTCAACCACAATTAAATCCGATGTGTTATAAGCCAAATCTTTATCAGTTTGCATTTGATTATTTTAACATGCTCATTTTTAACTGCTTTCTCAATTCTGTGTTCCCACCAATTTGAATCATTTTTGTGATTGTGTACGTTATTGTTTATTTTTCTTTATTTATATACCGCATTTTATTACTTTTATAAATGACTCAAGGCAGCAAACAGTTTATGCAGTTTTCTTGTATCTTCTTTTTTTTGTTGTAATAATTTTATTAAAAGTTTTAGAAACAAAAATTACAGACAATACAAAAAAGGGGGGGAAGAGTGCAAGAAGGCAAAAAAAATAAAAATAACCCCCTTAAGAAAGTAAACAATTTCATAATCTCTTCACCTCCTCTTAATTAACAAATATAAAAGTCTTCCTACTATAACTCATCTTTTAACAAAAGGCAAATTAAATAAATAACATCTTATCATCCAATTATCAACAAAAAGTTTAAGCAGAGCACTAAAATATTAACACTAATTAACATATATAAAACTGATCTCAGGTCTTAGCTGTAAGCAAAACTCCATTTAAAAGGTATAAAATTTAAAAGGTATAATACTTAAAATTTAACATGGCAAGTTTTTCCTTTAAAAAAAACTTGCTCCAATACACAATATTTTCCCCATTCCAAATTCCAATAAATCCAAAGAAAATCACCCATGTCCAACCAATGCCATTTCCTATTCAAATAAATATTCCATATCTCAACTTCATAAATCCACATTTCACAAATATCCAGCATGCTTGGGATGGCCCTGTATCTAGGTCACCTCAGCTCTAGTCTAACTTCTTAAACATTGTCATATTTGAGGTAAGATTTAGAATTCTTCATATGGGAAAACCCCACTATCCTGATATAAACAAAATACTACTGTGTTTCTCCAAAAATATAACCCTATCTTATATTTTTTTAACCCCGAAATAAGCCCTTGGCCTTATTTTTGGAGAGGTCTTATTATTTTGGATGGAGCAAGATGGGGCTCCTCTTGCCGTCTTATATGATTTCCAGCTCTTCATTTAAATATTTTCGGGGAGGGCTTATTTTCAGGGGAGGTTTATTTTAATGCATGCGGTCAAAAGCCCGATTGGGCTTATTATCAGGGGATGTCTTATTTTCGGGGAAACAGGGTAGAAAGTAACTTAATAAAAAGAGATAATTTCTCCTTTAAAAAGACAAATTATCCAAATTTCCTCAGTTTAAATAAAAAGGAAATCAGTTACAATGCCTGTTTAACTACTGGTGATCCTCGATTCCTAACCACAGTTGAGACCAGAATGTCTGTTATTAAGCAAGGCAGTTGTTAAGTGAGTCACACCCAATTTTATAAACTTTTTTTACCATGGCTGTTCAGGGAATCACTTGCAGTTGTTAATAATATGTTTGTTAAAATAATCTGGATTCCCCCTTTGATTTCCCTTGTTGGAAGCCAACTGGAAAGGTCACAAGTGGTGATCAGATGACCCCAGGACACTGCAACATCATAAATACGTGCCAAATATCAAGTACTGGAATTTTAATCACATGATCATGGGAATGCTGTGACAGTTATAAGTGTGACTACCAGTTGTAAGTCACTTTTTCCAGTACTGTTGTAACTTTGAACGGTCACAAAATTAATGGTTGTGAGTTGAGGAATACCCATAGTATAAAAAATAGGATACATAGAGTAACTAAAAGAAAGATTTAAACACCGTCTTACATGTGAACAAATATAGCATATCACATTTTTCTAATCAAGTTAATAGTAAATCCAAAAAGAACCATCCAAAATGACAGCATACCTCCTGTTGTCAGGGGGTATGGTCAAATAAAATAAATTGGTCAAATAAATTGACTTTGTATGATCATTTTATATACCATTTTTACCATTTACAATAGAATAACAGAGTTAGAAGGGACCTTGGAGGTCTTCTAGTCCAACCTCCTGCCCAGGCAGGAAACTTTACACCACTTCAGACAAATGGTTATCTAATCTCTTCTTAAAAACTGCCAGTGTTGGAGTATTCACAACTTCTGCAGGCACATTGTTCCATTTATTAATTGTTCTAATTGTCAGGAAATTTCTCCTTGGTTCTAAATTGCTTCTCTCCTTGATTAGTTTCCATCCATTGCTTCTTGTTCTACCCTCAGATGCATTGAACAATAGCTTGAATCCCTCTTCTTTGTGGCAACCCCTGAGATATTAGAACATTGCTGTCATGTCTCTCCAGTCCTTCTTTTCATTAAACTAGACATATCTAGTTCCTGCAACCGTTCTTCATATGTTTTAGCCCCCCAGTCCCTAATCATCTTTGTTGCTCTTCTCTGCACTCTTTCTAGAGTCTCAACATCTTTTTTACATCGTGGCAACCAAAACTGAATGCAATATTCCAAGTGTGGCCTTACCAAGGCATTATCAAGTGGTATTATCCTTTAAAAAATAATTTATTTATCCTTTAAAACATAATTTCAAAGTGTTAATTTCGCAATATTTTCTCAACTCTTAATCTGTTTAAAACCTTCTGTAGCCCAAACGTTGTCTAATGTTTTGCTATTTATTTTAAATGTTTAAAAATTATAAAAAAATAATTCTTCATTTTCTCATATCAGGGATTGAAGGTACTCACTTGGTGATTGCGATCTTCTTACTTTGAAGGTGTCTAACTTCTTTGAACCAATTAACAGGAAATATCCAAAAGTAGTTAGCAAGGAAAATAGAAAAACATAGGGTCCTTCGAAAAGGCTCTGTTTGCCTCTGCAGAAATTTTAATGAGTTTCCTCATTTCCTAGTTCCCCCAAACGCAGATACCATTGTCATATAGTCTCTTCATAAAGAGCAACTGTAAAGAGAAAAAACCTTGGGTGATCTTGCATCTTCTCCTAGTCCAGAGAGGGTCATTGAGCTAAAGCAGTGGTTCTGTGGGCGTGGTGTGGCTTGGTGGGCATGGCTTGGCTTGGTGGGCGTGGCAGGATGATACTGAAAAATCTCCATTCCCTCCCCACTCCAGGGGAAGGATACTGCAAAATCCCTATTCCCTCCCCACTCCTGGGGGAAGGATATTGAAAAATCTCCATTCCCGCCCCACTCTGAGGCCAGCCAGAGGTGGTATTTGTCTGTTCTCCGAACTACTCAAAATTTCCGCTACTGGTTCTCCAGAACCTGTCAGAACCTGCTGGATTTCACCCCTGAGCTAAAGCCATGGTCATATTACTGAGGGGGAATTATGTGGTTGCAAAACTTTCTGGTAAGAATGTAAATTCATTAGAGGGAAGGATTTCGATACTACAAATCCTTTAATATACCTTTCCTGGAGACCCTGTTCTCTTTCAGAGTTTTGACTACGCAGGAAAGAGTTATTCATCTGACCACGTTTGCTTGAAGTTGTTGGGTATACAGAGTAAATTTAATTCAAATCAACTTGCTCACAAGGCTGATAGGATTCTCTTGATCCACTGAACAGATGAGTAGAGAAAGGGGTTGTGGGCTGCTCGTTTGACACAAGTTAATTTTATTAGACTTCATTTTCACTTTGGTTTTTACCGAGATGTTTTAATTGGTTCATTAGGGTTAGCTTTATTGTATTCTATTACAAACTGTCATACTGTTTACAAGTCTCCAAAATGGGTGGTATGTAATTTTTTTAAAAAATATAAATGAATAAATGCTTGTAGGGATAGCTCCAAGGAGTTGTACGAAGGTGACAATATTCAGTACATGAAATGCAGAAGCCTTGTAATATACAATGGAATAGATTAAGCCTCCAGCAAAAGCTGCTTTTGTGGCAAGATTGTAAACAAGGCAGAAACTGGGCCCATAGACTCGCAATAGGGATTCATAAGAATTGCCAGCTTCCAAATTCCTTTAAGCAATAGGAGATGAGAGGTGTTGGGTAGAGAATTCCAGTTCCTATCTATTCTGGCTAGCATAGTTATTGATTCAGAATGATGAGAGCAAAGTTCATCAATATCTGGATGCTTAGAAACCTGATTTTTGCTTTCTAGCATATACCTGTGTCTCCTAGAATAAGAAGCATGGTGGACTGTTTAAGATGCTAGATTACAAACAAGGTGTTCCAGATTCTAGTCTTCCTTTAGGCAAGAAACCAGCTGGGCCAGGTTGATGCTAGCCCAAACAGTGCTTTTGTATAAATTAGAAAAAAGTGCTTCTTTCTCTTGTATTCTTTTAAGTTAGTTCACTATTTATTTCTCAGCAATAGCAATTATAATAAACCAGCACCAAAAATCAAAACCGAAAGGATTAAAACCAAGATTAGTATCAGACCAATAATTAAGAAGTAAACAAATTCCAATCAAGGGACTGCCAAACAAGCTAACAGTAAATAGCCCAACCAATGAAGCACCAAAACCACTCCCACCAGCACCGACAGGGCAAATCATTAGAATATAAAATGAGAGCAAACCCCACTCCCTACTAGCACTGATGATGTTACCTAGTATGGTGATGAAATGCAACAAAACAACCAAACTCAGAGAGACCCCTCAATTATAATAAAGTCGTTCTGTTTGCATGATACAAATCAAATTATTGAGCATAAATTAGTAGAACATTTGCATTCCTAAATAATAATTATGGATACAAAGTCACTAGGATATAATATTTGACCTTGGGCCAGTCACTGCCTCTCAGTCCTAATCAGCATATGAGAAGCTGGCTGAAAAAGAAAAGCCACAGTTGTGGGATGAGCAATGTTGCTATGCGAATTAGGCAAGCAGAGTGCGAAACTAAACAGACAACAAAGCAGGACAAGCCCTATGAAGAACAAGATTTCTATACAAACAACAAAGAAATCCTGGATTTTGTGTACTGTAATATAATTGGGCATCTCTTTTTTGCAAACCAAAGGCAGCAGCAAGCAAAAAAACTTTTGCTCAAATTTCAGTGGGTTTTTTTTTTAAATAGAGTGGCATGCTTTCTGCATTTTGATGAGCAACTAAGGATTAAATATGCATTATATGAATTTTTCTGCAAACTTTCCTTCTCCTAGTCACAGTAGTAACTTAAGGGAAAATCACACTTCTAGCACAATTGTTTGCAATGGTTCCACATTTTTTGGAACCTCCCTAGCGGATTTGTATCTCTTATGAAAGTGATTGATGGAGAATCAAGTTCCTTGTCCCAGACAACTACGTTGAAAATATAGAGATTATTGCTTTCCGTCAAATCACTAGTCCCCTTTATATTTTGAACTGAACATGTGAAAGGGATGCCTGAAGCAAGCTATTGTACTCCTCTTCCCAGTGGAACTAAAGCCATAAAATCAACTTTGTAGCATCCCAGCAGAACCATGACATAAACTATTACTGGATAAGACGCACCTTAGTTTTGGGGGAAGAAAATAGGGGGGAAAGGTTCTGCCTATCAGATATTCATCTGTCTAGCGTCCTTAGCCTGGTCAGATTCAGCACATTAGTTTGCTGGTTTTGAGCCTGCACGCACACGCCTGGTTGGGGCTGAAATACAGTTTCTAAAGCACAGCTGATCGTTGGAGAGAGCAGTAATGAGAAAAGCAAGCAAAGCACGGAATATCATTTCACTCACAAGCTCCTCGTTGAGGCTAAAAAACAGCTTCAAAAGCACAGCTGATCATCAGAAGGAGCTCCAGTGACTAAAGCAGGCGAAGTGTGGAAGGAGTAAGAGAAGGCAGGAGCTGTTCCTGATAGCCATTTTGAGCATCGCGCGTCGCGTTTTCAGCCTCCAAACATGTCGTGTTTTCGGACGGTGATCGGTGGCAATATGCTTTGCCAATCCCCGCAGCCTAGAAAGGTTCTCAAAAGGAGAGTTTGGAGGCTGAAAATGCAACCCATGGTGCCCAAAATGGCTAAGCCATTGTTGATGACAATATCTGCAGCAAGGAAAAGGATTTGCAGAGGTCGAAGGGTGGGGGACAGTGGGTGGGTGGGGTTACATTTGGAATATAAGATGCACCCAAATTGTCAGCCTCTTTTAGGGGGGGGGAGATGCGTCCTATACGCCAAAAAATATGGTAAATGCCAACGTTCACATGCAGACACCGTTGTTCCAACACTGACTGCAAAAACTCATCCTCAGCCAGACAAGTGGTGACTGACTTCATATATTCTCATCAACAGAAACACAAATTGCATCTGTGTTACAATTGTATCTCTGTTTTTCCTCCCCAGAGCCAAACAAGTTGCAATTACAGGGTGCAGATGTTGAGTGTATTTTGCAGAATTGGTTTAATTACTTGTTAAGCTGAATGATTCCTATTGTGTTGTAATTGCATCATAAATTACTTTCAATGAGAAATGTCACAGTCTCAGACTGCATTGAGAGAAGTACTTCGCAGTAAAAAAAAATAAATCCTCTCCTTTTTTGCATGAGCTGAAGGAGGATAAGCTCACTTCAGAACTGAATCTATATTCAGTAGTTTAAAAAATTTTGGAGGGCCTGTTTCGCAAGGAATGGGAAGTAATGTTGTACTAATGTATTAATCAGTGTTCGACTAGAGGGGATAATAGGTGTAGGCCTTTCTTATGCACCTTTTTAATGCCTTGATTGCTTGGTTTTTTGTGGTTTTTTTTTTCCTTTTGTCCCTTTGGAATTTTTGGGGTGTGTGTGGAGTTTTGTATTTTAATTTTGTTTTGAATAAAATAAAAACAAAGAATGATAATAAAAAAGAACTGAATCTATATATTTCACGCTGTGGTGAGCAACTGGTGTTTATACAATATCTAACTACTTTTTTTTTTTATCGTGGCTTGTACATGTGCCTGAGCTATAAACCCAAATCATAAAGCACATTAGTACCTTGCTGATGTTGCCTATGTCTTTTATTACTGTAACTCTAGATTTTTTACCTTATATACCATATTGTGTTGCACTTAGCAGGAATGGTGTGAGATATATTTGTATGTACGTTTCCAGAGCTGTGTCTCACCAATGAAAGCCCCACCCACCCTCAATAGTACCTACCAGGTTCTCTGTTCATGGAAATGCTAAGTGACGGATAAGACTGCACGCCATACGCCCTCTGCTGTCTAACACCGGGGTCCTATCTTTGTGACAAATCCACAAAAATACTGAAAAGATGCTGAAAAAATACACTTGTTTCTAGTTTTAAAAATTATCCAGGGATACTGCCATGGCAATTTTAAAAACATATGAAAATTAGGCAATAGATACTATCTTAAACTTAATCTTATTTCTGCCTGGCTGTTCACGGAACTTTTCCCCATGGTACATTATTGTGGGCCAATATCATTCTCCTGTGTTGTCCCTGAGATGCTGGCTTAACTCATCCTCGCCATAAGTGAGACTGATAGCATTCAATGTTCTTTCCCCTGTCATTCCCATTCTCTCTAGATTAGTATTGACAGGTGGATAGAGACCCGCAAATTTCATGCCATTATAGTGTTCTGCCATCTCAATTCAGCAGTGAGAAAAGACTCATGGAATTTTATTTAACGGAAATGAACTTCTCTGTTCTATGGGATGCTACCTGCAGAATTTGAAGCTCCAGGAGAGTACGGCCACCTTATTAGGTAGACTCAAATAGGTTCCTCAAACAGTAGATTGGCTTTCCTTTCAGTGTTGCTATGCCCCTCAATGAGAGGTGGGTTTCAACAAGTTCTGACCAGTTCTGGAGAACGGGTAGCGGAAATTTTGAGTAGTTCGGAGAACCAGTAGTAAAAATTCTGATTGGCCCTGCCACCATCTATTCTCTGCCTCCTGGGTCCCAGCTGATTGGGAGGAAATGGGGATTTTGCAGTAACCTTTCCCTGGATTGGGGACAGAATAGAGATTTTACAGTATCCTTCCCAGGCCATGCCCACCAAGCCATACCACACCCACCAAGCCATGCCACACCCACCGAGCCACACCCACAGAACCGGTAGTAAAAAAAATTGAAACCCACCACTGCCCTCAATTGATGTTCTATGGAAATGCTTGCTTGTTCTTGATGGCTGTCTTCCTTAATCACGCCCTCCCAACATTGGAACAGTGCATCTGAGAGTTCATATGATAGGTATTGATACCATCGTGGCTGCAAATTAAACAAGCAGACACAGGTAATCCTGTATCTTACAGCCATTTGTTTAGTGATCATTCAAAGTAACAGCAGCACTGAAAAAAGTGACGTATGTCCATTTTTCACACTTACGGCCATCGTAGCATCCCATGGGCACATGATCATAATTTGCATGCTTGACAACTGGCATGTATTTCTGATGGATGCAGTATCCCATGGTCATGGGATCACCTTTTCTGACCACCTGACAAGCAAAGACAATGGGAAAGCGAGATTCACTTCATAGCGGTGTTACTAACTTAACAACATAGTTACTAAGTTAATGACAGCAGTGATTCACTTAACAACTGTGACAAAAAGGTCGTAACATGGGATCAAACTCCCTTAACAGCTGTCTTGCTCAGCAATGGAAATTTTGGGCTCTATTGTGCTTGTAAGTCAAGGACTAGTTGTCCTGAATGTGAACAGAATTGTACGGGGCACCCAATGTGCCTTGCAAATTTTCAATTAGCCTATTTTCTTGGCGCTCACTGCAAGGTTCCATCCCTTTCTTACTGTTGAAATAAGATTTAATTGTTAGTTTATCAGCCTCTATGCTGGGAAAGATATTGGGGTAGTCCTCAACTTATGACCACAAGTGAGCCCAGAATTTACGTTGCTAAGTGAGAACATGGTTAAGTGAGTTTTGCTGCATTTTACGACTTCTCTTGCCCCATTTGTTAAATGAGTCCCTGCAGTTCTTAAATTAATACCAAGTTTCTTAGGTGAATCTGGCTTCCCCATTGACTTTCAGAAGGTCACAAAAGCTGATCAGATGAGCCATAGACACTGCAACCTTCAGAAATATGAATCGGTTGTCAAGCACCCGAATGTAAATCACATGACCACGGGAATGTTGCAATGGTCATAAGTGTAAAAATTTGTCATTAAGTGACTTTCTTCAGTGCAACTTCGAACAGTCACTAAATGAACTGTTGTAAGTTGAGGACTACCTGTGGTCTTATTGATCACCTTTGAGTATCTGCTAAGCCAGGTCTGCTGCATTTGGGAAACTTCCTGTTGATTCTGCTATGCAAAATCCTCAATTTATGCTCCAAACTCTTGTATGTTCCATTATAGCCTACTATTGCATGTGTCCTTACTGACAATTAATTTTAAATTAATTAAAATTAATTAACACAATTTTTTAAAAAATTTGATTTATATGCCGCCCTTCTCCGGAGACTCAGGGCAGCTTACAATGCGTTAAGCAATAGCCTTCATACTTTTGTATATTTTATACAAAGTCAGTTTATTGCCCACACAAACTGGGTCCTCAATTTACCTACCTTAGAAAGGATGGAAGGCTGAGTCAACCTTGAGCCTGGTGAGATTCGAACTTACAGTAATTGCAGACAGCTGGAGTTAATCACAATGCACAATGCATTAGTCTGCTGAGCTATCCAGGCTCAATTAATTTTATGCCAGGGATACTACCATTTGCTTCATGTGTATATTGCCAAATGAAGCTTCTAAGCCCAATTCAAAATGATGTCTTTAACTTGGGTGAACATTTCTGCAATCTGCATACTTCATTTTTAACAATTTCAAGGAGCCAAGTTAAATGCATGAATAATTGCGGTCCATTCCATTCTTGTGACAGTCAACTATTGTTTGGGTGACAGTTCAATCTTTCTGAGCCCTTGTGGGAGGTCTAGAATCCTGAGAGCATATTATGGCCAGTCTCATAAAGTTGGTTATTGTCACAGGCATAACCAATCCTCAAATCTTCATTTACTGGAATGCAAACAGATGAAGTTTCTTTTCTGTGGATTTTCAAGGTGTCCTCTATCATTCCAGCATATCCTCTTTTGGTGGTGGTGGAACCTCTGGTGGGAACATCACAGAGGTGGGATTCAGCCAGTTCTGTCTGGTTCGGGCGAACTGGTAGTGGCGACTGGACATAATGCACGAGCAAAGAGCATGCGCGGAAGGGCCGGTAGGGAAGGTAAGTGAATCCCACCTCTGGAACATCTCCAAATAAAACACTGGACTGCAACTTTCTATCATGTTTATTTTATGAAAAATACCTCTGAAATATATGCAGGAATCAGAAATAGTATCTGAAATTTAAAAAAAACCCTATCCTTGAAATTTGAACTTCTTTTTGCAGCATGGTTGCTTACTGTTTAATTTTGTTGTAATAAAATTAAATAAATAAAAACAAAGTCGAATAAAATCACTCGCATATCGTACCTGGCAGTTTCCAGAGGAGATATTTGTGAGTCCATATTGAGGATGCTGGGTTTGGATCGCGAAGTAAAAAAAGAAAAAAAAAAGATTTTTCACAACATTTTCTCCCTAATTGTGGAAATGTTCCCAAAATAGGAATATTTTTAAATGTGAGAAAGGTAAACTAAAACATTTTGACACATAATCTCTCTGGTAGCATGCAGCCCATAAAATAGATCAAAGTTGTCATTTCATGGATCATTGATGTCCACATAGTCTGAGTCTTCAGGAGCAAATGATGCTATATAGTTGCACATAATTATTAAAGGGACTATTTTTGGAAAAAAAGCATTGACACTAAAGCCAGCTAATAGACTTAGTCACATTTCCAAAAGTTGTAAATTCAAGAATCACATTTAATAGCTTCCTTTAGGCTGCTAAACTGCAATCACGGACTTCCTGTTCTTCTTGCTGATATTTGTCTTGTCCCTGGAATTAGATAAGCAGCTTCCCAATATATTGCCTATTTGATAGCAAGGAAAGAAGCGGATCTTGAAGATGGGTTATTGCAAAGAGGCCCAAAGAACAGGAAATATGAATGACCTATGGGCTGTATCTTCCCATTCCAACCTTAAAATTCAACTATGCTGCTGATTTTGCCTTTTGGACTTATGCGCCATCAGGTTTCGATGGTAACTGAAGCACAGGTGTAAAAGAGAAGATAATGTAGAGATAGGAAAAAGAATGCAACAGTCTTCTGTATAACCATTTGCCATGTGCATGTTGTAAAGCTGATACAAGATAGAGTAACTTCTGCTCTGGGGATTGCTAGATTCAGGGGAATACACAGCCGTTACATGGTAAATAAATACCTATGAATGTACCTGAGAGAGGAAGGAAGAGATAATATGAAAGAGAGAAATTATCCCCTTCTCTTTTTTTTTTTTAATATATATATATAATTTTTATTATACAAATTAGCAATACAATCAAAACATTTTCGGTTCCGTGGTGCAAATAAATATACACAGACATTTTATTTGCCATATACATAATATTACTTCTTATGATTAAATTTTATCTAAAAGCTATTACAAATAATAATACTCAAACCCTTAAAGTACAAGTGATATTGTTCATTTCTTTAGATCTTCATTAGTTAGCTAGTAATTAATCTCTATACACTATCTCATTTTTTATTTCTTTTCTCTATCCACTCATACCACATGTCCCACACACTATAGTATTCTGAATCTTCTCTGTCATTGATTTCTAGAGTTAATTTATTCATTTCGGTGCACTCCAGTACTTTCCTAATAACAAATTCTTCAGATGGTAACTGTTTTTCCTTCCAATACTGGGCAAAAGAAATTCTTGCAGCTGTCATTATATGTATAATCAAATACCTTTTCTTTTTTGCATATTCTGTTTTCAGGATTCCCAGGAGAAATGCTTTTGGATCAAAATCAAAATCTTCTCTTATGATTTCCGAGATCCACTTCCATATCATCCTCCAGAATTTTTGTGCCTGGTTGCAGGTATCCACCAACAATGATAAAAAGTACCCTGCTGGTGGTCACATTTCCAACAGTTCGCGCTCGAATTGGGATATATCTTCGCTATCCTAGCTGGGGCCATGTGCCACCTATAAAACATCTTATAATTGTTCTCCTTATAAGTCACCGCCCTGGTCATTTTAAGATTATTATTCCATATTGTATCCCATTCGTTCAGATTTATATTCTGTCCAATATTCTTGGCCCAGGCCAACATTGGCTCCTTAACCACCTCCTCTACGGTATCATACTCCAATAGATAATTATATAATTTGGCTAATATTTTCTCATCTGTATCCATCCAAATCTTATCAAAAAGAGAGAAATTATCATAAATGGTGGGGAATTAAAAATATGGTTGTGGTGGTTATTCTCACTTTCCTGAATATTAAATACAAAAGAACTGTTTTGAACCAACTATGAATAGATTCTGTTAAGGGGCTACTTAATAGTCTTCTGACTTCAGATCAGAGGTGGGCTGCTGGGAGTTCACAGGGGTTCAGAAGAACCTCTAGCTAAGATTGTGTGCAGTTCAGAGAACCCCCAAATCCCACTCCTGGCTGGCTCGTCCACCCCACCCCTCCCCTCCCTTCCCAGCAGCCACAACACACCCTGTTTTGGATGAAGGTAGGTGTAGGGTGCATGCGGAGGCTCAGGGAGGTTGAAAATGGGCCTACCAGAAGTTTGAGAAACTTGGAAACAGGCCCATTTCCGGCCTCCAGAAGGCCTCTGGAGCCCGGGGAGGCCATTTTCGCCCTCCTGGAGGCTCGAGAAAACCCTCTGGAGCCTGAGGAGGGCAAAAATGCCCCCCTCCTGCTGCGGTGCAGGAGGCTGACTAGGCCACGCCCACCATGGCCATGCCCACCCAGCAACCAGGCAGAGAACCCCTTGCTAAAATTTTTGAAGCCCACCCTTGCTTCAGATAGGAAGAAATTCGCTCAGAATTCAGTTGAAAGTGTGAAACCTTTGAAACCCAAATAATATTTGATGCTAAAAATGAAATCCATGATGTAGCCCAGATGAATGGAAAGGGACAATCGTCACTGAATGGCAGCTCCTGGGTCCTTAAACTATTGAACCTGCTTCCTGAAGCTGCCAGGACTGTCCTTAAATTTTCCAGGACTGCTGTACCCCAATCTAGGCAAGGATCACTATATCAAAGTTTCTCTAAGGGCATCATGAGCACTAATGTTAAAAGCTGAACAGGACAGGATTGTACCTCTAGAATTACTATGGTAAAATAAACAGTATACTTAAATAGGTTTTATTTGGAAAGCAACCGTAATACTTTGTTTCTTGGCTACTTGACTCCCACAACGGATCACTCCGGTATCACTAGGACAGATAATTTTTTTGACAGTGAGCTCTCGTGGCCTTTCCTCTAACAGTAGATCATATGTCGACACTGATGTCAAAGTAAACAGAATAAATGTGTGAAATCAGTTGTAAAAAATTGTCGAATGGCAAACAACAGGATTTGTTCATTTGATTTTTTTTTTCCAAATTGAGTAAACTGTCAGCAATGATGCAGTCTCCTAAGTGCTTACTGGAGCTGAACACTATATATGAGGCTGTGTAAGAAGGCTAGAAGGCAATTGTTTTAGGATTCTCCAGGGTTCCAGAAGTTGCCAAAGGAAGAGAAACCGTTCTGCCTTCCTTGCTTTTTCATAGCCTTTCCAAGCATCCAAAGGTAAGGGGTAGATGGAGAGCTAGAGTATCAGTTTGGTGATCAAAGAGTCATTTTTAAGGGCTTTAGCAGGCACCAACAGGTTGCCTTTGAATATTGGCACATTGACATTTGTGTTTTCGGAGACAGAATCAGGGAGCTGTTTCTTGGTCATTAGCAATGATTGAGTAATGGATTGCAAAATTGTTTAAAATTCCATTTTATTTGAAAAGAATAGAAAAGGGTTCACATTGGAGAGGTTGTGGACATATTGGGAAGTCTGGTGTACCAAACAGAATGCAAAGAAAGATAAATTAACTATTACTGTGATTAAAAAAAAGTTGTTGTAAACCTAATGTTTTACTTGTCAAAATGTACTCATTTTCTTTGAAAACAATAAATGTGGGCTCCTCTATAAAACTCACCTCCTTTTAAAAAAAAATTACTCTTTTTTTTTAATGCTGCTTTTATAAGTCAAACAAAAAGCCCAGAGTATTTTGGCCTGAAATTAAGTATTTGTCAATGATATTAGCTTCCAGGAAGAGTTATATATGCAAAGAGAGTCCAATTTTTAAAATTTATTTCCAAATTATAGGCCGATTTATGTTAAGCATGCAAACTGTCACTCAGTCACTTGCAGTCTAGAAATGAACAAGGATGTTTTCTGCCACCATTATTATTATTATTATTATTATTATTATTATTATTATTATTATTATTATTTAATCTGTAGTGACATTCACAGCCTTTGAGGCTGGTTAATAACTCAACAGCTCGAGTCCTAACCAAGGACCTAGGAACTGTTAAGGTATCGTCGGAAGATGTAAGCTGTTCCGACTAAGGTGGTTTTTTGTAGAGTCTGGTAAATTTAGAATTTCTAAATAGCGGGGTAGCCCTTTGGGTATTGTTCCAAGGACTCCAATTACAATCGGGATGACATTATTATTATTATTATTATTATTATTATTATTATTATTATTATTATTATTATTATAGAAGGAGATCCTGCCAAATACTGATCAATACCAGTGATGCTTAGATTATGTATGGTTACATGGATGTTGAAAAGTACTTTGCAACTTTTTATTTTTGCATTATTGGTTCTCTAGCTCGCAGCATTTTGTTTCAGTTTCACCTACAAAGTGCTTTGAATCAAGGGAATGGTGTGCATACACTTTGCTAGCATTTGCTATAAGAAAGTACTCTTCCCTAGAGAAATATTGTTTTTTTGATTTGGCAAAGTTCCCTTTTCAGAATAATGATTTCTCCTGAAAATCATTATTCAGGAGAATCATTATTCATTCAGAATCATCAAAAATTCTCCTGAAAATTTGACACGAGTTATTTTCAGAAAAGAATTCATATGACCCTCATACTTCAAAAAAATATTGGTAAGGTATATAGCAACTCTCCTGGAAACCGTGATCTATTAATGGATATTAGATTATATGAAACATTACTTTTGCTGTGCATCGGCTGTTTCGCTTTCAAATTCCAGTTTCGGCAGAATACATATGCGTAAGGGTAGAGCCTGTCATCTGGGAAAAGATATTTAAATGTAAATTCTATTGAAATCACTAGGAATGGCAAAGAATGTATTTAGGTTGAAAGTGTTAATGTACTTAGAATCAAAGACTCTTGCTGAGATACTATAAGAGGCTTGGCTGATTTTGTTGTTGTAGACTAACACAGTCAACTTTCCATAAATTGTTGAAACAAGATATACTGATATGCAACATATATGCATGTATATATTAGACAGATAGGTAGATAGATAGATTAGATAGATAGACAGACAGACAGACAGACAGACACACACATAATGTACAGGTAGTCCTCGACTTACAACAGTTTGTTCAGTGGCCATTCAAAATTACAACAGCACTGAAAAATGTGACTTACGACTATTTTTCACAGTTACGACCTTTGCAGCATCCCCATGATCATGTGATCAAAATTCCTATGCTTGGCAACTGGTTCATATTTATGACCGTTGCTGTGTCCCAAGGTCATGTGATCCCCTTTTACGACCTTCTGACAAGCAAAGTCAATGGGGATGCCAGAATTCCCTTAACAGCCATGTTACTAACGTATCAACTGCAGTGATTCACTTAACCAGAAAGAAAGCAAGAAAGGCTGTAAAATGAGGCTAAACTCACTTAGCAAATGTCTCACTTAACAACAGAAATGTTGGGCTCAATTGCGGCTGTATGTCAATGACTACCTCTATATCCATACATGTGTACACACCTACATACACATGTACAAATACCCATACTAGGGATAGGCAAATTGTTGCGATCCAGATGCAACTACAACAGTCTTTTACGCTCAGCCTTAGCAGCTGCAAGTGAAATGTCCAAATTTCTGGGTGATATTAGATTGTCTATTGCTTGGCAGTATGAAATTCAATCTATATTTTCTAGACAAGTAAATCAATTTAGATATCTTGGATCTTATTTGGAAACAGGTAAGTTTCAGATCTGAACTGTGAGTCACATAAAATAATATATAAATTATATTAATTTATAATATTATATTATTTATAAATAAGTAATTATTGCAACCCTGATTCCAAGCAAAAATAGCAGAAAATAACAATTTTCTACCTCTGTTGATGAGCAGCAAATAATATTATATTATTTATAAATAAGTAATTATTGTAACCCTGATTCCAAGCAAAAATAACATGGACCCATTTCTTAAAAAATAAAAAGTAGAAAAGATTCTTCTAGTATTTTTAATTTGCAATTTAGCTGTAATATAGAGATGTCTGTCTTTTTAAAAATCTAACAGGTAAAACAGAATTATGCAACTCATTTCCTATTTAAAAATGGGATATTTCAACATTTCTTCTTCTCTGTGAAGAATTAAACAAAGATGTGCTCTCAATTAAAAAAACAATTTGAAGGGTATACTAATAGTAATTATGAATATAATTACATTATATTATGAATATAATTACAATCTGAAATTCCAAAGGTTGACCTTACCAACAATAAGTACTAAAAAAAAAGGTAAATCAGGTTTGAGGGGTAATAGCTAAACTGATCTGCTCACTACACAATGTCTTGAATAAAAATTGTTGGATATTCATAAACTCTAATCACACCAAGTTTTTTGAAGAACCAGAAAACATAAATGTAATCAATATAAATATCAGGTACATTTTTTTTTAGTTCTCCAGCTATTTTAAATGCGTATAGAACCATAAGGACAGCTTTAGAGCCAATGCAATTTGGGATGATTCATCTGAAATTTGATGAGCAGCAATTGTCTGGTGTTGTTCAGGCAGCCTTGTCTAATTTGGATGCCTGCTAAATATGTGAACTTCAACTCCCAGAATCCCCCAACCAGCATAACCATTGATGAGAATTAAACTAAAGTCTACATCTGGAGAGCATCTGAGTTGGGGAAGGCAATTTTAAGATAGTCATAAAGTGTGATTTAACACATTAGTTAGGCTATTCTTAGATTTAATAAGATTTCTGAGGTAGAGCAACAGAAACAGCTGTGGATAAAAGCAAGGTTCCTTTTTGAAAACCAGTGGATGTTTTTTCTGAGAGAATCGTAGTTTCAGTAGGGGTTATGTTGCATCTCTAGTGGCCTGAACATGGGCCACTCATTTTCTTAAAATTGTCGTGCTTTCTAACATTTTGGAAACAATAGATTAACTCCCATTCTGGTGTCATCTTGTCTTTACTATTTCAGATAGCTGTTGGTACAGTATATATCTGGATTTTTTCCTCTTTATTTTTTAAACAAATATTATATGATGAAATTACTTAGGCTAGTCAAACCATTTCTGTTTTTACTATCTTGTCTGAGGATGACTGGAGATGTTATATTCCTTGTGTTTTAAATGTAAGAAAACAATCTGGCATATTTTTATTTATTGTATTTAGAGACCACCCATCTCCCTCATAGAATGACTCTCATTGGTATATATCTTTCCAGTTCCACTTTTATCTTTTTCTTTCTGCCATAGATTTCAAGTCAAAAGAAAAGCATATGATAATTGCATTCTATTTTAACCAAAAAATCTAGAGGTGTGATTACTTTAAAAGATACTGAATTTCATGATGGCAGGGATATTGGATGAATCAGGGACAAATCTGTACTTACAGCCATTAGCCAGAAAATTTCAAATTCCTGCATAAAATGTTGATAAAATCATAAAGCATACATGTAGATCTTGAGAACTGAGTTGCAATATATTTTCCCATATCTCCTGTTCTGGATCAGTGTCTTTGATTTCTGAATACAATTATAAAGATTAAGTTCTGGGGAGCTGCTGTGATATATAGGAAGGGTTCTAGGTTTTTGGGGAAGTGATGGAGGGTGGGAAGAAAGAGAGAGAGAGAGAGAGAGAGAGAAAGAAAGAAAGAAAGAAAGAAAGAAAGAAAGAAAGAAAGAAAGAAAGAAAGAAAGAAAGAAAGAAAGAAAATAAATGCCATTTTATACAGAAACACTGGGAGGCGGCATTGCATCACTAAAGGACATCAGCAAATAAAACTAGAACCAACTGAAGGTGAGAAGAGAATGCGACCATTGATAGTAAGTTGTATGTGCAATGCATAATTTAGAAGTTAGAATATAAAATAAACAAGCAAAAAGTCGCAGCTAAAGTCCACTGAAATAAAAAAGCATAATCAACCAGGCATGATATACTCCAAGTTTTATTCCTTTTAATTTGATTTTGATACAATCACCTCTTGTTAAGTTCTGCTCCTTGTTGCCTGTGATTTGTAGAAGCTAGATAAGGTATTTGGTTTCAATAGGATATGAAAGATTTGTTTAGAATGTTACTGCTTAGTGGCAGAAGAAATGGAAATCAACTAAATTTGTATTCTCTCTCTCTCTCTCTCTCTCTCTCTCTCTCTCTCTCTCTCTCTCTCTCTCTCTCTCTCTCCTTCTCTCTCTCTCTCTCTCTCCCTCCCTCCCACCCTCCCTCTACCACTTTTCAAATAGGTAAGAAGTTTTATTTCACACCAAGGCAGGCTAATGCTGAATTCTTAAATGCAGGGAAACTTCTCTATTTGATTTTAGTGGTTTTGCAATGGTAATGCGCTGCATCCATTGTGAGTGGATTTTTTCCCCCTTGATATTATAATATTTGAAACCTTAAGGTAATATTTTAAAAAGTTGGGTAGGAGCACTTTACCTTGGGTTGTAACTGCCAAGACTGTAGAGCCTAGCATGGAGTCTTATGGTTGTGATTGTTGTCACTAAGGCTTAGCCAGTGGAAAGTACCAAGTCCCCAGCATCTTCAGTGAAAAGGATTTGTACAAGGGGTAGGAAGGAACGTTGTTCAGAGAGTTGGTTATCTGAGTATACAATATTGAGCTAGAAGAGATCTACCACAAGATTGTTTCCTATTTAGTGTGATTGGCTTCACTGCACTAACATGTTGCTTGAATCAACCTTAAATGACTTAAAGTCAGGTGGATCACCTTTATATACAAAAAACTCCCTTTTCTGACCTTTTGATCCCTTAATTCAGGGTAGAACCAAGGCAACTGAATGGAGCTGAGGATTTACTGGCTGGATGCCCTTCCTGACACCACACAGAGTTCACAGCAGATATTTAGGAGAGAAATATCTGCCACTACCTAGGATTGAACTCTCAACCTTCCAAGTGGGAGGCAAGCATCTTCACCACTAAGCCACCACACCACTCTCACCTTTACATACAAATGGGATTGAAATATGTTGGATTGACTATGTTTCCTCCTTCCTTGTCTACAGGTAGCAGAAATGAAAGGACTTTGGTGTTTCATTGCTGGATTGCTTTTAATGATTGCTCAGAGCAGCTGGCAAAGCCCCCTTCAAGAGACAGAAGAGAAAGCCAGGTAAATGTCATATTTTTTAAAAATTCAATAGAAACCCAAATGTGGACAATGGATTGTTCTTGTATTGGAGGGGAGACAGAAATGGAAATTCTTTTAAAAGACTAATGCTTTTTTCCCTACCTCTGAAAACTGGATAAGTCAACAACATGTCAATTTATTAATGCTTTCCATAGTTCTTATTGTTGTCTAAACAGCATCTATTTTTCCTGTTACTCAGTAGTAATTAGGCGACTAATGACCCTTTCTAATAGCGGTTATTTTTAGAATGCATCTATATCTTCAAAGGAGGTCGATACACCGTGCAGCACCTTTCAAATGTGCAATCTTCAGTGCAATTAATTTGTTACAAACCACACTTATAGATCATTCAAAGCTTCCCAGGCTGAACCATTAGATGACCCTAGACAGCTGAATGAAGTGAAACGTCACTCACAAGGTACATTCACCAGCGATTACAGCAAGTACTTGGACACCAGACGAGCTCAAGATTTTGTACAGTGGCTAATGAACACTAAAAGAAGCGGGTAAGCAAAACGAATGCCCAATCTCAACCCCTTACAAACTACTTCACTGGGAAATAACTTCACACAAAGTACTTGATCACATATAAACTCAAAGAAAGGCATGATGAAATATATGGACAGATACTCTAGCTTGTTAAGTTTATGCGTAAGATTCACAAAACTTAAGCAAGACTTAAGAGCTTTGCTGTTCATCCATCCATGCATCCATCTGTCCATCCAAAGTCTTCCATCAAGCCAGCTCATCCATCCATTCATCTATCCATTCATTCTAACTTCGCAACCTATTCTTCTGGGTTCAGGTTAAATAGAGACATTTTTCATATATTGGAGTTATCTCAGGAACTGTTTCTTCATATGACCACTTTCTCATTCTCTAGTTTAAGATTTGAATATTGGGCACATTTCAAATGTGGAAAACTGATATTAATTAATGGAGAATTATGAGCATTCACTAAAATGAATGGGGATTATGCAATAGTGACTACTTTCCATATGTGCAATTTCCATATAAAAGAAGAGGACATAAATAAGAAAATATCCTGATGGTCATTTTTGTGGGGCATAATGTGTCTCCTTGATGACGTGAAATGAAATTTAGATAGACAAGGCCTCATACTGGCTGTAAATTTTGTATGTACATATGTGAGTGTGTGTGTATGTGTATACACACATATATATATTTAAATTTTACAGATATATATACTGTATACATACATTTATATATATGGGGAGAGAGATAATCTTTCCCCTGGTTCAAGCTGTTGAAGGGAGGAGAACTCGTGACTCAGAGGTTAATACTGCCTAACATGCAGGCAGCCCAAGTTCAAATTCAAATAAGGGTATGGTTAGCTGATGAGAGCTAAATAGCTTGAAATAGATCTATATTAGTCTCCCTTTATTTCTTTATCAGCGAAATATAAATTTGGTATAAAATGATTTGTCATGAATGTGACTGCTTGAGGGCTCCTGGATTGGAGCTAAAAGGCAAAAGGGATGCAGTATGCTCCCTCCCACATGCTGAGGTAGACCAGGTGCCTAGATAGATAGATTAGATAGATAGATAGATAGATAGATAGATAGATAGATAGATAGATAGATAGATAGACAGACAGACAGACAGACAGACAGACAGACAGATAGATGATAGATAGATAGATAGATAGATCCCTAAATTTCCATTGCCAAGCAAGAGACTTCTTAAGTGAGTTTTACCCCATTTTATGACCTTTCTTGCCATATTTGTTAAGTGAATCACTACAGTTGTTAACTTAGTAACATGGCTGTTAGATGAATCTGGCTTCCCACTGTCTTTGCTTGTCAGAAGGCCACAAAACGTGTCACACAACCCTGGGACACTACAACCATCATAAATACATGGCAGTTGCAAAAATGTCCTGATTTTGATTATATGACCACGGGGATGCTGCAACAGTCATAAATGTGAAAAAGGTCATAAATCACTTTTTGAAGTGCAGTTGTAACTTCAAAACAGTCACTAAACGAATGGTTATAGGTCGAGAACTATCTGTATAGGCTTCAAAAGACCCATGTGATTCATGGGTGCAAATGATGTGATGTTAGCACAGTTTTCCCAACTTCGGTCTCCCATATGTGTTCAACTTTATCTCTCATAGATCTCTGTTAGCACTATTCAGAGTGGAGTGTTACAGAATCTGAAGTCCAAATCTTCTAGAAGCTTAGTAAAGACCTTACCTGTTTGAAGGATGGCTATATATAGATTCTGACATAAGCATCACTGGTTCTTAATCCAAACACTTCACTGTTGGCATGTACCAGAAGAACTTACTCTTTAGCTTTACATACCTTAAGACCAAATGCAGCAGCTCAAATTGTTCAGCTTCTCTTTTAGATTTAGGGTCCATTGTTACATTAGGGTTTAAAGTTGATGTCAATTCCATTTCAAGTAATTTACAGATTTGTTACTTTAAAGCCATGAACTTCCACTCAGTTTAGTTTTGCTAGAGTCTGAAGCAAAATGTAATTGTAACCCCATAAAATATAATGTACATCTGAAATTTTAACTGCAAAATATATACAGATTTTTATATAAAATCATATAGATTTATACAATTCCACAGATTTTTATCTTCAGGTAACAATAAACTGTACCAGAGGACACTGCATTCAGAATTACATATACAAACATACACCAATACTGTACATTCAACTGCAAATTAAAAGCATTTAACAACCCTCCTGGTTCAAAGGTTTAACTATTCTGCTATGTTCTTCTCCCATAAAGCCAAGTAGATTTTAAGGGAATCCTTTAACTCTGTCACTGTCAGACTTCATACCAGACTTGATGCTAAATCTTTCCAAGCCCTGAACTCTTACATTCAGGGGAGTTGGCTTCTTGGCAGAAATCTTATCTCTAGCAGCATGATTAGTTTCTTTACTGTAGGCAAAAATGAAATTATGTCCAGAGTAAGTGGGTGTACTTGCTTTGTGTATATATATATACACAAAGCAAGTACACGTATATATACATACATGCTCCCGTAGGTAGGTACGTAATTGCACCTATCTATAGGTCAGTCCTTCAGGGTTAAAATGCTAGACTTTTCCTCTCATTTTTCCAAGTCAGTGGATATTGTTCTCTTTACCACTATCAAGAGATACTGGGCTACGTTGATCTAACAATTCTTGTAAACTTAGGGACTTCTAGTTCACCTTTCTACCTAGAGTTTAGAAACAGACATAGGATTGCCACTATGAATAGCATTCTTTGATACCATTAGCCAAATCGTCTGTGATTTTAATCAATCTCTGGTAAAAGAAAAAAATCCAAAAGAATTTTTTTGATCCCTCCTAAGATTTATAGTATTCCATTCCATCGGATGTTCTGCAGTTGAAATATTGAAGGTTGGTGGAGTCCATTTTCTTATATCATGTACCTAAGTTTAGTTGCCATGACTTAAAAACAAACAATTTTTGCCATTTTCTGTATTAGGAAATTGGATGTCATCTTCTTGGTAATTTAATCAGTCTTTTCTCCAATTTCCTCGATGCTACTGTGACATTTTGGAATTATAGCAACAAAAACTACTGCACAATAGATTTTTATGAAAGCAGTATAACATTGGCAGTTTTATTTTTCAGCCCATTTCCTAATGATCTCTAACACAAAATTCACATTTTTCACAGCTTTTTCACAGCTTGCTAAGACATAATTTAGCCTGTACAGTCTCTTCTATAATGGCTTTTCTTAGAGCATGAAAATTCGCCAAGTGTGCTGCGTGGGTGTATTCTGTTTAGGGAAGAACTGGTGAGTGTGAAGATAAAATTAAAACACCTTTTCCCAGCTTTGTAATATCCTTTTTGAGGTGAAGTGGCTAGAACTGTACATAATATTGCAAATATGGCATTGTAAATGTATATTGGCAGTATGATACTTGAAGTTAAAATTTTGAGATGGTCTTTAACACAGACTATCATTTCCCAATTTTCACATGCTGGTTAATTTCAACATCCTTTTCCTGGTCAATATCATTCCCTAATGATAATGTAGATAGATTGAAGATTTTTACTTCATTTCACAATGGGGCTGTGTATTATAATCATATCTGCTACTTTAATGCCTATTGTTCCAATCTGGTAGATTTTTTTTTCAGAGTTCAGTATGTTGACTCTCTCTTATTTTACACATGCCCATATGCACGCAGATATACACTTCCCAACAGTTTAAAACCACTGTCCTAAAATGTACTTTAAAATCTATCTACTAACAGACATATAGCAGAAAAATAAGTCTTAATAAAACTATTTCTGAAAAAATACCATTTTAAACAACTGATTGAAAAAGCTATCCAGATGTTCTAACTCAAATGTAGGCTCAATTTGGTAACCTGCTAGAGTTTAAATAGAAGACAATTGGATTAACTGTTTATTGTCCTCAAGCAGATCAAGGTATGTATAAAAGATATACTGGAATATAATGACATAGTACAGTGTGTGATACAATCAAGAAAAACTGAATGTTGTCATATTGTAGGATTGAGTTTCCAGTCTTTAAAATGGAGCCAGTTTATATGTCTACCTCAAGATATGGTCTTTCTCCCAAAAGAAAGATCTATTAAACCAGAACACTAAACTCATTCATCCATCCCAACATGATGCATTCAAAGTAACAATGGCTGCTTAGTGTCTGTGGAGATCCCCAGTCATCCAGGTCATCATTGTCTCAAAGGTGCTTTTTCACCTGGACTGTTTTTCCATGATGTTGAGGAAGAAGAAGAAGGAGGAGGAGGAGGAGGAGTTTGCTTCTCATCCAAGAAGCTTCTTGGATGAGAAGCAAAATATCTTCTTCCTCCTCAAGGAAAAAGCAATCCAGTTGCCTCTTGAAAAAGCATCTTTGAGACAATGGCTGCTTAGAATTTTGAGCAGGTCCATTTTTAATCAGCTGCTAAATGACTCTATAACTGGAGATACCCTACACTGAACTAAGACTGTGTGTAAAGTGTTTATTCTACCACTGAATTCTACAAAACTTATTTCTGCTTGTATACATGCAGAAAGGCCTTGAAATCTAATACTACACACAACCATTTAGAGTCAGCTAATTTTCCTTCTAGTTCTTACCCAAGAGTATTCTAGTTTTGTTTTGTTTAATCTGCTCTGTTTGTAGACTGCATACAAGGTTCTTGTGCAACTCGACTGCCCAGTATGAACTACAATATGATTTATAGATCCATGATGATTGAGCTTATCTGAGCAGTTTAGAATCAAAGTTCCCTAACATATAGTCCGAGGAGCTCTTGTGGTGGAGTATATTACTAGAACCGAGAATAATGTGCAACTCCCAAAATGAAACGTACAGTTTGTGGATTTTAATTTTATTAATCATCTCTTCCAATGCTTGTTTCATTCGCCATTTCTAATGCTGACAGTCAAAGTAATTTGGTACTTTACTGTCTGACTCATCAGTATTTGGGTCATTGTGACCAAATACTTCATCCTCTATTGTTTTTCCATTGATGTGTATATTATTTTGCTTCTTTTATGTCTTCTCTCAGTTTCAATAACGTAATTGTTTCATCTCAATGCCTTAATTAGATGTTGCTTTAAAAATGTTCTTTGAGTTTCCCTAAGTCAAATTTCTTTTAGTTGTCTATTGACAACATGGACTTGTCTATGCAATTTTTAGTGGCAACAGAAAGAAAGTGATTGGGCATTATCAATTAATTAAATTAGGCTGAATTATTAAAAGGTGGTCATTGTGGCTGAATTGATTATTGGGATCTCCTTGCCATCATCCTGTACCAGGTCTCTGCAACCTAGTACCCTCCAGGTATGAGGGACCATGGTTTCTAGCTGCATGTCCAGAGACAAATGTGGACAAATTCCCAGTAAATAATTCTGAGTTCCCAGCATGTTCTTGGTGGAAAATTGAAAGGATTCATCTTGAATAGAACATAGACCAAATACACAGTCCAGGTACATCAAATCTGTTGCCTTTCAGATGTTTTGGGCTTCAATTCCTATTTGCCCCAGCCAGAACTGGGAATTGTAGTCTGAAACATCAAGAAGACAGTGAATTGTTTTCCCTTAATTTTGATTGTTGACTTGATCCCTGTACACTTATTTCTTTTGCAAGTAAGTAAAAAAATAAATACATGAAACTGAGGGTGCCAAATGCCTAAGAATGGTATTGATGGGGGCGGGGGTATAACTGTGATTTGATAAGGATTTCCTATTCAAGTAGGAGAGATAAGATTATATTGTCCCTTTTGAGTGGATCATGGAATAGGCAGTTAATAGTCTTTTCCTTGATATGTTTCTTTGCAGTAATCCACAACAAGATGAGTGGATGTTTTAGACCAATTATTTGGTTTTAAGGATTACCATATTTTTCCGAGTATAGGACGTACCAGAGAATAGGACGCACCTACCTTTTTTGGTGAGGAAAGAAGAAAAAGTAATCTCCCTCTGCCTCTGCCTCTGCTCAATTTTGCCTCCTTGCAGCAAACAGCCAACAGCCAACAGCCTGCTTTACTTTCATTTTCATTTTCATCATAGCTTGATTACCACAAGGGGAAAAAAATCTGCTCCAGCAATTTACCTCTTTGCAGCAAGCAGCAAAGCCCTGTGCAAAACAGTTGAGAGCAAATCAGCTGAGAGTCAGGAGGCCGATCCAATCAACTTGTTCTAATTAGCTGAAGCTGAAAGGAGCTGTTTTTTTTTCTTGCTGTCTGCTTGTAAGGAGGTAACTGCTGCAAGGCAGAGGCCAAAGGGTGGGGACCAGTGGGTGGGCAGGGCTACATTTGGTGTAGGCTTTTAGGGGGAGAAAGGGTGCGTCTTATACTCCGAAAAATACAGTAATTATAGGAGAAACTTGAACTATCATAGGGGAGAAGCTCTGTTCAAACTGATTCACAGAATAAGCATTTCCTGTTTGGCTATTTATTTATTTTTGGTACTTTCTAGCACTCCATGTTCATTCAATATGGATCATTCCTACAAGAAATCTTTACAATATAGAGGGAAATGGTTACAAACAAAGCTTCTACCTATGAACAGTTCACGAAAGGTCATTCAAGACTTGATCATTGCCACCAGGGTGGAAACATGGTTGACTGTGAACTTGAGCAATTATACAATTTACTAGTTCATAATAAATCCATTTATTCACGCTTGTTGCAGAAGGCACTTTTGACTGAATTGTGAAATAATGAATAACTCAATAACAAGTCACATATGAGCAACTGAACAGGTCTACAAGTACAAACACTTGGAAACAAGTGTTTCTTCAGACAGAAAGTGATTTCATTCTTTGATTCCAAATTTAGGTTTTGTCAATTTTGGAACTTTTCTTGGATATTTTCTGTATTCTAGAGAGTAAATTCTAGAGAAGTAATACTCTAGAGAAGGGGGAATTAAAGTTCTTATATTGTAGCTGTTTTGTAGAGTTTTGTAGCTGTTATAATCTAGGAAAAAAACTTTATAAGACTGAATATCCTTAGCCACAGGATAGATTGATTGAGCAATTAAGTTTACTCCAAGCATAAATATTGTAGCTAATAAAACACAAAATATTTACAATCTGTCTGGAATTAAATACAGAAGTGATAGGCTTCATATATGGGGTTCTTGTCCAAAAATTATTCCTGTCATTTAAGTATCACAGAAATGTTTAATTAAGGATATTGTGTGGTGTTTTTTCTACTTGTGTAAATGCCATTTTAATAACTGTGATGGGTCTCTGCCACAGACAACAAGGACTTGAAGACAGAGAGAAAGAAAATTTCCTGGATCAGCTTGCAAGGTATTTTCAGCTAAAATACATTGTGAAATACAGGGGATGCAGCAAAAATAGATCATAAGCTGACTTGACTGGATCGTTTTTTTAGAATTTGCCTTAATTGCAAATACAGTGACACATTCCTTAAAACCTTGGCCTTATTTCAGAGATGTTTGTAGCACACTGGTGCACATGAACCAAATGAGCCTTTGCCAGTTCAGATGCTGGCAGTTGCATTATGTAGTCGGGGGGAAAAGAGGGCATCTGGACAGAAATTATCTCAATGGTTGATTGCACTGCCTAAGTTGGTGACACTGTTGATGAGCGTGTATTTGTTTTATTCATTTATTATAAGTATTTTTATTCCTTTTCAAACACGTGAGTCTAAATAGCTTAAATAACACACACACACACACACACACACACACACACACACACACACACACAGATATGCATATATAGATCAAATAAATTCCAGTGACTCATACTTCAGGCAAAACATACTGTATGATTGATACAGCCAGTTACTTTATACAATCTAGCACGGCGTAATCTAGTCTGATCAGCAGTGATTCCTCAGGGCAGCATCCTTCAACAAGTTGCCCTCCAGTTGATTTGGATTAACTCCCAATTTCTAGCAAGTAGTAGCAAGTAGATGTTAGGAACTGAACTCCATTATCTCAGGAATCCTAGGCAGTGGAAAACAGTTTTATACTCTGTGTTTTGTGCTTAGTTAGTTAGTTAGTTAGTTAAATAAGGTAGCACTCTCAACAGTCACTGCGAATTCTGTATGAGCTAAATAAGATTTTCTCCAGCCAAGTAATAGGAAAATGCAAAAACTGGCATATAGACCAAGCTTTTATCTCTCTCCCTCAGTTCTTCACTTGGCACATTTATTCTTGTGGCTCAAGAAAATGTAACAAAGGACATTAATTGGATGATATGCCACCCCAGTATTCTATTGAAGTCCAGTGCAAGGGCTTGGTGGCATTAAGATTGTGGAGAAGGAAGAAAAACAAAAGGCAGAGAATGGCTGGAGTCACTTCCAATGAGAGAATGGTTCCTCCCACCCCATCCACAACCCCTAAGCTCTGCAGAAGTTTAGTGTTGTAATGAACAGAAGTTTTGCTATTGGTATTTGAGGCATATGTCAGCTGAATGTCAATCACCTGCAATGAAAAGGAGGGTGTACAATTATGGCTATGACCTGAAAGGGATAGCTAAACCCCATCTGTACTCTGCATCTGTAATCTCTTGCATTCAAGCATATACTCCACCCTTGAGGTAACTCCCTTCCTGGCCCATATTCCAAGTTACCAAATATTATACTATGGACACAGATAAGTTAAATTGGCGTCAACAACCATCTGCACATTTGTTTTGCAAATATGTTCTTTCAAAAGATCACAGCATATGGGCTATATGCAGTGGTGAGAGTCAAGTAATTTAACACCCAGTTCTCTGCCCTAATGATTTCTTCCAACAACCAGTTTGCCAAACTGCTCAGAAAGATAACAACTGGTTCTCCCAAAGTGGTGCAAACTGGCTGAATCCCACCACTGGCTATATGGCACATGATATAGCGGCAAATGCTGGAAGTTTGCAAAGCCTCTGCTTCTCATTCATGTGTGCATACTGCGGGGAACAATAACTACGTCCCCAAGATATATCTGCATAAGCATTTCTTTCCATTTAAAATGGTTGTATTTGGTGAACATGTAACGTGTGAAGGAATGCTTTGTCAACATTTCACAGCGCTTTATACAAGCTTACATCAAAATATCCCAACAAAATATACATGAAAAAGAAACTAATTATACTCTATATCAGGAATGTCAAGCTCTATTTCATTGAGAGCTGCATCAGGGTTGTGTTTGATCTCGGGGGTGGGGGGGTAGCGGGGAAGCGTGGCCAGGGTGGGTGTGGCCAGCTCAACATCACTCATGT
The DNA here is from genome assembly GCA_030761175.1 of Masticophis lateralis. Lineage (NCBI taxonomy): Eukaryota > Metazoa > Chordata > Lepidosauria > Squamata > Colubridae > Masticophis > Masticophis lateralis. The sequence goes on from JAUDYJ010000001.1 coordinate 209,012,873, forward strand.
TGAGGGTGCCTGTGGTGGCCCGAGCGCTCTGCTAGTGAAAACAGGCTCCCAAGCTCCGTTTCCATGCTGCGACAGCCTCCTGCAACCATCTGCCAGTGAAAATGGCACTTGGGAGGACTGTATGCGGCCCTTCAGTGCTCCATTTTCACTGGCAAAGGTCCCACAGGCCAGTCCTTCGCTGTTTCCAGGGTGGCCCCATAGGCCAGATCTAAACACCCCATGGGCCGGATCCGACCCCTGGGCCTTGAGTTTGACACCGCTACTCTATATGAATTAAATGCATATATAGTCATCTTTTCTGTCTTTCCCTCCCACCACTCCACCATTTATATAAAAAAAGAATACGTGTGTGTGTGTGTGTGTGTGTGTGTGTGTGTGTGTGTCTGTCAGGTAAAAGGTAAAAGGAAAGGGGCCCTAATATACTGTTGGAGTGAGACCTGACATCATAATCCATCTTTTTAAAAAAAAACAACAACAACCCATACAGGAATTATTCTGTTAATAAGGTAAAATAAAGGTAAAGGAGTCTCTGCGGATTTTACTCCGGCTAGTCGTTGCCAACTCTAAGAGAAGGTGCTTGTTTCCATTTCAAGTTGCTAAGCGAGATGGTTGTTAAGTGAATGTTGCCCCATTTCTTGCCACAGTTGTTAAGTGGGTCACAGGAGTTGTTAAATTAGTGACACGGTTGCTAAGTGAATCTGGCTTCCCCATTGATTTTGTTTGTCAGAAAGTCACAAGAAATGATCACATGGGGCACTGTGTCCATCATAAATATGCGTCGGTGGCCAAGCTTCTGAATTTTGATCATGTGACCATGGGGATGTTGCAATGGTCATAAGTGTGAAAACCAGTCATAAGTCACTTTTTTTCAGTGCCGTTGTACTGAAAAGGATCGGTTGTTATTCGAGGACTACTTGTATATCTTTCTCATATAAGTTGTTCTAACCTGAAGCCTTATTAATCTTCATCAGGGGAAAAAAATGATAGTGGTTCAATTTGTCAATTGAAAAACAGGTTTTATTTTGGACAATTGTATACCAAGGCCATAAATTAGCCTAAGTCAGAGTCTGCAAACAGATCCAGATGGGTACATGTATTTGAGTTATAAACAATATCTGATGACACACATGATTTCTTAGCAAGTTACTCATTCATTGCTCCCGTGATAAGTTTGCCAAGTTAGGTATTAGAGAATACCTATATAAAGTGAGCTTAATGTGACTTATGAATAATGTGCTTGGGGTTTCTTTATCAGAGTCCTTCAGTTGAGCTTTTGTTCTGTAATGCATCTTCCTTTTACATGCCTGGAGAAAGTTTTGCCAGGCACCTCGAGATATTTTTGGGTAGTCAAACAAACTTAACAAAGCAAATGGAATGTGATTTGTCAGAGAGCCGTGTATCATTTCACTGCAAAGTACACGATCCCTTAGCTTGGAAAAGCTAAAGAATATAATAAAATACTGTAAGCTTGTAAAATAAGCTTTTGGAAGGAGCGAAAGCCATTTCAGGAACCTTGTCAATGAAGGCATCTAAGGACATGTTGAGAGCTGCAGGGGACAGAATTGCTCTCACTGCAGTAAATGGTATCCATTCTCTTTTCCATATAGAATAGGTTTTATGTGGGTTGCAAAGAAAGAGTACCCAGAAAGATTGTTCGGGGGCAATGCATAAAAGATGAAATGATGAAATATGATGCCATCCCTCATCTTCTCTGACAGATAACAAATTAACAGAGTTGGAAGGGACCTTGTAGGTCATCTAGTCCAACCCCCCACTCAAGCAGGAGAACCTACACCATTTCTGACAAATGGCAGTCCAATCTTTCCTTGAAAGACTCAAGTGTTGAAGCTCCCACAACTTCCGAAGGCAAGCCGTTCCATTGATTGATTGGTTCTCACTGTCAGAAAGTTCCTCCTCAGTTTCCATCCATTATTCCTTGTCTGGCCTTCAGGTGCTTTGGAAAGCAGCTTGACCCCCTCCTCTCTGTGGCAGCCTCTCAAGTATTGGAAGATGGCTATCATGTCTTCTCTTCACTAGACTAGCCATGCCCAGTTCCTGTAACTGTTCTTCATATGTTTTAGTCTCCAGTCCCCTAATCATCCTGGTTGCTCTCCTCTGCACTTTTTCTAGAATCTCAACATCTTTTTTATAGTGTGGTGACCATAATTGGATGTAGTATTCTAGGTGTGGTCTTACTAAGGCTTTATAGAGTGGTATTACTTGATCTTGATTGTATCCCTCTGTTAATGCAATCTAGGATTGTGTTACAATCCATTTTTTTTCTCCAGAAAGACATCCATCTTAACATCTGATTTCTCTTTTTCTCTCATCTTTGGTCTTGCCCTTTGGTATGGTAAACCTAAACCTGTTCCTAGTCTTAGTGATTCCTCAGAAACACCAGCCATTGGGGTATGTGTGGTCCAACAGATGTATCTTATTTCTTATTTCTTTCTCCTATTTCATCCTCACGTTACATTGCAAAGACATATTCAAACTAATCATATAGGGATCAATGGAAAAAAAGATGTTGGGAAAGAAATGTGGGACTGAGGTAAGAGTCTAAACAAATAACTCTTCTTTTTTTTAGTAATGGACTTGCCCGGCGTCACGCTGAATACGAGAGACATGCTGACGGCACCTATACCAGTGACATCAGCTCTTACTTGGAAGGTCAAGCAGCTAAGGAGTTCATTGCTTGGTTAGTGAACGGGCGAGGAAGAAGAGAGTAAGAAACCATCTGTTGCTACCGTTGTTAAAAAAAATGTCTTAGCTTTGGGGAGTTTTTGCCAATCAAAATTCAGTGAAGCTGCAATGTATTTTCCTTCCTTTGCTTGCTGTATTTCATACTTCACTTTTGAAATTAAAGATGTTCCGCAGGCATGAAATGATTCTAAATGCCCATTAAAATGCAGGTCTTAGATTTACTGTGGTGTTACATATATGAATAGATCAAAATTCTCCATAAGGCCAAGTCAAACGGAAGACCAATGGAATTCTCTTTCTTTTTTATTTGATTTTTCCCCCTTATTCTTATAATTATCAAATCTGTTACCCCAAATCTCTCGCAAGGTCTTTGATTACTTTCCAGCATCCTGCTTTTTTCCTAACGTGTTTGTTTGTTTCCCAAAGTTTGTGCATATTGCTCCTCCCTGAACTTCTTCTTCTTTCCCTCAAGTATCCTCAAGAAGTTGCTGTGAAGCTCATTATCACACTGTCAGTCTCTTTCCACTCCTTTTAATGTTTTCTTTTTACCTTCCCACTCTCATTCTGCAGTATATTGAATATTTACCCCTACCCAGCCTCAAAGCATCCCATAACTTTAGACTGCCAACACCTCTGTCAGTAACCTGTACTCCATCACTAACCACCTACATCGTGTTCTCACCATCTTCACAAAAACAACCTCCCCTTCTTTTTTTGCTCCTTGGATCGTTATACCTACTGCTGACTCGAATCGATCTTTCTTGGCAACTGAACATTTGGAACAACATTTTTCTGGCTTCAATCCCTCCACCCCACCAATCTCACTCACCACAGTCTCCACCACACACACACACAGAGAGAGAGAGAGAGAGAGAGAGAGAGAGAGAGAGAGAGAGAGAGAGAGAGAGAGAGAGAGAGAGAGAGGGAGAGAGAGAGAGAGAACACCTTGCTTGAAGAGCCTGACCATTGAACATCAACTCTTCTTTGTACTTCTTTACACTTTTAGACTGTGAGCTCTCTGGAGCAAGGCTTCCCATACCTTCTCCTTTGACCTCACTTCTTCATGTCTACAATTGTTAAAGCACTGTGCATGTCACTGGCACTCTATAATTTTTTATTATTATCGCCATCATCAGCATAATAAAATAAGTTCTGAGAGTCAACTATGTCTTTTGAAATTAAGGAGCAAAGCTGCGAAAAGATATTTCTGGAACACCTGGTTAGGATAACCCAGTGGGCATCCTTTGAGAACATTTCTTAGAATAAGATTGGACGAGGAGGAGGAGGAAGATAGAGGCTCCAAATGCATCTATTTATTTATTTTTTAATTAATAGTGAAGAAGCAATTTTGTGAGCATCAGCAAAAGTTAGAGCTTCTGCTGCTTTATTTTGCTTGATATTGGAAATCAGTCCCCTTGATATACGGTAATAAAGAGCAGCTATGGCAATTACAAAACACTTAGACTTATATACCACTTCTGACAGGCAATTACAAAACACTTAGACTTATATACCACTTCACAGTGGTATGACAGGCAATTACAAAACATTTAGACTTATATACCACTTCACAGTGCTTTACAGCCCTCTCTAAGCAATTTACAGAGTCAGCATATTGCCTCCAACCATCTGGGTCCTTATTTTACTAACCTCAAGAAGGATGAAAGGCTGTGTCAACCTTGAGCTGGTCAGGATCAAACTGCTGACACTGAGCCTGCAATATTGCATTCTAACCACTATGTCACCATGCCAACAAGATCCTTATTTGTACTTTATTTATTTATTGGTTCAATTTATATGCCGCCCTTCTCCAGAGACTCAGGGCAGCTTACAATGCGTTAAGCAATAGCCTTCATACTTTTGTATATACCTGCTTAGTAGGGCTTTCGCCCCCCCCCCCCCCAAGCGGTGTTCTTTTTTATAGAAAGTCAGCTTATTGCCCCCACAATCCGGGTACTTCATTGTTATTGTTTTTATTTTCCTTAGGGACACATCGCTAAGAAAAATAACTAAGTGTAGCACATATATGATTTATAATTGACCTCTTTTGTTTAATGAAAATAGTAAGATTTAGCAGAGGAAGTAAGAGAAAGCTTGGAATACAAAGCTGTCCTCACTCTGAGTCCTAGAGGCAAAGGATTAGATTACAGCCATGTATATTATTAGCATTTCTACTCTTACTGGTATTGGCTCCTTTTGCACTGTTCGTATGTGTCCAATATTTTTAATTCACATCATTTCACGATAGCTTGGCAAATCTGTGAAATTAATCTTGTTCCTTTTGTGTTAATGAAATCCAAAATACAAATCTGATGAGAATAATCGCATGTAGCTGTGTATTTCTGTGAAAAGGATCACTGTCTGTTAAAAAAAACATTCAGGTTCATAAGAGCAAATCGGGATTTTCTCCTTATATTTATCTTGCAGATCTTCAAAAGTATTTAGGAAACAATATAGCCTCATATTACAAATTCTCGGCAAAACTACTAGCATTATCAGATGTTGCTAATAGTAAGATGTATCTACGTATTTCCACCTTCCCCAACTATTGTTTTTAATCTGAAGTTGGAAAAGATGTTGATGAATGGCTCAACTAGAAGAACATTTAATTGGAGAATTATGGTCTCTGTATCATTACTGTTTCCAAGAGTAATGCTAAAACTGTCAGACTCATAAAATATATTTTCTGTTACTGACTTATATAAGCAAGAACTTTTGTCACAAAATATTAATTCTGGTGCAATTCCTGGTATCACATGGGACTAATGATCCTGAGAAATGTTATTGGTCAATAATACCTTTAAAAAATCAGGCTTTCTTATATCACACAGAGGTTCTTTACCGATAAGATAAATAACCTTGTCCTCTGAGAAGACAGATTTCAGAGAATGAAGCAACATTTTAAAAGGTATTCTGCAACAAAGTTCCCTGGTTGTTAATTGATCAGCACAGAATGTCCTCTCCCCATGATTATGCACCGAGTACAGATTACAATCTATAAAGTATTTATTCCGAGTTAAAAGAAGAGTTATGGGTTTACATGTTCCCCAGGTCAGCCAACAAGAATTAACTGTTGGAAGAAGAACATAGGATTCATAGGAGTCAATAGTGTCACTGCTTTCTTTCTGGTTAAGAATGGAAATACTAATCTCCAGAGGGAAGTTGGTGACTTTAGTAGTAGCCAAGTATATATGTGTGTGTATGGCTTGATATAAATTAACAATTCTGCTCAATCTGGGTTAGTTACAGCAAAAAATATTTTCATTTGGATGAAATAACTGGACGTGATCTGTAATCCCTTCTGTAAAATCATCTGGTCTTTAGCAGTAGCACCTAGACTTATATACTGCTTCATAGTGCTTTACAGCCTTCTCTAAACAGTTTACAATGTCAGCATATTGCCCCCAAAAATCTGAGTCTTCATTTCAGTGACCTCGGAAGGATGGAAGGCTGAGTCAATCTTGAGCCAGTGAGAATCGAACTGCTAGCAGTCAGCAGAATTAGCCTGCATTCTAACCACTGCGCCACTGTAGGCTTAAAGTCCTTGAAGTGCATACAACATTTCTCTTTATTAATTATACTTTTTAAAAGAAGCAGATTTTGATAAATGAAATAGTAATCTAGGGATTATTTCACTGAAGGTTATTTGTTAAAAAGTATAAAAGTCGTATATTGAGGGCCTTTGACATCTATTTTATAATAAAGTGTAAAGATATTATTTGTCCATTTTTTCCTTTTAAGATCCTCAGAAGGAGCCCATACAGGTGAAGATCTTGGTCGAAGACATGCAGATGGCACTTTCACCAGTGATTACAATAAACTCCTGGATGACATAGCTACCCAGGAATTCTTGAAGTGGCTGATTAACCAAAAAGTTACTCAGAGGTGCCTGAATTTTGACTAATTTTGGTTACTACTGTTCTTAGGTTGCCTTCTGGGGGAGAGAAAATTTTCATTTGTTTCCACTTGGCTGGTAGTATTACAATACTTTCTTAATACGGTTGACTAATATAATATACTTAGTAATCCCTTTACATTACCCAGAGTCATGGTTATGAGATGGGTGGCAATATAAATCTTTTAAATAAATAAACAAAACAGTAATCACTCTTATGTACATTGCTTTAAAAGAGGCAGGGGAAGTAAAAAATAATAATCCTCAATATAGTAGCCACAACAGCATAATTGAAACTCCCATCTTGATTTTTTTTTAACTTGTCCCCACACCTATAGTCCTGAAATGATGGCACTTGTTCTTTAAAAATGCTACTTTAAGAAGAGCACAGCTATTCTCCAGAAGCTTGTCTGGATTCCATGTATTTTTTTCTATCGTAGCTTCAAGCTACCGTCTGGTTTTTGCAAACCACCCTTTAAAAAAAAAAGCGTACAGTACATTAAAAACCAGTTGTCTTATTTTTGCATGAAAAGCTGTGATAGGAGTTTCTGGAAGAAAAAAAAATGAAGAAACCATTAAGAACGCTTCTTGATATTCTGTGCATATTTTCTTTATTGCCTGGGGTTCTTTTTTCTCTGTTAAGGTAAGGTCCCACTCCCCATGTTATTTTCACAATAGTCCTGTTTATAGGCTAAGCTGAAAATGTATTTGTGGTCCAAAGTCACAGCATTATCTTCTCATTAAATGGAAATTTGGCATGAATGCATACTTGATCTCAGGTTTCTAAAAAATGATAATACCGTCTTATGATTAGATAGGAAAAAGAGTACTCTCCTTTTTCAGCCAAGAGAAACATTTCATCATGATTCATCGTTCAGGAAAGATGTATCACCAAAAGGAAACCAAGACCACATCCACCAATCTACATCCTTACTTGGCCATAACATGCATCTCTTAGTCCACTCACTTAGCCTTATATAGAGAGCAGAGGCTGGACTCTACACAAATGCATCTGGGAGTCTACAGCTAGGTTTTCAAATCATAGTTATTTTTTGTTATTGTTGTCTTGCAGAACAGTGTCACACTACCAGAAGCTTATACTATTGGTGTGCTATATACCAGCACTAATATGTTAGCTGTTAGTAAACTTATTTTCTACAGCTTTTCAGATTCTTATTTTAAAGGCATCACCCTGTTAGCATAGCATTCTTTAATATTTCACTTGATACTTCTAACTTGTGACTGACTATAGTGAAGTGCCAATTCCGCAGAAAGGAAGGAGCATGTTCCAAGGGAGGAGGGGGGGACAAGAGATAGCAAAGCCCGGAGCTATATAGGAGACAGAGGAAGAGAGTGAAAATGGCCACTCCCTAGAATCTCCCAGGGTATAGCCATTAGAGTGAGAGTTGTAAACATTTACTCTGGCAAGATGCTGTCTATTTGATGTGAGCAAATAAAGAACTGACTTTTCGCTGGATTGTTCTATCTTATTTTTGGCTGACAAAGTAAATTTGCTCAATTGCTATTATTTGCTATTATTACAAGTAACATTGATTATGGATAAAATTAATACAAGGTTACAACCTAACACTGCAAGTAGGACTTAACTTTGGCTACATTGTATGCATTATTTTTAGAATTCAATTTGGACAATTGTGCATATACAAAACTGAAGAAACCATTACAGTCTTATAAAAAGTTTTAATTGAAAAACTGTATGTATGTATCCCTTCAGAGGAATTGTATAAATATACTTTATTTATACTTTAAGTAAATAAACTGTTCTTGTCCTTAACTTTTTGTTTTGTTTTGATTCTAGGGACCTTCAGGGAGAGTACCAATAAGATGCAGTAAAAAACATGGCAGCAAGATCTTCTCTATATCCACTCTCAGCCACTGAATTTTATTTTTGAATTTTAATATTTTTTCTCTGTATTCTAAAACCACAGATCTTGGCCTGCAATGAATTGAATTTCACTATTTTATCCTACTACAGAGGGATTTTAAAATGAGTGTCTCCCTTTCAGCTGGAAATAACTAAAATCACAATATTACTGGTCAAAATATTCAGTTTTCAGATCTTTCTGAAACATCTTTAAGGAAGTTCTCAAAAGGGACCCAAGCAAATGTGCTGACAAGAGCTCTTTTTTTTTTTCTTAAAAGGTAATATGTATATGAAAATGATCCATCCAACCAATATGAACCAATGTCGATTGCAAGGCTGGCAGTTAAGATTGTGGGAAAATGTCCTTCTTGAAACCTTTGTTATAAAAAGGCTCCATTTTCCAGACTTCAGTGAATAGCCTTGAATGAATTAATGAATAAATAAAACAAATTATACTGCTTTTTGGGCGTCCAACTTTTTTTTAAGATGAACTTTTGCTGTCTCTTTTAAAAGTCCTATAAGAACATTGCATGTATAATAAAAACCCTTATCAAAATCTATTCCGTTCACTATTCTTGTTTTCAAGAATGATGAATTGACCCTTCTTTTGAGCAAACTCATTATTGTTAGTTACAGTCATTCCACCCTGCTACCCTATGGAAAAGTTCCATAATTGCCAACCAAGTACAGACTGAGAATTATAAGAGCTGAAAACCAGCAACCTAAAAAAAGAGAAATCTACTCTTGAATTTGGCTGACATTTTAGGAGACAGATATTTTCGCACATGCATACACACACAAACACACATCTTATCAGATTGTGTTTACTTTACACTATAATGAACTTTAAAAGCCTTCCTTGTTGAAAAGCCACAAGTAGTTTTCTTCCATTTTATAGCCATAATGTGAGAGTCCTACGCATGCTACAATTAGTAAAAAGGGCCCCTTTTAATTATATGGTTTCAGACACTTAGGTGAGCAAGAATTAGTTACCTAGCCATATTATATTTCATGTCCTTATCTTTATTTTTATGCCGTAGAAAGTATTTTTTAAAAGCAAGTTAGATTTTTAAACAATATCTGTAGATAAACCTTACAAAACAAAGACTTTTTAAAATGAAAAGCTTTTATACTAAAATGATATAGTAATCATCCACAAAGACAGCTGTAAGCAGCACGTTTTAGCTGAGAAGAAAGAAGAGGAGGAGGAGAAGGAAGAGTTTTATTTCTGATGCTGGATTTAATTTCATTAAATTAAACTTTTCAGGATGGTGGGTAATAAAGAAGCATTTTCACAGGCAAAGCTAGGCAAAGTTAAGCACATCAGGAAATAGCCAGACGTATGTGGACATCTGCATTTAAAATCATGATGTTTTAAAAACATTAAACTCTGCCAGACTAGTGATTTCAATGTTTTTACAGCACTTCAGTCCTTCCACAAGATGAATTTACTGAGAAGCTTTCTCTAACCCAAGATGTTCTGGAAACAACAGTGCTACAATTATAGATCCCTGGTTCAAACTCAATATCTGAAAAATATCTGATATCTGAAAAAAAATTGTTAGGGGAGGTGGGAACGAAAATTGTCTGAATCATACTTTCCTTTGCAAACTATGCAAAATGCACTTCTTTAGAACTTGTGTCTGATAAAGTGATCATCATCCTGAGGAGAAATAAAGTCACAAGAGAGGGGAAAACCAGAAGGCGTCTGCGATTCTGTCAATTTTCACCCAGACAATAAAAGGTTAGAAAACTGACACCAAAAACTAAGAATGAAAGAAAAATTATACTGCATTTGTTTAAGAGATTGTTTGGTTCAGAAAGGCACAAACTGTCTTGTGCTGCCACTCCCCAGGAGCTGGTATTTAAGATATGCCAACAGAAACACCACAAGACTTCTGCTGAAACAAGAGTCCCAATGTGTAAAAAATGCTTAAGAGGATATTACATGCTTTATTGTGCAAAGCTACACACAGCCTGCACTGCCTTCCACCCAACACATGTATATGTATATGTATATGTATATGTGTATGTGTATGTGTATGTGTATGTGTATGTGTATGTGTATGTGTATGTGTATGTGTATGTGTATGTGTATATGTATATGTATATCCATCCATCCATCTATGGTGAAGGGAGTAATGTTCCCCCACCCTCAGAGGCAAGCATTAGGGGTTACAGTTGTCAAAGGACTTGGCTATGCCATCCTGTTTGGGACTCACAGAGGACCAGGGGTGAAATTCAGCAGGTTCTGACAGGTTCTGGAGAACCAGTAGCGGAAATTTTGAGTAGCTCAAAGAACTGGCAAATGCCACCTCTGGCTGGCCCCAAAGTGGGGAGGGAATGGCAATTTTGCAATATTCTTCCCCCAGGAGTGGGGAGGGAATGGGAATTTTGCAGGATCCTTCCGCTGCCATACCCACCTAGCCATGCCCACCAAGCCACACCATGCCCACCAAGCCACGCCCACAGAACCGGTAGTAAAAAAAATTGGATTTCACCACTGTGGAGAACCATGTCATTGTGGGACTGATTATGCCCTGAAGTCTCTCCTACCATCTTTTAATTCTCAGTTTTAACTCTCTTCACCTCTATTATAACTTTATATGCAGTTTTGTTATGTTTTTATATTTTACTTGTACATCAGGCAGAGTCCTTCTGTGAGAGAGATGAGTGTCTTCTAGATTTGATGAATAAATAAATAAAATATACACAGTGGTGGGATTCAGCCAGTTCGCACCAATTCGGGAGAACCGGTTGTTAACTTTCTGAGCAGTTTGGCAAACTGGTTGTTGGAAGAAATCATTAGGGCAGAGAACCGGTTGTTAAATTACTTGAATCCCACCACTGAATACCCATGTACATTAGCACCAAAAATAATAAAATAATTAAAAAAACCCCACCAATTATCATCGAGGTACCAATTACCAGCAGAGCCATTAGGCAAAAGCATTTCATAAACAATTAAATAAATAATAAAACTCCAAATAATAAAACTCTTAAGAGTCAAATGAAAGAAGTACTCTGGAGAAAGCATACTGTATCCCTCTAATGCAAGGGTATCAAACTCACAGCCCATGGGCTGGATGCATCATGCACTGGCCATGCTCATCCCCGGTTTAGCGAAGGGGAGGGGAAGTCACGATATGTCATGTGATGATGCGAGTTTGACACCCCTGCTCCAGTAGTAGATTTCAATTTAGTTTGCTACCGGTTCACTCGTGTGCGTGCGCACGCTTGCACATGTATGCAACACTTCTGTGCATGCACAGAAGTGTCTGGGCGGGTGGGCGAAGCCTCCCACCACCACTGGCTACTGGTTTGCCCGACCGGGGCAAACTGGTAGCAACCCACCACTGCCCTGCTCTAATGCAAAGCACCCTGTACTTAAATGCTATGCACCAGCAAGGATTAAATAACTTGATGGGGATTTTTTTTTTTTTACTGAAAAAACAGCTAAGGAAAGAGTTATTATTACCAGAGTTGGTGATAATACATTTTATTACTTTTCAGCATAATTTCAAAGCTGTTAAAACAGAACAGAACAAACTATGGGGGAAAAAAAACCTGAAAAGGCAGCATCTCAGAAGAATAGCAGGGAGGAAAAAGCAAAATGTAACAAAACCTTGAAGGAGGCAGAATTTTGCAGCTGGAGAGGGTTAGAGAACACCTCTTGTCCTATCTTCAACTTTCAGTCTCTGTGGCTGCCTTTTGTTTTATTTCTGCTTTTGTTGCTTTGTTGTTTTTCTTTCTAAAGAACATAGCACACTCTTTAGTCTCAAGTGTTACCCACTGAGGCATTTTTTGTGCCCTTTGATAATAAGGGAAGGAACACTGAGGTTCTTGTGGTGTTCTAGTGCAGATGTCCTCTGCAAATGGAGAAAGTATTTCGAAGGAAGAATCTTTTTGTTAATGTTTTCCTTAAATCCACCTGTCAATCAAATCAGCAGCTTCTTGTTCTATGTGGGGTTCCTTTTATAAAATACTCTTTCCCTCGCATGCTCCATTTCTTTGACTAACTTGTTTCCAGGGAGAAAAACTGCCAATTGGTAGAAAATCCTGCTTTAAAAACATTTTTTTCTTAAATCATTGGAAACTTCAGCATTCATTAAAAATCCTTCTACTTATGGTGCAAATGTCACCCAATGGTCAGGACATCGATTAAAAGCAAACAAAAGGTTCAAATCTAACTAAAGTTGTTTAAAATGACAAATCTGATTCAAGCCAGCAAAATTAAACAAGGGTTTTTAAAAATGTAGATTGGATAATTTAATATTTACTGTTAACTAATTGCATTTATTATGAAACATTGTGTTTGATACAATAAATTATTAATACAATATTGTATCAATAATTTATTGTATCAAACACAATTTTCTATGCAGCTTTCTAGCAAGAACCTAATTTCTCTTTATATTAGCAATAGCAATAGCACTTTGATTTATATACCGCTTCACAATGTTTTACAGCCCTCTCTAAGAGTCAGCATATTGCCTCCAACAATCTGGGTCCTCATTTCACCGAGGATGGAAGGCTGAGTCAACCTTGACTCAGGTGAGATTTGATCTGCCAAATTGCTGGCAGCCAATGATCAGTAGAAGTAGCTTGCAGTACTGCACTCTAACCACTGCACCACTGCACCTTGATATTAGATTATCATTATCATCATCATCGTCATTTTAGTCATTATCTATCCACTGCAGAATGAAGGCCTCTTCCACATGTTTCCAACCTGTACAGCCCTGAGCTTTTTTTTATAGCTGCTAAAAAATGGCATTTATGAAGGTAGGTTTTATATGTTTATATGTCAACAATTAAAAGAAATCTGTAACAAAAGTTTAACTTAAATGATAGAAAATAGAGATAAGATACCTGTTGGTTAGTCATTAAAGATGAAGACGGATAGACATTTTAACATTGGTGGAAGTTATTTTGACATATATATTTTTTGCCTTGAAAACAAATCACTCGGAATGAAGGGAAGATACCACAACATAACTTTTATTACATTTTAACGAATGCTATTTGATTGATTGTATTAGTCAGTGTCCTATCAGATAGATAAGATTAAGAAATAGATATCACACAGGCCTAAAGTTACTTTTATTAGGGCAGCTGTTGTAACACTGTCCTTTCCTTCCTCTTTATTTTATCTTCATGTGAAGCAAGGTGCAGCTATCACAAGTCTTTTCTGAAATCATTTTCTTGCCTCAGGGCAAACAATCTCATTTATTGGATTGTTGCTTTGATAGATGATCTCCCTTCTGTCCTTCAAAACCATCCTCTTTACTCATTACAATTAGCCGGCGCCTGTTTCACTAAAACATGAGGCTCTAATATAATTCAGTATGTAACAATGTACATACTGTATGTATATAATGTAACAACAGTATAATTCAGTACCTGCATCGATTATTATTTTCCAAAAGCATAAAATAGTAATTGATAAAAAGAGGTAGAAAGAGCTACAATATGGCCCTCACAATGTGGGGGTGGCTGGGTGGGGAATACCCTGTTCGTGTATTAAAAAATGATAGATGGGGCATGAGATGTCGGAAAACAAACCATCATGATCCATAGAGAGAAAGAAAGTGAGAAAACGGGCATTGCAATATTGCAATGCAAGGACTTTAGAAGTTTGCATGTGATTTTGCAGGGCAACTACAAAAATGGTGGGGAAACCATGTTTTGCTTAATATATTTACATACGGCCGGGTCTTTCTTCATGATCTACCAGAGAGAGGAATATTTCATGTCTTTAGCTTGACACCTGCTTTCCATTCTGACTGAAAAAAAAGAGACAACAGATAGTAAATATTATGCTTCTTCAGCATCCTTTAGGAAGATTTTTTTTTGGCCACCTTCTTACTTCTACTAATAAGCAAACACAGGTCTTCTGATTGGACAGACTGCTCACCACAGCCTCTTATATTTCTCATAATCAGACTGGGAAATAAGCCATTCAGTTGTGTTAAGGTATAAAAACCAGATTTGGAGGGGAAATTCTTTGCCGGTAAGGGTGATGTGCCACTGTGAAGAGAAGGACCCACATTTTACCAAAGTATTTCTGCAGACTGAATATACCTAATACAATGGAATTTGTCTCTTAGATAGTAAAGTAATGCATACCTTTGAAAATTTGTAATCTGGCCATAAAAAGTTGAGCGATAGAAAACCATCAAATGAGAAATTGATTAACTGGTACAATCACACAAGAAAATAAAGGAAGCCTATTAGGGCACGTAAAACATGGCATTCATTCCAGGAGAAGAATAGTTCACTAGGTTGTTTGCCTTGGCAAATAATTGTTATGATAACATGACTACTTCCAGGTTTTTGAATTGTTTGTGAGAGTTTACCAATGAGGAAGTTAACAAGAGATATTCCATCCGTGAAATGTGGACTCCGCCCCCTCTTTGTTTCCTTTCTACCAGCAGTTAAATATATAACTCTTCTTTGCATGTTTGTAGAATTAAACCTAACAGACTGCATTTTATTTTGTGGGAGAATCTTTGCTATTTTAGAAATTGAATGAATGAGTGAGTGAGTGAAGTCTCCTCTCCACCCCCATTTTAGAATTAATACAATCAGAAATAAACATAATTTACTTCCTTCTACCAGCACAGGATTTGTGCTTTTACTACTGGTTGTTTGTTTTGCATGTCTTGAGTCCTGTGATGCCTTTCTTCACCAGAGTGTTTCAGTATAAATAATACAACATGGGATATAAATATATGTATTCAGGAGCGATAATTGTCTGTTTTCTCCAGGAGCTTGGCCATGAGATGAGCTGCAACTATTGACTGGAATAAAAAATGCCTAGAAAAATGAGGGAAAGAGAAATATGTGATACAGTGGTGAAATCCAACTTTTTTTTACTGCTGGTTCTATGGGTATGGCTTGGTGGGTGTGGTGTGGCTTGGTGGGCATGGCAGGGGAAGGATATTGCAAAATCTCCATTCCCACCCCTGTCTGGGGCCAGCCAGAGGTGGTATTTACTGGTCCTCCGAACTACTCAAAATTTCTGCTACCAGCTCTCTGAACTGCTCAAAACTTCTGCTACCAGTTCTCCAGAACCTGTCAGAACCTGCTGGATTTCACCCCTGATGTGATCACATGCATATGGAGAAAGTACCAGAAAGGAGGGAGGGAGGGAGGGAGGGAGGAAGGAAGGAAGGAAGGAAGGAAGGAAGGAAGGAAGGAAGGAAGGAAATTTAGATATACTTGTAATGAACAAAGACTGATTCTGATGGTCTCAAAATATGAATCAGAATTTAATATAAAAACAGTAATTGCTAAGCATCCATAATTATTCATCATTCATCATTACTTTTCACCCATTTTGTTTAATGTGAAGCCATTGGTTTGTGGTCAGGTATCATCAATTTTCTTCAGGCAGAACAGATGCAGGAGTAGAAGGATTGAGAAGGACTTCATAGGTTGAAACAGATTTAGATTGATTCTTAGCAGGATGGAGTTGCTGTCCACACAGAACAGGTTCCATGGATGCTCCATCTATTGCTTTGGATGGGGTGGTACTCTCCAAAGGAGCTGGTATGGAGTCTTGGCCTTTTCCTGGACTCCCTTTTTCTGCTTAAGCAACAGATGGAGGCCACAGCTTTTGGCCAACCTTGCCAGTTGTGTCATTTCCAAGATTAAAAAGGGCTAAAAGCAGTGATCTATGCCATCATCATCTTTTGGTTAGATTACTGCAATTTATTCTACTGGGGCGTGCTCTTGACTATTACAAAAAATTGCAGCTGCCCATCTTCCGACCCAACACAACTACTGCAGTATAGCAGAATAACACCTTTCTTGAGAGAGTTCCTTTTTTTTTGGCAGGGGTTTTTTATAGGCCTAATTCAAAAAGCTGGTGATTAGCTAACAGGGATAGGCTCTTGTTATAGCCCTGACCAAAGAAAGCATTTAATCATATTGGCTAATTAGTTCATTGCACTCTTAACATGTGATGCCAATTAGCATTGGTGGCAACATGGCTCTTTTCTGAAAAAAATATTAGAACATTTTACAAACGATAAATCTATCAAACTCTGGCTAAATGGAAGCTGTATATGTGTTTGCTTCAGATCATAAGGCTACAATATAGGACAAGGGTCAAACTCAAGGCCAGGGGCTGAAACTTGCCCACAGGATGTTTAGATCTGGACCTCGGGGCTGCCCTGAAAACCACAGAAGACTGGTCTGTGGTGCCTCTGCCAGCAAAAATGGAGCTCAGGAGGGTCACAGGTAGCCCTCTTCAGCTCCTTTTTCACTGGCAGAGGGTTGCAGGAAGCCATAATAGCTGAAAACAAAGCTCGGGAGCCTGTTTTCTCTGGTAGAGCGCTCAGGCCACCACAGGTGCCCCCGACATGAGTGATTGGCCTTGCCCACTCTGGTCCTCTGAAGTCAAACAGAACCCTGATGCGGTCCTCATTGAAATTGAGTTTGGCACCCCTAATATAGGATAATTTTATTTGAGGGAAGTAATAGCAAAGCTGCGCTCCTATTGTATATAGTAAATATAAACTATAATTGTACTTAATATTCACTTTTCTAATGAGGTTTACTGAAGAAAGAATCTAAAATATGACCCAATTCATCTGCAGCCTTTTGTTGACTCCTAAAATTCCAAACATTTTTATGAATCGGTACAAGTTCACAAATCTGAAGCAGTGTGATTTTTTTGCCTAATACTTGGAATATTTATTAGTTGATTTATTTAATATTTATTTCAATAACAAATTGTAATCATATTAAGCAATCTGTACCGTTCCCTGAGCTTGATTGTTTGCTTGCAAACATTTCATTATCCCGCTAAGTAACATCCTCAGTACAAGTCTCTGTGTTTTTCTAAAGTATCAAGTTGGAGAAGAGCCTCACTTCATGGGACAAGACAGCCAATGGGAGAGGGCTGCCACTTGGAAGAAGAATCTCTGGGCCTCACGCACACTGTTGTGGCCCGTCAGTGGCCTATGCAGCTAGTAGCTGATTCTGACAGAGAGGAGGCTGGAGAAGATATGGTGTCAGAGGCGGGGATTCAGACAGGGCCTTCAGAACCTCCAGAAGCTCCCATAAGTGAGGAGGAAGAAGAGGAGGAGTCTCTTCTCATTGCACGGGCAAGCAGAGCTGCCAAAAGGCAGGAGTGGCTCCTCAGGAGAAGGTGTCCTCGAGAGTAAGGCTTGGGGCTAATTGGCCACTCCCTTAGCCTATTTAAGGAAGGAAGCCGACTGAGGCAATTTGCAGGGAACAACTTCATTCACTCTCCTTCGTGTCTTGATATTAGTTCTCTGCAAATTGCTTCTGGGCTTTTTGCCAACCATAGTAAGATTACGATTATTTATTCTTTGGATTCTTGTAGGCTGTTAAGAAAGTTAATTAACAGCCTTTGTTTGAAAAAGACTGGTTTAATTTAGTAAACTAAGGTTTGTACAGACTTTGTGTGTGCTGTGTTCTTTGGGTCTGTAGCTGCGGCAGAACATGGACAGGGACACCGTCAGTCTTGTTTCTCAGATAGATGAAGTAGTGCAGCAGGAAAAAGTATGAATTAATACAAAATATAAATAAATGAACACTTCAATGGTAAGTCCATTGTCAATTAGTAAGTCCAAAACCTGTCCTTACGTTAGTAGGTTAGCATTATCCAGTATGCATAATATATTGCTCTAATTCTAACTCATTTACACACAGACATGCTTACACACACATCCTGATTGGACATTCTGTCATCAATCAAAGTTCTGAATAAAAGGAGAACTCCATCTGCAATTCCAGAACTAAACATTTCTATTTCTGAAGTTTTATTTCAGTTTCATCCATAAATCTTCCATACTTATTGAATTTAATATGTGTCATTTGTCAATTTCTTTGCAATTGTAACATAATACCTAACTTGTAATTAGAGAATTTTGTCATTCAAATTTGGAGATGCATGGATTGTGTATAAATCTGAATGTGTCAACAGGTGTTTGGATCCTGCTGGTGTCTTATTACTGTAGTTCTGTCATTCATTGTCAAGAATATACATATATAAAGATTCCTGGCATATAGTCACTAGCTGGAGTTTCATATGCTGACATTTGATTCCAACCTAATGCGAGGTGTTTGTGCAGCTGAGCTAATGCTTAGTTGTTTGGGGAACTTCCTCATTTCTATCTGTCAAATACTTTCCCCACAGAGACTAAACTGCCACTGATAACATGTCACCATTTACTGTATGTATTAAACTGATTAATCTTGACTTGCTTGTTGTCTCTTTTGTGGATTATCTAAATGCCTATTGTAATTTAGGCTGAATTTTACTCTTGGACTGAGAAGGACCTCATTCCTAAAAGTGGATAAGGCAAGGCAAAAATAACATTTAATTCCCCTGAATCAAATTAAATTAGTTTTAGTAAAGTTATACTGAATTCAGTAAAATTATTTATTCCTCTCCATATACTTCATAATGTTCATCTTTCTCATATGAAAAAAATAAAACAAATTGATGGAAACTTTTAGAAGAATTCTGAGAATTATAAAAGATCAAAGTGTCTGATTTTAGGGGGCAGTACTCAACTTGGTTTCTTAGCTGAGGAAGCCAGCATCATCCGAAGACATTTTCCATGGTCATGTGGCCAGCATGAGTATATGCCGAGGCACACAGAGCGCTGTTACCTTCCCGTTGAAGTGGTACCTCTTTATCTATTCACATTTGCATGCTTTCGAATTTCAGAAGCTGGGACAAGTAACAGGAACTCACCCATCATGCAGCACTCAGGTCTCAAATCTGGACTGTCAGCTTTCCAGCTGACAAGCTCAGCATCTTTAACCACTGAGCCTTCGTGCCTCCCTGAGAATTATAGGTTCATGTAATTAGATATTAGCATTTGCAGATTGGTCCCATCCTTTTTGACAGTGCCTGCAAGTGCTGGTTATGTTATCGAGCCTGGGGTTCCCAGAGAACCAAAGACTTGCTAAGATGGCTCCATTGCTGAGGTAGCCATCTGGAATATGGAATTCATATTTTTATATCTTTTTTTCTGTTGTTTAATTCAATCATTGTATGCTCTCAGAATTCTTTTTTTGTGTGAGATGGACTACTATAAAAATTTGATTAATTAACAAATAAGTGTATCCCTGCTTGGTTGAAGCTCTATTGCCTTGTGCTATTCTTTATTTAACATGAAGAACACCGTGGAGGAAAGATGATAGTTTTTAAAAACCATGACACACTAGTGTCATGGTTTTTAAAAAACTATCATCTTTCCTCCACAGTGTTCTTCATGTTAAATAAAGAACAGCACAGAAATTCTATTTTATTTTATTCATCTATTGTTATTATTTGTAAGTAGCCCAATCTCAGGACACTGGGCGGTTTGTAAATACATTTGTAGCAAATACATAAATATAGTATAAATATTTTGACGTATCTACAGTGTATCATAAATCTTTTCATTTATGCCAAATTTTGCTACATTAATTTGTAAAATGGCTTTTTATTTTTAAAAAACCTACAATTAAAAAAAAAAGAAGCTGTGGGTTTTACAAAATAAATTCCAGAGATCCACAGAGAAAATGGAAGTCAGTGAAGTACTTAGGACTTGGAGCTTTGCTATCAGTGGCAGTATCAATGGGGACAGAATTTGCTCTTTCATACTGAATAGAATAGAATAGAATAGAATAGAATAGAATAGAATAGAATAGAATAGAATAGAATAGAATAGAATAGAATAGAATAGAATAGAATAGAATAGAATTTATTGGCCAAATGTGATTGGACACACAAGGAATTTGTCTTGGTGCATACGCTCTCAGTGTTCATAAAAGAAAAGATACATTCATCAAGAATCATAAGGTACAACACTTAATGGTAGTCGTAGGGAACAAATAAGCAATCAAATCATATTAGGAAACAGTCAACATGAATCTTAAGGATACCAGCAACAAGGTTATAGTCATACTCTTTTCTCTCTCTCTCTCTTTCTCTCCCTCCCTCTCTCTCTCTCCCTCCCTCCCTTCCCCTTAGTCTGTTTACAACCCAAGAAAGTAGGAACAGTCTCTTCTGAACCACGTCACCCACATTCCTTCTGTGAGCTCAGCTGACTTTTATCTGACCACTCCCTTGATTGTGTCTCTTTGCCCTGTCTCCCAAGGTTATTCTCACATACCTTTACACTGCTTCAACTTTTGTATGGCCTGAGAGAATAATTGGTCTTTGAGTACCCAGGTTATAAAAAAATGTTCATGCATAAGGTTGAACCCAAGTTTATTAGTAGATTAGCAGAGTAGATACTACTGATGAACAAGTTGAAGAGCCTGGATAGCTCAACAGACTAAAAGCCTGTTATTAACATTCAGCTGTCTGCAATTATTGCAAGTTCGATTCTCACCAGGCTCAGCCTTCCATCCTTCCTAAGGTAGGTAAATTGAGGACCCAGTTTGTGGGGGCAATAAGCTAACTTTGTATAAAATATACAAAAGTATGAAGGCTATTACTTAACGCATTGTAAGCTGCCCTGAGTCTCCGGAGAAGGTCGGCATATAAATCTAATTAAAAAAAAAAGTTCATTTCAAATCGCTTCTTCTTTAACGCTCCCCAATCTGCTTCTGGTGGGTTGAGGAGCCATTAAAGCAGATTTGGAGCACACAGAGGCTAATGCAGAATTCAAGATTGCATGAGAAGTTTCCACTGAATGTGTAGACATCCTGGTGTTGTTTGAAACCAGAGAATTACTTCCTAGTGATACCTTTACCCTGAGTTCCATCTGGCCCTGGATCCAAGAATCTTTCCGCCACTTTTTTCACAATAGTGGCATACATTTTGTCATTTCCAAGCCATCTATTGTTACTGACACCAAAGGATGCAAAATACTGTGCATGTACATATTATTAATCAACATTGTTCACTGAATGTACACTTATTTTGTTGGTTTAATGAATGATTACCAATTAGTAAACACTTTAATAGGTGAAATAGGAGAATGTAAAACTGGTAACTCATTAATTCATGTGAAGTATAGGATGACCTTGTATGTATGTTTTTAGATATCCTGAAAACAAATGTGCCTGATTTTTTAAAATTTGCTTTGTAAAGTAATGGCCAAATGTCCATGTTCCAGCTTTAAGTTGAAAAGTCTACTAAGTACTAACATATACATAGAGGGTTGTGTGTGTGTGTGTGTGTGTGTGTGTGTGTGTGTGTGATTTGTCTCTGTTAAACAGACCTGAAAGAAAGTCGAGAAATTCATCATGAGACAAATGGATGTACACGGAATAAAAACAGAAGAATAGTAGCCATTAATAATGTATATTGGACTTTGGGGAGGGGCAGTTGTCCATGGTTTAATGTTTAAAATGGTTGAATCAATACTTCTAATTAAAGGCAATAAAGCTAAGTGGTTAAAATATAACCAACAGTGTTTCCATATTTTCAGTTTTTCGCACTCTCCTGTGGATCGGGCAACTGGCTTAAATGTATGAATAAGGGTAGCAAACCCTTTGCACTGCTTAGTCATTTCCCTTTTAGTGTTGAACCTACAATGGGCCACATAGTTTAGGGATTGCAACTATTGTATAGTCAGACCATGTATAATTGACACTGGATTTTATTATAGATTTTAGTTGTTATTATTTTATACTAGAATTTTTAAGCATAAATATACTGAGTGCTTTTATTTGTTCTGGTCTCTGGTCTAAGACTGTAATAATAAATTGTTGTTGTTGTTGTATGAATAATAGCATTAATACAATTGACACAGAACAGAATAAGAAAAGAGAAAAGATATGCCATTCTGCCCCTGCCATCCAAGTCTTCTAAAGGCCCTGGATGGGCGAATGGGTCCAGCAATTGCGAATCCTTTATGCAGACCGTTCCATCATGCTTTATTTTTGATGACTACATCACACAAAAGAGAGTTTGATGACAGGGTATCAGTGAGAGCATGGGAAGTCTCTTCTCTTTTTAAGAAGTATAATATACTTAACAAATTAAATAAACATTCATTTGAATTTCAAACACTTTAATGCTTGAAATCTCATTTAGTTTTGCTATGACCTGAAATCTTGTAAAAGAATTAAAATGTGAATACCAAATAGTCATGATCTTCTAAGATTTTAGCCATTTAAAGAAAAGGATATTTTGGCATCCAAATGATGGGCATTGCTGGAATATTAAGGTGGATCACTAATTCTACAGTATCTATTTATGCTTTCTATACTGGTACATTATTATTACAGTTGGTCGCATAGTCAGCCAGATGTTCAAAGTGGATTTAGAACTTTTGTCCACCTATCAAGTCCTTCCCAAGGATCTGGGATAGGCAGATGTTATTGTTTACAATATTATAGTTATTGTTGCAGGATGTATTTGTGACAGGTAAGCAACTTTTCTGCCAGTATTGTAGTCCTGCAACGGCTGGCCCTGGTTGCTCAGCCCTCAGTCCTGAAACCTGTAGCCTACTTGTCACTGGGTGTGCAGGAACTCCAAAATCTAGTGCAATCCTTATTGATATGGACAACCACTGATATGGATCCCAGTAAGTTACGTCTCACTGTATTGTTTAAGAAACATTCTTTGTTTGCCGTCTGTCCAGTATGACTGAAACTCTAGCATAGTTCTCATCTTCCTCAGAGCACACACTCTCCACAACCATCTCAAGATAGTGCTTAACTAGAAGATTAGACTGCATTTGGCATTTTCATCCACCTATTAAGTTCTTCCCAAGACCTGAGATAGGCAGATGTTGTTGTTTGATAGTATTAAAGTATCTTGGAAGGATGTAAGCTGTCCCAAGTAAAGCTGCCTTTTGCAGTTAACTGATGGCAATTTTGTCAATGTTGATGGTATTTAGGTGGTGGTATGGATCATTTAGGATTCAACCAGAGACACCCATCATTATTGATACATTTTTTATTTCTTTTGCCACAGTTGTTCTATTTGCAAGGTTCATTAAACACTCAGCTACATGTTTAGACTTGCTTGGCATTATTTTATTATTTATTATTATTAATTATTCTTTTTATCCTGTTTACTATGGTAAATCGTTCTAACTTGCAAAAATTCCCAAACTCTAAATCTTACCCCTTAAAACAGATACGTCTATACACAATTTCTTCTGAAAGAACATTTTTTGTGTGCTTTTTCTGAAGCAAAAAACTGCACTGAAACATTTGGAGAAATAGTAACTCAGAAAAACAAGGTACATTTTGACTGACTAGTCTAAACATGCTTTACAGTAACACCGAACAAGATTCTCCAACAACCAAATGAGTCTGGGAAGCTTCTTCAGACCACACTTGACACGTTCCTGCTGGTTGCCCATGTCATATGGCCTTTGGATCGGAGGAAGCTTGTCCAAATATATCAGACCACAGTTCCCATCAATCCAGCCAACCTGTCATGCTGGCTATACATATGTGGTGCTAGGTTGGGAAAGCTGATTCCAACCGGATCATAGAGCAGATGTTCTGCATTAAACACAAATATTCTGTGTAAACACTTGGGCTGGGGAACATAAAAACAAATCAGTAAAAAACCATCCACCACAAAGAATTTACTTCCCACTCAAAGGCATTCACTTCTGGGGGGGGGGGGGGATCTAATTTTATTTAAGCACACTTTAGCAACATTATCCCCAGAGACCAAATCAAGGAGGCTGTTTTCCCGAAGACCCAAGGCAGTTCAACTCAGTCACCCTCCAGGCACTCGTTCGCCCTAACTTTTTAGTCGTCCAGAAGTTGCTTGGACTTGTCCTCCGTGTGCACAGCAGCCGGGTCTGTTCCCTTCATACGCGCGCCAAAACCTCTGCCTCGTCCCCACACTCAATTCCACCAGTTGAGCGGCGTTCGCGCTTTCTCCAAACCGCGAGGAAATTTCCTGCCTTTGTGGCAGGGGCGGGCGTTTTGCTTGTGCTTTTTTGGAGGGTTGCCTTTCCCCACGCCTTGGCACCTCGCCCCCATATTGTTTTTCCCGCCTTCGGTTCCCCCTCCACCTCTTCCTGACCGTCGAGCCCAACCTGACTCCTCCCTTCCTTCCACCCTCTCTCTCCCCGGTTGCTTTTCTCCGCCTGTGGTGGGCCACAGCGGGGCCAGGGCCCCCATCCTGACAGAGAGTGACAGCCAAGAGATTTTTGCCCTCAGTCTCCGAACTTCTCTAATGTTTAACTTGGCGCTGCTGACGACCCAGCGTATCCGGGAGGGGAGGGACGGAGGGAGAGAGCCTGAGGAAAAAGCTCCCGTCGCTGCTGTTTCTTTCCCTTTTACATACTGATTTCCCTGGAAGCCAAAGAACCGGCAGGAGCTTCCCGCAATGAAGGTCAGTAAGTGGGGTTTCGCCCCTCACGTCTAGCTCAAGCAGCGCGGAAAACTGCGCCGAAACTCCTCTAGGTGCTTCCATGGCCGAAGGCAAGGAAGGCGACTCGGTGGCGCTCGCTTCTCTCAGCTCGAGGTGTCCCGTGGCTTTTTTGGCAAGGCGGGGTGGCGGGTGGGGAGCCTCGGCGCTTGCTACGATTTAAGGCGCCCCACGATTC
Source organism: Masticophis lateralis (assembly GCA_030761175.1). Taxonomy (NCBI): domain Eukaryota; kingdom Metazoa; phylum Chordata; class Lepidosauria; order Squamata; family Colubridae; genus Masticophis; species Masticophis lateralis. The sequence goes on from JAUDYJ010000001.1 coordinate 209,037,861, forward strand.
AAACGTTGAAGCCTCCTTAGCCGGCCCCGCGGTGCTGCACACGTGGCGGTATCGTTTCTGAAGAGGGCGGCTTTGCTGTCAGCATGTGGAACATTTTGCACCTCAGCACTGCTGAACAACACTTAAAGTGGATAGCCTCTTCCCTTCAACAGAGCCTCCCAGCTGTATCTTGAAAAAGGCAACCAAACGTCAATCAGTAGCAAAGTTCTTAAGCGGGGTGGGAGGGGGAGTGAAATTCTAGTGGCTCAGATCGATTTTGACAAACAAATTAAAAAACAAAAACAAACACGCGGGAGTGCTTTTCTCTTCCTTTGAGACCAAAACAAGTTTGGAGTTCAGTTTTGTGCCCGCCCTTAGGTAGTTGCAAGCCACATACTTCCCTCATCTTTGACAGGAGACAGGGGCCACAGAAATACTCCTGCCCTGTGTTGTTTGTTCACAGCATTCAGAAGTATATTTCTTTTTTAAACAAGAGGCAGAACATAGTACCAAAAAGAGGGTTTATTTGTATACCTATAGTATATGAAGGTGAAACCTGTGTGATTACAGCATAGGTGTTCTCATAGTGGAGAAATGGGCAGCTAACCTTATGAAATCAACACAGGTCCAGGCAAGGATCTGCAGTATTGAATGGGAGTTACCGGTTAAAAAGATTATATGTAAAATCCAATATAATCCTTATAGACAAGTTGCTAGGATAAATGTCTAACTGTTGAGATTCTACCACCCCTTAGAGAAATAAATTTCATATTATAATCCTACTATTTATATCTTGATAAGAGTGCTACATGGCAGGTTGTTTGTATTAAATGAGTAATCAAGGGGGGGAATCAAATAGCTAAAATCTGTTGGTAATAAATTAAATACGTCAATTTGGGGCAGTAGTTAACGAAGGAATTCTAAGGAACTAGAAGTTCTAAACCTGCCTTGGTGTGAAGCCAGCTGGATGACCATTGACCAGTGATTTATCTTAGTCCTCTAAGACTAAGGGGGACAGGAGTTGTTCCTCTGTTCTGGTCCTCTTAGACCTCTCAGCGGCTTTTGATACCATCGACCATGGTATCATGCTGCGCTGGCTGGAGGGATTGAGGGTGGGAGGCACCGTGTTGCAGTGGTTCTCCTCCTATCTCTCCGACCGATCGCAGGTGGGCAGAGGTCGACCTCAAGGTGCCTTATTTGTGGGGTGCCGCAAGGAACATTAACCTTAGTTAATGTTCATTGCCATTTTCTGCCCTGTTCAACATTTATGTGAAGCCGCTGGGTGAGGTCATCCATGGTTTTGGGGTGCGCTGTCGTCTGTACACTGACGATACTCAGCTGTACATCTCCACCCCTGACCACCCCAATGATGCCCTCAAAGTGATGTCTCAGGGTCTGGAGGCCGTGCTGGTCTGGATGGGGTGGAACAGGCTTCAACTCAACCCTTCCAAGACTGAGTGGCTGTGGATGCCAGCGTCCCGATATAACCAGCTGGTGCCATCATTGGCTATTGGGGGCGAGTCACTGACCCGCGCAGAGGGGCTCACAACTTGGGCATCCTCCTGGACACACGGCTGTCTTTAGAAGAGCATATGACGGCCGTGCCCAGGGGGGCCTTTTTTCAGGTTCGCCTGATATGCCAGTTGTGCCCCTTTCTGGATCGGAACTCCTTATGCATGGTCATCCATGCCCTCGTCACGTCTAGCCTGGACTACTGTAATGCTCTCTACATGGGGCTCCCCTTGAGGAGCACCCGGAGGCTCCAACTGGTCCAGAATGCGGCCACACGGGTGATTATGGGAACGGCATGGCGCTCCCACGTAACACCTCTCCTGTGCGAGCTGCACTGGCTCTCGGTGGTCTTCTGGGTGTGCTTCAAGGTGTTGGTTCTCACCTTTAAAGTGCTCCATGGCTTAGGGCCAGGGTACTTGCAAGATTGCCTGCTGCTACCGATAACCTCCCACCGGCCAATACGCTCTCAGAGAGAGGGCCTCCTCAGGGTGCTGTCGATCAAGCAATGTCGGCTGGCGGCCCCCAGGGGGAGAGCCTTCTCTGTGGGGGCACCCGCCCTGTGGAACGAGCTGCCTCCTTGAATACGACTTATCCCGGACCTCTGTACTTTCCGTAAGACCCTAAAGACTTATTTATTCCAGCAAGCTGCCTAGCCTAAAGGGTTTTAATGGGAATTTTTGAATTTTTAAATTTTATAAACTTGGGGTTTTAAATTGGGAGGCCGTTGATTTAATTTGTTTTAGTTTTCTTAACTTTTGTATTATATGTATTTTTAATTTTGGCTGTTCGCTGAGTCCCATTGGGAGAAGGGTGGTATACAAATAAAATAAATAAATAAATAAATAAATAAATAAATAAATAAATAAATAAATAAATAAATAAATAAATAAATAAATAAATAAATAAATAAATAAATAAATAAATAAGGCAGTGATAAATCACTGCTTGAATATCTTGCCCAAAAAACAATAAGGACTTGCCCATATACACTGGAAAACAACCTGATTCAAAGGAAATAATAATAATAATGCAATAAATATAGCTGGAGAACAATCCTGATGATTGGTGAGAGTGTTTTTTAAAACATGGCACAAGGCCTGTTGATAATCCAGCTATATTTATCTTTATTCTCCAGGAAAAACAAGCTCCCCCTCCCCCCCAATTTTCTGGATTCAAGGCTAATTTTATAAAAAAATGATTGGTAGGATGATTGAAGGAAGTTTTTATTCACAGATGCTTTTCCAATGGATAAAACCTAATTAGTACTGTGAATTCAAACAATATTTTAACATAAAATTAAAATAAACCACTCAACTGAGAGACAAGAAATCTTTTCTATTTGTGTCATGTACAGATGAAGGGGTTACTACTTTGTAATGTCATGGCTGTGACTTGGAGAAATGAAATTCCTGGAATTTTTTATTAGGAAAACTATTGTTTTGTTTTGAGGGGGGGAGGGGGATGAAATTTTGGAGGGAAATTGAATTTAGTTTTACCACCCTTTATGAATATACAGTCATTTGGTTACCTATGAAATGCGTGACAGATGGTTTGATTTGTTCATAAAAGTATGTTTGATGTACCGTATAACATTGAAAAATATGGTTTATTCATTCAATAAATGTAAATTTATTTTTTGAATATACTTTAAAAAGTTTTTAATATCTGTTACGACTGTAACAGATATTACAAAGTGGTATATTGTAAGAAATCTAGTACTGTATCTCTTTCATGCCTTTTCCTTGTAGGAAAAGGAGGCAAGTTCAGAGTACTGAAAATACAGGAAACCACCTATGTTGCAGAAAAAGAAAATTGTGCATTCTGGACATACTGTATATCAAAAGCATTAATTTTTAGAAAATGAGAAAGAGAGAAGCGCAGACCACATTTTGTTACATGAAAGATTTTCTAATCAGTTTCCTTTTTCTGAGCATAAGGTGGTATACTTACCAACAGTTTCTAGTTTTTCTGATCCTTTATTTTTAATTTTACAGTAGACTTCTAAAAGATGTATTGTCTTGATGCAGGCTCTTCTATTCTTTCACATGTTAAGTTAGTTAAACCCAGAAATAGTGCATCTTCAAAAAGACCTCAATTTTATGCAATTATAATCATTGCATAAAAATTTATGCAATGAAATTTTAGAAATAGGATGTTGTAGTAAATAAGCCCTTGGTTTAGACAAGAAGATATTTCCCAGATTCTAACATACATATAATTTCTTCGTTTGTTTCTTTCCAGACGATAGTGAAGTGCTTATTAGGGCTTCTTGCACTTGGAGTTATCATTACAGCCATAGTTGTTCCAGTAGTTTTGCTAACAAGGGAAGGTAAGTTTAATCATTACTTCTTATTTTAGTATTGTAAATGGTTTTTGAAACTCAGTTTTCTGAGTTTCAGAAAACATATATATATATATGTATGTATGTATGTATGTATGTATGTATGTATATGTATATGTATATGTATATGTATATGTATATGTATATGTATATGTATATGTATATGTATATGTAGGTCTTTGGTTATTCGGGTGTTCTCCTGCGTAGAATTGGATGTATCTTGGCGACGTTTCAGCGAAGTCTCATTTGTCATCTTCAGGCTAGTGTTCTTGGCTTCGTGCTTCCAGGAGCAATTGAATTCCTGGAAGCACGATGCTATATAAATCAGGGTTGTACAAACTTTGAAAATAAAATATTTTCTTCCTGAAAATAATTCAAATAATTCAGCATCTCCCTGCTACTTATTAAAGTAGCCTACTTTTTTAGTTTCTCTGTAAATCTGAAAAGGGGCAGCTGTTTCAATAAATGATTGGATGTAATGCTACTCCTTTAAAATGGTTTTGCCACAGGCGGCCCTGACACAAGTAACATTGAGCTGGCCATGGCCACCCCGGCCCCTAAGGTTGAACACAATCCTGATGTGCTCCTCAATGAAATTAAGTTTGACACCTTTGCTCTATGTTTAAACTGGAAAGAGGCCGAAATTCAGGCTCAATTCTTCAGAAATTTTGCTCTGAGCATATAGGGCAGTGATGGCTAACCATTTTGGCACCGAATGCCCAAAGTGTGTGTGCATGCATGTGCATACCCATAATGCAATCTGTGTGTGACCCTCCCCACACTTACACATGTGCATGTGACCCCCGCATGTGTCCTGCCCCCCGCTCATGCACACTTATCTCCTGCATGCGCCCCACCACCTGCGCATGCATGGCAGAGACTTTAAAATCAGCTGGCCAGTGGGAGGCGCACACCCATGTGTGGTGGAAATGAGTTAGAGTGACGATTTGTGTGCCCCAGAGAGGGCTCTGCGTGCCAACTTTGGCACACTTGCCATAGGTTCACCATCATGGGCATGGGGTCTGGAGAGTCAGTTTGGTTGTCCCCAGGCTTGAAAGCAGTAGACTGTCAGTTCCAATGCATGAAAGCCAGATGGGTGACCTAAAGCCAGTCATTTCTCTCAGCCAAACTCACCTCAAGGTTTTATTGTTGTGGGGAAAATAGGAGGAAGGTATTAAATATTTTTTACTGACTTTAGTTATTTGTAAAAATAATAAAGGTGAGATTCAACTGAATAAAATATCATGTTAAAATGAATCCATTTGTAGCATAAATTTGGCCTCATTTTTGTTATATCAGATGAAGTTGGTTAGTCATTACTGTATGCTTTAGCTTAAATCAGTTCAGTAGCTATTTAGTAGAATTTGTATAACATTACGCTTATTAAACAAACATCAAATCCTGAATGAATTTGTAGTCAATGAACACTCACAGTTCCTGTGTGTTTTAGAATATATTATCCTTGTGAGTTTTAGAATTTATCGCTCATGAGAATGTGTGGATCTGCAAAGGAATCAGTGAAACATTGTAACTGTTATCAGTGAAACAACTTCTTACAGAGTGGAGCCTTCTTTTTTGTGTTTTATATGTGAAACTGTAACAGTAACTTGGCATATAGAAAAAAGAGGAAGTTTTCTCTTTATAGAAAAATAACCATTTCACCAGGAACAATTACACTGAATTATTTCAAAATTTGAACAATGACTTAATTCCTCTTGTAGTGGATGAATATTTCCATACAAAGTGTAAAGTAAAATAACCCTCAAAACTGTGCTGTGTGCATGACGTAAATATGCAGTATACAAATATACTGATGCATATTATTCCAATTACTGGTTACAGAATACTGTAATTTCAGGAATGTTGTCATTCCCTTACAGTTCACAGATTTATATACCGCTTCACAGTGCTTTACAGCCCTCTTTAAGCAGTTTACAGAGTCAGTATATTTCCCCCAATAGTCTGGGTCCTCATTTTACCCACCTCAGAAGGATGGAAAGCTGAATCATCCTTGAGCCAATGAGAATCGAACTGCCAAATTGCAGGCAGCCGGCAGTCAGCAGAAGTAGCCCACAGTACTGCATTCTAACCATTGTGCCACTATGGCTCTTAATGATAGTTTGTTCATGTTGGCATCAACAAATTTAAATTACTTAGGGGTTTCTTTCTAGAGAATTCAGAATGCCTAATTTTTTTAAAAAAGGAATCCAGTATGCCACTAACTAAATTCCAGAAATCATTATTTTAAACACAAAGCAAATTGTGTTAATGAAAAGTTTATATTCAAAAATAGAAATATGTTAAATTATAATCTTTCAAAGAAAAATAGTAAATGCAGATTTTATAGGAAATTGCAGTGAACTTATTTTTTTTATATAATTCTATAATCTTGAATATTGGCTACAACTTTTAAGTTGCAGCAAACTATATTTCTAAAAGATAAAATCTGTGTGCAACACAGCAAAGAGGATAATTTTATGTAACTGGAAAGAAAGAAACTCAATTTCTTGATTCAAGGAATAGATCTAAAATACAAGTTTGTTGTTTATCTTTGAAAAGTCTTTGTATTCTACAGATGAAAAAAATGTAATGTTTGCTGTATTGTCTATACCACTCTCTGTGGGTTATATATGTTTTTTTTTTCTTTTGTCACATTTAGAAAATGACAAAAGAACCACACTACATTTGGTGTAGTGGTTAAGGTGCTGGCCTTGCAACCAGGAAGCTGTGAGTTGTAGTCCTGCCTTAGCCAGCTGCGTAACTTTGGGCCAGTTGCTCTCTCATCTCAACCCACCTCACAAGGTTGTTGTTGTAGACAAAAATAGGAGGTGGGAATATCATACGTATGTTCACTGCATTGAGTTGACCAGAAAATATATTTAAAGGCAGGATAAAAATCTTATAAGTTTATTTTAATCATTGTAATATATTTAGGGCTTGTTCCACTATGTAATTACTATTTATCTTTTTTTCTCTATTGGTAGAGTAAGCCTTTACTTATTTATTTTACTTTTTAAATTAATTTTAATAATAAGCAAACAAATAGGAAAACAAATATTTTCATTAATTTTCAAAGTGCTTTGGGAGGAAATAAGTAGAAAATAATTAATTTTAAAATCCAGTCTGGAGAAAATTCTGGGAGATTCTCTCTTGTAACAAGAGGTTTGTCTGTTCGACCATTGCATTCTGTATTTGGTAATCAGTGATCTGCCAGAAACAAAAGCTTCTCTGAATACCTAGCTCTGTTATCAGAAAGGACTTTGATATTTTAAGTTTGAGATTATAACTGCACCCTTTATCTCTAATTAGATTGAATCAATCTTCACAGAATATAAATTTCTGGCTGTTGGTTACTCATTCTCTGTTCCTAAAATCAGGAGGAATCTGACAGCAGCTTTTTCAATTAACATCTTATTAAAAGGCATAAGCTTTTGTGAACTGCATCTTTTTTTCTAGATTTTTAAAACCCCACCTTTATTATTTTTATAAGTAACTCAAGGGGGTGAACCAGTGGTGGGTTGTCCCCGGTTCGGTCTGGTTCTATAGAACCAATATTTAAAACCAGCATGAGGCTCCGCCCACCCACTACAACATCATCATGGGTGATCTGTGGATGTGCAGAAGCACGCATGCTCCTGTTGCAAACTGATAATAAAGCAAGGATGGGTTCTAAATTTTTTTACTACCAGTTCTGTGGGTATGGGTTATTTTGTGGACATGGCTTGGTCATGTGACTGTGTGGGCGTGGCCAACTCAATGTCACTCACGTCAAGGGGTCTCTCGCCTGGCCCTTCCCCTCCCAGCCGTTCCTTGTCACACACAGCCTCAACGTATCTATAGTTCTGTAAAAATGTTGTTCACCTTTTTTCAACTTTATTATCTACATACTATAGATGTACTTTCATGGACCACTGAAAGGAGGAAATGGCTCACATGCTTTGCTCAAGAGTGTGATAGGCAACAGGTTTTTAAGGGGCTGCCAGAAAGAATATATAGGCAATGTATTTTCCAAAGCACCAGACGGCAAAACAAGAAGCAATGGATGGAAACTGAACAAAGAGAAAAGTTACTTTTTCTCCTAAAACTAAGGAGAAACTTCCTAACAGTGAGAACCAATATAGGTGCAGAAATATTTCAGTCATAATTTCACATATAAAATAACCATTTGTGCATATTGTTCAAAATAGTAATTAGTATTATGGCTGATGTTTGACAGCAAGCATAAAAGTCAAAGATCACAAGAGCGTATACACTTTCTCTGTATGTATACAAAACATCACATACCAGGAATAGCATATTAAGATGGAGTTATGCAACCTGATGTACAAAATAAACACACACATATTTATGCTCTGGACTATAGACATTGAATGCATGTAAATCCTTGAAAAATATGTGGTAGCCCTGGGGAAAAGAAAGGCAGTAAAATCATTCTAGGCGTAGGGACAGTGTAACACATGATAAATAATGGAACAATTAAAAATAATAGCACAGATTTTTTTTTCTCTCTCTCTCTCTCCCTTCATTTCTTCCTTCCTCTTTCTTTCTCTCTTTCTCTCTCTTTCTCTGTCTTTATGGGGGGTGGGTGTTTGTGGCTATGACAACTACTTTCAAAATTGTTACTGGATATTTCCTGTTACATGAAACTGCTAAAAGGCTTTTGCAGTCATATAATGCAACAAAACATTTTTAATGGTAAAAGTAAACTGACATATGAAGCTACTTCTAAATAACTATATAAGAGAGGAATAAATATTTTTCTGAAAATTACTGGCGCAAATACACAAAATTAGAGCTGTAATGTGTGGTAATATTTATAATAAAATTTTGATGGAGGAAATAGAGTAGCAAGGAGATTGACACATTGAGAACTACATGAAAGGAACACGAAAGTGATAAAGTCACTGTATATGAGTTGGGTAGCTATTTAAATTTGTTTAATAAATACGATGAGAAAGGTCTTTGGGGATTCCAGAATTTACATGGCACTTGGATTTTTGATCTCCCTTTTATTTTGAGACATAGACTAGTTTTACACTATAACTAAATTATACAAGATAATGTAGTATATATACCAAAAATAATTCAATAACAATTTAATCTGATACATTGGGTTAAGTGATGTAGGGCTTGATCTAATTTCAGGCAAATTCAAGCCTCTGTTAAGCAATACCTGCATTCTCTCTCTCTCTCCCTTCTTTTGTCTTTGTCTTTTTCTTTCTTTCTTTTTCTTTCTTCTCTCTCTCTCTTTCTTTCTCCCTCCCTTTCTCCTTTCTCCCTTTCTGTGAGGAACCCTAGAAGGTCTTTGGTAAGAGGAAGAAAAGCCAGACATTTTGAAACTCAGAACATTCCCATTGATCATCTGGCATTCTTAGAGCTCCACTATTGATTAGCTTAGCCTGAACAAGGATAGCTAGCAGCCACATAACAATAAGCTCTCAACTCCAGCTCAATGCATGTGGGGATACCCAAACAGTAAGGAAAAACGTTTTGTAGCTTAGCCTGAGCAAAGATAGCTAGTGCAGGACTTACAATAAGCTCTCAACTCAAGCTCAGTGCACCTGGGGATCTCCCTAAACAGTGAGGATTTCTTCGTTTCATTCTCTCTTGAAGCCCCCACCCCACAGCACATTTTTGCTTCCAGGGGGCTGTAGGGAGTCTTCCTAGGCACCCTCCTCATGCCCCATTTTGGCCTTAGCAAGCCTCCCTACAGCCCCTGGGACCCAAAAATGAGGCATGGGCAGGGGGGGCCACACACACCCCACGTCCCATTTTGGCATTAGCAAGCCTCCCTGCAGTTGCTGGGAGCCAAAATGAGGTGCGGGGAGCACCACATACCCCTACACCCCATTTTGGCCTTAGCAAACCTCCTTGCAGCCCCTGGAAGCCAAACAGGGCACGGGACGGGGGTGCTGCACCCCCACCCCCCATTTTGGCCTTAGCAAGTCTCCCTGCAGCCCCTGGGACCCAAAAATGAGGCATGGGCAGGGAGGCCCACACACACCCCACGTCCCATTTTGACATTAGCAAGCCTCCCTGTAGCCCCTGGAAGCCAAACGGGGCACGGGAGAGGGGGCGCTGCACCCCCACCCCCATTTTGGCATTAGCAAGCCTCCCTGCAGCCCCGGGGAGCAAAAATGGCACGGGGGAGGGACTCCTGTAAGGGGCAGGGAAGGTAAGGTCATGAGCCCAGTGGGGGTGGCACAGCATGCTCTGGGGGGTAGCATGACTTACCTATAGGCAGGAGGCGGCAGCTCAGTTGGGGCGCAAGGCAGGCACCATGTGGGAAGGCAGCTTAGGTGGTAAAGAGGAAAAGGAAGTGACTGGATGGTGTGGGGACCAGTTCGGGGGCGTGGCCAGCCAGCAATTAATACCGATTCTGAGACCCTCGCCAATTTATCACTACTGGTCCTCCCGAACCGGTGAGAACCGGTAGCAACTCACCACTGTAATAAATGTACCCACCCACACTCCTTCCTCCTATTTTCCCTAAAACAACAAGGTTGTTGCTGTGAGGTAAGTTAGGCTGAGGGAGAGTGACTGGCTTAAAGCCTTCATGAATAAGAAGGAACTGGAACTTATAGTGTCCTGGTTTCTCGCCTTCTATTTATTTCTTAAATAGAAATTAAAATTTGTTTGTTGTTTATCCAGCCTTTATTATTTTTATAAATAACTCAAGGCAGCAAACATAACTAATATTCCTTCCTCCTTCAGTGTGTTAGTCAGAAACCAGACTTCTTTTGATTTTTGGTTACTACACCTTTTCTCCTTCCCTATTGTTTCTATAAGTCTGTTTCTCCCTATAGTAAAATCTTATATTTTTTTTGTACTTTAAATAGTGTTTTATCTCCCTATATATTATAGATAGCACCATTCATTACAATAATGTACCATTCAGTGTTCTAAACTACCGTAGCATATTGTGCACTGTCACTTCTCTCTGACTATTTCATGAGAGACATGTGATTCCATCTGTACATAGTGAATCTAGAGAATTCAGATAATTCCCCATAGTAGTTAAAATCAAAACTCCAAGTTTGTTTCTTTTTTTTTAATTGGTCTGTTGCTTATTCTTTTTGAAACCACACATAATTGAAACCAGAGATACTCTTCATATTTTCAGTTGGATAGGCCTACTTTTTTTTTTAAATTCTGTGAGGATTTAAAACTATTTTTTTACAAATAATTGGTCCTGACTATATTAGCTGGGTGGGTAGGGTGCAATGGCTCAGCAGTTAAAAAGCTGAGCTTGTCAGCTGGAAAGCTGACAACCAGGGTTCAAGATTGGAGGGCCCCAGCTTTTGCCCACCTAGCAAGTTGAAAGCATGAAAATGCTACTAGATAAATGGGTACCACTTCACTGGGAAGGTAACAGTGTTCCCACCTGGAGGAAATGAGGATTTTGCAATATCCTTCCCATGCCACGCCCACCAAGCCATGCCACGCCCACCAAGCCATGCCCACAGAGCTGGTAGTAAAAAAATTTGAAACCCACCACTGCACCACATGCTCTTTCCTGCCGCATGATTTCATGCTGGCCACATGCCCACAGAAGCATCTTCAGACAACACCCTCAGCTAAGAAATGGAGATGAGCACCACCCTCTAGAGTCAGACATGACTGAATAGGGAAAACTTTACTAGATGATATCAGTACTAGATGTACTGATATCATCTAGTAAGGCCTTTTGGAGAATATGGATCTTATCTTGTTTACCATATATATAATGTCTCAATAAAAGTCTAATAAAATCTCTTATCTGAAAAGCTAGAAACTTTGACAGCTGATGATATTTTATTAAACTTTTATTGAGATACTAAAGTTGAACTTTGGACTTTTATTATGCCTGTTTTTTAATGATTGATGACTCCTGGGGTTTTTCAATGCATCTGTGATCTGAATGACTTCTGATTACAAGGAAAGGAAGTAAAGATTCGGGTGATGGTACATGTTACTGACAATCTGCTAGTGACAGAATAACCCGAGTTGGATGGTAATTGATTGGATATGTCAAGGACAGAGCACTGTAAATTCAGTCTCATACCTCTTCTCTTTCCTTCCACCTTTCCCAGCATTACAGGTAGTCCTTGATGTATGACTGTTTGTTTCGTGACAGTTCAAAATTACAGTGACCTAAAAAACATGACTTATGACCCATCCTTGAAGTTATAACATATTGTATTACTTCTGCTGTCATGTGATTGCAATTTGGGTATTCCATTTACAATGGTTGCAACATTGTGCAGTCATGTGATCATGATTTCTGATCTTCCAGCTGGCTTCTGACAAGCAAAGTCAATTGGAGAAGCCAGATTCACTTGGTAAAAATAGTCATAAAATCAGGTCCAACTTGCTTAACAACTTAGCATCACTTAATGACTGAAATTCTAGCCCCAATTGCAGTCTTAAACTAAGGACTACTTTTAGAGCCTTTTTTGGAGAAAATATAGATAGTGTTACAATTAATTATGGCAATAAGCCATGGACTTTATTGTCTATACATGATGTTTTGAATTTATAGGCAACTTTGTTTCTCAGAGCTCATGTCTACAGCTGGCTTCCTCACACTTTTTTTCCTGCAATACCTGTTTATTTTGTTGTATTCTTTCTTGTCCTTTTAATAGAATTGGATTTTATTTTATTTTTTAAATTACTTGTAAACTGAGAATTAAAAGCATAGAAGAAAGGCAGAATGTAATACTGCAATTCTTATTTTATGCATGCACAAATAACATGGTACAATAAAAACTATTTATTAGATCCATACAATCAATGACGCTCATAATTTTTTAGCAAAGCCTCTCATGGAAAATTGATTGAAAAGGCACTTTCAGATTGATAAAATAGCATAAAGAGATTCTTTAGCAAAAAGAAATTAAATGCTTTATTATTTCTGGAAACATCAAACAGAAGAAAAATAATTCAGTATTGCTGGGGAACAAGAGTTACAATCATAAGCAAAGAAATTGTGGAATAGAATCATTAAAGAACGCAAAAGGATGGACAGAATGAAATGTGAATGACAAAAATTAAAATAATTTTTAATTTATTTTAAATAATTGAATTATTAAATTGTCGCGCAGCAAGTTATCCCATGGTGAGTTGGCTATGGTGAGTTGTCTTGTGGCAAATTGGCCATGGTGAGTTGGCCGTAGCAAGTTAGCTGTGGTAAGTTGGCCATTGTGAGTTGGGTGCAGAGAGTTGCCTGGGTTGAGTTGTCCCATTCTGCTACAATAGAGTGATAGCATCCTTCAAGATGAACCTTACTTCCCCCCCCCCCCTTTCTTCTTTTGTTAACAGATTCTGATACCCGTAGAAAATTTTCTTTGGACGATTATCTGAGTGGTGATTTTCAGTACAAATCATATAATGTGCGGTGGATGTCAGGTAATGATCCTAAACTTTTGGAATGCCTTAGAGTGGTTTCATTTTTTTACAAATATATGTTGGATAAAGCGTGAGAGTTGTGTCCAACCACACAATCTTTGGTCTCACAAGATTTGTTTACACAGTCAAAAGTGTACATTCTTTCTTAACGACACATATGTCAGTGATCAGCTAACTGATCACTAACGTGACTAATTACATACAAAATTCATCTGAGAAATATTTGAGACAATTGATCACTGTTTTACCTCTCATTGGCAGCCAACAGCCTCCTGATGAGTTTTTATCCAATTTTGATTGTATTCCTTTTTTCAGTGAGAAGCCTTAGCAACGGTGATATATACTTTTATTATACACCGAACAGCGTTTGAAGATTATCCCGAAATTGTAGTCGTTTCTGGCATTTGAGAGTTGTTTCAACAATGGGACCCCTATACTGTAGTCAGTACATTGCTGATGTCAGCATTCCAAGTAATGCACTCATAGAAAACAGAACAGAACAGAACTGTATGATCCTTTCTTCCAAATAAAACTGTTTCAACTTCAGCGCTGTCTGATTAACTCTGGAAGGAATGTTATGGGTTTGTTCCTTCTGGGTGATTGGGAAAGCAGGAAAAACTCAGAGGCAGGGTTTTTTTTTTCATGATTCTTTGAAGCACTCTTCCCCTTGAGATCTGTGTAGCATCCATCTGCTTAACAATCTGGAAAGCGATGAAAACCTGGTGGTTCCACCAACTATCCAGTTTTGCAACTGGGGCTGGGTGGAGGGCAAGGTAACTTTTAACATTTTAGTCATGATTGTTATAATCTCAGTTCCCAGGGTTTAACTTATTGTTAAAATGTACTGTTTTAGATATTTAATTTTATGTTAGCTTCCCAAAACTTGTTGGAAGTGGCAGGGTGTAAATATGGTAAGTAAATCAGTCTACGATAGTTATAGACTAAGCTAGCATCCCTAAATACTTCCTTTACTGTAGATGGGATGTGTTCTAGCCAACTAATTAAATCATTTTTGCCCCATCATCCCCACTTCATTTTTCATAAACTCTACTTCATAAACATGGAGTGCCAGAATTCATTTGTGTAGATTATTCTCCAACCACATAATAATCAGTTTAAAAATAAGTGTTTTCTAACTCGTTTGAATTCATACATGATAAACAGACTCTTATGACAATGAACTTAATAAATAATGCAGGATTTTTTTTATTGACTGTATGTCGGGAGAAGGTTTTGTTTATTGGCACTGAATGTTTTCCTATTTTTCTTCCCTTTTTAGGTCATGAATATGTCTACAAAAATCAGAACAATGTTTTTCTGTACAACATTAATGATGGAAAAGAGTCTATAATCTTATCAAATGACACATTAGTACGTTTTTTTTTAAAAAAAATACTACTTCATCAGTTCAAAAGTCCTCTGTACTAAATATTTCCTTCCTTACACACAATGTTTTATTACTAATTTGTTTTCTTTGTCTACAGGATGCTTACAATAGTTCTGAGGCAATATTGTCACCTGACAAAAAATTTGCTCTTCTGCGATACAATTATGAGAAGGTAGCAACAATATTATACTTTTATGCTCCGCTTGGTATATTGATAAAAATAGTTTTAATCCTTTACAACAGGGATATCCAAACTTGGCAATTTTAAGACTTGTGGACTTCAACTCCCAGAATTTCTCAGCCAGGCTGCTGAGGAATTCTGGGAGTTGAAGTCCACAAGTCTTAAAGTTGCCAAGTTTGGAGACCCTGCTTTACAATATGGATTCACTTTGGCATTTAGATAGGTGAGGACTTGAAAGGCCCTTTGTGGTTATTAAAATCTAGCCAGTTCTCCACATTGCACCAATTTTTTTTTCAATGATTTTACTTTAATAGTTACCTTGTATTTAATTTCTCATTCATTCCTAACTTCTTGACCACCAACACAGTGGTTTTTGTAAACAATAACAAATTACTCCATGCAAGTAATCCT